>OY740782.1:113783889-114989858 GCA_963514005.1 Raja brachyura | reverse complement strand
GGAGGGGGAGAGAGAGGAGGGGGAGAGAGAGGGAGGGGGAGAGAGAGGGAGGGGGAGAGAGAGAGGGAGAGAGAGAGGGAGAGAGAGAGAGGGGAGAGAGAGAGAGGAGGGAGAGAGAGGAGGGGGAGAGAGGAGGGGGGGAGAGAGGGAGAGAGGGAGGGGGGAGAGAGGGGGGGAGAGAGGGAGGGGGGGAGAGAGGGAGGGAGGGAGGGAGGGAGGGAGGGAGGGAGGGAGGGAGAGAGGGAGAGAGGGAGAGAGGGAGAGAGGGAGGGAGAGAGAGAACAAGACAGTGGGGAATAGAGAGAGGGGGATATAAAAAGGGGGTAAAGAGAGGTGGAGAGCGATGGAGAGCATGGGGAGAGGAGAAAAGGGGGGGAAAGGAGGGGGAGGGCGAGTGAGGGGGAAAGGAGGGGGAGGGGGAGGGGGAGGGGGAGGGGGAGGGGGAGAGAGGGGGAAAGGAGGAGGAGGGGGAGGGGGAGAGAGGGGGAAAGGAGGGGGAGGGGGGAAAGGAGGGGGAGGGGAGAGAGGGGGGGAGGGGAGAGAGGGGGGGGAGGGGAGGGGGAGGGGGAGAGAGGGGGAAAGGAGGGGGAGGGGGAGAGAGGGGAAAGGAGGGGGAGGGGGAGAGAGGGGGAAAGGAGGGGGAGGGGGAAAGGAGGGGGAGGGGGAAAGGAGGGGAGGGGGAGAGAGGGGAAAGGAGGGGGAGGGGGAAAGGAGGGGGAAAGGAGGGGGAGGGGGAGAGAGGGGAAACGGGGGAGAGAAAGAGGGGGGAAGACAAAGAGTGAGAAAGAGGGAGAGGGAGAGAGGAAGAGAGGGGGGAGGAGGGTATCATTAACATATAGCCGGTGCACTTTGGACACAGGAGTAAGTTGCCAATTTCACTGGAACAGCGATGGGTGTTCTCCTGGCCTGGGAAGGTGAAGCATGTTTCAAAGGGCCACAGGTGAGAACCCATTCACCGCCAGCTCTCCTCCAACCTCTGTCCCCCTTGAAGGCAGCGACCAGCAGTACTGTGTTGCTGGCAACATGTCACTCTGCCCGTTACCCCGCTAAACCCGACACCTGCCCACAGGCTCTACCGGAACATATTCCAAATGATGATACAAGTGGAGCAATCTCCTTCTCCCTAACAACACCCCACCCCCCACTCGCAGACTCCCCATCCCCATCCACATATGTCTGAAGAAGGCTGTGAGCTGCCGCAAACAAGACTTTCATTGTAGCTCTACCTTACGGTACTTGTGCATATAACAGTAAACTCAACTTGACTTGATTTGACTTAAAATTGGAGCAGATGAAGGCATTCAGCCCATTAGTTCTGTGCTACCAGTGTCTGAAGGAGGGTTCCGACCCGAATCGTCACCTATCCTTTTTATCCAGACATGCTGACAGACCTGCTGAGTTACTCCAGCACTTTGTGTCTATCTTCTCTACATACATTTATATATACATATATATATATTTTATATATGTGTGTATGTACACACACAAACTATCAGCCTATGGATATAACATACTCCCGTCAGTGTTGAGTGCTATCAATTGTCACATGCGCGAACCAGTGAATGGATTATTCAGGGTTAAAAGAAAAATAAAGTCTTGAACTGAATGCTGAAATACCTGTTCCTGTTGCTGGACCCCTTTTCCCGAAGCAGACCCTTCTTTTGCAGTGGTCATGTTCACCAACTCGTTCCCACTGCAGACAGCTCAGGATGTGAGAGACAGAGTGAGGAGAGAGAATGGGAGACAGGGGGGGAGAGGGGGAGAGGGAGAGAGAGAGAGAGAGAGAGAGAGAGAGGGGTAGAGCAAGAGAGAGGGAGGGAGGTAGAGAGAGAGGTATATATATATATATAGAGAGAGAGAGAGAGAGAGGGGGGCAGAGAGAGGAAGAGTGAGGGGGAGGACGGGAGAGAGGGAAAGGGGGACAGGGAGGGAGGGAGAGGGGGGAAAGGTGTGAGGAGAGGGAGGGGAGAGAGATAGAGGGGAAGAAAGGAAGAGTGAGGGGGAGAGAGGGAAACGGAGGCAGGGATGGAGAGAGGGGGAGTGAGAGAGGGATAGAGAGAGAGAGACGGAGAGATCCCTATCCTCTCAGCGGTCGAGAGCATTTAAAGAAAAGCAGTGATAACAGTGACAGGAGACAAAGAGGCAGAGAGAGAGAGAGAGAAGCGAAGGAGCAAACAGTCCAACAGTCTTCAGTGAAGGGGAGGCTGATGCAGATAGGAAGGTGAAGAAGAATCCCCTGCTTCTGACCGAGCTCCACACAGCACAGTCGTCACAGCAACTGATAACTGCCTGGCAACCGGCACTGGGCAGCCACAGCTTTTGGAGAAGACTGGCAGAGGGAGGGTTTGTCCCCGTCGCAGTGAGCATGCCCCAGCGAGCGGTAGCCAACACTGCCTGCCTGCCTGCCTGGCTGGCCAGCCAGTGGGAGGGGGGAGAGACAGAGGGAGAGGGAGAGAGAGGAAGGGAGGGAGGGAGGAAGGAAGGAGTCTCGTCGGCACTCAAGAGATGCTGCCTCCTCCCACGTGTGCTACAGCCCTGCTGGAAGGAGCTGTGGCAGGCGGAACCTCCCCGAGGTCTGTGCTCCAGGTAATTAATGTAGCCCGAGAAGCGAGCGTGTCAAATCCAATAACACTGCCTCAGTGCGGGAGGTTCTGCATGTGTGTCTGGCATGTGTGCTTGCGTGCATCTGTGTGTGTGCGCTTATTTAAAACTGTCTCTGTCTCCTTGTGCCCCGCAGTGTTCTGTTTCTTCTTTCTGAGCTGTGAGTTTGTGTGTGTACCTTTGTGACTCTGTATGAAGCGCCCGTTTGTCAGAGGTTCATAACTTCATAGGTTCTAGGAGCAGAATTAGGCCATTCGGCCCATCAAGTCTACTCTTCCATTGAATCATGGCTGATCCATCTTTCTCTCTCAACCCCATTCTCCTGCCTTCTCTCCCATAACCTCTGACACCCGTACTAATCAAGAATCTATCAATCTCTGCCTTAAAAAAATACCCAAAGTCTTGGCCTTCACAGCTGTCCGTGGCAATGAATGCCACAAATCCACCACCCTCTGACTGAAGAAGGTGCTCCTCATCTCTTTTCCAAAGGTATGAACTTTTATTCTGACATCTGGTCCTTAACTCTTCCAGTGGAAACATCCTCTCCACATCCTCTCTGTCCAGGCCTTTCACTATTCGGTAAGTTTCACTGTGGACCCCCCTCATCCTTCTAATCTCCAGCGAGTGCAAGCCCAGTGCCTTCAAACGCTCATCATATATTAACCCAATCATACCTGGGAACATTCTCGTAAACTTGCTCTGGACCCTCTCCAACGCCTTCCTCAGATATGGGGCCCAAAACTGCTCACAATACTCCAAATGTGATCTGAACAGTACCTTATAAAGCCTCAGCATCATATCCCTGTTTTTTTCATATTCTAGTATGTGTCTACCTACTTGTGGCCAAACAATTTGTATATTTGTGTGTGTGCCTTTGTGTGTATGTATGTCTATGTACCTATGAGACTGGCTGTGTGTCCCTGCGTGTGCATGTTTGTGCGTCTGTCTGTATAGTATTACATGTCTGTGCGGTGATATGTTTATGAACAATTTTGTTGCTGTGTCTGGGTTATAGTGTCTGAACCCATAGAAATGTCTGTCGCTGTGTTTCTGTCGCTGTGTTTATGTGAATCTGTACATGTCTGTGCATTTGCAATCTTCCATGCCTATTTGTGTGCCTATCTGCCTCTTACCCAGATTAGGGGAACCAAGAACCAGGGGACATAGGTTTAAGGTGAGGGTGGGAAAGATTTAATGGGAACCTAAGGGGCAGCTTTTTTTACATGTGGTGGTGCCAGAGGTGGTAGTTGAGGCAGAACGTTTAAAAAAACATTTGGACAGGTACATGGATATGATAGATTTAAAGGGATATGGACCAAACGCAGGCAAGTGGGAATCGTGTAGATGGGGCATGATGGTCAGCCTGGGCAAGTTGGGCTGAAGGGTCTGATTTCATGCCGTGTAACTCAAAGAATCTATGACTCTATCAGTACATGTGTGTGAGTGTGTCGATGGGTTTATGGATGTATATGTGCGTGTAAGCATTTTATTATTTTGTGTGTGAGTTTATGTCTGTGGGTATATACAGGGCATCATTGTAGACCTGTGAAGCCTGCTGGTAGAGCTGACATCTCACAGCGCCAGAGGCACAGATTCAATCCTGACCTTGGGTGCTGTCCATACGGAGTTTGCGAGTTCTCCCTGTGACTGCCTGGGTTTCCTCCAGGTGCTCCGGTTTCCTCCCACATCCCAAGGTTGTGTGGGTTTGTCAGCTAATTGGCTTCTATAAAATCCCCTAATGCTCACAGATCCAGTGTGGACATAGCATGGAAACAGTGCCTTCGGCCCACTGAGTCCACACTGACCATCGATCACTCGTTCACACTAGTTCTATGTTATCCTGCTTTCCCATCCACTCCCTACACATGAGTGGCAATTTTACGGAGAGCAATTCACCTACAAACCCGTACGTCATGGGAGGAAACTGGAGCATGGGAAGAACGTGCAAACTCCACACAGACAGCACCCGAGGATGAAGATCAAACCCAGTCTTTGGAATTGTGAGGCAGCAGCTCTACCAGCTGTGCTACTGTGCCACCTTTTGTGCAGTGAGTGGATGAGGAAAGTGGGATAACGTAGAACCAGTGTGAATGGGTGATCGATGGTCTCAGTGGGCCGAGGGGCCAGTTTCAATGCTGTACCTTTCAACCAATCGTTCATGCAGATCTTTCTGTGTCTGAGTGCATGCCAGTTTGTTTCTGTGTGCATTTTAGCCTCTGTGCCTCCAACATTACCTGCACCTAACCATGCAGTTTAGTTTAATTTAAAGATACAGCAAGGAAATAGGCCCTTCGGCCCACCTTGTCTGTGCTGACCAGTGATCCCAGTACACTAGCACTATCCACCACACTAGGGACAATTTACAATCTTTACCAAAGCAAATTAACCTATAAACCTGTATGTCTTTGGAGTGTGAGATGAAACCAGAACACCCGGAGAAAACCCACGCAGTCGCGGGGAGAAATTACAAACTCTGTACGGACAGCACCCGTGGTCAGGATCGAACCCAGGTCTCCGGCCCAATAAGGCAGCAACTCTCCCGCTGCGCCATCGTGCCGCCCTTGTGCCCCTGTATGTCCCTGTCCATGACAATGTGTGCACAAGAGAGTGTGTCAGAGAAAGGGGAAGGAGTGACTGGGTGAGTGCATGTTCATCAATTTTATAAGCCAAGAACATTGAATCAAATCTTCACCTTATGTACACACGTCAAAGGAATTTGGTAGATGATGTTCTGTGTTATTACAGGGAAGGGTATAGATCCTCTAACCTCATCTCCTGCCTCCAGTGTTCCCGATGTTGACTCCTGTACATTGGCCAGACAAAGCACAGACACGGTGACTGTTTCAATGAACACTTGCGCTCAGTCTGCCGAGGCCCACTGGATCTCCCAGTTCCTAACCATTTTAACTCCACTTCCCATTCCCATACTGACATTTCTGGCCTGGGCATCCTCCATTGCCAGAGTAAGGCCATACACAAATTAAAGGGACAGCACCTCATATTTGGGTAGCTTACAATCCAGCAGTATGAACGTTGAATTCTCTAATTTTTGGTAACTTATACAAACATTCCCCTCCCCGTCCCCTCCTTGCCCCTGTTCATCCATTAAAGGCAGTTAACCGATTCCACAGCTCACAACAATGTATCTCTCTTGGGATTACACCATCAACCAGCCAACAATTAGCCTCTCAGGGAACCTCCTGTCGGAGGTCATCTGCTGCGGCCCCTAATTTGTCCTGGTCATTTCTAGCATTCAGTCACACCCCCCCCCCCCCCCCCTTCCACAACAATCAGTCTGAGGAAGGGTTCCAACCCTAAACGTCACCTATCCAGATTCTCCAAAGATGCTGCCTGACCTGTCGAGTTACTCTAGCATTTTGTGTCTATCTATGAACGATATAGATCGTTTGTGTGAGTCTTGAGATATTGTGTGCTCAGATAGGATTGCTCACTAATACATTATATTTCCTGTAATACAATAATGACTGCATCCCTTTGCAACTGGATCCTCAACTTTCTCATCGACAGAACACAATGGGTACGAATTGGCAACAACACTTCCACCTCGATTACCATGAACACAGGGGCACCTCGAGGCTGTGTGCTCAGTCCCCTGCTCTAATCACCCTATACCGACACAGTTCCAACTTCACCGTTAAATTTGCCAATGACATCACCGTTGTTGGACGAATTACGTAACGATGAATCATGGTACAGGAGGAAGATCGAGCGTCTGATTGAACGGTGCCAGAACAGCAACCTTGCTCTCAACTTCAGTAAAACCAAGCAACTGATTGTGGACTTTGGAAGATGAAGGTCACAGATCCACAGACCTGTCTTCTTTAACAGGCCAATGATGGAGAGGGTCAACAACTTTAAGTTCCAGAGCATGCATATCTCTGAAGATCTATCCTGGACCCACCACATTGATGCAGTCATAAAGAAACCCCATCAACCTCTCTACTTCCTTTGAAGATTGAGGAGATCCGGTAATCTGATGAATTTCTGCAGGTGTACACGAGAGAGCATATTGACTTGTTCCTTCATGAATTGGTACAGCAACTCAAATGCCCAGGAACGAAGGGGATTGCGAAAAGTGGTGAACACTGCCCGGTCCATCACGGGTACTGATCTCCCCACCATCGAATGGGATCTACAGGATCAATAGGCAGCCACCATCATTAAGGGCCAACACCACCCTGGCCATGCTCTAATTTCACTCCTGCCATCAGAAACAAGGTACAGGAGTCTGAAAACAGTCATATCCAGGTTCAGCAACGGCTACTTCCCTAGCACCATCAGGCTATTGAATGCCACGATCTCCAACTAATCTCTGAACTACGAGCTGCCTTGGTTGCACTATGGATTTCGGACTTTGTTTTGTTTTGCACTATATTGTTTTTTTTTTAATTTATTGAACATTTGTTTTGTTGTTTATCATATTATCTATTGAGTACTGCATTCACAAACCTGTTGTGCTCCAGCGAGTAAGAATCTCATTGTTCTGTTTCAGTAAAAAATGACAATAAAACACTCATGACTGTTAGGAATAATTTGCTTACTAAAAACTACTCCAGGACATACCGGGGTATGAAAAGTGGTATATTTGCACAAGTTCATTATTCTGCATATAGTTCAGAATGTTACAAGCTTGTGATCTCAATACATGAGGAAAACATTCTTTACACAGAGAGTGGTGAGTCTCTGGAATTCTCTGCCACAGAAGGTAGTTGAGGCCAGTTCATTGGCTATATTTAAGAGGGCGTTAGATGTGGCACTTGTGGCTAAAGGGATCAGGGGGTATGGAGAGAAGGCAGGTACGGGATACTGAGTTGGATGATCAGCCATGATCACATTGAATGGCGGTGCAGGCTCGAAGGGCCGAATGGCCTACTCCTGCACCTATTTTCTATGTTTCTATGTTTCTATTCCATTCTTTCCCACCTCCCGCCAACCTTTCCTCCCCTCTCCACCTCCCCACCCCTTCCCTCTTGAGAGAAACAGGGGCCTTTACTGAGTTTGGAGATTTGTTTTTATTTTAGTTTAAAATTTAGAGATACAGCGCCTTCGACCCACTGAGTCTGTGCCGAACAGCGATCATCCTGTACATTAACACTATCCTACACACTAGGGACAATTTTTTCCAACGCCAATTAACCTACAAACCTCTAATTCCTTGGAGTGTGGGAGGAAACTGGAACACCCGAGGGAAACCCACGCAGTCACGGGGAGAACGTACAAGACAGCACCCGTAACAGGATCGAACCTGGGTCTCTGGCGCTGTGAGGTAACAAGTCTACTGGTGCGCCACCGTATTGACCCAGCAGCTCTCAGATGTGAGGGCTTGAATGAAGTTCTCTGGAACTACAGGGAGCGGAACACAACCATCCCTATGCATGTCAGTGTATCAGAGGCTGGAATGAAACTCCTGAAATGAGTCTGAGGGGAACAAACTTTCCTCGATGACTTATTCTGCTGAAAAATAACTGTAAGGGCAACTTCACAATATGTCTTTATCACTGGCTGCTTGAAAATTAGAAACATTTCAGCACCATTACCATCGCAACATTTAAGAAACATTTAGGCAGGTACATGGATAGGATAGGTTTAGAGGGATTTGGGCCCAACGCAGGCAGGTGGGACTAGTATAGATGGTACACGTTGGCCGGTGTGGGCAAGTAAGGCCGAAGGGCCTGGTTACACGCTGTACGACTCTATGAAACTCACACATGCAAGTAATGTTGGTTGATACATTTAAAGAGCATTGAGTCTGAAGAAAGGTCTCGACCCAAAATGTCATAAATTCCTTCTCTCCAGAGAAGCTGCCTGTCCCGCTGAGTTACTCCAACATTTTGTGTCTATCTTGCTATCATTTAGCAAGGTTCTTCACCAAACATCAAGAACTTTCCATTCTCATAGGCACCAGGCCAAGAACAATGAAATGCTTCTACAAAGTTTATTGTAAATTTATTTCTGCATTGTTGAGTTTAATGTCCCTGTAGATTTGCAGCACAAATTTCATTGGAGGGAATCGATATTCAACACTACAGGTCAGGACTCTTTTTCACTCATATTTTTCAACCTGGATTCTGAATTCCTCTGAAATGTTCAGTCAATTCTCGCTGCAGATGCTGCCTGACCCACAGCGCTCCTCCAGCATCTTTTGTTTTAGTCAAAATTCCAGCAAGATCATACACCCACCAGCAAAAGTTGGTGTGTGTATGGAACGAGCTGGAGTTGAGGCAGGTACCATCATAACGTTTAAGAGGCATTTGGATAGGTACATGGATAGAGCAGGGATATGGGCCAAACACGGGCAGGTGGGACTAGTGTAGATGGGAAATCTAGGCCGGCATGGGTAAATTGGGCCGAAGGGCCAGTTTTCATGCTGTGTGACTCTATGGCTCTATCTGCAGTCTCTGGAGGCTCCAATTAATTTTTGCTTCAGATTCGTAGCCACATTAAACACAATGTGTTTAAATAATAATACAATAAAGCACTAAGCTTACAATAGATGCAATAGACAAAGCTGCCCGTCCCGCTGAGTTCCTCCAGCACTTTGTGTCTTTCCTTGGTAAACCAGCATTTGCAGTTCCTTGTTTCTACAAGAGATTATTAGTTATTCTTGGTAAACCAGACCATGATAGTGCAAGCAAAAATACACAGTGCAACTTTGGTTCAAAATCCATTGCAGTTGAGCGCTGAGTTAAAGTTGTGGTTGGGTTTGTGGAGGATGTTTCTTTCGACTTTAGACTTTAGAGATACAGTGTGGAAACAGGCCCTTCGGCCCACCGAGTCATCGACAACCAATACACTTGTATACTAACCAGTACACTACCAGTGCACTAACTATATCTTACACTTTTCTAACAATTTACAAAGCTAATTAACCTATAAACTTGCATGTCTTTGGAGTGCAGGAAGAAACAGGAGCACCCAGAGAAAACCCACACTGTCACAGGGAGAACGTAAAAAACACCATACAGACAGCACCCGTAGTCAGGATTGAACCTGAGTCTCTGGTGCTGTGAGGCAGCAACTCTACCGTGGCGCCACTGTGCCACCCAAGTCATGATAGCTTGATGTTTGATGAGAAACAAATGTTCTTTAACCTAGATATTATTATATGCCATCAAATAAGCCTTGCCCCAACCAGCTGAGTAAATATGATGCAGGAAGCACATCACAATGCATGCTTAATGCCCCAAAATCAGTTTGATCCAACATGGGCGGCACGGTGGCACAGCATTCTTGGATGGATATGGATAGGCGACATTTCCATTAAATCCATTATCTCCCTGAACTCACACATGCACTGACTTCACAGCCTAACCCCCGGACTTTCATCTATCCACCTACTGTAATTTGTACTGTAACTGTAATTTCCAATATGTGCAATAACCCATACTGGATATAGGAATCCTATTTATCCATTCTAGTTATCCATTGTCTTTAATAGATATGTATATAGCACTGCAGAAACTGTGCACCTTATTCCCCCCCCCTTTTTGGTTTGTTTTGCACTGAGTAGGAGCAGCTTTTAATCTCATTGTACATGTGTATAGTGACAATAAAAGGCATTCTGATTCTGATTCAGTTGAGAGTCTAGGAGTAGAGGCCATAACCTCAGAATAAAAAGTCGGACCTTTAGAAAGGAGATGAAGAGGATGGTGAAACTGAGGAATTCATCACCACAGACGGCTTGGAGGCCATGTCAATGAATATTTTTAAGGTGGCAATTGACAGGCTCTTGATTAGTAATGGTGTCAGGGGTTATGGGAGAGGACAGGAGAATGGGGTTGAGAAGGAAAAATAGATCAGCCATGATTGAAAGGCGGACGAGACTTGATGGGCCCAATGGCCTAATTGTGTATCTAGAACTGATGAACATAAAATAATGAATTTATGAACTCTTTAAGGTGTACATACCTGAAATATTGCAAACCCAACAAGTTTTATTTCATTTTTTTGCTGTTTTACTCGCTTAAAAACTGCTGAATGGTGTATACGCAATTAGAATGGAGCATAGTTGCAGTGAAAGGGCTGCTATTTATAGGGCAGGCCTGACGCAAATGAGAAATCTATTATTTTGTGGGAGCTACACTGCATTCTGAATAGGAACCCTAGAATACCCGCAGCAGATCGATGAGGCCGGTACATACAAAAATCTCCCTTCTGCAGGGAATAGTTCAATGCTGATGTTTTCCTTCAGTAATCCCTCTTGCATATGGATGTGTGCACAGTGATTAAAAAAATCAATTGTGAAGAACTTTTCTACAGTACTATTTAGAACATGGAATATGGAACGGTACACTATAGGAACAGGCATTTCAGCCCACAATGTCCAAACATGATGCCATGTTAAACCAATCTCATCTACCAGCCCTACATTCCCTGAACATCCACATGCCTGTTCAAAAGCCTTGTAAACACCACTGTTGTATCTGCCTCCACCACCACCACCCCGGCACCCACTACTCTCTATGTAAAAACATGCCCTGCACATTTCCTTTAAACTTTGCCCTTCTCACCTTATAGGTCTCTGAACATTTCCACTCCAGGAAAAAAGGTTCTAACTGTCTACCTTATCTATGCCTCTCATAATTTAAAAAACTTCGATCAGGACTCAATCTTATCAAACTTCGATAGGGCAGCGTTGTGGCACAGCGGTAGTGCTGCTGCCTTGCAGCGCCAGAGTCCCAGGTTCGATCCTGACTGCGGGTGCTGTTTGTATGGAGTTTGTACGTTCTCCCTGTGACCACGTACGTTTTCTCTGGATGCTGCAGTTTCCTCCCACATTCTAAAGACGTGCAGGTTTGTAGGCTAATTGGCTTTGGCTACACCCCAGTGTGTGTAGGATAGTGTAAGTTTGTTGGACGGCACGGACTCAGTAGGCCGAAGGGCCTGTCTCTGCGCTGTATCTCTGAAGTCTAAAGTCTACAGACTCCTACCTACTCTCCGATGCTCTAGATTTAAAACATTCTTCTCCCCAGCTTGAAAACAATTTTTCTTCCCACTGCCAGCACTCCAGCCAGAGAAAATTAAAGGTATGTTTTGTCAGGGATCTCAATGGAAAAGAGGGCAGGATCCTCAAGGGGAGGGCATTTCAGGCCGAGGTTAGATGCATTTCCTCAGGAGGGATAAGTGGGGAACCAAGCCCAGAGCACACTGGATGATAAGGGAGGTGTCTATTATAAGGGAACAAAAAAAAAGTTACACCAAACCTTGGAGCAACATTTGCAGCAAACCACCTAAGTTCGATTAAAGATAGTTCAAAGGACTCCAATGAATTCACTGGTGTGTAGCAATGAGGTCGTCATTGCATCAGAGAGTTGTGTCAGCATAGAAACAGGCACTTTGTCCCACCATGTCTATACCAACCATTAATTTCATATACTGCTGTCCCATTATGCTGGCAAAGCTGGAATTGCTTTCCTTTGAGCAGAAAGGGTAAGCACAAAGTTGATGGAGATGTACAAGATTATAATGTTTTGAAATCTGTTCCATTCACTGATGGTACAAGGACTCATGAGCACAGAATTAAAGTTGGGGGTTGTCAGAAAGAACTTTCTTCACCAGTGAGCTGGGCCTGAGGTGACAATTAGCCTATCAGGGAACCACCATGCTGGAGGTCATCTGATGTCAGTCCTGATTTAGCCCTGTCTTTTCTCACCTCCAGTTCAACCCCCACATACTTTCAGTCTGAATAAGGGTCCCAACCCAAATCATCGCCTATCCATTTTCTCCAGAGATGGCCCATGTCCCGTTGAGTTACACCAATACTTTGTGTCTATCATTGGGATTTGAGTGGAGGTAGAAGAGGAATCAATCAATTATTTCATAAGATAGTTTGCAAGACTGCAGGGAACAAGGGCGGCTAAGTGAGAGGATTAGACACAAAATGCGGAAGTGGCTCAGCAGGACAGGCAGCATCTCTGGAGAGAAGGTATGGGTGACGTTTTGGGTCGAGACCTGTGACTGGATTGGTATACTGAGAGCCAGTATTCTCTGAATATCCTCATTCCATGCTAGAATGACTCATGGATGCTTTACTTTGGACTTTAGCACGGAAACAGGCCCTTCAGCCCACCAATTCCACGCTGCGCAGCTATCACCCCCTTTCACGAGTACCACTAGGAACAATTTAGCAATGTATCAAAGCCAATTAACCTACAAACCTGTACGTCTTTGGGGTGTGGTAGGAAACCAGAGCACCCGGAGAAAACCCATGTGGTCATGGGGAGAATGTACAAACCCCATACAGACAGCACCCGTAGTCAGGATCAAACCCAGGTCTCTGGCACTGTACCACTCTACCACTCTGCCACTGTGCTGCCCTTTAGCACCTTGCTTTGTTTTCTGAATCTGAAACTGAACTCTTCTGAAATGTATCAGTACTCTATAGCCTTATCCTTGAATTTAAAACAACAACGTTACAGGGATAAACAATCTCCTATGTGTATATAGAGTTTTTAATGTAGGAAAACAACTCAAGAAGAATTACAGGAACGTTATCAAACACAACACTGCATCAAACCTTGCAAGTCCTTTCACAATCTAGAATCACAGTCATACAGCATAGAAACAGGCCCTATGGCCAAACCTGTCCATGCTGACCAAGATCCCCATCTAAGCTAGTTCAATTTGCCCATGTTTGACCCATAGACTTCTGAATCTTTTCTATCCATATACCTGTCCAAATGTATTTTATATTCTGTTACCGTACCTGCCTCAACTACTTCCTCTGGTAGTTGGTTCCATTTCTGTATGCCCTCTGTGTCCATTTGGTAAGTACATGAATTGAAGTGTTCAGCTGGATATGGTTTAAACGAGGTCTTGGTTGGCATGGATGTGTTGGGCCTAAGTGCCTATTTCGGTGCTGTATTGCTATGATTCTAAAAAGTTGCCCCTCAGGTTGCTATTAAACGGCTCCCCTCTCAGCTAAAAGTTTAGTTTTTGATTCCCCAACCCTGGGAAACATTCACCTTTCCCACGACCTTTGAGATATTATTGTAGTGGCAATTTATATCTTATCCAATGTCCAACTTTCCGTTGCCATTACTACACAGGTAAGGAGGAGTGATCTTACGCAGAGCAAAAATAACAGAACTTCCCATCGTTATTTCCAGTTTAATTGATTCTTTATTGAAGTAGTTGTACAAACAAAGAGATGAATGTACCAAGTTCTCCTTATTCTCATACAAGTTGTAACTTTCCGTTCTCTCCGATCTGATGAGAACTGTCTACTCTCCACCTCCTGTGCCTGGTCTGAATCACTCCCTGTCCCCTAAGCCCATATGTTACGCCCCTCTATGCATCAAATGACTGCCCCCAAGTGTCCAAAATAATACTGCTAGAAATATCTAGACAAAATGTGCCAACAGTAGCTAGCCTAAACATAAACAGCTCCTACAATTATACACCTCTGTAAGATCTCCTATGCTCCAGGGAATAATGTCCTGGCCTGCCCAATCTAAAAGGCAGCTATCAGTAAAGAGATAGAATACACTCGACTTGACCCAATGAGACCAACATTAAGAACATGAAAGCTCAATGTCACCCAAGTGAAAGCAATCTGCCTGATTAGCAGTTCATCCACCACTTTAAATACTCCCTCCCCCAACCTTCAGTCACTGCAGTGCGTTTGATGCAACAAGGCTTGTTTGAGTCAGAAAAGACTGCAGATACTGGTATCTGGAGAAAAAAAAACTGCTGGAGGAATTCAGTGGGTCGGGCAGCATCTGTGGAGGCAAAGGGATGGCCAATATTCCTGTTCAGGGCAGGCTTCTGGATCTGGATCTCGCGGTTTGGTGACCATTTTAGCTCCCTATCCCATTCCCACACTGACCTTTCTGTCCTGGGCCTCCTCCATTGCCTGAGCGAGGCCACACACAAAGCTAAGGAACTTCACCTCATATTCCACGTGGGTAGTTTTGCAGCCCAGCGGTATGAATGCTGAATTCTCCAATTTTAGGTCACCTCTAACAACCTCCCTCCTTTCTCCCCCACAACCCTTCCCCCATTCCTCCTCGCCCCAACTGGACTTGCACCTAAACTCTCTTCCTTCCTCTCACATTCCTGCCTCTGGCTCCACAATATACAACTCTTCAGCCCTCCTGTCTCACACCTTCCTGTGCTGAACTCTGGCCTTTGTTACAACCATCTGCCGATCAACCCCCCCCCCCCCCCCCCCCCCCCCACGACCTGCATTCGCAGATGCTGCCTGACCCGCTGAGTTGCTCCAGACTTTTGTGTCTTTCTTCGGTGTAAACCAACATTTGCCATTCTTTCCTGCACATTGCATGTGGTCTCACTCAGGCAATAGAGGTAGAATGAAGATGTTTCAGGAAGGAATTCCAGAGGTTGAAATAGGTGGACAGGGCTTATATATTGAGATGAAGGATAAAAGGAGATCTTTAAAAATAGGGAAGAATAGAAATAGAATATGTTAAATAATTAAATCAAACTCATAAAATTTAAGGCTCCTGATCAACATGAATTACATCCTTGCATTTTGAAAGAATCTAAGGAAGAAACAACAGAGGCAATGCTTTCCGTTAAATAATTTGTTCTTCAAAGGTGTAGTGACTGAGGACTGACAATTGGCTGATGTATTACTGAGAGATACAAGAAACTGCAAATGCTGGTTTACAAAAAGACCCCACAAAGTTCCAGAGTAACACAGCGGGTCAGGCAGCATCTCTGGAGGGCATGGATAGGCGATGTGTCAGGTCGGGACAATTCAGGATGCAGTTGAATCAAATTGGCAGGATTCAGTCTGATGAAGAGTCCAAACCTGGCATCTATCCATGTCCGTATGGAGAAACTATGAACTGCAAATGCTGGTTTATACCAAAGATAGACACAATGTGCTGGAGTAACTCAGCGGGTTAGCCAACATCTCTGGAGGAAAAGGATAGGTGACTTCAGGTCGGGACCCTTCTTCAGACTGAAAGTAGGGGGCAGGGAGGTGAAGAGCTGGAGGTGAAAAAAGACCAGGACCAATCAAAGCTGGTACCAAATGACCTCAGGCAAGGTGGTGCCCTGGTAGGCCCATTGTTGTCTAGGGAAGGTGTAATCTCAAGAGGGACACAATGTGGAGAACTGTGGAACTAGTTAAATGACTACGGTGGAGGAAGGGGGCAAGTGGGAAGGGGAGAGTGGTGTTAGTAGAATTTACTTAATATTAGTGAATTCAATATTCAAACCACTGAGATGTAAGCTGACCAAGCAAAATATGATGTGCTGTTCCTCCATTTTGCATGTGGCCTCACTCTAGCAATGGAGGAGGCTCAGGACAGAATAGTCAATGTGGGAATAGGATGGGGAGATGAAATGGTTGGCAAATGGGAGATCCGAGAGGCCTCGGAGGGTCATGTCTATCCATGTCCACAGGAGATGCTGTCTGGCCTGATGTATTACCTACATTTAAGGAGGAGAAACATCCGTGGCCTGGGAATTGTAGCTCAATATATGCAAGATATCTGCTAACATTCCAAACCAATAGACAATAAACAATAGACAATAGGTGCAGGAGTAGGCCATTCGGCCCTTTGAGCCAGCACCGCCATTCAATGTGACCATGGCTGATCATAGCCAAAAGCCATCATAGCTGATGAAGCCGGTCGTCTTTCATCAGAATTATCTTGGTTCGGATGAAAGGTTACAGACCTTAATTATTAACTGTTTCGCTCCACAGATGCTGCCTGGTATGCTGAGTACTTCTGGCATTTTCTGCTTTTATTTCAGATTTTCATAATCTGCAAGATTTTTGCTTTTCACCGTAACATCAGTGGCATGAAAATTAATGGATTCCTTTTGGAACAGACCAGCATCGAGGGTTGAAGCGTATAATCATGAAGATTCTGCGTGGATTTCAAATATTGCTTGACCAACCTTATTGAATTTCTTGAAGAGGCAACAGGGATAACACCAATGTTGGTGCAGTAATAGCAAGATTAAATAAGAACTTACCAGTTTGAAGTTTGATCTTTATTTTATGAGGAGTTACGTTGAGGGATTACGTGAAGACCCCGCCAGCACGCATGCGCGACATTCTTCAAAACAGCGGTGTGAAATCACATATAATAAGAGTTGACTAAAGATAGTAAGATAAGAGAACTAAAATACCAGTTGACCTTTATAATAGAGGGTTGGGAGCGGAGGGCATGTAATCCCTCAACGTAACTCCTCATATAATAAAGATCAAAATTCAAACTGGTAAGTTCTCGTTTAATCTTACTATTTTACTTCAGAGTCACGTGAGTGACTACGTGAAGATTTCAAAGCTCTGTGATTTCATGCCGTGTAACGAGTCCATGCTCACACACTGCCATAATAACCAATGGAGGAAGTATGTTAACGTATTTCAGACACGAATCGGTTGCTGAAAAACAATGATGTATTTATTAACAAATAATAATAATAACTCCTGATTTTGGGGGAAATTATAATACAGAACTCAAAATCATGTCTGCACAGGCAACAGGTTTATTATAAAACCGCTGGAATGTTCTTTCATTAGACCATCCCACCGTTGGAAGGATGTGGTACAAGGGAACTTCCAACATCCTTGCTGCCGATGTAGCTGCAGCCCTGGTGGAATGAGATTTTAAAACATCAGTGTCCACCCCTGCTGCACCTAATACCACCCTAATCCATCTTGAGATGGTCTGCACGGTCACTCTTTTATGAGGACGTTTATGACTTATCAATAAAGCCATTTCCGTGCCCCTGAGACTTTTGGTGACCTCCAGGTAATGAAAAAGGTGGGTCACTATGCATAGGCGAACATCTATGGGGTAAGCCAGGAACTCCGATTTGAGGCCAGATGATCCAGGCCTGTTCTGTTTAAGTAACTCATATATATGGAAAGTTATCTTATTTTTGGATGTTACCATGGCGTCCAGTCTTAGTTTGTACACAGACTGGACCCGCTGTGCCATTACGAGAGCCATCAGCATTACCATTTTATATGTCCGTTTTGTTAGTGTAAGGGACGTAGCTGGTGCCCAATCCCTGAGCAGTGTTAACACAATACCAATATCCCGGGTCTGGGAATACCTAGGCCTGAGGGGATTAGAGTTGAAAATACCGTTCATAGGTTTTGACACTGGAGAGTCAGATCCGACCACATGGTGTTCTAAACCCTGTCCCAGGTATGAAGATAGGGCACTCATGGCACAGTTGATGGCACTGTAGCTCAAGCCTTCATCAAAGTGTAGGCTCGCCAAGAATTCCAGCACATCCGTAAGAGTGGCTGAAAGGTAAGTGGTGTTTGCCCTAGTACAGAATACCTCCCATTTTCTCATATATGTGAGGTACTGTTTCCTGGTGGACTCTTTGCATGATACCGTGATGATGTTCATAGTTCAGTCCGACAGTCCAATTTCCAGGAGTGGTCTTTTCAAATCCTACAAATCAACAAGTTTATTCTGTCATGGCATGGATGACTCTCGCCTTTCACGGGATGTACCAGCAAGCTCGGGTGTTTAGAGATTGGAATACATGGTTCCGAGACCATGTCGAGTACCACAGGAAACCATGGCTGAGTAGGCCATTCGGGTACAACAAAAATACCCGATGCGGAGTCTTGTTGTATTTTTCGCAAGACCCAACTGATGAGGCAGAAGGGGGGAAATACATTGAAAAACAAGTGTAGCGAGAAAGCGTCCATCGCTACTGCCCCAGGGTCTGGTTCCCATGCAACATATGTTGGTATCTGGTGATGAAGTCTGGATGCGAAAAGGTCGACATCTGGCATTCCATGCCGAGCTACAATGTCAGTAAACACTTGGTGGTCCAACATCCATTCGGTGGTGTCATTGAATTTGTGTGACCTGGTGTCCGCCACTGTATTGAGCTTACCTGGAAGGTAAGTAGCTGATATCCAAATGTTTCTTTCTATGCACCAGTGTCAGATTGTATTGACCAATTCATCACAAGATATCGACTTAATTCCACCCATATGCTTAATGTATGCCACCACTGTGGTATTATCAATTTGTAGGTGAACATACTGAACAGTAAGCCCTGAAGTCCATGGAACACTCCCAACATCTCTAGATGATTGATGCCCAGTGCTTGAAGTAAGATTAACTCATGTGCATTCCATCTACCACCGCAACTGGAGTTGGTAGTGGTTGCTCCCCAGCCGTGAGCGCTGGCGTCAGTTTATAACACAACCGAAGGATTTGTGACTATGATGGGATTAGAGCAATGTTGAGCATTGTTAATCCACCATTGCAACTCCAAATTTGCTTTGGCTGGTAACTGCATTGGCCTGTCAAAATGGACAGCATGGTATTTGAGTGCTGAAATCTTGGCCCTCTGTCAATTTTGGTAATGTAAGGGTCCAAATTGAGTGGCTGGGAAGGCAACCACGAACTTCACAATTACCCTGGCTACTCGTCGAATAGATGGTTTACTGACGCAAACAAGGCTGTTGCATGCCTCTATCAAGTCTGTCGCTTTGTCCTTTGGCAAAGTGACAGACATGTGAACAGAGTCAATTGTGAACCCCAAGTAGTCCATAGTCATTGAAGGCATTAACTTGGATTTATCTGGATGGATGATAAACCCCAACTTTTGTAATAGGAGCTTGGTGGCTGAGACAGTCAATTTGGCCAACTCCAGGGTCTTCCCCACAATTAAGATGTCATCCAGATATGCCATGACAATATGTTTTTGTTTCCGGAGAAACGCCAAGGCTGGTTTCAATATTTTAGTAAACAGTCTGGGGGCTGATGTTAATCCATTAGGCAGCACTTTATACTGCCAGATCTGCCCCATCCAGATAAATTTCAAATATCTGCGGTGATCGTTCTCTATTGGTACTGAATAGTATGCATCTTTTAAGTTGATGCAAGCCATGAAGTATCTCTTGGAAACTAGTTGTTTGGTAGTCACGATGGTTTCCACTATGAAGTGGGTATACTGCACAAAAGTATTCAGCTGTGTCAAATCAATGATGATGCGGCATCAGCCATTTCCTTTGTTTTTTGTGAAGATATTTGACACAAACCCAAGAGATTCGTGTTTGGTTTTCTCAATTACTCCTTTTGTATGTAGTCTTAACAGTTCCGCATGACCTTCCAATTTTTCTTTTTGTGAAAGCACGAACTTTCGGCTAGGTGCATGCTGAACAGGAGGAGTTTGTGAACAAATTCAATTTTGTATCCCTGAATACTTTGCAGTATAAAAGGATCAGAGGTTATGGAACTCTATGCTTTTCTAAACAAGTGTAACCTTTCCCCAGTCTGTGAAGAACTTACACATGCTATGTTCCGGAAGAAACCAGACCGACCTACCTCCATGGTTACCGGTGGTGCTGTGTTGGTTTCTTCCGTCCTTGTTTCTTGGGGGGGTGGAGGCCCTGGTGGGTGGGGTTGGCGCATCTTCCATGAAGGCCGTTCTGGGCCATGGTCTAAAAAAGTCCGTTGTCCTGGTCGTACGGCCTTCGAGCTTTCACCAGCTGTTGCTCTTTCGCTGTAGTAACGCGGTTTGCTGGTGGATGCGTAGGGGTGCTGCCGCCGAGGATACGAGGACCTGGTAGTGGATGACACTTTCATCATGCCGATGGCTTTTGCCTCCTTGTTAAGGTCTTTAACCTGCTTCGGCAGATTGTCCCAGAACAGTAAAGTAGGCAGCTGCGTGCTGCTGGTCTTGCACAACCCCACAAACTTAGGGCAGGTCGGATGACACTCTTCCTAAAACAGTTGATTTCGAACTGTGCATTGCAGAAGAGTGCCAGGGTGTCTTGCTGCTCTTCAGACATATCCTTCCCATCCACTGACCTGGCAAATGCTGTTATTCCAGAGGCCAGTAGTTTCAGGATCTTTTGCATCTTTATTTCTTGGTTCCTGATGCCAGCACTGATGTTTCCCCAGATGGGGTTGTTCACCGCAGGCACGTTGAGGGAGACACAGTTCTCTGGATCCAAATATTTGGCAGCCGTGTCATTCATGGCCTGTTCCTGCAGTTGGTTGGTGGTGAGGTAGTTTATGCTGGCTGCCAGCTGCGGCTGGAATGGCAGTCGCGAACTTGGAAACCATGCCGAGTAGCTCCTGTTCCTGTACCCCTAGTATGCTGGAAGAGTCTTCGACCAAATCCCCCTGTTCAGAGTCAGCCCAGAGTCAGCCCGAGGAGTGGGAGACATTTGGCAGCCCTGTAAAAGGTGCTGCCGTGGGTGTCCTAGGAGACCCACGGTGACCAGACTCCGTTTGCTGGAGTAGGTCACGTTGGAGCAAATGCTCCACCAACCGCTCCATGCGTGATAAACGACCGCTGTCGCTACCCGCAGGCGTGAGTCATCCAGCCCGGACCCTGCCGAGTCTACGGGTTTGTCTGACTTTCGGGTGGCTTTACCGCCAGTCCGAGGTACACCTACGGGCTGTAGCGGTGCCAAGTCGGGGGCTGCTGGTTGAACGGTTAGCAGCTCCGGTGAAGTCGTCCGCTGCTGACTGCCCGCATTTCCCGCGGTCCTCCGCAGTCATGCTAGTTGCGGTCCGTTTGGACTTTGTCCTCGACTTGTTGTTGCTCTGTAAAGAAATCACACAGAGCGCCCAAAAACGACCTCAGAATAGTGAAAACTTACCTGCAGGTCAGTTTAAACATACCGCTGGGCTCCTCCTGCCTGTTGCTGCGCAATACGTTGGACGATATGCCGCGCATGCGTGCTGTCGGGGTCTTCGCATAGTCACTCACGTGACTCCAAAGTAAAATTATAATTTGCTCAGATGTTCAAAAGGCCTTCAATAGACTATCACAAAGGTCGAGGGGACAAGTAGCAGAATTGATCACTGTCTGGTTTCAAGTGACGAAGCAAAGATTGGGAGCAAAGGGAAGGTGTAGAAACAAGAACTGCCAATGGTGGTTTACATAAAAGGACACAAAGTGTTGGAGTAACTCAGCAGGTCAGACAGCATCTTTAGAGAACATGGATAGGTGACATTTTGGGTTGGGACCCTTCCTCAGCCTTGAGTAAAGGGAAGCTATTAGCAATAGTGTTCTAAGCACCAGAGATGAGACCACTGCCCTCAACAATTTATGACTATGACATAAATTCATGGATCAAAGTTCTAAATTAATGCAAGCACAGTGGCATTGGTAGACTCGCAGCCTTACAGAGCCAGACCCTGACTATGGGTGCTGTCTGTACAGAGTTTGTATGCTCTCCCTGAGAACGTGTGGGTTTTCTCAGGGTGCTCAGGTTTCCTCCCACTCTCCAAAGACCTGGTGGTTAGTAGGTTAATTGGCTTCTGTAAATTGTCAATAGTGTGTACGAAAGAGACAGTGTCTGGGGATCACTAGTTGGCATGGACTCGCTGGGCCGAAGAGCCTATTTCCACATTGTATCCCTAGAGTATCTAAAGTAAAGTTTATGAGGGGAATATTCCTTACACAGGGACAGCTGAGTAGCTGGAACATGGTGCCTGAAAGTGTGGTGAAGGTGGAATCGCTAACAGCATTTAAGAAGTGCCTAGATGACCACAGTGGACCAAGTGCTTAGAGTTTAGAGAATAGAAATACAGCATGGAAGCTCAACTCGCCCATGCCAACCAACATGCCCCATCTTCCTGCATTTGGCCCATATCCCTCTAAACCTCTCCTACCATGTACTCAACTCCCTCTTCCGGCAGCATGTTCCATAAGCCACGTACCACTCTCTGTGTAACAAATTGCCCCACAGGTTCCTATTAAGTATTTCCCCCCTCACCTTAGCCCTAGGTCCTCTGTCGAAACCAAAATTAATGCTGGACGAGTCTAACTAAAATCCCATACAATAATAATAAATAATCTGTAGTCATAACTAGAGCAATATTGTATAGTATTATTTTCAACACCAAATTAAATGCAGTGCAATAAACTACTTGGTTAGAGCACAGTCATTGGAGGTCTGGTCGCCACATTATAAACATATGGTAAGTGCAGAGAAGGTTTACAAAGATAATATCAGAAATGCAAGGGTAACAGATCAGTAAAGGATGAAGAAATTGGACCTCTTTTCTCTTGGGAAATAGCTAAGCAGTGACCTAATCGAGGTCATTAAAATTCTGAAAGGTTTTGTTAAGAGGAATGAATAGAGAACGTTTTCAAACGGAGGCAGATACAATAGTAGTGTATAAGAGGAGTTCAGATAGGCACAGATATGTAGGGAAGGGAGGGATATGGATCATGTGCAGGCAGAGGAGATGCGGGATAACATAGAACTACTGTGAACAGAAACAGCAGACTGCAAAGAGTGCTGAGCACTGCTTAGTCCATCACGGGTTCTGACCTCCCCACCATTGATAGGATTTACAGAGTCGTTGCCTCAAAAAGTCATCCAGCATCATCAGAGACCCACACCACCCTGGCCGCGCTATCATTTCACTGCTGCTATCAGGAACAAGATGAGGAGCCTGAAAACGGTAACTTCCAGGCTCAGGAACAGCTTGTTCCTTACAATAGCCATCAGGCAATTAAACATGACAACCTCCAACTAAGCTCTGAGCTACATAGACTTGGGGACATTGATTTTGTCTTTTTGCACTGTTATTGTTTGTTTGTTACTTTTATGTGTATGGATGTATTTTAAGTGTATGTAATATGTATGTGTGGGTATATTATATACATACATTTTAATATATATACACGTGCACGCACACACACACACATTTTTTTTAACACTGAACATTTTTTCTCATTTATTGTATTGTTACAGAGTACTATGTTTACATATTCTGTTGTACTGCTGCAAGTAAGATGTTTATCATCATAGCGTTTCTTTAGTCAATCCCTGTCCCGGAATCTTTCTGCAATCTGGTGGTCGCTGTGGACCCTTTCCATCAAGCAATCAAAATTAAGGAGCTTCTTCTTCTTGCGTATGGCGTGCACAGCCTAAAGTTGTAGGACAACTTGGTCTATATGATCTTATTTGATTGTGCACGCCAGGTTGATTACATTCGTCGAAACAGGGTGGACCACGTGAAGGTTGCAATCTCCCACCCCAAAATTAAGGAGCAAAATTATAGAAGAGAATGCAAGCTAAGTGCAGCAAGTGGAGCTAATATTGACCAGCCCAGTGCACAGACCACTCCTAGGTACAATTATAATGGGAAATAAGGCTTATGTTTACGAATAAATAAAATTGACATGGAGCTGAATGACAATCAACAAACACTGATTTCCCTCCAGATAAAAAAATAATATTACTGCTGATTAGAATTTTAAAAAAACAGCCACCTTCAATTTCCAACTGAGCTTATATTTCCAAATGTTTATTCGAGGTATATATTAAAAGCATAACCATATTAAAAATTAAACTGCGAACATTGTGGAGCTAAATTTAATGGCACTTAATACAGATAAATACTGGACTGCGCTGTTCTGCAGGTGCAAAGACAATTGGCTACCTCAGGCTGCCTATTTTGGACAGGCTTTAAAGGTTAATCTTCCCCGGGAGACATTTTGCAGCATTTAATAAGGCATATTGATCCAACTTTGTGGCGATATTAACCCGTTGCAAGTGCGACAATTGTAAAAGATGTTGGTGAGGCTCCACTTGGAGGTATTACGTTCGGCTTTGGTAACCCTGCTAGAGGAAGGATACGATTATGCTGGAAAGGACGCAGAGAGGATTTACAAGGATGTTGCCAGGACTCGATGGCCTGAGCTATAGGGAGGGGTTGGGCAGGCTGAGGCTTTATTCCTTGGCGCGCAGGAGGTTGTTGGGTGATGTAATCGAGGTGTATCAAATCATGAGGGGAATAGGTAGGGTGAACACACAGAATCTGTTGCCCAGGGTCAGGGAATCGAGAACCAGTAGACGCAGCTTTAAGGTGAGAGTTGTAAGATTTCATAGAGAACTTGGGGCAACTTTTCCACTCAGCAGGTGGTGGGTATATGGCACGAGCTACTAGAGACGGTAATTGTGAGAAAAACTATAATGGTATTTAAAGGCCACTTGGGCAGGTCTTTTTCCCAGGGGAAGGCATAGGTCATGCAGAGGCCAATTGACCAAACCACCTGGAAGTCTTCGGAATGCTGAAGATAGACACAAAATGCTGGAGTAACTCAGCAGGTCAGGCAGCATCTCTGGAGAAAAGGAATAGGTGACTTTTCGTGTCGAGACCCTTCTTCAGACTGAGAGTCAGGGTAGAGGGAAACGAGAGGTTTGAAAAGGTTCAGAACAAATCCTTTTTTTGGGGGGGGTCATGACCCAGGGGTGAATATGAGGAGTTGTCTGACGCCTGGCCTCAGCCTGGTAGAGGTCAGTTCGCCAGACTACCATGGCGGTACAAGTCTTTGGGATGGGGCGGGCAACTGGACCACTCAAGGGAAAAATAATTGTCCATAGGAAGAACATGCAAACTGCATACAAACAGCACCAGAGGGTCAAGAACGAACCAGGGTTGCTGGAGGTAGCTGATGGATAGCAACATCACTGTTCTCACCCAATGTTTTTATCTATTTTTAATTAACTATAATTTTTTTTAATTTGATTTGTTCAATTATTTTAGTTAATGACTTCAATTTTCATTGTCTTTAAATGTCTCTGAATGTCAGAGACTGTTTACATATTGATTGATTGATTCCAAGTTGCAGCATGGAAACAGGCCCTTCAGCTCACCGAGTCCACACCGACCATCGATCACCCGTAACCACTAGCTCTATGCCATTACATTTTCTCATCCGCTCACTACACACCAGTGGCAATTTACAATAGACAATAGACAATAAGTGCAGTAGGCCATTTGGCCCTTCGAGCCAGCACCGCCATTCAATGTGATCATGGCTGATCATTCCCAATCAGTAC
Source organism: Raja brachyura (assembly GCA_963514005.1). The sequence goes on along the minus strand of OY740782.1, from coordinate 114,964,459 downwards.
CCCGTTCCTGCCTTCTCCCCATATCCCCTGACTCCGCTATTTTTAAGAGCCCTATCTAGCTCTCTCTTGAAAGCATCCAGAGAACCAGCCTCCACTGCCCTCTGAGGCAGAGAATTCTACAGACTCACCACTCTCTGTGAGAAAAAGTGTTTTCTCGTCGCCGTTCTAAATGGCTTACTCCTTATTCTTAAACTGTGGCCCCTGGTTCTGGACTCCCCCAACATTGGGAACATGTTTCCTGCCTCGAGTGTGTCCAAGCCCTTAACAATCTTGCAGAGGCCAATTAACGTACAAACCCGCCTGTCGATAGGGGGAGGGGGGAGGAACGGTGGAAGAGAACCTCCCACTCCCCTCACAATCAGCCCGAAGAAGAGTCCTGAACCGAAACAAATGTCACCTACTGTATGTATTTATGCTCTCCAGAGATGCTGCCTAACCCACTGAGTTGCTCCAGCACTATCTGTCTTTTTTTGTAAACCAGCATCTGCAGTCCCTAATGTCCCCAATCTTCAGACACATTTTTGGAAATCGGTTGGTATGTTACGATTTGTGAATCTTCCATCCCACTCATTCACTCGTTAGTTGTCAACTTCAGTGATCAATTTCATTCACTGTTTCCAGTCCGGTTGGTTCTGCAGCTCTGTTCAAGTTGTTGGAATGTTTGAATACTTCTCACTCAACATTATCATGATTTATTGAGTCGTAGAGTCATACAGCGAGGAAACAGGCCCTTTGGCCCAACTTGCCCACACCGACCAACATGTCCCATCTACACAACTCCCACCTGCCTGTGTTTGGTCCACATCCCTCCAAACCTGTCCTATCCACGTACCCGTCTAATTATTTCTTAAATTGTGGAATTGTCCCTGCCCTAACTACCTCCTCTGGCAGCACGTTCCATACACCCACCACCCCTTGTGTGAAAAAGTTACCCTTCAGATTCCTATTCAATCTTCCCCCCCCCCTTCACCTTAAATCTATGTCCAGCAGAAACCATTTGCAGGTGCAGCAGAGAACCTAGTGCAGTAGACAGGCAGGAAGTGAAGCGGGAATGCCCACTTGTTATACTGCCGCTGTGTTCTCTATCTGAACCACAAGCCTGCCTTGTCAGACAGAGACAGTGCCTCTTGTGTTCTCTTTGAGATGGGCAGACAAATATTATGCTTTCAGTTTCTGACTGGGGACATGCCGAATTGGAAATATTTGAAGTGACAAGACGACAAGTTTTTAGAGTTGTCAACAATTACCCTGTGAGTGATTAAACCATAGAGCTATGCGATGCAATAGGGTGGACTTATGACACCAAGAAGAGAGGGTAGACACAAAGTGCTGGAGGGCGGCACAAGAGCACAGCGGTAGAGTTGCTTTTTTACAGCATCAGAGTCCCGGGTTTGATCCTGACCACAGGCGCCGTCTGTACGGAGTTTTTATGTTCTCCCCGTGACCTGCCTGCGTTTTCTCCGGCTGCTCCAGTTTCCTCCCACACTCCAAAGACGTGCAGGTTTGTAGGCTACTTGGTTTGGTGAAATTGTAAATTGTCCCCAGTGTGTGGGATAGTGTCAGTGGGCGGGAATTACTGACCCGTGAGGACTCGGTGGTCCGAAGGGTAAACTAAACTAAACTCAGGAGAGAAAGGATGTGTGACATTTTGGGTCGTGACCCTTCTTCAGTCCCCTGACCACGCCCTGACTTCCCCTTTCCGATACAGAATGGTCTGTCCTCAACAGAGGCCTCATCTTTGTATCCTTCCGCCCCCACCTCAATGAGTTCCAGGCCCACCATGACGTAGAGCTTTTCTCCCATTGCCGTGCCTTTTTATATGGAAAGGAGTCCTCACCACCCAGTGATGACCCCTTCTCCGGTCTCCACTGGTCTCCCTCCTCTTGGATTCTCCCAGACAACATTCAACCCTCTTTGGACCTTTTTAAAAAAAAATAATCCAAAGAGTCCCAATCTGAAACGTGACCCATCCTTTTTCTCCAGAGATGCAGCCTGACCCATTGAGTTACTCCAGCACTTTGTGTCTATCTTTGGTATAAATCAGCATGTGCAGTTCCCATCTGCACATTAAGCAGAGAAGGCCTGTCTTTCGACATGTAATGCAGTTAATGGGTACATGAGTCTAGAGACCGCTGCAAGATAGGCATAGTGGTGCAGCAGGTAGTGCTTCATGTATGAGATGCTTTTGATGGAGAGATGTTGTGTGCCCATGAAGGACCTTGCAGAGTCCACAACTCTCTGCAGCCTTCAGCGTTCCTGTGTGTCAGAACTGCCATGGGCTATGAGTGATCAAAGTATATCAAATTATGAGAGGCACCGATAGGGAAAGCAACCAGAATCTTTTTCCCCAAGGTTGAAAATGTCAAAGGCTGGATGGCATAGCGTTAAGGTGAGAATGGCAAAGTTTAAAGGAGGGACAAGATCTTTTACACAGAGGGTGTTGGATGCCTAGAAAGCATTGCCGGGGGGGTGGTGGTGGAGGTGGAGGCAGATACTATAGTGGCGTTTCATGGACGTTTGGATAGGCACACGGACATACAGGAATGGAGGGGCGTGGATCAATTGCAAGCTGAGGACATTCATTCAGCATCATGTTCGGCCTCAACATTGTGAGTCAAATGGTCTGTTCCTGTGCTCTATCATAGAGAACTCAGTGAGGAAATCAATGATTTTGTGCAACTTGCACTAAATCCATAATTTTCATTTGTGATCGATTTTCTTAAAGCTATGAACGGTGTAACACGGAGAAATGATGCAGCATGCAATTTAATTTCCAGGTTGCATTTTTATCAAGAATGAATTGGAGAAGACAGCACAGCCGATCATGAGCAGATCTCTCAAAGAACAATGACTCCAAATTACGTTAATAAATTCTGCAGTTGTTGGAAGGATTTTGAGGAGAGGCCAATGTCGATCCTGCTATTGTTAAAGTAAGGATGAATAACTCAGTCGTAAACTATATTGAAATAATTACAGTTAATAAATTTAAGAAATGGCCAAACCTTGTGGAGATAAGGGAAAGAATTAGAACTTTTAAGGCAGCCTGACGATCCCAACTAAGTTAAAGCACCTATGCGGAGCAGTTTACGATTTACATCAATGTTAAACTTGGGCTCATGGAGTCATGGAGAGATGCAGCAAGGAAACAAGCTCTTCAACGCACTAAGTCCAAGACGATCTTTACAAACTTATTCTATATTGATCTTGAGGTGAAATTTCAAGTGCAATGACCTCCAATCAATTACGATATAGTTCCCTCCTCTTTAGACTTTCGAGATACAGTGTGCAAACAGGTCCTTCCCTGTTCCACGCCGACCAACGATCACCCCTTACACTAGCACTATCCTACACACTAGGGACAATTTACAGTTTGCAAAAGCCAATTAATCTACAAACTTGCATGTCTTTGGCTGGACCACACAGTCATGGGGAGAATGTACAAACTCCACACAGACAGCACCCGTGGTCAGGATCAAACCCAGATCTCTGGCGCTGAAAGGCAGCTACTCTACCGCTGCACCATCGTGCTGCCCCAGGGGCGAGTCTCCCTCCCAGCAACACCCTGGCAACAGGTCGGGATCGCCCGCCGCAGAACCAGAATCCCCGCCTGGAGTCAGAGTCTCATCTCCTGCCTGCCCCAACCCCAACACCGCCACCCTGAGAGTAGCTGGGGTGCGTCGGCGTCCGTGGCAAACACTGGACTTAAGGGCCTGTCCCACCAGCATGCAACTCTATGCGATGAACGCGATCAAACTAGAAGCAGGGGCCTCACGGAGGTCGGGTGATCCCCTGTACAGGGCCGTTCCCACCAGCATGCGCCTGCATGCGGCAAGTGCAACCAAACCGGCAGTCGGGGCCGCGCGGAGGTCGTGTGAGTGGCGCAACGAGGCGCAAAGTGAGGCGAACTTGGAGCGAAGTCTAAGGTAAGTTCACCAGGACAGAGGGGGGGACACAGAGAGGGGCACAGAGGCACACACACACACAGGGCCGCGGAGCCACACACATAGAGGGTCACGGAGGCACTTACAAATAGGTTCACGGAGGCACGATGTCGGGGCGGTGTGTAAATGTCGAGGCGACTGCGAGCCGACAAGCCGTTGCCGCGCGGAATTTTCAGACATTGTCAGTTTTTTGGAGCCCCGCGCGGTGTCGGGACGAACTCGGGACGAACTCCGTACAATTCCGCACAGCTCCGGCGATCGAAGTGGGACCGGCCCCGCGACGCCGGACGGCTCAAGCGACCACGTTAGGTCGCGCTAATCGCATAGAGTTGCATGCTGGTGGGACAGGCCCTTTAGGGCCAAGAAGAAGACATGGGGCGTCTAAGCTTCCACGCCGTCAAGGCACAAAGGCTGAAGGTGGCCTGGCGAGGAGAGGTATGACGTTTCGCAGGATGTTCTGGATGTAGGTGACAGCTGCAACCAGCTATGGCCGGCTGCAGCTGCGACTTTAGAAATGGAACCAAAACCTGGCCAAAGACTCTTGCATACGGATTCAGTGGGCCGTGTCTATGCATTCTGCACTTAATTAGGGATTGTATGGCAATAAGCATACTGATCAGTATGCAAAAACAGAATTTCACTGTACCTTGGTGCACCCTGGAATCAATGAACCATTGAACAATTTCCCAGGGTGGAAATGTCAAAGCTTTAAGGTAAGAGGGGCAAAGTCTACATTTCTTCACATCATGTTCAAGAGTTATTCCCGGTTCTTTTCAAAATAATTTGACTTTTCAAGCTCTATCTACTCAATCTGATGCTGAAAGAAGCTCTAATTTTCATTTATTTAAGTTTATTTTCACGTGTACCGCGGCACAGTGGAAAGCTTTTGTTGCATGCTAACAAGTCAGCGGAAAGACTATAGATGATTACAATCGAGCCATCTACAGTGTGCAAATAAATGATAAAGGGAATAATATTTACTGCAAGATATAGTTCTGTAAAGTCTGATTAAAGATATTTCAAAGGTTTCCAATAACGTAGATGGGAGGCCAGGACCGTACTCTAGCTTGTTCGAGGATGGTTCAGTTTCCTGATAACATCTGGGATGAAAATGTCCCTAAATCTGGAGGTGTGCTTTTCATACTTCTGTACCTCTTGCCTGATGGGAGAGGGGAGAAGAGGGAGTGACCGGGGTGAGACTGGTCCTGGATTATGCTGGCGGCCTTGCCAAGGCAGCGTGAAATGGAGATGGAGTCAATGGAAGGGAGGTTGGTTTGCGCGATGGTCTGGACTGCGCCCTAAATTCTCTGCAATTTCTTGCGGTCTTGGCTGGAGCTGTTCCCAAACCATGCTGTGATGCATCTCGGTGTTTTAATACATATTGTTCATCCTTTGCTTTAGTTTCCAGTTTATACCTACCAAGCAGTGTTTGTGCAACATAAACCCACTCTTTATGTCACACCACACTGAAATAGTCATCCCTGCTAACTGGAACCATGTACCTGAAATTCAACTAAAGTTTACGTTCCTATTATGAGCCTCTGCTGTGAGTTACTTGGCATTGCTGGCTGATGATAAGGATTCAACCCCATGTTTCCGTCAGCCTTCATTGGCTTAATTGGCTGCTGCAAATTGCCCCAAGTGGGTCGGTGAGTGGTAGAATCTGGGCAGAGTTGGCAGAATGTAAGGAGAATGGGATTAATGTAAGATTAGTGTCAATGTGTGTGTAGTTTAGTTTAGTTTATAGTTTAGTAATAATGCGTGGAAACAGGCCCTTCAGCCCAGCGACTCCACGCCAACCATCGATCACTCCTACTCTAGTTCTATGCTATCCCATCCTACACACTAGGGGTAATTTACAGAAGCTAATTAACCCACAAACCTGTACATCTTTGGATTGTGTGACCCGGAGAAAACCCACGCAGGTCACAGGGAGAACGTGCAAACTCCACACAGACAGCACCTGAGGACAGGATGTAACCAGGCAACTGGGGCAGTGAGGCAGCAGCTCTGTGCCACTGTGCCGCTGTGTGGTTGATGGGCCAAAGGATCTGTTTCTGTGCTGTATCTCTGACTTTATGATCCTTGCTTTTATCCTCGGCATCAGGCATTGTAAACCCCAGCCATGAAGGGGAAAGATAATCTTTCTGATTCTGTAGAGATATTTGAGTAAAACAAAATTCATCAGAGACAAGGCGCCTTCTCTATCGTCATTGATTTTTCAACCAAGCCAGATTATGCATTGCCAAGCTAATTGGCAATTCACCTTTAAATGAACTCAAGAAACTGTTTACTTAAGATCAATTAGGTTTGGTGCAGCCTTAAAGGTGTTCATCCCACTAACCTAGCTAAAGAGCAGCATGGTGGTGCAGAGGTAGAGTTGCTGCCTTACAGCGCCAGAGACTCGGCTTCGATCCTGACTATGGGTGCTGGCTGTACGGAGTTTGTAGGTTCACCCTGTGACCGTGTGGGTTTTCTCCTGGTGCTCCGGTTTCCTCCCACACTCCAAAGACAAGCAGGCTTGTAAATTAATTATCTTTGGTAAATTGTAAAATTGTCCCTTGTATGTAAGATAGAACTAGTGTACGGGGTGATCGCTGGTCAGTGCAGACTCGGTGGGCCGTCCGATTTGCTCCCCGCTACTGTATGCCTTGCGTCTTGTGCTTAACCTTGCAGTGATTTTCATGAAGTGGCTGCATTTGCGCCTTAACTGCCCATTAAACTTGCCACACAAAATTAAATCGAGTAATTAATAGCATAATTACCCTTTTAATGACAGGATAATTTCTTCATCCAGATGGCGAACAATTACAAAGGCAGAGTCTCATTCTTTGAGTTAGTAAATTGCTGGAGATTTTTAAAGAAATTAAAAATTTAATTAAAAAAAGATTATTTTTTCATACTCTTTCTTATTGCTTTGTTTGTCCATTGCAAGATGGGTGGATTGCATCAATAGTTTAGTTTAAAGATAAACACAAAGTACTGGAATAACTTCACATCTCAGTAGAAAAAGGAAACGTGATGTTTTGGGTCAGGACCCTTCTTCTGTCTTTGTGTCTATCTTTGGTATAATCCCAGCATCTGCAGTTCTTTGTTTCTACAATAGCTTAGTTTAGTTTAATTTAGTTTATTGCCACCTGTACCGAGGAACAGTTAAATGGCTTTTTGTTGGTGCTATCCAGTCAGCTGAAAGACTATACATCATTACAATCAGGCCATCCACAGAGTATAGATACAGGATCAAATAAATAATGTTTAGTGCAAGGTAAAGTCCAGTAAATAGCGAAGATGTGCTACTAACTGTACATGGCTCCATTAAGTACACGCACAGTTTTGGTCTCTTTATATAAGGAAGAATTTGCCTCTCTGGAGACAATGCAGAGGAGATTCATTGGATTGATTCTAGCGACAGGAAGGCTGTTTCATGAGGAATGATTGAAGAGTTTAGGTCTTAATGCACCATGGAGTTTAGAAGAATGAGAAGTGATTGTATTGAAACATATACAGTACAACTCGAGGTGGCCTGACAGCAGAAATGCTGGGAGGAAGATTCCAGAATGGGGGGGGGGGGGGGGGGGGGTGTGTGTGGATAGTGGTTATTAGTTAGTTACTGTACCTAAAATTGAAAAAAATCAATGTTCATGCCATTGGGTTTTGCGCTACCCAAGCACAAGCATTTCTTCTCTCTTAGAATTCTCAAACCATAACTGTGAAGCAATTATGTTTATTGAAATCTGAGGTTCTTTTTTTACGATGGAGGGATTAAGGGTTACAGAGTTCAGGTCGGAAGGTGGAATTGAAGCCAAAATCAGGTTAGCTTTGAAACACGAGGGGCATTTTAACACTGCTTTATCACTGTTTCCTATGTTATCTCGCCCTCTATTTGAATCTTTTTTTCCTTTTCCTTTGCATTACATAAAGCACTGGAGGAACTCAGCTAGTCAGGCAGCGTAAATTCATAAGAGCACAATTTGGCCTTTTGGCCCATCGAGTCTGCTCCGCCATTCAATCATAGCTGATCTATTTTCCCTCGCAACCCGAATCTCCTGCCTTCTCCGCGTAACTTTTACGCCCTTACTAATCAAGAACCTATCAATCTTCACTTTAAAAACACCCAATGATTTGGCCTCCACAGCCGTCTGTGGCAAAGAATTCCACAGATTCATCGTGGCAAGGGGAATTCCTCCTTAACTCCAGACTAAAGGTACATCCTTTAATGCTGAGGTTGTGCCCTCTGGTCCAAGACTCTCCCACTATTGGAAACATCCTCTCTACATCCACTTTATCCAGGCCTTTCATTATTTAATAGGTTTCAACGAGACACCCCCCCCCCCCACCCCCTCATCCTTATAAACTCTGGGGACAGAATGGACAGAGTTCTTCAGACTGATCTGACCCAAAATATCACCTGTTCATTCCTTGCTGTCTGGCCTGCTTAGTTACTCCAGCACTTTGTGTTTGTTCAAGATCCCAGTATCCGCAGTTTCTTATGCCTTCATTTTTGTTTCCTCTGGATATTTCTGTTGGATTTTTTGGAGATTGGAAATGTCAAAGACCAGAGGGCGCAGCTTTAAGGTGAGAGGTACAACATTGAAAGGAGATGTGCAGGGGGTAGTTTTTTGCACAGGGGGTAGGTGGGTGCTGAGAATGAGGCAGATGTATAGTGGCGTTGAAGAGGCTTTTAGGTAGGCACAAGGATATGCCCGGAAAGGGGGGATATCGACCACCAGCAGGCGGACGTGATTAGCTTAACTTGATATGGTGGGCCAAAGAGTTTGTTCCTGTGCTGTACGGTTCGGTGTTCTATGTTCTAGTACAGTAAACCACCACAATTACAAACCTCTATATAACGGAGTTTGGTTCAAAAACGGTCCGAGGTGCCTGTTAGTAGTGGCGGGTGGCAGGTGGCGTGCAGCACAAGGGAGAGTTGGTGGCTGGGAGAGACTGAGGAGTAGAACCCTCCTGAAGAGCGTTGCTTTGGACACGGGTTTGCAGCGGCTACACAATGCGAGGCTCCGGAGACATTGGATGCAGATGCAGAGCGCCTCCATTGTACCTCCCTGCTCTTCCACCAGGGTACATTATAGTATATTTCGTTACAAGTATATAAGAATAGTATATAAGAATATTTGTTTGGATAATTGGATGATTTTGTACTATGATGGTGGGTTTGTTTGGTATTGTTCTGTATGGTATATGTTATTGCAATAATTGGTTTATTTTTGTTTTAAAAAAAAGGTACCCAACGAGCCTGGCCAAGCTGCCCATCCGTGAGTCAGGGCGCCAGGTGGAAGAGGGCTCTGCCCGAGCCGGCTGCCTGCACCTTTTCCGGGGTTATGTCCACGCCCGGGTGGTACTGGAGAGGGACTACGCGCTGTCCACTGGCCCCCTGGGTGATTTCCGTGACTGCTGGGCACCGGGGCGATGGAATGCATCCTTGACAAGGATGAGGATATAGTTATTTAAGAATTATTGATTTACTTGTACTATGGTGGTGGGTTTTGTAATTATTATTGTAAAGAGTGTTGTAAATGCTTGAATTAATCTATTTTTGGTTACATAAAAAGGGTACCCATGGCGGGAGCTTCCGCTGTCGGCAGCTTCCGCTTTCAGTAGCAGTGTGAAGTCAGCATGAAGCCGGCGTGAGTACTGGGCCCGTCCCTGGTGCACTGCATGTGTGGCCTGGGGCTCTGTGACTCCCTGGCCTGTGAATTGTCGCTCGTTGAACCCCCACCCGACAACTTGTTTCTTCCTACCTGTCTGTGTGGAGTTTGCACGTTCTCCCTGTGCCCGCTTGGGTTTCCTCAGGGAGGTTTGCTTTCCCAGAGACATGCGGTTTTGTGGGATCATTGACCCTCTGAAAGCTGCCCCTGAATGTGTAGGGAGTGAACGAGAAAGTGGGGTAACGTAGAACTAGTGCGAAAGGGTGATCAATGGTCGGCGTGGACTCGGTGGGCTGATACCCTTATTTCCACACTGTATCTGTAAAACTAATACGGTAACTAAAACATTAACCTTAGGTTAAAGTAGTTAACATTTAACCCTCATTCGGTTAAAGTGGACAATCGACGATAATAGGCACCATCCCCACTCACTGAAATGCGTTATGTTATTGCAAGGGTTGACTGCATATGTGCACATGAATGGAGAGGCATACATAACAGTTATTGTCTATCTTCAGTCTGGAGCAAAGTCCCTTGACTAAAGCACCCATAGTGAATCAAATGGATTTTTTAACAATACCCTGCAGAGCTAATTCTGTTCAAACTAAAAATATTAACGAGTACCCTACAAAATCTTCACATTCAGTCATGGGAGCATATCTGGAGATATAGAACTTAATCATTTGCACAACAGTGGAGAGAAAAAAGAGTCCCGCTTCTCCAATGCCTTTCATGAACTCAAGGACGTTATAGCCAATTAGGTAGTTCCGAAGTAGTTAAATGACTGAACTAACTAACCAGAGCTCTGGACCATTTATTCCGAGACACAAATTTGAATCGCACCATCACAGCGGGGGAAGTTAAATTCCAGCAATTAAATAAAGTCTTGATCTTTTTTTTTTAAACTGGCTCACTAATGGGAACTGTATAATTCACAGGTTGTCAGTAAAAGATATCTGCTTTTTATTAATATGCTTCAAGAAAGGAAATCTGCCATCTTTACATGGTTACCTGTGACCAGTTTAGTTTATTGTCATGTGCACTGAGGTAAAGTGAAAAGCTTTTTTGTTTGCGTGCTATCCAGTCGGCGGCTAGATAATGCATGATTACTATTAAGATGTCCAGCCAGCCCCACAAAATTGACTAACTGCCTCCTCTGATTTTGGATGGGTTGGAAATGTTGGCACTGTTGTTGCTGTCTGCATCTGGGAATAAATAATGTTTTAGTTACAGTTTTAGCTTTACGATACAGCCTGGAAATAGGGTTTTCGGCCAACTGAGTCCACGCTAACCATCGATCGCCAAAGTGATCCTTTTTATTTGGATAATTATTGAATTATTTGAATTTCATTTGTAATAAAACAAAAGTCTCCTTCAGTTTCTTTTCTTCACGAATAATTCAGTGTTGGCTATATATTTAGAACCTAGAACAGCACAGAGCAGGAACAGTCCCTTTTGCACACTATGTCCGTGCCGAACCCGATGCCAAGTTGAATTAATCTTCTCTGCCTGTGCCTGCCTGTTCCATTTGCATCCATTCCCTGCATTTCCCTGTGCCAATTTAGAAGCCTCTAAAATCAAACAATCTTTTTGTGACGAGAAAGCTTTTCTCTGTACCTCGCTACTTGTGACATTAATAAATAAACTCAACTAAACTAATTCATGAAAGAAACACCCTTGAACTAGACCAATAATAAAAAGGATGAATGTTCAGGCTAAAATCATCATGTAAGAAAAATTGAAGTTATTGACCAATAGACAGATGAAGAAATAAGTATTGAATGCCGAGAATCTAATGCATATTAGTAACGTATTAGTTTCAATCAAAATTTCTTTCATATTCACACAACATATTAAACCGCCTAACTAGTCGAGATATTGTGTAGAACTTTCTTTTCCAAGAGGATAGAGAATTTCAGGTAGGGGAGGCCGGATCATGGGAAGTACTTAAGGTGGAGAAAGATAAATATTTGAAAGATCGATAAATTGAGGGTGATAGGGAACTGGCACGGAAGAGGAGTTAAGGCAGCATTGATCAACTACGATCATATGAAATAACTAAATGGACACAAAGTACTGGAGTCCCTGGAGAACAGATAGGTGAAGGGTGGGGATCCTTCTTCATACTGCTTGTGATGGGTGAGGGGGAAGGAAACGTGACATCTCAACTGATTGCCAGAATTAATTCCACTGATTGTGGAAATTAAAAATAGACACAAGGAAATGCAGATAGACACGTAATGCTGGAGTAACTCAACAGGTGAGGCAGCATCTCTGGAGAGAAGGAATGGGCAATGTTACGGGTCGAGACCCTTCTTCAATCTCGACCCGAAATGTCGCCCATTCCTTCTCTCCAGAGATGCTGCCTCACCCGCTGAGCTACTACAGCATTTTGTATCTACTTTCAATTTAAACCAGCATCTGCAGTTCTTTCTTACACAAGGAAATGCAGATGCTGGTTTACAAAAAAAGACACAAATTATTGGAGTAACTCAGCAGGTCAGGCAACATCTCTGGAGAACATGGGGAGATGACGTGTTGGGTAGCGACCCTTTTTCAGACACTGGCAGTGCAGACATAATGAGCCAAATGGCCTACATCTGCTCCTATCTCATCAAGTAAAGTTCGGTTTACTGTCATATGCAGAAGTACAGTGAGATGCAGCTACAATTAAAATCTTGCTTGCAGCAGCATCACAGGCACAAAGACTCAAGACAACCTCAGCAAACATAAATTATGCATAAATCACAAATACATTCTTCAAGACAGTAAAAAGAGAAAAGCCTGTGCAAAATGCAAAAAGTATGGGGTGGCATGGTAGCACTGTGGTAGAGTTGCTGCCTTACAGTGCCAGTGACCCGGGTTGTGTCCTTACGGAGTTTGTACGTTCTCTCTGTGACCATGTGGGTTTTCTCATGCTGCTCCCACACGCTAAAGACGTGCAGGTTTGTAGGTTAATTGGAATTGGTAAAATTGTCCCTAGTGTGTAGGATTGTGCTAGTGTATGAGGTGACTGCTGGTCATCGCAGACTTGGTGGGCCGAAAGGCCTGTTTCCACACAGTTTCTCTGAAGTCTAAAGTCCAGTACATGGATAGAGCATGTTATTGAGAAGTTGAGTAAAATGTTAATTATCATTGTAAAACTAGAAGAGAGGAATAAGATAGTTTTGATGCAATCGTAATTGATTTGGAGAGAGCACAACTGATGTGTTACGTGCAGGCTTGGTCTCTACACTCGTCTTGGAAACAGTACAGCGAAGATTTAATGTATTGATTGCTGCGAGAACAAACTGAGGAAGATTGACGTGTATTTGTCATTGTTTGTGAAGATGAAAGACAATCTCATTGAAGTGTAAGATTCTGATGTGTAAGGGCTGACGGTGGACATGAAGAAGCTTGTTCCTCTTGCTGAAGAGTCAAACCAAAGCTGGGGGAAAGGGATTGTCTGAGTATTAAAGTTTAGTTGTCTGGCACCAAGATGAAGAAGGCTTTCTTTATTCGGAAGGTTCTGATTTTGCCAAATATCGAGAGTCCTATCCTAGTCATCCTACCTCTAACTAGGGAGTGGTCCTGACCTGCCATTTACTTCATTGGAGATCTTACAGGGTAACACCATAAGGTGTACAAAAAACAAGGGGCATAGAGAGGTTGAATGCATAAAGTTTCATTTCCCCAGGATAGGGGAATCAAGAACTGAAGGTATAGGTTTAAGGTGATAGGGGAAAGATTCAATAGGATCCCGTGGGACCATTTTTTCTCACAGAGGGTTCTGAGTGTGTAGATCAAGCTGCTAAAGGCGGTAGTTGAGGCAGGTACTATGATAACATTTAAAATACATTTGGACAGGGACATGGAATGGAAAGGGTCAGAGCGATATCAGCTAGACTGTTAAGGGAGTGTAGATGAGGCATGTTGGGTGGCACAGGCAAGTTGGGCCGAAGGGCCTGTTTTCATGCTGTATGACTCCATGACTATTTCAGTTGGATCACTGGCCCTGGCTCCATTCTGTACATTCTCTGCTACTTTCACCATCACAAGTTGGTGGGCAGCACAGTGGCGCAGCAGTAGAGTTGCTCCCTTCCTACACCAGAGACCGAGGTTTGATTCTGACTATGGGGTCTGCATATATGGAGTTTGCACGTCCTCCCTGCGACCACGTGCACCGGTTTCCTTCCACATTCCAAAGAGTGTGCAGGTTTGTGTGTTAATTGGCTTCTGTAAATTGTCCCTAGGGAGTGTAGGACAGAACTAGTGCACGGGCGATCATTGGTAAGTGCGGGCTCGCTGGGCCGAAGTGTCTATTGCCACGCTGTATCCCGAAACTAAACTATGCTACCAGTACTAAGCCACCTGAGCATTGGAAGATGGATGACACTTGCCTAAGCAGTAAGGTCATGTATCGCAACATCACATTGGGATTCTAAACAGGACTGAATGGGCCTCAAATGGGTGCAGGAAGATTTGGTATCAGCACCTCAATTAGGTGCTGTCTGTACAAGTTGGCATTGAGGAGAGGGGAAAGACAGGCCCTCTCTTAGTGTGTAGAAAGGAACTGCAGATTGTGGCTTGTACCAATGATAGACACAAGGGGTTGGAGTAACTCAGTGTGTCAGGCAGCATCTCCGGAGAAAAAGGATGGGTGACGTTTCGGGTCAGGACTCTTCTTCAGACACAAACCAACATTTCATCCGACCCAAAACCTCCGACCTCAATGATCCGACCTCAATGATCTGGATGAAGGGGTGGTAAATTGGATTAGTAAGTATGCAGATGATACCAAGATAGGGGGTGTTGTGGATAATGAAGAGGATTTCCAAAGTCTACAGAGTGATTTAGGCCAGTTGGAAAAAATGGGCTGAAAGATGGCAGATGGAGTTTAATGCTGATAAATGTGAGGTGCTACACCTTGGCAGGACAAATCAAAATAGGACGTACATGGTAAACGGTAGGGAATTGAAGAATACAGTTGAACAGAGGGATCTGGGAATAACCGTGCATAGTTCCTTGAAGGTGGAATCTCATATAGATAGGGTGGTAAAGAAAGCTTTTGGTATGCTAGCCTTTATAAATCAGAGCATTGAGTATAGAAGCTGGGATGTAATGTTAAAATTGTACAAGGCGTTGGTGAGACCAAATCTGGAGTATGGTGTGCAGTTTTGGTCACCCAATTATAGGAAGGATGTCAACAAAATAGAGAGGGTACAGAGGAGATTTACTAGAATGTTGCCTGGGTTTCAACAGCTAAGTTACAGAGATAGGTTAAATAAGTTAGGTCTTTATTCTCTGGAGCGCAGAAGGTTAAGGGGGGACTTGATAGAGGTCTTTAAAATGATGAGAGGGATAGACAGAGTTAATGTGGACAAGCTTTTCCCTTTGAGAATAGGGAAGATTCAAACACGAGGACATGACTTTAGAATTAAGGGACAGAGGTTTAGGGGTAACATGAGGGGGAACTTCTTTACTCAGAGAGTGGTAGCGGTGTGGAATGAGCTTCCAGTGGAAGTGGTGGCGGCAGGTTCGTTGGTATCATTTAAAAATAAATTGGATAGGCATATGGATGAGAAGGGTATGGAGGGTTATGGTATGAGTGCAGGCAGGTGGGACTAAGAGAAAAAAGTTGTTCGGCACGGACTTGAAGGGCCGAGATGGCCTGTTTCCGTGCTGTAATTGTTATATGTTATATGGTTAAAACGTCATCAATCCATTCCCAGTTGTCCGCTCCCAGAGACTCAGCAGGGAGGCATGGGCAGCAAATCAACATGATTGCCTCTGCTGACAGTATCCCCATTGATAGCAGCAGCTCGATACAGTGGCAATTTTAGGTGAATTATGCAACCCTATTATCGCAAACTAGGTTGTTAAAAGGGAAAGAAAGGCCTGAACCAAACTGATTAGAAAATAATGACTTAACTTCAACCAGAAACCCATATCAAATGGCACAAGTCACTTGTAATAGCAGCAGCTTGCAGCGCTAAATAACTTTGGCAAGCAATGACGAGAAAGCTTTGTGCAAAATGCCTCAATGTCGGGCCTTGAGCCCGGTGCCATTTAGGCCCCTTATTGTTTGTTACAGAAGCTATTCCCAATTATCCATCTGCCATTGTTCACTGGAATTGCAACAGAATGACGCAGACTCCAATTTCAGCAAACAGGGGATGGGCCATGGCGGCAGAGTGTGACTTAGGTAGAGCCAGACTTTGTTGCAGAGATAGAAATGGATGCTCATACATAATGGGTGATGGCTGCACTGAGGGGAAGACATAGGGGAGGGGAAAGACAGCCCCTCTCTTAGCGCGTAGAAAGGAACTACAAATGCATTCTTATACCAATGATAGACACAAGGTGTTGGAGTAACTCAGTGAGTCAGGCAGCATCTCTGGAGAAAAAGAGATGCTGTCTACTTCAAAATGCACGGGGATGGAACCAGCTGGCCTATAAAATTTGGTTGGCATGGCTGATTTCGACCAAGGGCCTGTTTGCATTCCATGTGCCAATACGACTCTACATTGAAATAAAGATTCCTGAACTGAGAATGTATCAGTTTTTGGCCAAGACTCTTTTTATGTTTATCTTTGAAAGAAAGCATAGTGCCATGCTGAATGAAGCCTAACATACCTACCCTCAGGGTCTGACAAACTGCCATTGATTATATTCACATAACTGTTACAGTACAGATTTTAGTTTAGAGATACAGCGTGGAAACAGGCCCTCTGCCCACCGAGTCCCAATTAATTAATTTAATTCGCAAAGCCAATTAACCTACAAACCTGTACGTCTTTGGAACATGGGAGGAAACTAAAGCACTCGGAGAGGACGCACGTAATACTCTGTACAGTCAAGATTGAAGCCGGGTCTCTGGCGCTGTGAGGCAGCAACTCTTCCACAGCGCTACCGTGCTTCCCTTCTGGATGGAATTAAGAGGTGACGCCAGGTCAGGATCCTTTTTCAGACTGACTGCAGACAAAATGCAGGCAAATGGGACTAGCTCCCAGTGATGAGACTACCTCACTTCTAAAAGTCACTCACTGAACTCACGTCTGGTTGGCATGGCCGAGTTTGAGCAAGGACCTGTTTCCACGACATGTGCCAATATTACTCTACATCAAAATAAAGATTCCTGAACTGAGAATGCATCAGTGTTTGCCCAAGGTGGTTTTTCTGTTTATCTATGAAAGAAAGCATAGCACCATGCTGAATGAAGCCCAATATAATGAATAATGAATAGCCTTTATTGTCATTCTGCCTTTAAAGCCTTTATAGCCATATAGCCTTTATACCATTCTTCAGGGTCTGACAAACTAATCATGAACTGTCATCTATTCCTCATTTGATCTTATACACCTCCATAAGATCACCCCCTACGGTAGCAGTTTATTTCCCCAAAATCCAACTACAATTATAACTATAATGTGTAATTAATTCGATTATTTTTAATATATATCTTTTGCTACTTTGCAATTCTTGACTTCACAGCATTGTCGATTAACAGCATAAAAAGATGGCCTCAGGAAAGAAATTATATGTTTATCATTCTACCAGTTAGTACCATCTATGAAGAGCTTTCTTTAAATAAGTTAAACATTTACAGAAAACAAATGTAAAAAAAAATGTAAGTAGACCCCAGGGTCTTTTACCCAAGACGGAAAAATCAAATACTAGAGACCATAGCTTCAAGGTGAGAGGGGCAAAGGTTAAAAAGATGTACGGGGCAAGTTTCTTTTTTCATGGAGGGAGGTGAGTGCCTGGAACGCGCTGCTGAATAGACTTTTGGATATCATATGGATATCCCTCCATTCCATATCCTCCATGGATAGGGACTGGAGGGATATGGATTCTGCACAGGTAGATGAGAAATGGACTTGGCATCATGTTCGGCACAGACATTGTAGGCCGAAGGGCCAATTCTTCTGCTATACTGTTCTACATTCTATAATTTTTTTAAAAAAGTAATAAAAAAACAGGATGCCACCAAGTTGTTACAAGGACTTGAGGGCTTGAGGAATAAGGAGAGGCCAAATAGGATAGGGCCGTTATTCCTGGAGCGTAGGAATCGGAGGGGTGATCTCGGAGAGGAATATAAAAAATGAATACCTACAGTCATTTTCCCTGGGTGGTGAAGTCAAGAACTGGAGGGTATAGGTTTAAGATGAGAGGAGAAAGATTGAAAAGAGACCTAAGGGGCAATTTCTTCATTCACAGGGCATCCTGTATAGAGACAGAGCTGCCAGAGGATGCAGTGGAGGAAGATAGACTGCCAACTTGAAACAGACATATAAACAAGAACATAGATAGAAAAGGTTTTGAGGGATTTTATATAAATGCTGGGATTTCAATGTTCCATTTTGTTGCATATGACAATTAAACACACTTGATTCTTCACTTGACTCTTAATTCTCTCCTTGACCCATATGATCTGAAGAAGGATCTCGAACCGAAACATCACCTATTCCTTTTCTCCAGAGAAGAATAGTGCCTGACCCGCTGAGTCCCACATTTTGTGTCTATCCCATATGGGACTATCTCAGTTATAAAACTTGGTTGGTATGGACGGGTTGGGACAGTGGAGCTGTTTCCATGACGTATACCTCTATTACTACATATCAAAATAAAGATTTGTGAACTGGGTATGTATCAGTCTTTGCCGAAGACTCTTTCGATGTTCAACATTGAAAGAAAGCATGGCACCAGGCTGATTGAACAGCACTTGCTGGCATTAATTTTACATTTGTTTTCTGTAAATGTTTAACTTATTTAAAGAAAGCTCTTCATAGATGGTACTAACTGGTAGAATGATAAACATATAATTTCTTTCCTGAGGCCATCTTTTTATGCTGTTAATCGACAATGCTGTGAATGTCAAGAATTTCAAAGTAGCAAAAGATATATATTAAAAATAATCGGCACTTTCTGCGCCGGATGAGAAGAGCTCATCTCCCCCATCCCATCCTCACTACTTTCTACAGGGGCACCATAGAGAGTATTCTGACCAGCTGTATCTCTGTC
The DNA here is from genome assembly GCA_963514005.1 of Raja brachyura. The sequence goes on along the minus strand of OY740782.1, from coordinate 114,945,852 downwards.
TGGTTTGGGGACTGTAGAGCCTCCGACTGGAAGTCTGTGCAGAGAGTGGTGAGGACAGCGGAGAAAATCATCGGGACCTCTCTCCCCTCAATCGGGGATATTGCGACCAAACGCTGTGTGTCTAAGGCCAGCAGTATTATAAAAGACCCCACACATCTCCATCACGGACTGTTCACTCTGCTGCCCTCGGGAAAAAGATACCGCAGCATAAGGAGCAGAACATCAAGGTTCTGCAACAGCTTCTTCCCACGAGCCATCAGACTCCTGAATGCCATGTAATGGGCTGCCACTATTGTCTATTTATCCTTTTCATCCATGCCTATCCTTCGGTTAATTTATTGTGTTGCACAGGGAGCCAAATGCAACGTAATTTCGTTTGGAACTGCATGTATCAATGTATTTCTAAATGACAATAAAGTTTGTTTGACTTGACTTGTTTGACTTAATGGGCACAGAAGGCACCATGTTCTGGCCTACATTTATTGGTGCACAAGAGCCTGACTAATAGCTAGCTACTACCGCCATTGTTTCTGAACAAACATTTATCTTCATTTTTGCACTACCTGATATTCTCACGTAAGACCATAAGACATGCAGTAGATGTAGAATTAGGCCATTTGGCCCATCAGGTCTGCTCTCAATTCGATCATGGCTGGTCTATTTTTCCTTCTCAACCCAACTGTCCTGCATTCTGCTCATAACCTTTGTTGCCCTTACTAATCAAGAACCTATCAATCGCCATTTTAAAAATACCTAATGACTTGACTTTCGTAGCTGTCTGTGGAAATGTATTTCACAGATTCACCACCCTCTGGCTAAAGAAATTCCACCTCATCTCCATTCTAAAGGTATGTCCATTTATTCTGAACCTGTGCCCTCTGGTCCTAGACTCTCCAGTTACTGGAAATATCCTTTCCACAGCCACTCTATCAAGGCCTTTCACCATTCGGTAGGTTTCCATGAGATCCACCCTCTTTCTCCTAAACTCTCCTAAACTCCAGAGCTTTCAAACGCTCCCCATACTTTAACCCAATTATTCTCATAAACCTCCTCCGGACCCTCTCCAATGCCAGCACACCCTTCCTCAGGAACAGGGCACAAAACTACACGCAATATAACAAGTGCCTTACAAAGCCTCAGCATTACATGCTCGCTTTTATATTCTAGTCCCCTCAAAATGAATGCTAACATTGCATTTGCAATGCATATGATGCATGTCATGGTTTTCCCAGATTGCACGCAAAACAAAGTGATAATAAATCAATGCTAATAAATGCTTCAATAAATAAATTCAAGAGGAATTTGTTTGGTTTATAATATAGGTTATTTACAGCATTTTAAAAATGTGATTGATTTCACAACACAGAACACAAAACACAGTTTAGTACAACACAGGGACAGGCCCTTTGGCCCACAATGTCTGCGCCAAACATAATCGCTTCTGTTAAACTAATCTTCTCTGCTTGCATGTGGACGCAGCCCAGACCCATCACACAAACCAACCTCACTTCCATTGACTCCATTAACACTTCAAGCTGTCTCAGCAGAGCCACCAGCATAATCAAGGACCGCTCTTACCTGTCTCCCCCCCCCCCCCCCCCCCTCTTCTCCCATCAGGCAAAAGGTACAGAAGTGTAAAACCTCACACCTCCAGATTCAGAGACAGTTTCTTCCCAACTTATCAGGCAACTGAACCATCCTATCAACATCTAAAGAATGGTTCTGAGCTCCTATTAACCCTCAGACTATCCTTAATCAGACTTTACAAAGACTGTATCCAGAACTAACCGTTATTCCCTTTACTATGTATCTGAACAACATGGATTCAAGGTTCAAGATTCAAGAGACTTTATTGTCATGTGTCCCAGATAGGACAATGACATTCTTGCTTTGCTTCAGTACAACAGAACATAGTTGGCATGACTACAAAACAAATCAGTGTGTCCAGATACCATTCTATAAATATATACACACATGAATAAATAAACTGATCAAGTAAAAATACCAGATAATGGGCTATTAATGATCAGAGTTTTGTACGAGCCAAGTTTAATAGCCTGATGGCTGTGGGGAAGTAGCTATTCCTGAACCGTGGTTGATTGTAATCATTTATAGTCTTTCCGCTGACTGGTTAATGCAACAAAACTGTTCCTTGCTATACGTGACAATAAACTAAACTAAACTAAACTGTGATCCAAATCCCTCCATTTCCTGCATAACCATGTGCCTATCTAAAAGCCTCCTAAGCCTCTGCGTCCAGCACCCCGTGCAGCGCATTCCAAGCACCCACAACTCTCTGTGTAAACATCTTTTCCCACACATCTCCTTTAAACTTTCTGCCTCTCACCTTAAAGCTATTTACCTGGTGTTTCGCATTTCGGCCCTCCAAGTTTATCCAACCTCTCCTTGAGGCTAATACACCCAATCCCGGCAGCTTTCTGATAAATCCCTTCTGCACTTTGTGTCTTTCTTTCCCAAGAAAGTCTGTTTGTTTAGTTTAGAAATTTGGCGTGGAAACAGGCCCTTCGGCCCACCGAGTCCACACCTACCATCATTCACCCCTTCACATTAGTTTTATGTTATCCAACTTTCGCATCCCCTCCGTACACACTGAGGACAATTTTACAGAGGGCAATTAATCTGCAAACCCACATGTCTGTGGGATGTGGGAGGAAACTAGAGCACCTGGAGGAAACCCACATGGTCACAGGGAGAACATGCAAACTCCACACAGATATTGCCCGAGGTCCAGATTGATTCCAGTTCTCTGTCATCGTGAGGCAGCCGTTCTACCAGCTGCAACACTATGACGCCATTTGCAATATCCTCCAAAATCATTGAGAGGTTAAGCAAACCAATATCAGTGTCCTCTCTGGCTAACATACCTAGCAGAGATGCTGCCTGACCCACTGAGATCCTCCAGCACTTTCTGTTTTGTTCAAATTCCAGTATCTGCAGTTCCTTGTTTTTCCAAAGAAAATAATGAACACAGTCCACGCTATATGGAAACAAAACTAATTGAAATAAATTCATTTACAAATAATATACGTCATGTCATGTGATAGGAGCTGAATTAGGCCATTCGGCCCATTAAGTCTACACCGCCATTCAATCATGGCTGATCTATCTCTATTCTCCCCATTACCTCTGACACCCGTAATAATCAAGTATCTATCTATCTCTTCCTTAAAAATATCCATCGACGGTCTCCACAGCCTTCTGTGGCAAATAATTCCACAGATTTCACACTTTTATATGTAATTTGCCCAGAACTGTTATGTGCTTAGTTAATGTGCCCATTTCTGGTTCATGCATTTTTCTGATATGCTATATGTAAGTAAACAAGAAGGGCAAGTGCTATTAACGGTTGATAAGAAGGTTGTGCGACACAGTGGCGCAGTGATAGAGCTGCTGCCTCACAGCGCCAGAAACCCCAGTTTGATCTTGACCTTGGGTGCTGCCTTTGTACTCTGTGACCTTGTGTGTTTCGTCCGGGTGCTCCGGTTTCCTCCCACATCCCAAAGATGTGCAGATTTGCAGGTGAACTGGCTGTCGGCAAAATTATCCCTAGTGTGTAGGATAGAGTTAGTGCACAGGTGATCATTGGTCGGCGCGGATTCAATGGACCGAAGCGCCTGTCTCCAAGGGTCTCTAAACTGAAGAAAAGAGTCTCTTATCGAAGTCTCCATTAGGTCAGACTAACATTCAACAACATGGGGCGGCAGAGTAGCGTAGCGGTAGTGTTGCTACCTTACTCCTGGGTTCCATCCTGACCTCGGTTGCTGTCTGTAGAGAGATTGCATGGTCTCCCCGTGACCTGCATGGGTTTTGCTCTGGTTTACTCCTACACTCCAAATCGTACAGGTTTTTAGATTAATTGGCTTGGTAAAAATGTAAATTGTCCCTAATATGTGTAGAATACTGTTAGTATGCTGGGAAGACTGGTCAGCGCTGACTCGATGGGCCGAAGGGCCTGTACACATGCTGTATCTCTAAACTAAACTAAACTGAACTAAATAAAAAAGTCTCTTGTCTAAGTCTCCGTTAGAGCAGGATAACAGGTGATTCCGCATTGAAACTGAAATAGGAAAAGGAAAAGCCGGGGAAAGAATATATAGTTATCAGAAATGTGGATTTATTTTACATCTAAGCTAATCCCTTTCCCTTCAAATTGTAGCACTGACACCAAGGGAGGAATGAATAAAATAAATGGAGGCATATTGTTACACTGAAGAAGCTGCTGCAAATTGAAGGGATGTAAATGTAAAAAGGATTGTACGCACTATTGCATTGGTAGTCACGGGAATAGGAAAATCAAATTGGATGCGCACTTATTATTTGATAATGTCAAGGAACTCAAAGATCATTTGATAATTTCAGCACATCTCAACTGAGTTTTCTTGCAAATTTCACATTCATTGGTATGCATCGAGGTTCTTTGTCATCAAAGGGGACAGTTAGATAAAAGGACTGTGTGAAAATACAGAGTAACGGTGATTCTACAGCGCACTTTCACCCTTCAACATGATGTTACATTTCTTCATGGATCACTACGTACAAATGAACACATCACAGTCTGGACTCAAATACAAACAAGCCGGTCTTGTTAATGGAAAAGCATAGAACATGGATCGGCACAGCACAGGAACAGCACTTTAGCCCACAATGTCTCTGCCGAGCATGTTGCTAAGACAATAAGACCAATTCTCATCCACCAGGACATAATCCATATCCCTCCACTCCCTACATATCCATGTTCTATCCAAAAGTCTCTTAATGCTACTCCCGCATCTGCCTCCATTACTACCTTCAGCAGCGTGTTCCGGGCAACTACCTCCCTCTGTGTAAAAAAATTCCCCCGCGAATATCCTTCAAACGTTACCCCTCTTACCTTGAAGCTATGCAATCTAGTTTTTGATATTTCCATCCTGGGTAAAAGGTTCTGACTGTCTACCCTATCTATGCCTCTCATCATTTCATACACTTATGTTGGTTTAGGTTTATTATAGTCACGTGTATCGAGATATAGGCAAAAGGCTTGTTTAGTGTGCTATCTAATTAGATCAGATAGTGCTACATACAAATACATTAATGTCAAACTGAAGTACAGTGGGTAGACGCAGTGGTGCAGTGGTACATTTGCTGCCTTACAGTGCCAGAGACCCGGGTTCCATCCACACCTGAAGTTTGAGTTTTCTCCGGGTGCTTCAGTTTCCTCCTGCACTCCAAAGACGTACAGGTTTGTCTGTGGCTTCTGTAAATTGTCGTTAGTGTGTAGCGTAGAGCTAATGTATGGGGTTCGCTGATCGGCAAGGACTCAGTGGTCAAACTGGCCTGTTTCCACGCTGTATCTCTAAACTAAGCTAAAAGGTAGAACAAAGAGGAAGATACAGATGTAGAATAAAATTCTGTGCATTGTAGTGCAATAGCCACATGGACAAAATCCAATGTCCGCAATGGAGTAGAGATCAGACAGCAACCTGGTTAATGGAAGGGCAGTTCAGAAGCCTGACAACTGAGGGGAAGAAGCTGTTCCTGAGGATGGTGGCGCATGCTTTCAAACTTTTTACCCTGTACCTTGAGCAGGGAGAAAAAAGAATGACTGGGATGGGATAAGTCTTTGGTTATGTTCTTGCAAGTCTCCCCTCAACCTCCAGAGTTCCTAAGAAAACAATCCAAGTCTGTCCAATCTCCCCCTGTAGCTAATGCTTCCTAATACAAGCATCATTCTGGTGAGCATCCTCTGCACATCTTTCAAAGCTTCCAGATCTTTCCTGCAATGGGGCAACCCAGACCTGCAAGCATTTCTCCAAATGCGGCCTAACCAAAGTCCTATAGAGCTCCGTGGATTGTCACCTTGTCGTGGTGGAGATGCTTGTGTGGTCCTGAGATCCTGAGAGCGATGCCGGCTGGAGCTATGCTCCTGGTAGGGCCACCCATGGTGGTAAGGTCGAGGGGGAGGTCCCTGACAAAGAGCAATCCAACCAAGACCTCAAAGGTGGAACAGGGGGAAGATGATGGCTGACTTTAGCGGTGGCTGTTGGTGAACAAGTCTCCCTTTAGGCGTCCTCCTAAAAGGGGACAGTCATACTCGTTTCGTGTTACCGCCGATATATGTATGATGTAGAGCTGCATCAGAACTTCCACACTATTCTAAACAGTGTCTTGACCAATGAAGGCAAGTATACTGTATGTCTACCAGATGCCACTCTATCTACTTAGAATGATACTTTCAGGGAGTTATGGTTTTGGCCCCAAAATCCCTCTTTAAAGCAATGGTGTTTGGGGTCTTGCGAATAATGGTATATTTTCCCTTATATTCGACCTCCCAAAGTGCAAACACCTCACACTGGGAGGTGATTCTGTGGAATTATTTGCCACAGAAGGTCGAGGAGGCCAAGTCAGTGGATATTTTTAAGGCAGAGATAGATATATTCTTGATTAGGGCAGGTGTCATAGGTTAAGGGGAGAAGGCAGGTGACTGGGAGAGATAGATCAGCAATGATTGAATAGCAGAGTAGACTTGATGGGCTGAATGGCCCAATCCTACTCCTATCACTTATGACCTTATGACTTGTTTGGAAAAAACTCCACCCCCCATTTTTCAACCCATCACTGTAGCTGATCTATTTCCTGCTGTAAACTTTGACACCTTTCCTCACAGTTCGCAACCCCAGCAATCTTGTTGTCATCTGTACATTTATGAAACAACCTATCCATATATACATCCCATTTATATATAAATCACAGCACAGATCCCTGTAGAACTCCACTGGTCACAAATCCCAAGCCTGAATATTGTCCTTTCATCACAACCCTCTGCTTTCAATCAATAAACCAGTTAAGAACCAATGCAACCACGTCACTGTTAATCCCATGCATCTTAATCTTCTGGATTAGCCAACCATGGGGATATTATTTTTTAGAGTGCTGAAACCTAGCAGCATAGGTAGAAAACATGTTTAAGAAGGCATATGGAATAGTGGCCTTTATTAGTTTAGTTTAGTTTAGTTTATTGTCAAGTGTGTGTACAGTGAAAATAATTTGTTGCATGATAACCAGACGGCAGAAAGACAATACATTATTACAATTGAGCCTTCCACAGTTTACAGATACAGGATAACGGGATTAATGTGAATAAAGTTTAGTGCAAGATAACGTCCAGTAAAGTCCGATCAATGATAGTCTGATGGTCTCCAATGAGGTAGATAGTAGATCAAGACTGCTCTCTAGTTGTTGGTAGGATGGTTCAGTTGCCTGATAATAGCTGAGACGAAACTGTGCCTGAATCTGGAGGTGTGCATTTCACACACTGCTATACCTCTTGCCTGATGGGAGAGGGAAGAAGAGGGAGTGGCCGTGGTGTAACTGGTCCTTAATTATGCTGCTGGCCTTGCCAAGGCAGTGTGAGGTGCAAATGGAGACAATGGAAGGGAGGTTGGTTTGTGCGATGGCCTGGGCTGCATCCACAATTCTCTGCAATTTCTTGTGGTTTTGGATAGAGCTGTTCCCAAACCATGCTGTGAAGCATTCTGATAAAATGCTTTCTATGGTGCATCTGTAGAAGTTGGTGAGAGTTGTTGGGGACATGTTGAACTTCCTAAACCTTCCAAGGTGGGACTAGTGCTGATGGGACATGTTGGGCTGTGTGGGCAATTTGGGCTGGAGTCCCTGTTTCAACACGGTATGACTGTCTCTATGATCTAAGCCTTCTTGTGCTTTCTTGGTCAGTGCTCCAATATGGGCAGCCCAGGGCTGATTGCTGGTGATATTTAAAGGTTAAAGGAGATGTGTAGGGCAAGCATTTTACATAGAGGATGCTGGGTCCCTGGAATGAGCTGCCGGGGGTGGTGGTGGAGAGATATGATACAGATACGATGGCACAGATGGCTTTTGGATAGGCACATGAATTTGCAAGGAATGGAAGGGTATTGGTCCTGTACAAAAAGATGAGGTTGGTTTATCTTGGCATCATCTTCCACACAGACTTTGTGGGCCAAAGGGTGTTCCTTTGCTGTACTGTTCCACGTTGTATTAGTTGGGTCAGTGAACACAGGAGTAAGGAAGTTATGCTCTTACATTATATAACATTGATCAGATCTCAGCTGTAAGTACTGCATGCAGTTCTGGTCCCCACACTATTGGCAGGAAGTGAGGATGCAGAGGAGATTCACCCGGATGTTTGCCTGGGATGGATTGTTTCAATGCTAAGCAGTGATTGGAGAGGCCGGGTCTGTGTTCCCTAGAGCAGAGGAGGTTATGAGGGGACATGATTGGGGTATATAAAATCTGAAGAAGGGTCCCAACCTGAAATGTCACCCATTGTTTCTCACCAGATATGCTGCCTGTCCTGCTGATTTACTCCAGCATTTTGCGTCTAAATTATGATGCATATGGATATGATCGGGAAAGGTTGAGCAGGCTAGGGCTCTATTCCTTGGAGTGCTGAAGGATGATGGGTGATCTTATAGAGGCGTACAACATCATGAAAGGAATAGATCAGGTAAATGCACAGTCTCTTGCCCAGAGTAAGGGAATCGAGAACCAGGGGACATAGATTTAAGGTGAGGGGGGAAGGAATTAATAGGAACCTGTGGTAACTGTTTTACACAAACGGCGGTGGGTGTATGGAATGAGCTGCCAGAGGAGGTAGTTAAGGAGAGTACTATCGCACTGCTTAAGAAACAATTAGACAGGTACATGGATGGGATAGTTTAGAGGGATATGGGCCAAACGCAGGCAGGTGAGACTAGTGTAGATGGGACATGTTGGTCGGTGTGGGAACGTTTAGCCAAAGGTCCAGTTTCCACGCTGTGTGACTCTATGGTAGACTGCAGGAAACCTTTCCTTACATTAGAGGTTATAAGCAAGTACAGCTTTATCAGCCGGGGATGTTCCTACTGCCATTGCCCCGCATCCTGCTCTTGCTTGAGCAACTTTCACCGGCTGCCTACGCTCTCTGACTTCAATGCTATATTTTTGGTATAGTTTAGAGATATAGCCTGGAAACAGGCCCTTTGGCCCACTGAATCCGCGCCAAACAGCAATCCCCGCACACTTACACTACCCTACACAAGCATTTATAGAAAGCCAATTAACCTACAAACCTGTAGGTCTTTGGAGTGTGGGAGCTAACCGAAGATCTCAGAGAAAACCCACGCGGTCACGGGAGAACGTACAAACTCCGTAGAGACAGCACCTGTAATCGGGATCGAACCCAGGTCTCTGGTGCTGAAAGCGCTGTGAGGGGCAGCGACTCTACTGCTGTGCCACCGTGCCACCCTTTGTACAGTAACCTGGATGACCTTTCCAATTGAAGATCTGCACATAATGCCAAGGACACCAAGTGGCTGGCGTGAGGCCACTGCTTTAATCTTATTGCTTACACACTAAGTGTCATCAGTCCCACTGCTTACAGCAAGAAACAAACTGCTATGTGCTGGATAGATCAAAGCACAAATGATGGAGAAATCACACAGAGGGACGAGATTAATCCTGGAGAGGATGCCATGGTTTGAAAGATCATTATTATGAGCGGAAATGCAGAGGATGTGACCAATGTTACAGTCAAAATATCAAATAATGTATCGATTGGCTTAATTACAGTCTTCTAACAACAGCCATCCCAATATACTTGCACCTGAATATTGATGTTTACAAAGTTAATTGGTATAACGTTCCCCCGACTTAATATTGCCAAAGACAAGTGAATTTGCTCAGACTGTAATGTTATCGCACTAATGAGAGTGATAATGGATAGCGAGAGTGAATTATATTCACAAGTATGAAGAGCTCGTTTGGTGTTACCTGCCATCCATTGAAATATCAAACAGCAACATCATCAAACTCTATAACTCATTGCCTGACTGTTCATTATTCTGTGGCCATTTCTTAGGTTAAACATATATAACCCAATTATAGCTCCACTCTCAAGAAAGGTTTGAGAAAGATTTGATCACGTATCAACTCTGACAAACACCAAAATGCTTCTATCGAAACCTCATTTTTTGATTGGAAAAAAAACTTTTAATATAAAAGCCTTAGATTAAAAGGAGACTCAGATTTCCAAAACCGGTCGCAATTAGTTTATAGAGCAGCAATTTCTCACAATTGGACTGAATGCCAGGACAGGTGCAAAAGGACCAGAATGTTGCATGGATCAGTGGGCAATAGTTACAGGGAAAAGTAGGACAGACTTCTCGTGCTTCTATGTAATTTTACCAAATGTTTCATTCCTTTACCCTGAAAGGCGTTGGAGACTGCAATCCACCGATGCTATCATACAAAATGTTAACGGATTGCGGTTCTTGCAAAAGAACAATGGCAGCAAGTGATTTAAAGATAATAATCCCGTCTCCAGTTTCAGATCACATTCATAAACAAGGGAAGTGAAGTTTGCAGTTACTTAACAAGAACTTGAGGTACCACCCGTAAAAATCCTCACCATCCTAAGCCTCATAATTATTATCCAAACTTTGAATCACTGTATCTATTTTTTTCTCTTTTTATATGTTAGGAAACGGAAACAGTCAAGTAAAATTGAAAAATATATATATTAATGATGAAACTGTGATGAAAGGTCCTGACCCGAAACATCACCTATCAATGTCCTCCAAAGAAGGTGCCTAACCAGCTGAATTACCCCGGCACTCCAGTGTTTTAAAAAAAAATCATAAAGTTTCAAAATATCATATAAAATATTGTGGTATAATTGCATCCATTCATTAAAATAAGAACAAAAAACTGTAAATTTGATTATCGACAAGCAAAACTGAAAAACAGGTGAACAGAATACTTCTCTAAATCCACTAACTAAAATTTACCCTAAATAAGAACTTTTAAGGGTGAGTAGGTTGGTGAAAGTGATTAAGGGATTGAAAGTCATAGACATTGAGAATTATGGAGTCATACAGTGTGGAAACACTAGACCACAACGACCAAACTGTCCCATTTACACTAGTCCCACCTGCCTGCGTTTGGCTCATATGCCTTCAACCCTGTCCTATCCATGCATCTGTCTAAATGTTTTTTAAATGTTAGTACCTGCCTCAACTATCTCCTCTGGCAGCTCATTCTGTACAGCCACCTTGTGTAAAAAGGTTACCCCTAAGGTTCGTATTAAATCTTTCCCCACTCACCTTAAACCTATGTCCCCGATTCCCTACTTTGGGCAGAATACCGTATGTTTATATTCCTGATATATTCCTATCACAATTGTATACACCTCTAGAAGATCACCCCTCATCCTCCTGCGCTCCAAGAAATACAGTTTTAACCTGCTCAACCTCCCGCTATAGCTCAGGCCCTTGAGTCCTGGCAACATCCTCTGTACTCTTTCCAGCTTGATAACATCTTTCCTATAACATGGTACCCAAAACTGACCACAAACTCTCAATGTTGCCTCACCAACTTCATATATAACTGCAACATGACCTCCCAACTTCTATACACAATACTTCGACTTAGGAAAACCAATGTGCAGAAAGCCTTTTTGACTGCCCGTTCCACCTGTGACACCACTTTCAACAAACTATGTACCTGCACTCTGTCTGCTGTACAAATCTCCCCAGAATCCTTCCATTGTAGGTCCTGCTCATGTTAGACTTCCTAAAATCAAAGTTTCATACAGCGAATACAGGCTATTCAGACTTGGCCTTTATTCTATTCTAACCATCATTCATTTCTTTACTTGGCTTTCTATACAATGGCCATGATTAAACTGGGAGCTTCGAGTGTTTTTCAGAGATTCCATTTCCAAACAGTACGAGGAGCTCATTTCCTTTGTGACTCCTTGATCCACTCTTTCATCTCAATTAAACACATGCCCCATCATGGTCGACTTCCATGCAACCTTCCCTTTTATTGTTCCTTTCCCACCATCCAGGGACCCAGGTGAAACAGTTTTTCACTTGTCCTTCTTCCAAACACAGAGTATAGAACAGGACAACACAAGGACAGGCCCTTCAGCCCACCGTGTCTGTGCCAACCAGGATGCTGATGAACCTAATCCCATCTTCCTGCACATGGTTTGCATCTCTCCATTCCCTGCCTGTCCATGTGTCTGTCTACAAAACTACAAACCCACATGTCTTTGTAGTGTGGGAGGAAAGCGGAGCACCGGGATAAAACCCACACTGTCACAGGGAGAACGTACAAATTCCACAGACAGCACCCGGGGTCAGGATCAAACCTGGGTCTCTGGCTCAGCGCTACCAGCTGCACCACAGTGGCATCCAATTTTTTATGCCATTGAACAGATTGACCTTCAGCATATCTTTTAAATGCCACCACTTTCTTCTGGGTTTCTCTTGATTCCTTCCTCCTCCCTCCCCCCTTTCACAGACGTTCTGCTCCCTCAGTCCTTCCTTCCATTCTCTGCACTTTAAAACCTGTTTCATTTCCAACATCCCAGCTCTGATGAAACAAGGGAAGTGAAATCTGCAGTCCATATTAACAATCAAACTCTCTCTCTTACAGTCAGACTCATGCTTTGTGCTCGCATTTGGCAACTAGTTTAATGAATGTTCAGCTTGTATCCTTGTAAGTAGCAAGAATCTTGTCAAAAACGCCCATTGCTGCCAATTGTATGCTCAAGGTCAGGAGTTGGTCATTTGTCCTTTCAAGCCTGTCCAGTCATTCAGACCGATTGTGGGAGAGAGTGATGCTCCATAATCTAAGGACTCTATAAACATTAGGGCGGCACAGTGGCGCAGTGGTAGAGCTGCTGCCTTGTGGCACCAGGTTCGATCCTGACTACGGGTACTGGCTGCACGGAGTTTGTACGTTCTACGTGCGGCCACACGGGCTTTCTCCAAGTACATCCAGTTTTGTAGGTTAATTGGCTTCCATAAATGACCCCTAGTGTATCGGATAGAAATAGTGTACGGGTGATCGTGGTCGCCATGGCCTCGGTGGGCCGAAAGGCCTGTTTCATGCTGTATCTCCGAAACAAAAAAAGACTCCTGTCTGTATGGAGTTTGTATGTTCTTCCTGTGACCGTGTGGGTTTGTAGGCTCGATTACTTCTGTAAATTGTCCCTAGTGTAGGAAAGTGCCAGTGTATGGGGTGAGCATGGATTGGAATGGACTCAGTGGGCCGAAGGGCATATTTTCATGCTGTATTGCCAAACTAATCTAAACAAAAATAATGATGACAATAGACAATAGACAATAGGTGCGGGAGTAGGCCATTTGGCCCTTCAAGCCAGCACCGCCATTCAATGTGATCATGGTGATGACAAGTGCTGGGAATCTGAAATCAAAGTAGGAAATGCTAGCAATGCTCATCAAGTCAGGCAGCATCTGTGGAGGGAGAAATGCAGTGTAAACATTGCAAGTCCAAAAGTGGCTAAGGAAAGTTAAAAATTAACCCCAGCCTCCCAACTCCCCCGGCCAGTGATGTGATGGACGCGGGGTCTGGACCAATCGCTGACAAGTCCTGCCCCCGGCGACATCATGTCCGTTATTTGGGTTTTCATCAATGCGTCCGTTCGGTTATTTGGCTTTTTCGGTTTGGCATCTCGTTTGTTTATTCGGTTGTTTCCGTTTGGTTATTTGGCTTCCACTTCGTTTCGGCATCTTGTCCTTTGACGCCACGTCCGGGTACCGGGACTCGTACTTCTCTATCTAATTTACCAAATGTTTCATTCCTCTACCCTGAAAGGCCTCAGAGGCTGCAATCCACCGAAGCTATTGAACAAAATGTTAACAGATTGTAGTTCTTGGAAAAGAGCAATGGCTCCAAGTGATTTAAAGACAATAACCTCATCTCCAGCTTCAAATCACAGTCATAAACAAGGGAATTGAAATCTGCAGTCCATATTAACAATCAAACTCTCTCTCTTACAGTCATGCTTTGTGCTCGCATTTGACGAGTTTCAAATGAATGTTCAGCTTGTAAGTAGCAAGAATCTTGTCAAAAAAGCCCATTGCTGCCAACTGTATACTCAAGGTCAGGAGTTGGTCATTTGTCCTTTCAAACTTGTCCAGTCATTCAAGCTTCTTCGTCTCGGTTAGTTGGCTTTTCGGCGATCCACCTCGGTTAGTTGGCTTTTAGGGCTTGCGCACTTTTGGGATATATGGTTTTTCGGCATCGTTTCCGTTCAGCTATTTGGCTTCCACTTCTTTGCTTCGGCTTCTCAGCCTTAGACGCTACCTCTGCACACGCGAGTCCCTTGCAACTGTGTGGCCATTTTATGAAGATTATTGTCGATCATCTGCCTTATTCTTATCCCGCTCCAAGGTAAGAATTCACATGGATGTTGCCTGCATTTCGTTTAGTTCAGAGATACAGCGCAGAAATAGGCCCTTCGGCCCACCAGGTCCACATCGATCAGCGATCTTTGTACATTAGCACTATCCTATGCGCCATAAACCACTTCAATTTTTACCGAAGCAAATTAACCTACAAAACTGTACATCTTTGGAATGCAGGAGGAAACCCGAGAACCCGGAGAAAACCCACGCGGTCCCAGGGAGAACGTAAAACTCCGCAGTGTCACCAAACTTCTGAATTCTCTGGGGTGGAACCCTCTCCAAGACAGACATGAAGCTCACCGTTTGACTTGTTTTTACAAAATGTTAAATGGTCAGCTAGACATAGATCACAAGACCTACACCAACCCCAAACCAATTAGGAGCAGACGAGGGCATTCAATCCAATTTGTGGTCCCAGCCTCAAAGACAGATGTGTACAGCAATTATTTCTTTCCACGCACTATTAAAGCATGGAATAATCTCCACCAAGCCATGGTTGCCCAGCCACATGCAACTAAATTTAAAGTGGCACTTTCTTCCCAATAACCCTCTCTGGCTAAACCCCTCCCTTCACCACCTCCAGTTTAAATTCCAGTTGGAATATTTTGGAGGACCAAGTAACCAAGAACCAAGTCAGCACCTGTAGTCAGCATAGAAACCGGTCTCTGGCCATGTAAGACAGCAACTCTACCGTAAAGCAAAGAGAAAGATACCAGAGTGCAGAATAGAGCCCTCTATGCCACAGCTAAGAGGAAAATACAAGAGTGCAGCATTTCACAGCATTGCAGCATAACAGTTCCAAGGAAAATGAGCAAATGGTTTCTCCTCATCAGAACTTCCCCTTTAGTCCAGAAGAGGCAGGCAAAGCATAACTTTGCACAAAAAATAAAATAATATGATACCTCAATAACATTGATTTGTAGCCTTTATTATGACCGCAAATCAATTACCAATAAAACATTTTAAATATTTCATAAATAAACCTTGCAATATCCACCATTATCATGTAAAGTTTCACAGAAAATAAATAGTTTTTCAAGAAATATGGTTGAAAACCAATAAAAGTTGTTCATAATTAGGTGAAACATACAAATATATTTTGTTTAGTATTTCTCCTTTGAGGTTCCATTAATTTAATGAGTTCTTGGCCATAATCGTATGACTAAATTAGTTCCAATTGCAAATGAGTGTTTGAAACTAGCACTATGATTCAAATCCCCGAGGCCAGTACAGGTTGGGAATGCAAACCAAGCTGTTGTCTATTATAATATAGTCATTCTCATAATTAAGTTAAAAAATGAATGAGATTTGTTCACAGCATAATTTCTTCATAAGCTTCAATAGGGGGTGGAATGCAGTAGGCTTGGGTCTGTTTGCACGAGATCAAATGAGTCTAATAGGGTCACACAGCATGGAAACAGGCCCTTCTGTCCAACTCATCCATACCATACCAAGATGTCCATCTCTTCCCCATACCCTGTCTACACTCACACCCATTGTTGCACCCCTTCCACCTATATTAATTTCTCTGGCTTCACAATTCTTAGAAAGTTTGGCTTGTCCCCAATAATTCTCACCAACATCTACCAATGTGCCATAGAAACCATTTTATCGGGATGCATCACGTTTAGGAACAGCTCCATCCAAGACCGCAACAAATTGCAGAGAGTTGTGGATGCAGCCCAGGCCATCATTCAAACCAACGCCCCTTCCATTGACTATCTATACTTCATGCTGTCTCGGCAAGACCGGCAACATAATCAAAGCCGAGTCTCACACTGGACACTCCCTCTCCTCCCCTCTCACATCAGGCAAGAGGTAAAGAAGTGTGAAAACACACCTCCAGAGTCAGGGACAATTTCTTCCCAGCTGCTATCGGGCAACTGAACATCCAATCACTGACTAGAGAACGGTCCTGACCTACCATCTACCTCACTGGAGACCCTCAGACTATCTTTAATGAGTCTTCACTGGACTTTATCTTGCACTAAACATTGAACCCTTTATCCTGTATCTGTACACAGTTTGATAGTAATGATGTGTAGCCTTTCCGCTGACTGGTTAGCACGCAACCAAGAAGCTTTTCACCACAACTCGGTACACGTGACAATAAACTAATCTGAACAATTCGCACCTCTTGTTCCCTTATCTCACATCTTTGGTTTTTTTAATCTCTGGCCTTTATCTGACCTATCAAACCAACCCCTCCTCACCTATATTTTCCAATCACTCCCCACACATAGTCCTGCCCCTCCACCCTGCCAGGTTTAGACCACCTCCCACCCTGCCCAACCCAAGTTTTCTAACCCAAATGTCACCAGATCCCACCAGACTAGCTGAGTTACTTCAGCATTTTTTTTTTGCACTATTACACTAACAGGCAAGCCCCCAGTTATTCCCATTTAAGTTAGCTCCATTTGCCCACGTTTGACCTATATCCCTCAGCTAATGGTATCTGTCTGGGCTGCAGATTGCATGCAGTTCCATCTTAAGAAAAAAATCTTAAGGGGTTGGACAGGCTAGATGCAGGAAGATTGTTCCCGATGTTGGGGAGGTCCAGGACAAGGGGTCACAGCTTAAGGATAAGGGGGAAATCCTTTAGGACCGAGATGAGAAGGACTTTTTTCACACAGAGTGGTGGGTCTCTGGAATTCTCGGCCAGAGGGTAGTTGAGGCCAGTTCATTGGCTATATTTAAGAGGGAGTTAGATGTGGCCCTTGTGGCTAAGGGGATCAGAGGGTATGGAGAGAAGGCAGGTACGGGATACTGAGTTGGATGATCAGCCATGATCATATTGAATGGCGGTGCAGGCTTGAAGGGCCGAATGGCCTACTCCTGCACCTAATTTCTATGTTTCTATGTTCTATGTTTCGTAATAGTGCGACAGAATTATTTGGGAAAGGATGTTTACTTCTTGCCCTTGCACATATTCTGACTGCAGCCAGGTAAAGTGGATGATAAATTAAGGAAGCTGGAGAATCAAGCTGGGAAGCGCACAGAGAAGATTTACGAGGATGTTACCAGGACTCGAGGGCCTGAGCTACAGAGATAGGTTGAGCAGGCTAGGACTCTATTCCTTGCAGGAATTATTTTATAGAGGTGTCAAGATCATGGGAGGAATAGATCGGGTAGATGCACAAATTCTCTTGCCCAGAGTAGGGGAATCGAGAACCAGAGGACATAGGTTTAAGGTGATGGGGGAAAGATTTAATAGGAACCTGAGGGGTAACTTTTTCACACAAAGGCTGGTGGGTGTATGGAACGAACTGCCAGAGGAGATAGGTGAGGCAGGTATTATCACAACGTTTAAGGAACATTAAGACAGGTACATGGATAGGACTGATTTAGAGGGATATGGGCCAAAGACAGGCAGGTAGGACTAGATGGGACATGTTGGTCGGTATGGGCAAGTTGGGCCGAAGGGCCTGCTTCCACGCTATATCACTCTATGACTCTATGAAGGAGGCTGAAGGAGGATAGAGCCTCAGCTAATTTTGTCTTTGATGGCAATATCATTCAGCGTTTCATGGCTGTAAATATATTGTGAATGGGGAATCAGTAAAGCAACAAAGCTAACTAATTTGGTAATAATCTGACATGCTTATTCAGAAATGAACTGAAATTATTCTAAATATATTTTCAGTAGGAAGTTCGGTCAACAGAGAGAGTGGATTTCCATTGCCTGTGTGAACTAGATATTAACTCGAGTCTCAGAAGCAAAATAATTGAGCTTTAAAGAGTGCTATTGAGCACACCCTCTGAAAACCATTTTAAGATAGATTTTTGATTTAATACCCTTTTTGTATGACCTCTGTACAGATTTATGGTGTATGATGTATATAGAGAGCATGGTAGTACTGGCTACTCTTTGCTTGAATGAGAAAAATCTGAAAGAAGAGAAAATTAAATCCAGAAGGAAAAATCACTGGAGATCTTAATGGGCATAATTAGTCGTGTGTTGATAGAGGCTTCAGACAAATGGAAATGAAAAGCAAAATCTAATTACATAAAGTTAATTTTGTTATTTTTCAATGACAGCATAAGAAGAAGAAAATTAACTTTGGACCACAGCCTGTATTTCTACCGTGGGAACCGCTCCCTTCTCCAAAAGTAGGTGTGAGGAACAGATAACATTTCCAAGGAAATGAGCCAATGAATCTCCTCCCTCTTTAGACCTCACACTTTAGAGATACAGCAGGGAAACAGGCCCTTTGGCCCACCAAGTCTGTACTAACCCAGTCTGTACGAACACCCCGTACACTAGCTCTATCCTTCACACTAGGGATAATTTACAAATTACAGAAGCCACTTAACACTATTATTGTTTATATTTTGTGTGTATGTATGTGTGTGTATATATAGAAATATATATATAGATTATATATATATATATATATATATATATATATATATATAAAATCTATATATATATTTCTATATATATATAGATTTCTATATATATATATATAGAAATATATATATAGATTTCTATATATATATATATCTGTATATATATATATATATATATATATATATATATATACACACATGTTAATTTGTGAGTATGTGTGTATAAATACACATACTGAACTTTTTTCTCTCTCTCGTTTATTATATTGTTTACAGTGTACTATGTTTACATATTCTGTTGCACTGCTGCAAGTAAGAATGTTATTGTTCCATCTGGGGCATATGACAATAAAACACTCTTAACCTGCACACCTTTAAGTCTTTGGAGCGTGGAACCCGTAGTCAGGATCAAACGCGGGTCTCTAGCACCACGGCAGCAACTATACCGCTGCGCCACTGTGCCAGAGTGGTACTCTTTTCAAATGTGGGTGTGAGATTTTTCGACCAAGATCTATTACATTGATCTCACCATCTCCATCACAGGAGATAGACGATCGGCTGATGTCTATTACCAACCTACCTTCCTCACCCTAGTCATCCTACTAGTTTCACTGTTGTTCTGCTTAGTTTCACTGTTTGTATCCACTCATTATCACCTTCTGCACTGCCAACAACGGACCATTGTGGGCTCCACCTTTCCTTGATCATCGTTGCTGGCTTTGATTTGCTCTTTTCATACCTTTCATTCATTTGTTCTTTGTACCTTTTCATACCTCTAGTTTCCCTCTTCCATGGATAGGTACATGGATAGGAAAGGATGAGAGTAATATGGGCCAAACACAGGCAGTTGGGGCTAGAGTAGATGGGACATGTGGATCAGCATGGGCAAGTCGGGCTGAAGAGCCTGTTTGCATGCTGTATGACTATAACTCTGATATCTCTCTCCTCCAGATGTTCCATACCTTTTCACAATGACTATCTCCACAGATATTGCCTGACATGCTCTCATCTCTTCATCTCGCTCCACAGATATTGCCTGACCTCATGGCAACATCTCTCCTGATGCTTCCTGACCTAATGGATACATGTTTCTCCTCAGATACTACCCAACTTGGTGGGATTTTCCTGGAACGTTATCCGTATTGCATATGTCTCCTGCACGTAAGTATGATTGCGCCTATGTATGGTAGAATTTTTACATCACTGTATGCATAAAGCGAATGTCGCTGTACCTCGGTATAAATGGCAGTAACGTACCATTAACCATCAGCTAGAACATACAATACAAGACAGTAAGGCACAGGAACAGTCCCTTCGGTCCACAATGTTTGAACATGATAAGCTAAATCAAACTAAACTAATCTGCCTATACATGATCCATATCCCTCTATTCTGTGCACTTCCATGTGTTATCCAAAAGCATCTTAAATGGCACTGTTGTATCTGCCTCCACCACCACCCCTGGCAGTACATTCCAGGCCCCTACCACTCTCTGTAAATAAAACTTTTCCAGCACATCTCCATTAAATATTCCCCCTCTCATCTTCTATCTATGCTGTCTTATGTTGTATATTTCCACCCCGGGTGTTAGGTTCTACCCGATCTGTGCCTCTCATACTTTTATATACATCTATCAAATCTCCCCTCAACCTCCGACGTTCCAGAAAAAATAATCCCTGTATGCAACCTCTCCCTGTAGCTTAAACCCTCTTTCATTTATTTGTACATTGTGGACAGCTCGACTGTAATTATGTGTAGTCTTTCCGCTGACTAGATAGCAGGCAACAAACAACTTTTAACTGTATCTCTGTAGAAGTGACAATTAACTAAACTAATAAAAAAAAACACACCAACACCACTACCTCTTCAGCAGACTAAAGGGCCTGTCCTACCAGCATCCGACTCCATCTGATGAACATGATCAAACTGGAAGCGGGGGCCGCGCGGAGGTCGGGTGATCCCCTGTACAGGGCCGTTCCCACCAGCATGCATCTGCATGCGGCAAGCGCAACCAAACCGGCAGCGAGGGCCGCGCGGAGGTTGGGTGAGTGGCGCAACGCGGCGCAAAGTGAGGCGAACTTGGAGCGAAGTCTTAAGGTAAGTTCGCCAGGACAGGGAGGGGCACACAGAGAGGGGCACAGAGGCACACACACAGAGGGCCACGGAGCCACACACATAGAGGGTCACGGAGGCACCTACAGATAGGTTCACGAGGCACGATGTCGAGGCGGTGTGTAATGCGTCGAGGCGACTGCGAGCCGACAACCCGTTGCCGTTTTTCGGAGCCCCGCGCGATGTCGGGACGAACTCTGCACAATTCCGCACGGCTCCGGCGATCAAAGTGGGACCGGCCCCGCGACGCCAGACGGCTCAAGCGACCACGTTAGGTCGTGCCCATCGCATGGAGTTGCATGCTTGTAGGACAGGCCCTTAAGGAAGTTCATATGATTCTGATGTGGAATTCTTTGTCACAAACAGCTGTGATGGCCAAGTCAATGGCTATTCTTAAGGCAGAAATTGATAGATTCTTGATTAATACCGGTTTCAAGGGTTATGGGGAGAAGGCAGGAGAATGGGGTTGGGAGGGAAAGATTGATAAGCCATGATTAAACAGCAGAGTAGAATTGATGAGCCGAACAGTCTAATTTTGCTCCTATAACTTATGAACTTATGAGTCTTGTCAAATTCTACACATGCATAGAAAAAACTCAGTCAGGAGGCATCACAATTTGGTTTGGCAAAGCCCTGCCCTACACCACAAGCAATTGTAGAGAATTGTGAATGTAGCCAGTCCATCGCACAGACCAATCTCCCATTCACCAGCTCCATCTATGTTCTATGTTGCCTTGGAAAGGCATCATAATCAAGGA
Source organism: Raja brachyura (assembly GCA_963514005.1). The sequence continues at coordinate 114,924,377 of OY740782.1, read as the reverse complement.
CCATTAACACTAGTCATCCTCCCTTCGCCCCACTCCCATCGAGCAATAATGATACACGTTTTACCAGATTCAGCTATACTGTAGCTTCAGTCCGACAGTTATAATCAGACTGCTAAATGTTTCTCTCATTAGCTAAAGACTAGGTTCTGACCTCACAACCTACCATATTGCGGCCCTTGCACTTTTTTTTAATCTGCACTTTCTCTGTAACTGTAACACTGTATTCTATTTTCGGTTGGCCAAAGGGCCTGTTTCCGCACTGTATCTCTAAACTAACAAAAACGATACCAGGGACAATTTTAGAGCACCCAATAGCACACAAACCCACACATCTTTGGGATGTGGGAGAAAACTGGAGCACTCGGAGAAAACACATCCTGTCACAGGGAGAATGTGCAAACACCACACAGACTATACCAGAGGTCAGGATGGAACCTGGGTCACAGGTGCTGTGAGGCAGCAGCTCTATCAGCCGCGCCACTGTGTCGCGTAGTTGTTAGTGGACTAATTGTCCAATATAAATGGGCCCAAGAGCCCGGGACAAACTGCACCTACAATACAACCTACAGGTTGGGTCTTCCTACCTGAAGCACAAACTTGTGATTGAGTATCATCAGTCATGGCCTATCAAAAGGCTTTAGACTTTAGAAATACAGCATGGAAACAGGACCTTTGGCCCACCGAGTCCACACCGACCATCAGTCACTCGTACACGAGTTCTACATTATCCCACTTTCACTTCCTACACACAAGGGGCAATTTAAAGAAGCTACTTAACCTACAAACTGTGCGGGAGGAAACCTGAGCAGTCGGGGAAAACCTATACGGTCACAGGGAGAACGTGTAAACTACATACAGACAACGTCTGTAGTCAGGATTGAACCAGTGTCTCTGGCGCTGTTGTCGGCTTCCCCGTGGTGAGCCCTGTCAACTGGCCTCAGTCAGACGAATGACAACAAAGAGAGACAGCAACAACGCCGCGGCTTGGCGCCAACCCAGAGCATGCGCCATTTTTAGGGCGGGCACCTACGGATGTCGAACCGGATGGCATCACCCTGCTGCGGACTTCTGCTGACTCAAACGCAAGAAGAAGAAGAAGGCAGCAACACTGCACCATTGTACCTCCCACAAGGTAGAGCAGACATGAGTGCCGAAGGGCCTACTTCCACTTCCATTTCCTATCCTCATACTTTTGTCTTTTATTCCCTCTTTTTTTTAATGTCCTTGTAATGATCTTGAGACATAACTAGAAAAAAGGTTATCCAAATGAGGTGAAACTAATAAACTGAGCAAATGTTCAAAAAATTTAAATTAATTGGAAGAACGTCACCACAAATGAAAAATAATAGCCATGTGGAAAGGTGGGGATTTTCTCTTGTGGAAGACACGGAGACTTAGTTGTGGCTTGCATGATGATGAGAGGTGCAGATGAAATGAATGTGAAGGACCTGCTATCAAAATGGAGCAGAAATCCTGGCGGAAGAGACATAGAATGATCACAAGAAGAATTAGTGGGGAACTGGGAAAAATCTTTCCAATGTCATGAAGTCATGACGCAGATTTATAGGACTTTGGTTCGGCTGCTTTTGGACAATTGTGTGCTGCAGCTTAGTTTAGTTGAGTATAGTTTAGTTTTATTGAGTTTAGAGATGCAGTGTGGAAACAGGCCCTTCGGTCCACCGAGTCTGCGCCAACCAACAATCACCCATACGTTTGTTCAATCTTGCACACAAGGGACAATTTACAGAAATCAGTTAACCTACAAATATGCACATCTTTGGAATGTGGGAGGAAACCAGAGTACCCAGTTCTCCCATGCTGTCACAGGGAGAACATACAAATTCCATACAGACAGCATCTGTAGTCAGAATTGAACATGAGTCTGTATGGCAGCAACTCTACCACTGCGCCCACGTGCCATCCCATTATAAGAAGGAAGTGAAGGCTCTAGAAAGAGTGCAGAGGAGGTTTACCAGAACATTGTCTGCATTAGGCCCAATTATCTCCAGGGAAAGGTTGGACAGACTTGGATTGGTTTATCTGGAACATTGGTGTTTGCAGGGTGAGCTGATAGAAATATATAAAATTATGAGAGGCATAAATAGAGAATCAAAATATTTTCTCAGGGTGGAAAAATCAAACACTAGAGACCATAGGTTTATGGTGAGAGGGGCAAAGCTTAAAGGAGATGTGCTGGCCAATTGTTTTTACACGCAAAGAGGAGTTGTTCATGTGCTGTACTGTTCTGTTGGGTAGGTTGTGGGCATGACACTCTCTGACTTAAAGATGAGCAAAGGCTGTGGTGGTTACCCGTCGTGTCCCCTGTCTCCGTCTCCGTCTCCGTCTGCGCTGAGGCCTAATGGCAGCGCTGGCGGCCTCGTGGCTGTGGCGGCGTTCTGGTGTTTCGGCAGCGGCCCGACTTGGAGCTGTGGCGGCGTTCTGGCGTTCCGGCGGCGGCCCGACCTCGGAGGCTTGGCAGCGGGCTCAGCGGCCGACATCGTCGGGAGCCCGCAGGTCACAGGTTGGTGACCTGTTTTTCCGGAGCTCCCACAACAATAGCTGCCTCCGCTGGACTGGAGGGCAGCATCTTCAGCAGCTTCGACCACCCCGGGCTGTGGAGTTGAACTGGCCCATTCACAGAGCTCGGATTCAGCCGCGGGACTTACCAACACCTGGCGAGGTCACAATATCGAAGGCCTGGATTGCCTCAGCGCAGAGGGAGAACAAGGAGGGAAGAGACAAAGACCTTAATACTTTTGCCTTCCATCACAGTGAGGAGGTGCCAGGTGAACTCACTGTGGTGGATGTTAAATTTGTGTTTATTGTGTGTTTTTATTATTTTTATTATATGTATGACTGCAGGCACAAAATTTTGTTCAGACCGACTTGACTTTGACTTGACTACTGTACATTGTCCCTCGCGGGTGTTGAGACCACTGTGCTGGGTGTGGGGGATTATTGATGATTAAATCTCAGAGAGTGGGTGGCAGAGAAATTAAGGAGCAGAATGTGACTGAGGGGATTGCTGTTAAGAATGCTAACTATGGACAATTTACAATTTTACCAAGCCAATTAACCTACAAACCCTGTACGTCTTTGTAGTGTGGGAGAAAAGTCACGCGGTCGTGGGGAGAATGTACAAATCCTGTACAGCTGACACCCGTAGTCAGGATCGAACCCTGTTCTCTGGCGCTGTAAGGCAACAACTCTACCGCTACACCACTGTGCCGCACACATACAGTACTTCAAAAGCATATAAGAGTCAAGAGAGTCAAGAGCGCTTTATGAAATGGAACAATTAATTTCTTACAAAACGCAATGCCAGAACAATCAACACTCTTACAGTGAAACCCAGCGGGATCAGTGAATTGAAAGTGGGATTGGCTGGACTTCCATTTTACAACTGAAATAGGCACAATTGTCTGAATATTTTCCTCTTATATCATGGTGCTTTGTGATCTTATTGTAAAGGAACTGTGATGCAATTACAACCACAGTCATAAAGTCACGCAGCACATAACAAGGCAAATTACAGTATGTTCAGGTCCAGTCTGAAAAAGGGTCCTGACCTGAAACGCTATCCATGTTCTGCTGTCTAACCTGCTGAGTTACACCAGCACTTTGTGTTTAAGTTTTACAGTTGCAGCGTGGAAACAGGGCCCTTTGACCCACTGAGTCCGCGCCGACCATCAATCACACGTACACGTAGTTTTGGCAATTTACAGAGGCCAATTAACCTACAAAACCCCATGTATTTGGGGGTGTGGGGGTTAAAGGGAGCATCTGGAGTAAGCACACGTTGTCATGGGGAGAACATACAAACTCCGTGCAGGCAGCCCCCTTAGTCAGGATTGAACCTGGGTCTCTGGTGCTGTGAAACAGGAGCTCTACCAGCTGCGCCACATGTTATGATGCGGGAGGAGCCTATTCGGCTCCTGTTTCCCCTCACAACTTCTTCACAAATGGTTTGGCCACAGCCTTTGGCCAATTGAGGAAACAGGTGTATGAACATCAAGATTTGAATGCAGGGCAGAAAAGTATTGCGCTGGTCAGCAGTGATACATACCCTCCTGTAAACTTCAGAGACTTGGATTAACTGCAACAAGCATAAATATCACCAATGTTTTAGTTTAGTTTAGAAATACAGCATGGAAATGGCACAGTGTCTATGCCAACCATCGATCACTAGTTCACACTAGTTTTATGCTATCCCACTTTCTCATCCACTCCTTGCAAACGGGGCGGTTTTACAGAGGCCAATCACCCCTCAGCCTCCTGCGCTCCAAGGTATAAAGCCCTAGCCTGCACAACCTCTCCCTATAGCTCAGGACCTCAAGTCCTGACGACATCCTCGTAAATCTTCTCAGCACTCCCTGCAGCTCAAAGACGTTCTTTCCAGCTTAAATGTCCAATTTATTGAGTTGAACAGGCTCCAATTATGCTGAAAACTTTAATGATTTTAAATAAGTATTTCTGCAACTAAACATTCCTCTGGAAATAAAAGTCCGAGAGTGATTGTCCATTTTAGTGCCAACGAAACAGCTGACAACTGCAGCATATAGCTCAAGGTGAAAGAACTGAAGAATGGATTAGCAAATCTCCTCATTACTTACATTTCATTCCACAGACAAATGTCAGGAAAATGTTAATGACAAACGAATTAGTTGTTATTCACAGCTAGATTACATTTTATTGAGCAATAATCTGTCTCCTACCCTTGGTCTAATTCTCCAAACCCAGGTCACTCTTCTCCCAGTTGACTCCTCATTGCCCTGCTTGGAGCTGACTCACGTCTTTTTTAACAATCCTTGGTGACCTATCAAGGACAGGACACGCCAAATGCAAGGTGGAATGAGAAAGCACTGGCTGGTGCTTAGCTGTAACACTCTGTTTCTGCACTCTGGTTCCTTTCTCTTTTTGAACTTGCACATGGCTTGATTGTGCTCATGAGTGGTACGATGTGGCTCGATAGAATGTAGAATGAAGATTTTCCTTGCATTCCCCCTCTCTCCGGATCTACCCCACCCTAGTCATCTTGCTAGTTGCACTGTTCTTAACCCTTCCTTTTGAACTCCTCCTCAGCCAAAAAATGACCATCGTGGACTCCTTGGCCATCGGCGCCGATTTGTACTGAACCTTTTCATACCTCTTGTTTCCCTCTCCCCTCGCTCTCAGCCTGAAGGAAGGTCTCAACCCAAAACGTCACCTATTCCTTTTCTCCAGAGAGGCTGCCTGGCCATCTATCTTTGGTGTACCTTTGTCTCTATCTTTGGTGTAAACCGGCATCTGCAGTTCTTTCCTGTGCAAAGTTTTTCACTGTTTCTCTTCACACGAGACAATAATAAACCAATATCAACCAATGCCGACACACCCAGTAAAAGGCAGAATGCACACACAGAGCAACATGGAGTGAGTTATTGTGGTCTGTTTGTTCAGTTAAAGCCTGTTGGTTTCATCTTTAGAAAGAAGATGAAGGGGGAATTCCTTTAGTTAGAGGTTGGTGAATCTGTGGAATTCCTTGCCACAGACAGCTGTGGACGCCGTCAGTGGGTCCTTTTAGCAGGTTTTTCTTTATTAATAACGGTATCAATGGAGAATGGGGTTGAGAGGGAGATAGATCAGCCATGATTTAATGGCGGAGTAGACTCGATGGGCTGAATGGCCTAATTCAGCCCTTATGACTTACAAACCTATGGAGCCATAGATTCATACAGCATGGAAACAGGGACTTTAGCCCACCACATCCATTTTTGCCCATCCACACTAATCTCATTTGCCCCCATTCGCACCATATACCCATTTTAGCCATACCTATTTTAATGCCCATTTAAATGCTTCTGAAACTGTTAATTCTGGCCAAATTGGAGATGCCAGGACACTAAAATTGTGCAAAATCTGGGCTTGGCCATTTGGTCAATTTAAATGTGCCTTCTGCAGAAATGGGACAAGCTGCAGAATGGTGCCGGCTTGTCTGGAGCCCAGATAAGAGTTGCAGAGAAAGAATGGAACATCTGCAGATTCTTGCAATTGGGTGTAAATTGCATAAAATGGATTGGGTGAATGCAAACCAGACACACACATTGTAAATATTGTTGCAAAGCTTTACTTTGGTAGATGTTGATTGGGTGAAGTGTTGAGCCTTGTCTGGGTTTCTTGAATATCTGGGCAAATGTTGTTATGTTTGCTTCCTCCCAGAAGCTCCGTTTGAATACAATGTATTGGTTACTGTATTATTGGGTTACTGAAATGTCTATCATGTACTGTGTTAATCGATATCTGTTATTGGACTGTGTAGAGACTATCGCCATGTGGTTCGGCCCCTCAAGGTTCGTGGACCTATAAAAGGTAGCTATCACGTGGTCCTGTGTTGATCTTCTGGAAGAATGCTTGGGGATGTGTGACCTTCTGGAGTGTCTCTGCTTGCACGAGGCTAGAAGGGCTTAGCGAAGCAGATACAAAGATCAAACCCGCGGTGGTTAGGTATAGTAGTGGGGAACTGTTATTGTGTTTTTCCAAAATAAAGTTTAGATGCGCAAGTGCTTGACTCAGTATTTTAATGACTGAAACTAGACTGGGTACTTTATTGACTGAAACTAGAACGTAGTGATTGCATCTGTGTGTCAAAGCTTCACTAAATTGATAGTAGTGACAAAATTCACCTGAATGTGTCAAGCAGTACCAGTTAATCATTTTGCAATTTTGCAGCTGTATTGTGTGATGTTTGGTGCAGATTTTTCTAATTTAGATTCTGTAATGATGTACATGCTTGCCAGTTAATATGTGGGTTTGCAGGTTTATTGACCTCTGTAAATTGCCCCCTAGTGTGTAGAAAGTGGATAAGTGAGTGGCAAAGCATAGGACTAGTGTGAATGGGTAACTAATGGTCGTCGTGAACTCGGTGGGTCAAAGGGACTGTATCAATGCTGCATCTCTATACTAAACGTTGCTGTAATAAAGACCTTGCTTCCAGGCGATTGAAGTTGGTGTGCAGTACTGTGCGGGTTTGTAGATTATCGAGTGCTCCAAAATTGCCCCTCATATAGTTTTTTTAGTTTAGAGATACAGCACGGAAGCAGGCCCTTTGGCCCACCAAGTCCGCGCCGACCAGCGATCCCTGTACACTGGCAAAATCCTACACACACCAGTGACAATTTACAATTTGACAAAACCACTTAACCTACAAACCTGAGCATCTTTGGAATCTGGGAGGAAGCCGGAGCACCCGGAGAAAACCCACGGCATCACAGGGAGATGATACAAACTCCATACAGACAGCACCCACAGTCAGGAGCAAACCTGGGTCTCTGGAGCTGTAAGGCTCTACCACTGCGCCACCGTGCCGCCCCTTTTCTTCCAGCTGTGATAGCATCCATGGGATATTCATAGATAATCTTACACAGTTTCTCATCCACCACTGGGAGCCTTATTTCTAGTCCCTAATCTTATTTTGGTATCCTTTTATTTCTTATATAGATCATCTCTTTTTAAAAAAGAATACTTCTCCTCTTTTTACATTATTATTATTTCTGTGAATTTCACCCCACCATGCATTCTACACTTGTCGAGGTTTCCTGCTGTAAACTCTTGATGTCTGACATGAGCTTTCCTTTCTGTAATAACAAGGAACTGCAGATGCTGGCTTATACCCAAAAAACACCACACAAAGTGCTGGACTTAATGGATCAAGCAGCAACCTTGGAGAACAAGGATATGTGACGTATCGGGTAGGGACCCTTCTTCAGACTGATTGCAAGGAAGGCTGAAAAGAAAGCTGGAAAAGAGCGAGGGGCAAGACAGAGTGAATTTGTAGTCTCCAATGACTACACTATTCATAACTTGTCTATCCCTGAGTTTAACAATTCACAACTCTTTATCCTTTTTGGGCTCACACCTGTCCTTTCATCCTTGGCCTTTGTCCAACAATCTGACTGTCAGAAAACATGTTGGAGGAACCGCACCTCATAATTTGCAGTTTACAACCCAGCGGCGAACATCGATTCCTCTAATTTCAAGTAACTTCTGCCATCCCTCCTGGGATAAAATTAAGTTATATCATATCGTATTCCCTCCCCTCCCCTCTCTCCTCCACCCTAGTCGTCCTACCAGTTCCACTGTTCGCATCCTTGTACTCCTCTTGTTGTCGCACGTACCCCATCCCACAATGGGGCATTATGGGCTACACCCTTCTCGGGCCATCTGTTCTTGACCCCGATTTGTTCTGCTCTTTTCAGACCCAAAACGTCACCTACTCCTTTTCTCCAGAGATGCTAATCTAAACTAAACTAAACCTAAACCGTACTAAACTAAAACTCTGAACTCCAGCTGATTTTGGTGTAAACCAGCATCTGCAGTTCCTTCCTACACATTTTGTCTGCTCCACTGCAAAATCTCACCATGGTATGTCTACTTTGATGAAGTTCCCCTCCTCTCTTCGACGATAGTTCTGCAAAATCCCCGTCCATAAGTCTCATTACCCTTTTCACTAACCAGTCTGAAGAAAGGTCTCGACCCGAAACGTCACCCATTCCTTCACTCCAGAGATGCTGCCTGTGCTGCTAAATGACTCCAGCATTTTGTGTCTATCAAGTAAAACCCTTGCCTGGGTTGACCTTTTACCAGCCATGCTCTGCCCTGTTCCTCCTCTCTTCCAGCTTTCTTATTTCCACCTTCCTTCCCCCCGGCAATCAGTCTGAAGAAGGGTCCCAACTCAAAACATCACCTCTCCATGTTCTCCAGAGATGCTGCCTGACCTGTTGAGTTACTCCAACACTCTGTGTCTTTCTTCGACAAGCTTTTCTTTATTGATTTATCTTACCCTCTACTAATTTTACCCTCTGTGCATTTTGTGACGACTGCTTTTGTTTTCTGGGCTAGGCTTTGAAATAGATCAGAAATATTCTACCTCTTTGTTACAGAACTCTGCAGAGACCAGTGATGTTGCATACTGTGACTGGGTCAGTCCGAGTCAATAACTATTTGTGATTTCATCAAGTCCTGCTTAGAACAGTCAGTCAATCAAGGCAGAGTATTGGGATAGTCACATACTGTGCCTTGAAGGATCGCTGTGAATTCATGGCACATTACAGTATATCTGTTTGATCACATTATTTACCCGCGTGCTTCTTTATTCCATTGCAGTTTAAATTCTGAGTGATTTTCAATTATTGTCCAATTTCTATTATCCCCAGGAGGCAAGGTTTCTTTATTCAGATAGACAGTCACAATTTTGATCTAGTTTTCAGTTTAGATACACAGCGTGGAAACAGGCCCTTTGACCCAATGAGTCCACTCCGACCAACAATTACCCATATATTAGTTTTATCCGACACACCAGGAACAATTTGCATGTCAATTAATCAACAAACCTGCACATCTTATGAATGTGGGAGGAAACCGGAGCACCCGGGGAAAACCCATGCCGTCACAAGGAGGACGTACAATCAGACAGCACCCAAGGTCAGGATTGAACCTGGGCCTCTAGTGCTGTAAAGCAGCAGCTCTACCCCTGCGCCACTGTGCTGACACATTGGATCTGATATAATTGTTCAAAGCAATGACAAACTAGAATGTAATCAACGCATGCTTCCAGAGAATCTTCCTCACTTGTTCAGCCGTAAATCTCATATTATGGAGGCACAAGAGATATAGGTTTAAATCTTCAAACCACATCCACACTTCCTGATTGCCGTGGTTGATCTTCAGTTGGTAAAGCATTGCAAGTTGGCATCAAATGCTTCTACCTATTAAATTTATTTAATTGAGTGCAATGAAATCCATTGTAAAGGCATGGTCGTAACATGTTGAGATGTCTAAGAGGTGTTTTAACCTGACCAGAGAGGGGTGAACCTCTCAGTACCTAACCATCAAAGTATCCCCTATTACAAGAGTATAGTTTGTTCCAACCATATGCCTATCAAAAAAAAACCTCTCTTCTGTGTTCACCTATTACGTGCAGACTTTAGACTTTAGAGATACAGAGCAGAAAGTGGCCCTTCGGACCACTGAGTCTGCGCCAACCAGCAATCACCTCGTACACTAGCATCATCCTAAACACTAAGGACAAATTTAACCAAAGTCAATTAACCTACAAACCTGCAGGTCACAGGGAGAACGTGCAAACTCCATATAGCACCCGTCGACAGACTCTTACTTGGGCCTCTGGCGCTGTGAGGATCAACTCTACCATTGTGCCACTGTCCTGCCTCTCCTCTCTTCCAGCTTTCAACCCTTCCCCCCTACAATCAATCTGAAGAAGGGTCCCAACCCAAAACATCACCTGTCCCTGTTCTCCAGAGATGCTACCTGACCCGCTGAGTTACTCCAAGTCTTTGTGTCCTTTTTGGTAAACCATCCTCTGTGTTTCCTTGTTTCTACAACAACAGGAAGGCACTTTAATTTTCTCCACCACTAACCTTTACAATGAGAGTCCAATTTTTGGTGACAATAAACTTGATGTGCACTGTGTTTCGAAGGCTGCAATAATTTGACATGCTTTAACTCATTTTGGACAGTGTCCTTATAATCAACAGTCAAGGAGATAATAGACTTCATACAGGACGGATCAGGAATGAAAGAATAGTTTAGTTTAATTTGCTCTAGTCACGTGCACCAACGTACTGTGAAAAGCTTTTTTGTTGCTGGCTATCCAACCAGCGAAATGACGATACATGATTACAATCAAGCCGGCCCGTTACTGTTTGTCATCTACATCAATGATTTGGATGAGAACATATAGGGCAAGGTTAGCAGATTTACTGATGATACAAAAGTGAGTAGTTTTGCAGATAATGAAGATGGTTGTCAAAGGTTGCAGCAGGACCAGGTGGGCGGAGGAATGGTTGATGTAATTTAATATAGAGAAGTATGAGGTGTTGCATTTTGGGGTGTTGAACAAGGGCAGGACCTGCACAGTAAATGGTAGTTCTCTAGGTAGAGTTACAGAGCAGAGGGATCTAGGTGCATGGTTACTTGAAGGTCGAGTCAGCAGTTAGATAAGGTGGTCAAAAAGGCTTTTGGCATTTTGACCTTCATCAGTCAGAGTATTGAGTATAGAAGTTGGGAGGTCATGTTGCAGTTGTATATGACATTGGTGAAACCGCATTTAGAATATTGTGTTCAGTTCTGGGCACCATGTTATAGGAAAGATAATGTCAAGCTTGAAAGGGTTCAGGCAAGATTTATGAGGATGTTGCCAGGACTAGAGGGTGTGAGCTATAGGGAGAGGTTGAGTAGGCTGGGTCTCTATTCCATGAAGCACAGGAGGATGAGGGGTGATATTATATAGGTGTACAAAATCATGAGAGGAATAGATTGGGTAGATGCACAGAGACTCTTGCCCAGAGTAGGGGAATTGATGACCAGAGAACATAGATTCAAGGCGAAGAGGAAAGGATTTAATAGGAATCTGAGGGAGAACTTTTTCACACAAAGGGTGGTGTGTGTATGGAACAAGGTGCCAGAGGAGGTAGTTGAGGCTGGGACTATCCCTTCGTTTAAGAGACAGTTAACAAGGTACATGGGTAGGACAGATAGACATGAAAAGCTAGAGTAACTCAGCGGGATAGGCAGCATCTCTGGAGAGAAGGAATGGGTGACGTTTCGGGTCGAGACACTTCTTCTGAAGAAAGGTCTCGACCCGAAACGTCACCCATTCCTTCTCTCCAGAGATGCTGCCTGTCCCGCTGAGTTACTCCAGCATTTCGTGTCCATCTTTGGTTTAAATCAGCATCTGCAGTTACTTCTTATACATGGATAGGACAGGTTTGGAGGGATATGGATGAAGCTCAGGCAAGTGGGACTAGTGTAGCTGGGAGATTGTTGGCTGGTGTGGGCTAGTTGGGACGAAGGACCTGTTTCCACACTGTATCACTATGATTCTATGACACAGTTTTCAGATACAAGATAAAGGGAATAATGTTTAGTGTAAGTAAAGTCTAGTAAAGTTTGATAAAGATAGTCCAAAGTTCTCCAATGATGTCGATGGTAGGTGAGGACCGCTCTCTAGATGGGGATAGGATGGTTCAGTTGCATGATAACATTTGGGAAGAATTGTCCCTGAATCTAGAGGTGTGCAATTTTACACTTCTGCACCTCTTGCCTGATGGGAGAGGGGAGAAGAGGGGTGAGACTGATCCTTGATTATGCTGATGGCTTTACCGAGGCAGCATGAAGTGCAGATGGAGTCAATAGAAGGGAGGTTGGTTTGCATGATTGTCTGGGCTCTGGCCACAACTCTCTGCAACTTCTTGGGGTCTTGGATGGAGCTGGTCCTAAACCATGCTGTGATGCATCCCATTAAAAGGCTGTCCACAGTGCATCTGAAGAAGTTGGTGATTGACGCAGGGGCCAATTGTGTGCTAATGCACTTCTGGTGATAACTTGTGAAACAAAAAGCTACCGGCCAATGCATAGAGTTTATTAATTAACCCAGTACAAGATAGTTTAAGTTCTTAAAGGCATCATTATTTTTTCGCTATTCTACTCTATTTAATGTGAGCTAATGTTCCATTATCAGAGATTCAATCCAGATGCATTTTTCACTGTTTGTCCCTTAGTGACACATATTAACTCATTTAAATAGCCTGCCATCTGGAAATTCCTTCCTCATCCTGACAATAAAAACTGCTTGATGCATAAACATCAAGGTAAAATTAGTTTAACGTTGCAAGCTGATGTCTTGTTTTTTTTTCTGTAAATAGAGGTGATTGTGTTACAGACTCTTAAGTGTCTTACCAATGTTTTCTGTGTCCTTCATCTATTCAGGTGATGCATTCTCCTTTGTAGAAATTGATTTCCCATCAATAATGCACTGGGCTAGAGGCCAGACTGCCACAGAATGACAACCTATCATTTGTTTACATTTAATAGGCATATAGAAAGTTAATGAGCAAGAATTGATTGATAGCCTCAATTTCGTTGATGTTGTTTGTGCTGCTTTAAGTCAGTTAATCTTAAAGGGATAGAAGTGCCAGTTGTCACCAAAACTCTTCCGCGGAGAATGCATATGTCAAATGACACTGAGCACAAAAAGGTGCCATCAGATAGAAATCAGTAAAACAAATCTCTGAAGTCGCTGCCACTATCTGCGATGTGTGGCTCTTAGCAGACATGATCCGTTTCGTAAACATCATCGCATCAATAAATCTTTGCTTACAACATTAGAAAGCAGAATAATAGAGTGTCAGGCACCTCAGTTATCTTTAGACTTTAGAGAAACTGGCCCTACAGCCCACCGTGTCTGCGCTGACCAGCAGTCACCCTGTATACTAGCACTATCCTACACACTAGGGACAAGTTTACAATTTGTGGAAGCCTATTAACCTACAAACCGCTATGCCTTTGGTAATGTGGGAGGAAACCAGAGCACCTGGAGAAAACCCACGATGTCACAGGGAGAACGTACAAACTCTGTACAGATAGCAACAATAGTCAGGATCAAACCAGGGTCTTTGGCGTTGTAAGGCAACAACCCTACCGCTGCGCCACCATGCTGTATGCTACTCCGATCGAACACAAGATGTTATTTGGCAGAGACTTTGGAACATGTTGCCTGCCTGTCCACCTGGCTTGGAAACAAACTCCGCACAAAATCATGAGAGGATTAGATCGGGTAGATGCACAGGGTCTCTTGCCCAGAGTAGGGAAATCGATAACTTGATGACATAAGTTTAAGAGACATCAATCTGAAGAAGGGTCTCGACCCGAAACATCGCCCATTCCTTCACTCCAGAGATGCTGCCTGTCCCACTGAGTTACTCTAGCATTTTTTGTCTACCTTTGACATAAGTTTAAGGTTGGGCGGAAAGATTTAATAGGAACCTGAGGGGTAACTTTTTCACACAAAGAGCGGTGGGTGTGTGGAACGAGATGCTGGAGGAGCTAATTGAGGCAAGGACTATCGCAACATTTAAGAAACATTTACAGAGGTACATGGGGAGGACAGGTTGAGAGGGACATGGGCCAAATGCAAGCAGGTGGGGCTAGTGCAGATGGGGCATGTTGGTCAATGAGGGCAAGTTGGGCTGAAGAGCCTGGTTCCATGCTGTATGACTCTTTGGCAATGAAATGATGAAAAGCTTTTATCAAGCAGAGGAAGTAATCTGACATTTTTTAAATGAAGAAGACCGATCTAATCAACATGCATAATACCTTCTGCTTACTGCCATCTGTGCAGCAGCAACAACACTTAAAAACAGAGGCCTGAAGAAGGGTCTCGACCCTGAACAATGCTTGTCCATTTCCTCCAAAGACACTGCCAAACGTACTCAGTTTAGTTTAATTTAGAGCCTTTAAAGATATAGCATTGAAAAAGGCCCTTTGGCCCACCAAGTCCATGCTTGACCAGACAGTTGTTGGTGTAGCTTAGACCATCATGCAAACCGATCTCCCTTCTGTTGACTCCATCTACACTTCACGCTGCCTCGGCAAGGCCACCAGCAGAATCAAGGATAAGTCTCGCCCCGGTCACTCCCTCAACTCTTCCCAGTTGTTATCAGGCAAATGTACTGTCCTGTGTAGGAAAGAACTGCAGATGCTGATTTAAATCGAAGGTAGACACAAAATGCTGGAGTAACTCAGCGGGACAGGCAGCATCTCTGGAGAGAAGGAATGGGTAACGTTTTGGGTCGAGAGCCTTCTTCAGACCTCTTAGAGGACAATAAAGTCCTCTCAATTGCAGTTCTGACCCCCTGTCTGCCTCATTGGAGACTTTTGAACTATCTTTAATATGACCTTTTTAATCTGTCTCTGGCACTATGAGGCAGCAGCTCTACAAGCTGTGCCACTGTGCTACCCACTATCAAGCTTTAATAGAGCTGGTAAATGACAGAGGCCTGGAAGTTAAATGGCAGGATGCTAGGATCTTCACAAGTTATCTGGTCAAAGGAGTCAGGAAGATTATACCTGGGAACGAAGGAGGGGAATTACATTACAACTTTTCTGCCCTAGCTCACGGCAAGAGCAAGCCAATCAGTCTCATGCCTTGTACTTTCCCATTGAGTCACAATATATCTCCCTCAACTATTAAACCAAATTCTTCTGAAAAGGACAATGAAAACAGTATCCACTGTCATTAAACCTTCTCAGCTCTAAATTGCAGCGGTAGAGTTGCTACCTTACCACGCCAGAGACCCGGGTTCGATCCCGACTACGGGTGCTGTTTGTACGGAGTTTGTATGTTCTCCCTGTGACTGTGTGGGCTTTCTCCGAGTGCTCTGGTTTCCTCCCAAAATTGCAACGTGCCCCTAGTGTAGAGACTAGTGCTGGTGTACGGGGATTGCTGGTCGGCGCGGACTCGGTGGGCCGAAGGGTCTATTTCTGCTCGGTATCTCTCAACTAAACTAAACTATATGAAATTGCCTCTTCACTTTCTCAGCTCTAAATAGGACGAGCCTAGCTTCATGAGTCTGTGACGGTCCTTCCTGCAAACTTATTCCATGAGGGCGCAAACTTTCTGCGTCCTCTCTACTTCTTTTGTACCCATCCTCCGGTGCAGAGATTTAACTGGACATTCTAGATCAGGCAATATTACAGCACAGGCACAGGCCCTTCGGCCCACAATGTCTATGCTGAACATGATGCCAAATTAAACTAATCTCCTCTGCCTGTACATCATTATTTTTATTTTTCTTAAGCAGCCTTTTGGGATTAAAAAAGTGCTGGAGTAACTCAACGGGTCATGCAGCCTCGTTGGAGAAGATGGATTGGTGACATTTTGGGTTGAGGCCCTTCTTCAGATCAAAGGCTTGGATACTCCATTTGTGGTTGATCTGCTGATACAGAGCTTTAACCTTGCCTCCTAGATTTGTACTGACTACACCCAAAAGTAAGAAGAATCTGAAAAATGCTTCAATCACTTTATCAAACTTCAAAGATTTCTGCGCGGATGCATCCGAGTTTCTTTGATCTATTCTAATAGTGCAGTTGAAAATTGAACGTCTCCATAGCAACCCTGAGTTGTGGAGATCACAAATAGGCCATTAAGTCTAAATGTTTGCAATTCAGTGTCGAGACAAGTCTTAGACAAGCACATTTCTATAATGTTTAGTGATAGCAATTGACTACTGCTGTAAGATGATCCCACATACATTTCTCCCACGTCCCCCATCACCCGGTCCTTTTCCCACAGTCAGTTTTCACTCATCCCTGAGATCCCCATTTCCCTTTTAGTTTAGTCTGCAGATACATCGCGAAGACACGTTTTTGGCCTTCCGAATCCATGCCGACCATCAACTATCCATTCAAACTAGTTCTATGTTATCCCACTCTCTCATCCACTCCCACGTTAAGGGCAATTTTACAGAGGCCAATCAGGCTACAAACCTGCACGTCTTTGGGATGTCGGAGAAAACAGGAGCACCCGGAGGAAACGGGTCACAAAGAGAGCATGGTCACAAAGAGAGTGTATTAACTCCATACACAGACAGCATGTGCGGTCTGGATCAAACCGGGTCCCTGGTTCTGTGATATACTGGCTGAGTGACTGTGCCACCCTCTCCCCCCCCGTCCCATCCCCCATCCACTTCCATTCATATCTCTCCCTATGGCTTCACATTTTACTCCTCCTCTTCTTTCTAAGTCTGACACCTTTTTTCCACTCCCTTTACCTTTTGTCTTTTGGTAATCAACCCCGCCCCCCTCTCACATGTACCTACCTATCACTTGCCAGCCTGCCCTGAACCTCTCTTTTCCAGCTCCCCCCCCCCCCCCCCCTCCACCCCAATCCATCACTCTAAAAAAAGATCCTGACCTAAAATATCACCTGTCCATTTCTCTCCACAGATGGCGCCTAACCCACTGAGTTCCTCCAGTGCCCTGTTATTTTTTGTAATATTTTGATGTGTTGGTCAACACTTTATTTAAGGCATCACCATGGTGCAGTGGTAGAGTTGCTGCCTTGCAGCACCAGAGACCCGGGTTTGATCCTGACCATGGTTTCTGCCTGTACGGAGTTTGTACATTCTCCATGCCACTGTATGGTGCCGCTACATTGGATTACTAAACTAAATTAATATTATCATATTAGTAATATGAGGAAGAGATCGGGTAGACACATGGAGTCTTTTGTCCAGAGTAGGGAAATCGATAACCAAAGGACATAGGTTTAAATTGGTGGAAGATTTAATAGGAAACTGACAGGTAATTTTTTCATGCAAAGGGTGGTGGGTGTATGGAACAAGCTGCCAGAGGAGGCAGTTGAGACAGGTACTATCACAATCTTTCAGAAACATTTGGACAGGTACATGGATAGGATAGGATTAGAGGGATATGGGCCAAATGCAGGCAGGTGGGACTAGTGTGAAGATGGGACATGTTGGTCGGCGTAGGCGAGTTGGGCTGAAGGGCCTGTTTCCACACTGCATGGCTCTGAGTCTATATCTGGATTTTCAGTGAGTTGCTAGGCAGTGTCGCTCTGTACTTTTTAACATACAGGAGCCTGGACATAAACCTGAGGAAATTTCATCTGTAACAGCTAGCTATCAGCAAGATCTAAAGCCATAATTTTCTAAATCTCTCTGGAGGGCATTGGGTTTGGGAGGCTCTCCAGGAGCACATATTAACCTGTAACAAGTCCAACTGTTATTGCTTTTCTGTCAGGTAACATACTGTAAGCATAGCCCACCAGGTAATTTGCAAGTTGCAAATGGGC
This sequence comes from Raja brachyura, assembly GCA_963514005.1. The sequence goes on along the minus strand of OY740782.1, from coordinate 114,906,730 downwards.
GCTCTGAAAATTCACCGCTGAACTATGTGTCACAAGTTTATCACAGGATGGTATTTTGCAAGCAAGTGCACCGAGAGACACATTAATTGTCTGGAGCTGTGATACCTAAAAGCTGAATTTCAATATGAGCAACACTTTGGTGAAACAGCATTTTTAGACATAATCCATGATACAATCACACCAAGAGACATTTTATAATTAGATAGAATGCCATTAGGCTTTCTCTTAAGAGCCTTGTATTTTTTTCTTCTTGTCCGATTGTTAACTCTTGGTCTGCCTTATGTCATGAGGGCGGCACAATGGCGCAGCAGTAAGTTGCTGCCTTACAGCAGCAGAGACCCGGGTTTGTTCCTGACTACGGGTGCTGTCTGTATGGAGTTTGCACGTTCTCCCTGCGACTGCATGGGTTTTTTGTGGCTGGTCCGCTTTCCACCCACATTCCAAAGGTGTACAGGTTTGGAGGTTAATTCGCCTCAATAAAATTGTAAATTGTCCCTGGTGTGTAGGATAGAGCTCATGGGTGGAAATTGCTGGTGGGCATGAAGCTTGTTGGCCGAAGGGCCTGTTTCCGCGCAGTCTTCCAATGCTGGCAACATCCTGGTGAATCTCCTCTACACTCTCCAGTGCAATCACATCTTCATCAACACATAGAAACATAGAAAATAGGTGCAGGAGTAGGCCATTCAGCCCTTCGAGCCTGCACCGCCATTCAATATGATCATGGCTGATCATCCAACTCAGTATCCCGTACCTGCCTTCTCTCCATACCCCCTGATCTCTCTAGCCCCAAGAGCCACATCCAACTCCCTCTTGAATAAAGCGAATGAACTGGCCTCAATGACCTTCTGTGGCAGAGAATTCCAGAGACTCACCACTCTCTGTGTAAAGAATGTTTTCCTCATCTCGGTCCTAAAGGAATTCCCCCTTATCCTTAGACTGTGACCCCTTGTTCTGGACTCCCCCAACATCAGGAACAATCTTCCTGCATCTAGCTTGTTCAACCCTTTAAGTTTCTATAAGATCCCCCCTCAATCTTTTAAATTACAGTGAGTACAAGCCGAGTCTATCCAGTCTTTCTTCATATGATAGTCCCGACATCCCAGGAATCACTCTGGTGAACCTTTTCTGAACCACCTCCATGGCATGAATGTCTTTCCTCAGATTTGGAGACCAAAACTGTACGCAATACTCCAGGTGTGGGCTCACCAAAAACCTGTGCAACTGCAGTAGAACCTCCCTGCTCCTATACTCAAATCCTTTTGCTATGAATGCAAATGAATGCTCAGTGCCCTCACCCTTAACTACGATTTGTAGAATTCATTATTCTCAGCAACTTGGGCAACAACATTTCTCCTTAATTTCCTTTGGCATTTACTTTGGATTAACAGCTCTCAGCATAAATGGAAATAACTGCTTTACTCTTTACCATCAAATACTTTCACAAACATGGAGCTGTCCGTCATTCAATGGTTCAATGGTTCTTTACTGTCACATGTACCGAGGTATGGGGAAATTCCTTTTTTGTATACAATTTAGTAAAAAATCTTACCATACATATGCATAATCAACATTATCCACAAATGCTGCCTGATCCGTTGAGTTATCCTGCCATCCATGGACTGCTCAGTATTCCAGCATCTGCAGTTCCTTGGGTCTACATTTGTTCAAGGCAATTGATCAAAAAGCTAACAAATGGTGGAGGGTCATACAGCATGGAAACAGGCCCTTTGGCCCAACCTATCCACGCTGACCAACATGCTCCAACTACACTAGTCCCGCCTGCCCGTGCTTGGCCCATATCCATTCAATCCTATCCTATCCATGTACCTATCCAAATGTCTCTCAAATGTTATGATAGTACCTGCATCACCTACCTCCTCTGGAAGCGCGTTCTATAAACCCACCACCCTTTGATTAAAAAGGTTACTCCTCAGGTTCCCACTAAATCTTTTCCCAATGTTCTCAATCCTATGTCCTCTGGTTCTCCATTCCCTTACTCTGGGCAAAAACTGTGCATTTACCCACTCTATTCCTCTCATGATTTTATACACCTCTATAAGATAACCCCTCATCATCTTGCGCCCCAAAGAATTAAAATCCTAGCCTGCTCAACCTATCCTTGCAGCTCAGGCCCTCAAGTACTGTCAACATCCTTGTAAATCATCTCTGCACCCTTTCCAGCTTGACAACATCTTGGTGACCATAACTGAACACAAATAAATATGGCTTTACCAATGTCTTTAACAACTGCAACAGGACCTCCTAACTTCTATGCTCAATACTTTCACTGATGAAAGAGAGAGAAAGAGAGACAATGAAAGAGAGAATGGGAGAGAGAGAGAGAACAGGAGAGGGAAAGGGAGCGGGAAAGGGAGAGAGGGAGAGTAAGAGAAAAAAAGAGAATGAGAAAGAGAGAGAGAGAGAATGAAAGAGAGAGAGAGATCCAGAGAGAGAGAAATTCAGAAAGAGAGGGAAAGAAAAAGAGGAAAAAGAAAAAGAGTGAGAGAAAGAGAGTGAGAAAGAGAGCGACTTTCAGAGGCTTTTAGAGAGGCATGTGGATATGAAGGGATATGGATCGCATGCAAACAGAAGTGATGACATCGTGGGCCGAAGGGCCTGTTTCTGTACTGTTCTATGTTCTATGTTCCATGTTCTACATGGGTGATCTTTTATGCCTTCATTCCAGCCTGAGGAATGGTGCAGGAAATGGATGTTTCCCCTAGCAGGGACTCGCAAAACTGATAGTCTTTTGTTTTTGTGTTATCATTCATAATCCTTCAGTGAATTTCAGAATATAATAGCTGACGAACTCTGAGTTGTCATTCATAATTCATTAGAAGTGACAGGCCCCTCATTATTTCTAAAATGTAACTATTGAGCTGTGCGAAGATTTAAAAATGAAAGCAACAACAAATGTTCCAGGTGGATATGCCGTGTGATTTAAAAAAAAAATAAATTTTTGCTTCAGAAGTGCCATTAAATCAAATTAAGTTGCCAAAACCCTGGACATGGGACAGATACACAAATGCAAACTATAACAGACTTTCCATAGCTCACCGTAAGTTTATTTCCACCCCAATTATCCAATACCCTGTTGCTAAAAGCCCAACAAACCTATGTTGTATCTTTTGGAGACGTAGTCATACAGCGTGGAAATTAGCCTCTCGGGCCAATTTGCCCATGCTGACCAACATGCCTCATTACACTAGGCCCACCTGCTTTTGGCTCATATCCCTCAAAACCTTTCCTATCCATGTACCTATCCAAATTTTTCTTATGTATTGTGATAGTACCTGCAAATATTACCACTCAGAATCCCAACTATCATTCCCAATTTTCGCATCCTCCACACTAGGGGCAATTTACAGAATCCAATTAACCTGCAAATCTTTGGAATGTAGGTGGAGACTGAAGCACCCGGGAGAAAACCCATGCGGTCACAGGGAGCACGTACAAACTCCGCTCAGACAGCACCTGTAGTCAGAATTGAACCCGGGTGTCTAGTGCTGTAATCTCTAACGCTGTGTCACGATGCACTTATTTTCCTATCAGCGCATCTGTGCTCATCCTTGGCTTCCTGGCAACACTCTCAGTCCCATTTGCCTGCTTTAGAAACATAGAAATAGGTGCATGCCATTCAACCCTTCGAGCCAGTACCACCATTCCATATGATCATTGCTGATCATCCAAAATCAGTACCCCATTCCTGCTTTCTCCCCATATCCCCGGATTCCCTTAGCCCTAAGAGCTAAATCTAAACATTTTTTCCTGCATCTAGCCTGTCCAATCCCTTAAGAATTGTATATGTTTCTATAAGATTCCCTCTCATCCTTCTAAATCCCAGTGAATATAAGCTCAATCGATCCATTCTTTCATCATATGTCAGAGCCGCCATCCCAGGGATTAACCTGGTGAACCGGTGCTGCACTCACTCAATAGCAATTATGTCCTTCCTCAAATTAGGAAAAAAAACTGCACACAATACTCTTGGGGTGGTCTCACCAGGGCCCTGTACAACTGCAGTAGGATCTCCTTAGTCAGCAGCTCAGTGTTCACTGGTCTACTCAGGTTCTTCCTGATGTCAGGCCTTCTTTTTAAAATTCTCCTTTGTGTTTACATGCCCCCGGCCAGGTTTATCGTTCTTCTTTACCTTCCATAACAACCTCCCTCAAATGTCAGCAAGATGAAGATTCAAGTTAGGAAGCGTGGTGGAGTACATGCCCCAATCAGCATCAATGGTTGCAAAATGGGAATGGTTCCGAGCTTCAAGTTCCTTGGAGTCATAGTCATACAGCATGGAAACAAGTCCTTCGGCCCAACTTACCTACGCTGACCAACATGCCCCATCTACAGTAGGCCCACCTGCCCTTGTTTGGATCATATCCCTCTCAACCTATCCTATCCATGTACCTGTCTAAATATTTCTTAAACATCAATAAGACCAGTGATCTGTTGTGGACCAACCATATTGAAGGGACTGGCAAGAAGGCACACCAGCGCCGTTACCTCCTCAGAAGACCGAGGAAATTTGGCAGGTCTCCAATGACTCTCACAAACATTTACAGATGCACCGTAGAAAGTGAGTTTCCTCCCACAGTCCAAAGACGTACATGTTTGTAGGTCAATTGGCTTTGCTAAAAATTGCAAATTGAACATAGTGTATAGGATATTGCTAGTGTATGGGGATCGCTGGTTGGTGTGGACTCGGTGAGCCGATGGGCCTGTTTCCATGCTTTATGTCTAAGGCCTAACCTAGGTTGAGGAGCATATGTACCAAATAGAGCTTTAAACTCAAACTGAATGCACTTTCAGTGATAGAATTGAGGGGAGCAAAGGGCCGGTCCCACTTAGATGATTTTTTAAGCGACTACAGGCGACTAGACTGTTGTCACATGGTCGCCGGGGTATCGCCTGTATGGTTGTGAGTAGTCTCCTCAGTCGCCCAAAGAGTCGTAGCGTTTTTCTGGTCACTGCTGGATTTTCAAAATGTTCAAAACATTTTTGGTGACAGTCGGCGAGTGCGTTTGACACCAATGAGCGTAGCTCGACTTCTCCTGACATAGGTGCTGTCGTAGGTTGTCGCCAGGTGACGTAGGTTGTCGCCGGAGCTGACTTCAGTGAATTCCATTGGCGCCTACCTACGCCAACTGGTGACAGGTACCGGCGCCAAGAGAAGTCAAGTAGTGACATGCATTGTTTTCAAGTTGTCTTCAGTTGTCGCCGACAGGGTCGTAGCTTGTCATAACTTGTCGCGGGTGGACGTAGGTTTACTTTGGTTGTTGTAGGTTGTCGCCTGTGCGGTCGTAGGTTGTCGTAGGTGTCGTCGTAGGTTGTCATAGGTGTGGTCATAGGTGGACATCCTAAGTCACGACGATTGGGTCGCCGGTTGTCGGTAGTTTGCCGTAGCTTGATGTCGACTTGGTAGCTTGGTAGGTTGTCGTAGCTTGTTGTAAACATTGTCATAGGGGGGACCAGTCGCCGGTTTTTTGGCGACCTACTACAACTAGGACAGTCGCCGGCAGTCGCCTGAAAAATCGCCTAAGTGGGACAGGCCCTTTACGTGGACTGCGAGGAGAATAAAAATGAGGATTTATGCAAGATTAGTCAAAATGGAAGATTATTGTCCGGCATGGATTCTGTGGGCAGGACCTGTTTCTATGCTGCATCTCCCCATGACTCTATTGCTTGGGAACCCAAACAAACATCACAAAAACAAGGGGCTCTGTGGCAGAGAATAAACAAGAAAGAAAGTAATTTTAAAAAATAATTCTGAGGCTTCTTTCATATTGTAGTCGGGCTTAAAATGACATCAGTCAACCTGAAGAATGTTGCAGGTGTGACATTTAGAATTAAAGCACGCTGCGATTTGACTTTCCTCCCTTCCAGATTCCTGTTGAGACTCACAGCAAGAACGTAAAACAACACCTTACCAGAAATGCAATTGAAAATAACTTAACATTTCCATGCAAATCCAAGCCAACAATAAAGGACCTAATGTGAGAGGTAGCTTGAACAGTTTAGAACCCAGCGGCATGAATATTGATTTCTCTAATTGCAGGTAACCCTTGAATTCTCTCCTCTGTTCCTCCACCACCCTAGTCGTCCTGCTAGTTTTACTGTTCGTATCCCCTAATTATCACCTCTACTACAGCCAACAATGGACCATTGTGGGCTCTTTGACCTTTGCTGTGGGCTCTGATTTGCTCTGAACCTTTTCATACCTCTAGTTTCCCTTCCTCTGACTCTCAGTCTAAGGAAGGGCCTTGACCCGAAACATCACCCATTCCTTTTCTCCAGAGATGCTGCCTGACCTGCTGAGTTACCCCAGCATTTTGTGTCTATTTCATGTGAGAGGCGTTCTGTAATAGACATGCATGGAAATTACAAAATGCAAGCAGGCCATTCGGCCCATTTGTTCGGTGCTGATGCTTATCAGGTTTGCACCTTACTGCAGCTTTAGTAGGACTTTTGAGAGGACGCAGTTCTGGTTGCCCAATTACGGGAAAGAAGTGGAGGCAAAGAACTAGATGCTGGCCGATATACAAAAGGACATAAGTGCAAGATTAGAGCAGCACGACGGTGTGGCAAATAGACATGTGCCTCACTATTCCATTCATTTGTATTCATATTCAAACTAATACATGCACTCCCCGACTTATGTAATAGGCGATTTATGTAAACTTGCACTTATGGAAACAATTCTTTCAACCTACTGTTTTATTTCCGAGTTGCGCATCTCGGTTACCTTGACAGCAGTGCGCTACTGCCATTGCATGCGGCCGTTTCCACAAGTCAGTCAGCTGTTCTCGCCTATGCTCCCACAAAGTGCTGGGGTAACTCAGCAGGCCAGGCAGCATCTCCGAGAGTAGACCAGGCAGAACACCTGGAGAGTAGACCAGGCAGCATCTCTGGAGAGTAGACCACGCAGCATCTCTGGAGAGCAGGCCAGGCAGCATCTCTGGAGAGCAGGCCAGGCAGCATCTCTGGAGGGCAGGCCAGGCAGCACATCTGGAGAGCAGGCCAGGCAGCATCTCTGGAGAGTAGACCAGGCAGCATCTCTGGAAAGCAGGCCAGGCAGCATCTCTGGAGAGCATGCCAGGCAGCATCTCTGGAGAGCAGGCCAGGCAACATCTCTGGAGAGTAGACCAGGCAGCATCTCTGGAGAGCAGGCCAGGCAGCATCTCTGGAGAGCAGGCCAGGCAGCATCTCTGGAGAGCAGGTCAGGCAGCATCTCTGGAGAGCAGGCCAGGCAGCATCTCTGGAGAGTAGACCAGGCAGCATCTCTGGAGAGTAGACCAGGCAACATCTCTGGAGAGCAGGCCAGGCAGCATCACTGGAGGGCAGGCCAGGCAGCACATCTGGAGAGCAGGCCAGGCAGCATCTCTGGAGAGCAGGCCAGGCAGCACGTCTGGAGAGCAGGCCAAGCATCTCAACCGGACCCTATTCCTTTTCTCCAGAGATGCTGCCTGACCTGCTGAGTTACTCCAGCACTTCAAGTTTCACTGTCTGTATAACACGTTATCCCCTACCCCACAGCCAACAATGGATCATTGTGGCCTCCACCTTTCCTTGATCATGGTTACTTTTAGCATATCTTTAATTCATTTGTTCTATATCTTTCTGTATCACCATCTATATCACTCGTTACCCTCTCTCCTGACTCTCAGTCTGAGGAAGGGTCTCGACCTGAAACGTCACCTATTCCTTTTCTCCAGAGATGCTGCCTGACCCCCTGATTTGTTCTGTGCCTTTTCATACCTCTAAATTCCCTCCTCCCTGTGCTCAGTCGGAAGAAGGGCTTTGACCCAAAATGTCACCTATTCTTTTTCTCCAGAAATGCTGCCTGACCCGCTGAGTTGCTGCAGCTTTTTGTATCTATCTTTAGTTTAAACCAGCATCTGCAGTTCTTTCCTACACTAACCATTGAGCCTAATGCGATGCAGAATTGCAATGCAAAGTCATTGTATGTCAATGGCATTTCAATCCTGGCACACATCACCTACCTAACAGAGAAGATGGGGAATCATTTGATCCAAGCAGGATATGTTGCTGTTTGTTCAAACTATCACGATTGATAATGTATATTCCTGCTCTTTTGATCAATACTTTTGATTTCAAAACAAGAGGCAATATTTGGCGAAGTGAATCGCTTTGGGATTACTGTGTCAAGCATTCCCGTAAGTTTGAAATTATTATTAATTTAATAAAATTGGTAATTACTTGACAAAGCCATCCAAGCAGCAAAGTAAATGTTGGTATAATTATAGCAATTATAGCAAACTTCAGTAATTCTGAAGTTATTTTGCCTAGTTTTACATTAAAATACATAGTTAAATATACTCGCTATAGATAAACAACATAATATGTTGTCACAGTCATAGAGAGTAGAAACAGGCCCCTTAGCCCAACGCGTCCATGTCAAACAAGATGCCCCATCTACATTAGCCTAATGTACCCATGCTTTGCCATATCCCTCTAAACCTTTCCTATCCATGTCTTTAAAATATTGCTATTGTACCTGTCCCAAGTATTTCATGTACTGAGCCGCTGTCCCACAACACTGGAGACCAGGGTTCGACCCTGACTACGGGTGATGTCTGTTCAGAGTTCGCATATTCTCCCTGTGACCGCGTGGGTTTTCTCTAGATGCGCCGGTTTCCTCCCACATCCCAAATTCGTGCAGGTTTGTAGGTTAATTGGCTTCTGTAAATTGCCCTTTAGTGTGTAGGATGCAAGAGGGGAAAAACATGGAACTGGTTTACGGATTATCACGAGTGGGTGTGCACTCAGTGGGCCGAAGGGCCTGTTTCCACCCTGTATCTAAACTAAACACAACAGAAGTGATGTGGAATCAAAAGAACATTAAAAATAGAAGCAGGACTCGATTACTTAGGCCTTTCAATGGTACTCTACAGCCACGTACTGAGGTACAGTGACATTCCTGAACTAATGTATGGGTAATCGAGAGTCGGTGTGGACTCAGTGGACGGCTTAGCTGTAATCATGTATAGTCTTTTCGCTGACTGGATAGCATGCACCAAAAAAGCTTTTCACTGTACCTCGGTACACGTGACAATAATAATCAAAACTATTGAATGTTATCAATTTGTGTAGAAAAGCATAGCTCTAATAATGAAGGCACAAGAGAATGCAGATTCTTTAGTTTCTTGAGCAAGAAAGTAAAGTAATGTAAAAGGCCTATCCCACTTGGCGATTTTTTCAGCGACTGCCGGCGTCATTGATTGATGGATCAGGGTCGTCAGGGTATCAGCAGCGACAGAAAATATGTTACGACACTTGAGGAGACACCAACGTGTCAAAAAGACGTCACGCCACATCACGCCGTTACTTTTTCGGTGACCTGATACGTCAGTCAATGATGCCGGCAGTCGCTGATAAAATCGCCAAGTGGGATAGGCCCTTTAAGCAAAGTCAAAAGTACTAAAGTAAGCAAAGTACTGGAAGAATTCAGTGGGTCAAGGAGCATCTGTGAAGGGAATGGTCAAACAGCGTATCAGAGTGAGACCCTTCTTCAGATCAATCTTTCAAGCCGCTCTCTTTCCACTCTCTGATCATGCATAACAAAGTCCTTTTCAATTTGAGCTTGTTGCCCATTTTGTGTCAGAACCCATCTTCAGATTTCTCTGAAGAGTCCCAATCCATGACCACACCAGATCATTTCCTTCCACAGATGCATCCTGACCCGTTTAGTTCCTCCATTGCTTTGTTTATAATTCTAATAACACTCTGCTGTTTAGCACAGCCAGGCCAAAGCTGGGCATTTGCCCTATCTATTCTTCTCATGATCTTATACATCTTTATAAGAACACCCCTCATCCACCTCACTCCAAGGAATAATGTTCTACCCTGTTTAATTTCTCCCTATAGCTCAGGCACTCTAGTCCTGGCAACATCATTATATATCTTCTCTGCACTCTTTGCTGCTTAACAACATCTCTCCTATAACTGGGTGACCAAAACGGAACAAATGTGGCCTCACTAATGCCCTGTACCACTGTAACATGACCTGGGAATAATTGGGAAGATGCAGGATCTTTTCATTCAAAAGAGGAAGAAAGATTCCAACATGAGAGTAGGGGGCAGCTGAGTGGTGCAGCGGTAGAGTTGCTACCTTACAGCGCCAGAGACCCGGGTTCAATCCTGACTATATCTGTCTTGCTGACTGTATGGAGTTTGTATATTCTCCCTGTGACTGCATGGGTTTTCTCAGGGTGTTCAGATTCCTCCCAAATTCCGAAGACTTGTGGGTTTGCAGGTTAAATGGCTTCTGTAAATTGCCCCCAGTATGTAGGATGTGAAAGAGAGATACCAAAAAACGAGTGTACAGGTGAATGTTGGTCGGCGTGAACTCACAAGTTCAAAGGGCCTGTTCCACTATGTATCTCTAAACTAAATTTAAAAATATTTGGAATGGGCTGCTAGATGAGATAGTGGAAGTAGATGCAATTACAAGGCATTTGTCAGATACTTGGACAGAAACGGTGTAGAGGATTATAGGCCTAACGCAGGCAAATGACATTAATGCAGACCGATTAGTTTAGGTTTGAGATAACATGGAAAGAGGCCCTTCAACCCAATGAGTCCAGACTGATCATCGATCGCCTATTCACACTAGTTCTATGTTATCCCACTCTCTCATCCACTCGTTACACACGTGGGGACAATTTACAGTGGCCTATTAAACGTCTTTGGGATGTGGGAGGAAACCGGAGCACCCATGCTGTGACAAGGAGAACGTGCAAACTCCGCACAGACAGCTGCCGAGGTCAGGATTGAACCTCTATCCCTGGCACTGTGAGAGGGTCTGCCAGCTGTGCCACTGCGGCACTTCGTTTTCTACGATTCTCAGAGTCTTTTATCAAAATTGCATGGAAGGTGTAATTGTTTTGCACGGTGCTTAAATTTATGTAAAAGTACTGTTTCAGAACCACACACACCAATGAGATGCTCATTAAACATGACTTCAGAAAAGCAACTCATCCCTGACCTGACTTATAGAATATTTATCACTTTCAAGTTGATTCTTGTACAAATATTAGCTTGAGTCAACAAGTGCTCAGGAGAAATTAGGGAGTCTGTCTGCTCTATGGAGAGTAGATGAGTGTCAAAAGAAAACAAGGCAAATTATATTCATGCAATCTTAAAAAAACCCAAAGGAAACATTAATTTATCAATGGAAAGACGTGTTAGCTTGTGGGATCATTATTCATCAACACTCGGCTTTGAATAAGGTGGCGATAGGAATAAAAAACACTCAGTTGTCAATTTTTTTTGATTCTATAGATTTTCTCATGAGCCCACCATTTAAGAAGGCAGTCAGAAAAATCGGTGAATTACTGACCAAAACACTAAGTGCTGGAGATGCTCATCGAGTCAGGCAGCATCTGTGGAGGGAATGGATAGGTGACATTTCGGGTCACGATCATCCTTCAGACCAACAGGTGGAAGATAGACACAAAGCGCTGGAGTAACTCAGCGGGTCAGGCAGCATGTCTGGAGGAAAAGGATGGGTGACATTTCGGGTCGGGACCCTTCTTCAGACTGTGAAGAATGGCTTCTGAACTCTGAAAGGTCCAACCTAAAACGTCACCCATCCTTTTTCATCCAGGGGCTGCCTGACCTGCTGAGTTACTCCAGCTTTGTGTCTATCTTTGGATAGAACAGCATCCGCAGTTCCTTGTTTCCATAAGTGATAGGTGGATACAGGTGAGGGGGGGGAGGGGGGGGCTTGATTGGCAGACGGATGGATGGAGTAAAGGCCTCGAGGCCTGAAAAGGACTCAAAAGGGTATCAGTTAAGGAGGAGCAGCGAAATTTGGCCCAACTCTGGCCCAGGCCAAAAAGGTCAGTGTGGAAATGGAAGTGGAGTTAAAATGGCTAGCAACTGGGAGATCCAGCAGGCCTTGGTGGACCAAGCACAAGTGTTCTGTTAAACAGTCTGAGCTGATCAGTAACAAGGAAAATGTTAAAATTTCTATAATGGTGTATTAACATAATGCCTTGAAAAGAGTGAGAGTGGACTTAAACAATGAAAACAATTTTGACTCATCTATTTGGAGTTCTTGGAGGATGTGTTGAGTAGAAAAGATCGGAAGGAATGAGTGAACATGGTGTTGGGAGGAACTGCAGATGCTAGTTTATACCAAAGATAGACACCAAATGCTGGAGTAACTCAGCCGGTCAGGCAGCATCTCTGGAGAAAAGGAATAGGTGACGTTTCATGTCTGAACCCTTCTTGCCTGAAAGGTAGAGGTGAGGGGGGGGGGGAAGGGAAACTGGAGGCAAGAAAAGGCTACAACAAATCAGGGCCAGAGGTCATATGTCAGAGTGAGGCCAAACACAACTTGGAGGAACCACACCTCATATTTCGCTTGGCAATCTTACAACCCAGTGGTGTGAACGTTGATTTCTCTACTTTCAATTAACTCCTGCATTCCCTCGCCCCCCCTCCCCCCCCCCCACCATCCCTCCCCCCTCCTCCCCCATCCTAATCATCCTTTTAGTTCCACTGTTGGCATCCTAGTATCCCTCTCGTTAGCACATCTTCCCCAGCCAACAATGGGCTTTTATGGGCTCGGCCTTTCCTGAAGTCATCTGTTGCCGGCCCTGATTTGTTCTGACCTTTTTTCGCCTCCAGTTACACCCACTAGACCCCCCCCCCCCCCTCACCCACCTCCATCTATCAGTCAGAAGAAGGGTTCCGACCTGAAAGGTTACCCACCCTTTATCTCCAGAAGTGCTGCCTGACCCATTGAGTTACTCCAGCAATTTGTGTTTATCTTCAGTTTAAACCAGCATCTATAGTTCCTTCCAATATGGATTTTGTGCTACTATGGTTGCTCCATGTACTTTGATGTTTTTTTGCACTATAATGGTGAAGTTTACTTAGCCTAATTAATAATTTATTGTTTATTTATTGTTGTTGTCATTGTCTCTAATGTGCCCGCAAAGCTGCAGCAAGTAAGAGTTGCATTGTTCCGGTTCTTATCCAGTGCCCATGACAAATAAATGCTCAATCTCTCCAGAACAGATGCTTTCAGCGTACAATTGACATGAATCATTCCTCTGCCATACCTGATATATTCACAATCCACGTGTTAAATGGTAGCCGCTATCTTTCCACGCACTAATCAAACAGATCAAAGCCCTTTTCAATTTGAGCTTGTTGCCCACGGCGTTCTGGTAAAAATTTGGATTCATCTCTTTCCTTAAAATCGGTCATGGAAATTATAGGAAGAGAAACTTAGAAAAAAGGTGCAGGAGTTGGCCATTCGGCCCATCGAGCCAGCATCGCCATTCAATATGATCATGGCTGATTATCTAGAATCATAGAAACATAGAAAATAGGTGCAGGAGGAGGCCATTCGGCCCTTCGAGCCAGCACCGCCATTCAATATGATCATGGCTGATCATCTAAAATCAGTACCCTGTTCCTGCTTTCTCCCCATATCCCTTGATTCCGTTAGCCCATAGAGCAAAATCCAACTCTCTCGTGAAAACATCCAGTGAATTGGCCTCCACTGCCTTCTGTGGCAGAGAATTCCCCACAGCCATGCGTCGGACACTGAAGCTTGTTGCAATTAGAAAATTGGCTGCCAATCAGATTGCCTGTCGGTGAGCTGATACTAATGTCTCGCAAACAATCTATTTTTTATTTCATTTCCCTCTGTTCGTATTATATGCAGCCTATGACATACATTATATTTATAGATATATATGTGTGTGTTTATGGTTGCATTATGTGTATACAGATGTGTGTATATATATATATATATATATATATATATATATATATTGATAAATATAGTTGTTTGTTGTGTGTGTATACGTATATATGCTGAGTTACACCAACTTTTTGCAAGTATATATGTATAGATCCCGAAACATCACCTCTTCTTGTTCTCCAGTGATACTGCCTGCCTTGTTTTCTCTGGAATGTCGGAGGTGGAGGGGAGACTTAACAGAAGTATATAAAACGATGGGAGACATAGACAGGGTAGACAATCAGAACCTTTTTTTCAAAGTGGAAATACTAGACGGCATAGCTAAAATGGGAGGAGGAAGGTTTAACGGAGATGTGCGGGACAGGTTTTTTACCCAGTGAACACGTTGCAAGGGGTGGTGGTGGCGGCAGATACAATAGTGGCTTTTAAGAGGTATTCAGATAGCCACACCGAAGTGCAGGGAATGAAGATTAGTTTATGATGCAGATTAAATTAGTTTAACAAGGCGTCATGTTCGGCATTGACTTTGTGGGCCGAAAGGCTGGTTCCTGTGCTGTACTGATCTATGTTCTATGTTCTATGTTCACTGCCCATTATCCCCTTGATTCTTTCTCAATCCTTCAGGGAACACACCACTGGTCCTTCTCGTTACCATGGTGCCGGAAACTATCCTGGCCCAAATATCTTGCTGTAAGCTTACTCCTCCACCATGTTTTGAGTCGGTGAACGAGCAAGGTGGTGCAGTACAATGGTCGCCAGTCCTGCAAAGTCATTCATTTACGTTATCCCGAATAAATGCTCCAAACCGATACTTTTCCCCATTGTCTGAGCTGCATTCAATTGCAGCAAGCTTTGAATAACTACCCAGCCCAGCCCAACACTTTCTCTCGTCTCAGCATTTATTTTCTACCATTATTTGAATTAGAATCAATAATTTATAATCCCAACTTTGCAATAACGAAGTTATAGTTATTGCAGTTTCTTCCAATTAATATTTAATTAGTCGCAGAATGTAGCACACAGTTTGTTGTACACAGCTTCCACGTACTTGAAATCATTGTAGCCTCACTAAATACTAAAATATTGCCACAAGTTCAGTTGAGCACCAACCTATTATCCACTGTAAATAACCTTTCACATATAATTTGTATGTTCAAAATATAACAATTAAGTCATTTGATCAATTTTTGATTTTACAATTAATTTTATTAAATATCGAGAGAATTCATGACTATCTTTTTTCACATTAGTTTACCTGCAATAAAAACAAACTCCCTAGATTATTTTTCTTCTAGTCAGACTTAGTTTAGAGATATAGCACAATGACAGACCCTTCAGCCCACCAATTCTATAGATTCTCATTAGTTCTATGTTATCCCACTTCCGCATCCATTCCCTGCAAAACGGGCAATTGACAGAAGCCAATTAATCCGCAAATCCGCACACATCTTTTGCGTTGTGGGAGGAAACCGGAGCACCCGGAGGAAACCCACGCGGTTACAGGGAGAACGTGCAAATCTTCTCCTAGTGAATTTACGAAAAAAGTTAAGGTGCTAATCATCCTATAATTTATACAGTAAGTAAGCAGATTAGCAGAATTTACGATTTCCTTTAAATCATCTTATTTATCTTAGACTATCAAAGAAACATAGACTATTTCCCTTGGTAAATAGGTATCTAATCGCACAGCACAGAAAAACATCAATAGTCACAACTATTGAAGAGTGAGGAGCATTATCGAAATGTAACAAATGCTGGAAACACACTGGATTAAACCCTATTATTAAATTAAACCTGTTTTAGTGTACGTTGCAATCGATGCATTATTCAGTTACATTGCTGCAAGGTAATCAGATCCAGGAATTAACTGGCAGCCTCCCTTCTTCAGAACGGGAGTGCCCCAAAAGATGTTTCACTCAAAACAACATCGGTGTATATCACCATTTTCAAGTCTATTCAAACTGCACATAATATGTCGGCACTGACAAAATCCTTGCTGCACCGTTAGTTTCCCATTCACAAATCTAATCCATCACAATGTGCTTTCTCTGAGAACATGCATTGCATAAAAGCTTCAGGCTTCACATTGTTTACTCCTATATTGCAAGTTAAAGACTTTGCTTCCCCCCCCCCCCTCCTTCCCATTGAAACCAAACGGATATAGAGTAAACACACTGTAATCTGTACTTCCCTGCAAGAGTGAGACAGTGGTAATTCATTCGAGTAGGTTAAACTTCAAAATGCACATCTCTATGTCCACTTCGTCTTTTACACACCTTCCAGAACTTTTTCAGACTGCTGAAAGCAGCCATCCTCCCGTTGTTTAGTCCTTTCTGCTTCCGATGCTGCTGATGGTAGGTAAGTAGGTCCTTTGAATGTCGACTGAGGTGAGGTTAAACGCAGCACATCCCTTTAAAAGGCGGTCACACCCTGACCAACCACTGATGATAGCAACATACTCCACAGCTCAGCAAGATTGCAACCACTGGACAAACATGACATCAACAAATTCCAGGGAGATCAGTTAACACTAGGTTGTTAATGGAGGAATTGCTTCGGTCCAGGATTAGAAAGAGTGCCCTGTGCAGGTTACTAAAGGTGAATCTTTCAGGTTCGGATGCATTAGTCGATCACCACGGTGGAAGGAAGAGGAGAGCCGCTTTTTGGGGACTAGTCCTTAGTGAGAAGTAATTCCAGACGTTTGGGACTCTCCATGGAACAAAGGGCAAACCAGAAGATCCACTCATTTGGTGAGATGAATACACTCAGACTTTAATGAACAAGGTAGGGATGGAACGAGTGCTTTAGGCAACAACAAAAAGGATAACAAATAATTTACACCGTGTAGGAAGGAAGTGCAGATGCTGGTTTACACTGAAGTTACACACAAAATGCTGGAGTAACTCAGCAGGTCAGGCAGCATCTCTGGAGAAAAGGAATAGGTAACGTTTTGGGTTCAGACTTTTAAACTCAAGGGAGGGTTTTCACTTTGTGATAGTGAAACCACGACCGACATTACACCTCTCCTAATTTAGGAAGTCAAAACAATCACAAATTGTTCATGAGGAGTTGCGGACTGTGAGGAAGGCTGTCAAAGTGCGCATTGATGTGCGGGGGCGGAGGGATATGGATCATGCGCAACTAGGTGGGACAAATTGACAGATTCTTTATTAGTACGGGTTTCAGGGGTTGTGGGGAGAAGGCAGGAGAATGGGGTTGAGAGAGAAAGATAGATCACCCATGTAGCAGAGGACGCTCGATATACAGAATGGTCTAATTCTACATCTACGACTTATGAACTTATGAGGTGAAATTAGTTTAGTTTAGTTTACAGATACAGAGTGGAAACAGGCCTTTCGACCCTCCGAGTCTGCGTCGACCAGCGATCCCTGCACATTAATACTATCCTACACACACCAGGGAAAATTTACATTTTTATCAAGCCTATTAACCGATAAACTGGATTGTATAGGAAACCAAAGATCTCAGAGAAAACCCATGCGACCACAGGGAGAATGTACAAATTCCATACAGACAGCACCCATAGTCAGGATGGAACCCATGTCTCTGGCGCTGCAAGGCAGCAACTCTACCGCTGCGTCAACATGCTGCTGGATTATCTTTAACCTGGCATCATGTTCGGGGCCACAGACATTGTGGGTCAGATGGTCCTGTTCTTGTGTGGTACTTTTCTAGGTACCATCTTCTAAGATTGACAAGGAGACAATTATTACAATTGCCTGTATGATGTAAAATACTCCAGCATTTTGTGTGTATCTTCAGTGTAAGCCAGCATCTGCAGTTCCTTCCGACACAATGTAAATTATTGGTTATGTTGACGCACAAGACCAAAGATTACGGGCGAGCATGGAGATTTATATTATCACGGTTACAATTTACAGAAAAACTTGTTTCCTGTGAATGGTGACGCACGGTGCTGTTGAAGGTCGACAGGCAGACCTATATACAAACAGATGATAGTGTACCAAAAAATGCTGGAGTAACTCAGTGGAAACAGTCAAAACCAAAACAGACTAAAGTGCAGTCTTTAGTCTGGTGGGGAGTGAACTGAGGTGCCTGGTCTGTGATTAGGATAGGACACAGAGTGCTGGAATAACTCAGCAGGTCAGGCAACTTCTCCTACTTGGAAGAAATTCTCCTCTGTACACCACTCTGCTCAAGATAGCTGGATTCCACATGTGCTAAATATTAGCTTAGTTTAGCTTGTTATTATTGTCATGTATACCGATGTACAGTGAAAATCCTTTTTGTTGCATATTATCCAGTCAGCGGAAAGACTGTATATGATTACAATCAAGCTGTCCACAGTATACAGATGCAGGATCAAGGGTGTAATGTTTAGTGCAGCGTAAAGTCCAATAAAGTCCGATTGAAGATAGCCTGAGGGTCTCCAATGAGATAGATGGAAGTTCAGGAGGCTCTGAGGTTGGTGAGAGGACCGTTCAGTTGCTTAATAACAGCAGGGAAGAAATGAGCAGTTTCCCAGATGTGGACATTCAGATTGAGAAGCCGAGTGGGAGTTGAGTGTAAAGTCTTCAGTAAAAAGCAGATAGGTGGATACTGGGGACACAAGACAGTGTAGAAGTTGGAAATTTGACCAAAAGTCACAAACTGGTGGAGAGACTCAGCGGGTCAGACAGCATCTGTGCAAGGAAATGGACAGACAATGCCTTGCAACTCTTTTCCGAAATTGTAGTCGAGGGAACAAAGCTGGTAGAAAGTTTGAGAATGTCTTCAAATTGGGCAGAATAGATTTGGAATGGGCAGTCAAAAAGATGCACAAGAGATCGCAGATGACATGTCGGCCTTTGTCATTGGGATATTGAGTACAGAGGTCGGGGCATTACGTGTGTGAGAAGGAACAGCAGATGCTGGTTTAAACCGAAGATAGACACTAAATGCTGGAGTAACTCAGCGGGACAGGCAGCATCCTCTGGAGAGAAGGAATGGGTGGCGTTTTGGGTCGGTCTGAAGAAGGGTCTTGTCCCGAAACGTCACCCAATCCTCTCCACAGATGCTGCCTGTCCCGCTGAGTTACTGATTATGTGACAATTGTACCAGAAGTTGGTGAGGCCACACCTGATGTACTGTGCTGGTTTTGGTCACCCTGCTATAGGAAAGATGCCATGAACCTAGAGTGCAAGATTAGATTAACAAGGATATTATTGTTACTACTACAAGATCCAAGCCACGGCAAACCATACATTGGCACATTCCAAAAGTGAATGTAATTTATTTATTTTTAAAGAGAACACAGATGATTTACGCGGATTTTGCCAGGACTTGAGAGTCTGAGTTATCGGGAGAGGTTGGACAGGCTGGGACTTTTTTCCTTGGAGTGTAGGATGATGAGGGAATTCACCTCCATCATCCTGACCGCAGTCTACATCCCACCCCAAGCATACGTCCGTCTGGCACTGGAGGAGCTGCACGCCGCGGTCAACAAACACCAGACGTCTTACCCCGAGGCATTTACCACCATTGCTGGGGACTTCAATAAGGCAAACCTAAAGAAATCACTCCCCAACTTCCACCAACATGTCTCCTGCTGAACTAGAGGAACAAACACCCTCGACCACTGCTACACCACCATCAAGAATGCCTACCGCTCTATCCCTCGCCCTCACTTCAGTAAATCCGACCATACCGTGGTGCTGCTTCTTCCTACCTACAGGCAGCAATTAAAGAGCGCACCCCCAGAGGTGAGGACAGTACAGAGCTGGTCGGTGGGGGCAGAAGAACAACTACAAGACTGTTTGGAGTCTGTAGACTGAGCTATGTTCAAGGACTCGGCAATAGACTTGAATGAATACGCCACAGTCGTTACAGACTTAATAAAGAAATGTGTGGAGGACTGCATCCCTACAAAAACCTTCCGAGTGTTTCCCAATCAGAAACCTTGGATGAACTGTGAGATCCGCACTCTTCTGAAGACCAGACACCGGGCATTCATGTCTGATGACACAGTGGTCTATAAGAAGTCCAGATACGACCTTGGTAAGGCCTTCAAAAAGGCCAAAAGGGAGTTCTGCTCCAAGCTGGAGGATGAGACAGATGTTCGGCAGCTGTGGCGGGGACTGAATGCAATCACCTCTTACAAGGCGAAACCAGGAGGCAGCTCAGATGTCGGCGATACTCCCTGATGAGCTCAATGCATTTTACGCACGCTTTGATAGGGAGAACACCGATGTGCCTTCCCGAGCCCCTATTCGCTGTGATGATATTTCAGTCTCAGTCACAGAGGCCGACGTCAGGAAATCCTTCAGAGGGGTGAACCCTCGAAAAGCGTCTGGACCTGATGGCATACCTGGTCGTGTCCTAAAAACCTGTGCGGACCAACTGGCTGGAGTTTTTACGGACATTTTCAACCTGTCACTTCTGAGGTTTGAGGTTCCCACCTGCTTCAAAAGGGCATCAATAATACCGGTGCCCAAGAAGAGCAAGGTGAGGTGCCTCAATGACTATCGACCTGTGGCACTAACGCCTGTGGCGATGAAGTGCTTCGAGAGGTTGATCATGGCGCAAATCAACTCCTACCTCGACAAAAACCTGGACCCACTGCGTGTTCGCTTACCGCCACAACAGATCAACGGTGGGACGCGATATCGCTGGCCCTCCACTCCGCTCTGGACCACTTGGACAACAAAAACTCATATGTCAGGCTGCTATTCATTGACTACAGCTCGGCATTTAACTCAATCATTCTTTCCAAGCTGGTTACCAAACTCGCAGAACTGGGTTTTTGCGCATCCCTCTGCAATTGGATCCTCGACTCCCTCTTCCACAGACCACAGTCTGTTCGTATTGGTGGAAATGTGTCAGACTCGATAACAATCGGCACGGGAGCACCTCAGGGCTGCGTGCTCAGTCCCCTGCTCTACTCACTCTATACTCATGACTGCGTAGCCATTCATAGCGCGAACTCCATCATCAAGTTCGCTGACGACACCACTGTTGTGGGACGTATCACTGATGGGGATGAGTCCGAGTATAGAAGAGAGATTGAGCAACTGTCCATATGGTGCCAGCACAACAACCTGGCCCTCAACACCAGCAAAACCAAGGAACTGATTGTGGACTTTGGAAGGAGTAGAATGGGGACCCACAGTCCTGTTTATATCAACGGGTCGATGGTTGAAAGGGTCAAGAGCTTCAAATTCCTGGGCGTGCCCATCTGTGAAGATCTTTCCTGGTCCGAGAACACAGATGCAATTATTAAGAAAGCTCATCAGCGCCTCTACTTCCTGTGAAGATTACGGAGAGTTGGTCTGTCAAGGAGGACTCTCTCTAACTTCTACAGGTGTACAGTAGAGAGCTTGCTGACCGGTTGCATTGTGGCTTGGTTCGGCAACTTGAGCGCCCTGGAGAGGAAAAGACTACAAAAAGTAGTAAACACTGCCCAGTCCATCGGCTCTGACTTCCTTCCATGGAGGGGATTTATCACAGTTGCTGCCTCAAAAAGGCTGGCAGCATCATCAAGGACTCACACCAGCCTGGCCACACACTCATCTCCCTGCTACCTTCGGGTAGAAGGTACAGGAGCCTGAAGACTGCAACAACCCGGTTTAGGAATAGCTACTTCCCCACAGCCATCAGGCTATTAAACCTGGCTCGGAATTCTGAACATTAATATCCCTCCATCTGTTATTTGCACTTTGTTAATTTATTAATTCATGGGTGTATTTATGTATAGAATTGTAGTCAATGCCTTCTATGTTCTGTTGTGCTATGCAAAGAAAGATTTTCATTGTCCTGTCAGGGACACATGACAATAAACTCTTTTGACTCTTTTTTTTTGATGATCTTACAGAAGTGCATAAAATCACAAAATAGAGGGGTGAATGCACAGAGCATTTTTCCTCAAGGTAGGAGAATCAAATAGAAAATCAAATCAATAGTTGTTGGGTCACTGAAGATGCAGGCTGGTTCTTCATCAAAAGTCTTATATTAAAGTTACCAGTGTGCCCCAAGTCTTTGTTCTGCAGCGTCAACCTAGCTCTGCTCTCCGGACATATGACTCAGCGTAAACCATTACTTTCCCACTCAGAGTGCACATTGCTGACAAAAGAAACAGAGTTAGAAATGAGTTTAGTTTACTTTATTTTAGAGTTACATCGTGGTAACAGGCACTTCGGCCCACCGAGTCTGCACCGACCAGCGGTCACACCGTACACTATTTCTATTCTACACACTAGGGACAATAAACAGAAGCCAATTAACCTACAAACCTGTATCTCTTTGGAGTGTGGAATGAAACCGTAGTACCCGGAGTGAACCCACACGGTCACAGGCAGAGCACACAAACTCCTTCCTGACAGCGCACGTAGTCAGGATTGAACCTGGGTTTTTGGCACTGTAAGGCAGTAACTCTACCGCTGCGCCACCGTGCCACAGTGCCCTGGGGGCTTGTAATTCTTGAGGGGATGTTTCACTCCCTGATAGACACAAAAAGCTGGAGTAACTCAGCGGGACAGGCAGCATCTCTGGAGAGAAGGAATGGGTGGCGTTTCAGGTCGAGACCTTTATTTCAACTTTTCCACTTTTCACTCCCTGATTCCTGGTAAGGCCAAGCACAGCCTCCTCCCACCCCAACATCACTGCTGCAGGCGCGATGGGCCAGGAGACTCTGGATTAACAAGGCCTTGAACTCAGATAATTACTCAGCAAGGCTGCTTCCTTGAGCCAGAAAATAATATCTTGTTTGTTTTTCTGATTTCATTAATTATTGGTAACATCAATAAAGTACACAAGGTCGTAGAAAATTGCCTGAGGTTTGAATTACCAGAAAGATCTACACTAATATCTTTCTTACACTCACGTGTAATAAGGTTTAGTCCCAACGTGATGCTATTTATTTTGTTTCAGACAGAAGCACAAAAAGGAGAAAAGAATGCAAGGCCAAATGCTGCCCCTTAATATAAATCTATTAAGGAGCTAAATTTAGAAACTTTCAATGTATAAAATTATATTATGTAGCCTCACTGTTGTTTTAAATAATTTAAATGCATTTATTCACATTAGATAATGATTGAATATGAAAAAGTGCACTTTGTAAAATTCTATGAACGTCATTTGAATGTGGTATTGATATAAGAGATAATATTTTATTCATGCATCAGAGAAACCAAGAATTTGCATAACATACTCTGAACTGGAGCTGGTGATAATGGATTGCAGTTGGTTCTCGGCACAAGCCTGTGATAGATGGTGTTACTTTAAAAATAACATTGACTAAAGATGGATGAATGAATCAGTGAGCGAATGAAAAGAGAGGGAGACAAAACAAACTGAATGTACTGGTTTATACCAAACATAGACACAAAGTTCCGGAGTAATTCAGCGAGTCAGGCAGCATCTGTGGAAAACATGGATAGATAACACTTCGGGTCAGGACCCTTCTTCAGACTGATTGTAGCGTGGTGGAATTGGTAGCAAGAAAAGACCAGGACAAACCAGGGTCGGCAACAGATGACCTCAGGCAGAGTGGTTCCCTGATAGGCCGATTGATAGTGAAGGAGACATCGTAGCAACTGGTTAACTGACTTTTAATGGAGGAACGGGGAGGGGAGGTGTTTCCCCCAACCAGTCTGAATAAGTGTCCCAACTCGAAACGTCGCCTGTCCATTTTCTTCAGATATTCTCCCTAACCCGCTGAGTTACTCCAGTATTTCGTGTCTATCTGTAATATGTCGAAACTGTAAAAATAACATTAACTAAAGGTTGATGAATGAATCAGTGATTGAATGAAAAGAGAGGGAATAGAGACAAAAGGAACTGCAGGTGCTGGAATCTTCAGCAATTCACAAAGTGCCCAATGGAGGAACTCAACAGGTCGGGTAGTATCTGTGGAGAGAATGGACATACAGGTCGGAACCCTTCTTCAAAGAGAGGGATTACTGTAAAGGTTCACCAGAGGAGTTCCTGTAACATGAGGACAGAATGGGATGACTAGGCCTGAATATAACAGAGTTTGGAAAATTGAGCTGGCATAGATTTGGTAGATGGTCAGAGCCTTTTCACCCAGGTGGAAATGTCAAAGACAAGAGGACATGGGTTGAGGCTAAGAGGTGCAAACTTTAAAAGGAGATGTGTGGGGCAAGTTTTTTTACACTGATGAGTGCCTGGAACATGCTTCCAAGGTTGGTGATGGAGGCAGATACGACAGTAGTGTTTATGAGGCTCTTGGAAGGGCACATGGATATGCAGGGAAAGGAGGAATGTGGATTATGTGTTGGCAGATGAGGTTCGTTTCCACTTGGCATCTTGTTTGGTGCAGACATTGTGAACCGAGAGGCTTTCCTCTATGCTTTTTTTGAAATGTTCTATGTAGGACCAAGTTGAGAAGAAATGTCTTCACCCAGGATGAGGATCTTGTATAATCCTCCACCATAGATGGGTGTGGAGGCCGTAGTGTTGAAAATATTTAAGTGGATAGATGTTTATCTATCTATTTGTCCAAAACAAATAAAAAAATCCGAGGGGTCTGGGCAGAGAGCAGAAATATAACAATAAGAGCGATGAAAAAAAACACAATGTGGTGGAGTAACTCAGCAGTTCAGGCAACATCTCTGGAGGACATGGGTAGATGTCATTTTGGGTCATAACCCTTTTCCAGACTGAAGAAATTTCCCAATCTGAAACATCTTCCATCCACATCCTCCAAAGGTGCAGCCTGACCTGCTGAGTTACTCCAGCACATTGCACTTTGTTTTGTAAAACCAGCATCTGCAGTTCCTTGTGTCTCCATTAAGATAGATGATCAACCATGATCACATTGAAATGTAGTTTTGAAGGGCTGAGTGGTCTATTCCTGCTCATATTGTCTATCTCTCTACAAATAACAGAGTGTTGTCCTGATTGCACAGCATAACTCTTAACTTGCTATGAGGTAACAAGGAAAAATAACATTAATATAATTTATCCCTAAAGTTACCCAGTTGGAAATTCATTGCTGCTGCCCCAATTGCAGAAATGCTTACATTAAATCATTAATTAATTAACATAGAATAAAAGCTGGTTTTGGTAACAATGAGAAAACCAGACGTGTCACAGTGGTGCAGCGGTAGATTTGCTGCCTGACTGCGCCAGAGACCCAAATTCAATCCTGACTACGGGTGTTGTCTCCTGGAGATTGTACGTTCCCGCTGTGACCACATGGTTTTCTCTGGATGCTCTGGTTTGCTCCCACAAACCAAAGACGTACAGGTTTGTAGGTTAATTGGCCTCAGTAAAAAAAATGTAAATTGACCCTAGTGTGCAGGATAATACTAGTATACGAAGGGGTGATCACCAGTTGGCATGGACTCGGAGGGCTGAAGGGGCTGTCCACACTGTATTTCTAAAGCCTAAAGATTGGATTTTTCATCTCATTTGGTTCTTGTGCCATTTTAAGAATCAGGGAGGCAGCACAATGACTGGCCTCTTGCCCAACATTTCCACAATGAGCAAGTTGCCTACCTAAGCTAGTCCTATCTGGCTGTGTTTGGTCCATACCCCTCTAAAGATCTGCCTAAATGTCTTTTAAACACTGTACGTTTACCAACCTCCACCACCTCCTTTGGCATCTTGTTCCATTTACTCATTACTTTCAGTGTGAAAACAGTGCCCCTCTGGTCCTCTTTAAATCTTTTACCTCTCACCCTAAACCCATGTCCTCTTGTTTTATACTCCCCTGTCTTGGGGAAAAAAGTTCATAAGTGATAAAAGCAGAATTAGGTCATTCGGCCCATTGAGTCTACTCCGTCATTCAATCATGACTGATCTGTCTTTCCTATCAACCCCATTCTTCTGCTTCTTCTGATAACCCCCAACACCCTTGCTAATTAAGAAACTATCGAACTCTGCCGTAAAAATATTCATTGACTTGGCTTCCACAGCCATCTGTGGCAATGAATTTCACAAATTCACCACTCTCTGCCTAAAGAAATCCTCCTCATCTCCTCTCTTCAGGTACGTCCTTTTATTCTGAGGCTATGGCCTCTGGTCCTACACTCTCCCACTAGTTTAGTTTAGTTTAGAGATACAGCGCGGATACAGGCCTTTCGGCCCACCGGGTCTGCACTGACCAGCGATCCCCACACATTAACACTATCCTACACACACCAGGGACAATGTTTACATTTACCAAGCCAAATAGCCAACAAACCTGTATGTCTTTGTAGTGTGGGAGGAAACTGAAGATCTCGGAGAAAACCCACGCAGGTCACGGGGATCGATCCTGGGTCTCCGCCGCTACATTCGCTGTAAGGCAGCAACTCTACCGCTGCGCAACCGTGACCACCCTAGTGGAAACATCTTCTCCACATCCACTCTATCCAGGCCTTTCACTATTCAGTAAGTTTCAATAAGGTCCCCCCCTCATGAGGAATGGTTGGACAAACTTGCTTTATTTTCTCTAGAATACCAGAGGCTAAGGAGATCAGCCCATTTGCCTTTCTACACTAATTCTGCTTGCCTATATTAGGATCATGCCCTTCTAAGCCTTGCTTAATGCCTGGGTGCTTCTGACAGAAGCAATAGCCCCTCCTCCTCCCTGTCTCACTCCATAAGACATAGGAACAAATAAGACCATTTGGGACATCAAGTCTGCTCTGCAAAGGGTCTTCTACCCAAAGCAGCAACTTTACCACTGCGCCACTGTGCTGACCCAGCTACCTTACAATTGGTGCGTGAAGGAAAGAACTGAATGAGCAGCTGGGAATCAAACTCAGTCTGAAGAAGTGTCTCAACCCTTGACGTTACCT
Organism: Raja brachyura; assembly: GCA_963514005.1. Next base: position 114,880,222 of record OY740782.1, on the reverse strand, counting down.
ATTCCTTTTCTCCAGGGATACTGCCTGACCTGCTGAGTTACTCCAGCATTTTTTGTCTATCTCTAGGAAGAGAGTACAGTCTAAGCAGACTAGATTGAATAAATTATAAAAAGACAAGCCTCATGATAATTCCGTTGAATTAGGGTGTGAGGTGCATAAGTAATGAGTTTTGGACCTCGTTGTTCAGACACTGTATGGTACACACATGAAAGAGACATTAAGAATGGAAGCAATGGATGCAATTAACGACAGGTAAGAGAAGACAATGATATCAAGGAAGAAATTAATATACATCGAATGTGGGAGGAAACCGGAGTACCCAGAGGAAACCCATGTGGTCTCAGGGAGTGCAGGAAAGAACTGCAGATGCTGGTTTAAATCGAAGGTAGACACAAAATGCTGGAGTAGCTGATGTTCAGTCTCAGGGAGAACGTACAAACTCCACACAGACAGCACCCGTACTCAGGATCGAAGCCGCGTCTCCAGCGCTGTGAGGCAGCAACTCCACCGCTGCCCCACTGTGCTGCACAACACTCTGAGAGGATTGTTGGTGAACTTTTACCAGAAGGACTGCACCATTTTTAAAGGAAATTTATAACCACCTTGTCAAGGACAATAAATATTGCCACGATCGCACAAATCCCTTAAAATAATATATTTTTTAAATGCCCAAGACCTGGGAAACAATCATCCTGAGCTTTTGGATTTTAATTCCCGCATAAAATCTGCTAAATCCTTCTCCGGCAATTTTTTTGCCAATACATATAAATAAATCCAGATCCATAATAACTGAGCTGTTATCATGGAACTAAACATCTGGTCAGATCAAAGATCTATCTTTGAGAACCCTTTGCAATCTTCAGATCATTGCATTTTCTAGCACAAATTGATTCAAAGATATCCTCTATTGTACATTGTGGAAATACAGCATCATTCCTGGTGTAAGGTGCCAGAGACTTAGCTGACAATCCTTCATATCACAACCATTGATTTTGCTGCTAGAAACTCTCCCTAGCATCGAGTTACTGCACAGAAAGCCAAGCTCCACACAATACAGTATGTTTCTGCGAGGGAAAAAAGATCTTGATTTCGCATTCACTACAATGTTGAACAACAATCTGAATAAAGGATTCCCTCCCCTCCATTCTTACACTAATTTGTTTTTTATTTCGTTTTTTGAGCGTGGAAACAGGTCCTTCAGCCCACCAAATTGACCAGTGATCACCCATACGCTAGTTCTATCCTACACATTAGGGACAAGTTACAGAAGCACATTAACCTACAAACTTGCAACGTCTTTGGAATGTGGGAGGAAACCGGGGCACCCGGAGAAAACTCACGCGGTCACAGGGAGAACGTACAAACTCTGTAAAGACAGCACCCAGTCAGGATCTAACCTGGGTCTCTGGCACTGTAAAAGGCAGCGACTCTACTGTTGTGACACTGCTGCCCCAAGGTACTTAAAACCAGCCGTTTGGCCCAAAATGTCTGCGCCGACCAACACTATTGTACATCTGTACACTAGTTTTACCCTACACACCAGGGGCAATTAACAGAGCCAGTTAACCTACAAACCTGCATGTCTTTAGGGTGTGGGAGGAAACCAGACAAAAGCCCTCGCGGTCACAGGGAGAAGATGCAAACTCCGTGCAGACAGCACTGGTAGTCAGAATCGAATCCGGGTATCTGGCGCTGCAAGGCAGCAACTCTACCGCTGCGCCACTGTGGCACAGTGCCAAATGTTATTTCACTTTTTCCACAGATCAAATGTGTCTCAAATAAACCGTAAAATCATGGAAACACACAGCAGATCCGGCAGCACCTGTGGAAAGCGAAACAAAGTCTTCTATCTAACTTTGTTTCTCTATCTACAGATGCTGCCTGACTTGCTAAGTGTTTCTTTCATTTTCTGTTCTTGTTTCAGATTTCCAGCATCTGGAGCTTTTTCGATATGCATGTACAGCGATTCTAATGTCAATTTCCCATTTAATTAGGGAGTTCTAATTAGGAGTTCTGGTTCCATTCAGCACCGCTCAGCGGCCGTGACCTCTGTTTGTCCGGCAAAATGGATAATCCAGAAAGGCTCTGGAACCAAGGGTGCCGGAAAATCGGTGGTGGACCTGTATAATTGATTATTATTTCAGCAAATATGTTTGTATAGCTGAGGCAAGTAATAATTTAGTTGTTCAGGTTCACATCTGGTGCATATGACAAACAGGCACACTTGAACCTCAGGTCGAGACCCTTTTTCAGACTGAGAGTCAGTCAAACCTTAGTTTCCCTCTCCCCTGACTCTCAGTCTAAAAAAAGGTCTCGACCCGAAACGTCACCTGTGCCTTTTCCGCAGGGATGCTGCCTGGCCCGCTGAGTTACTCCAGCACTTTGTGTCTATCTTTGGTGTAAAAGCAGCAAGTGTAGTCCCTTCCTACACGCTCTTGAGCCTCGACTTCCTTCTTCATTTCGTTACCTAGTTCTTATAAGGCATCCAATGCAGTCACCTACTTAAATTTCACGGGAACCCCTTGTCAAATCTATAATTGAGCATCATACAATTTCCACCTCTGGCTGCTGTCAACTCACAAGTGAAAACACCTCTCGATCATCGTTCAAGTTATTTTGGGATTCTAAAGAGTTTGATTACATGTCTTGGCTTTACAGAAGAAATTACTTCACCCCTTTCAGGCTTTCCGAGCTGATATAGCCTTTTAGTTCTGGTATTTAGTTTAGAAATACAACATGTAAACAGTGCCTTCGGCCCACAGAGTCCACGCTGACCATCGATCACCCGTTCACACTAGTTCTATGTTATCTCACTTTCCCGCTCCTGATATACTCGGGGTAATTTACAGAAGCCAATTAACCTACAAACCGGAGCACCCAGGGGAATCCCTCGAGGTCAAGGGGAGAACATGCAAACTCCGCTCAGACAGCAGCTGTGGTCAGGATCTAACCCAGGTCTCTAGCGCTATGAGGCAGCAGTTTTACCAGCTGCACCACTGTGCTACCCCTTATGGTTCTATTATCCTTGCAAATCCTGTTTGTACCTTTGAGAGATTCTGAGTTTGAATGGATCAAGGCTCTCACCATTCTTCTAGATCCTGAATCTGTAGCCCTGGGCCATAGGCCACAACTAAAACCACGAAAACAATGTATCCACTTAATAATTAAAGCAAGTTTAAAAGGCTCGTAAAATAGCAAGCGTTACATGACTGCTCCGTGACTGCCTGGAGTCATTGGACTGGTTCAAGGACTCAGCGGCCAACCTAAACGAGCTGCATCACCAGCTGCATTGATAGGTTTGGAGAGGACTTGCGTCAAGGAAGTCAATCTGAGTACTACCCTACTGGAAATAGAACATATTGAACATGGAACTGTACAGCACAGGAACGGGCCCTTCAGCCCACAATACTGATTGCGGATGATCAGCCATGATCTCATTGAATGGCGGTGCTGGCTCGAAGGGCCGAATGGCCTACTCCTGCACCCATTGTCTATTTTTGTGCCGAACAGGATGGCAAGTTACACCGACCTCAGCTGCCTGAGTTTGATCCATATCCCTCTATTCCCCGCATTTCCATGCAAAAGCCTCTAAAACACCACTATCGTATCTGCCTTCTCCACCGACCCAGGCAATGCATTCCAGGCCCCCTAAAAAACTTATCCCACACATCTCCATTAAACTTTCTCCCTCTCACCTTATAGCCATGCCCCCTAGTGTTGGACATTTTCACCCCCGCAAAAAAATTCTGACTGTCTACCCCATCCGTGCCTCTCATAATTGTATACAGTTCCATCAAGTCTCCTCTCAACCTTCAACGGTCCAGAGAAAACAAGTCTATCCAACCCAACCCTGCTGCTGAAATCCTCCAATTTAGGCAACATTCTTGTAAACCTCCTCTGCGCCCTCTCCAAAGCCTCCACATCTTTCCTGTAATGGGACAACCAGAACTGCAGAGCAATACTCCAAATGTGGCCTAACTGGTGTCCTATAGAGCTGCAAACTGACTTCCTGACTCTTATATTCAATTCTCTGAGCAATGAAAGCAAGCAGACCATATGTCTTCTTTACCGTACTATCTACTTGTGCTGCCACCTTCAGTGAGCTATGAACTTGGACTCCAAGATCCTTCTGCACATCAATGCTGTTGAAGGTCTTGCCATTAGCGGTATACTCTCTGCGTACATTCAACCTCCCAAAGTGCAATTCCTCACACATACTTGGGTTAAACTCCATAATCATGAATGAATTGTGATATCCTTTCTCTACTGTCTGGTGGCAGATTAGGTAAGGGGGAGATGCAACGAGACCTGGGTGTCATGGTACACCAGTCATTGAAAGTAGGCATGCAGGTGCAGCAGGCAGTGAAGAAAGCAAATGGTATGTTAGCATTCATAGCGAAAGGATTTGAGTATAGGAGCAGGGAGGTTCTACTGCAGTTGTACAGGGTTTTGGTGAGGCCACACCTGGAGTACTGCGTACAGTTTTGGTCTCCAAATCTGAGGAAAGACATCCTTGCCATAGAGGGGGTACAGAGAAGATTCACCAGACTGATTCCTGGGATGTCAGGACTTTCATATGAGGAAAGATTGGATAGACTCGGTTTGTACTCGATGGAATTTAGAAGATTGAGGGGGGATCTTATAGAAACCTACAAAATTCTTAAGGGGTTGGACAAGCTAGATGCTGGAAGATTGTTCCCGATGTTGGGGGAGTCCAGAACAAGGGGTCACAGTCTAAGGATAAGGGGGAATTCCTTTAGGACCGAAATGAGGAAAACATTCTTTACACAGAGAGTGGTGAGTCTCTGGAATTCTCTGCCACAGAAGGTAGTTGAGGCCAGTTCATTGGCTATATTTAAGAGGGCGTTAGATGTGGCACTTGTGGCTAAAGGGATCAGGGGGTATGGAGAGAAGGCAGGTACGGGATACTGAGTTGGATGATCAGCCATGATCACATTGAATGGCGGTGCAGGCTCGAAGGGCCGAATGGCCTACTCCTGCACCTATTTTCTATGTTTCTATGAAGAAGGGTCTCGACCTGAAACATCACCTATTCCTTCGCTCCATAGATGCTGCCTCACCTGCTGAGTTTCTCCAACATTTTTGTCTACCCTCAATTTCTCCAGCATCTGCAGTTGTTTCTCAAACATAATCCTTTCCCTACTGAACTCCATCTGCGCTGTTCATGTTGGGTGACCCAAACCTGTAGAGGAAATTAAGGTGTGACCTTTGCAAAGCCAGCAGAGATTCATAAGCCCCTGTACCATGTTTTAGGATACTGGTACACTTTGCCATCATTTTCAACTGTCCATTGAGCCATCGGGTCATATCAGCCCAACTTGTCCATGTCCCATCTGTGCTAGTCCCATTTGCCTGCGTTTGGCCCATATCCCTTTAAACGTTTCCCATCCATGGTACACAAAAGACTGAAGAAACTCAGCGGGTGCAGCAGCATCTAAGGAGCGAAGGAGATAGGCGACGTTTCGGGCGGAAACCCTTCTTCAGACCATGTACCAGTCCACGTGACCTTTAAATGCTGTTTGATTTAGTTCAGTTTAGAGATACAGCGTCGGAACAGGATCTTTGGCCCACCAAGTCCGTGCCGACCAATGATCACCTGTACACTAGTTCTATCCTACACACTAGGGACAATTTACAGAGACCAATTAACCTACAAAGCCATACGTCTTTGGAAAGCGGGAGGAAACCGGAGCACCCGGTAACCAGATGAGGACATCTTGCTGGTTATTCCTTTTATGCACATTCCAAATTAAATAACTGAGCATTCTATCTTGCCATTCACTGCCAATTCCACAGCGACTGCTGACATAAAACTAATTACATGTTATGAAAATCTGCAAGAGAAAGTAATTCTAAACTGGGATGGAACAATGCGTTAAAACACAATGCAATTTAAAGCCTTTTATGAAGGCAAATGTGTGTGTGCAATGTATTTAAGTGCTTCGGTCTGTTGTACCTTTTGTTCTGTATTCCCAAGTAAACATAAGCAAGAGTCCTAAAATAATTATCAGTTACTTAACAAAGGCAATTTCCACGCTGGAGTCGATGCAGTTATAAACTCGGGAACACCAACAGCAGCTTGATGTTCATTCTGACACTTTAAACTTGTTTAGTTGAGAACATTTGTGTAAAAGCACAGCTGACAAAGTTGTTAAACATGCAATTGTCTGATACAAATTAAAAAAAAAAACACTATCGCCTGCAACATAAAATAAGTGGCTGTTTCTAATGTATTTAGTAACGTGGAATTTTACCCAACCAGTGCTTCTGGTTTTTGTCTCCATTTTATCTCTAGACTTTGCTACGATCTTCACCCATCTGCCAATCATCACTGAAGATAGACATAAAATGCAGGAGTAACTCAGCGGGTCAGGCAGCATCTCTGGGGAAAAGGAATAGGTGTAGCGGGACACGAAGCTGTCCGGCGAAGGACGAGGCGGTACACGGAGTTTGTAAATACCAATAATTCTTTATTTCACTACAAACAATTCCCAACTAACCACACCGGTGCTCGCGCTATCCCAACCTTAAATTCTCCCGGAGAGCCCGTGACCTTACTTTACTCAGTCTTCCCGTGGATTTTGAAGCAACAGCAACAAAGAGAAGCAGGAGAAAGCACTGATTGGCTCTAGCCCAAGTGGGAGGAGAGTTCTCAGTGAGTCAGAGGGGGAAAACAGTTGAAAACTGAGGAATTTGGTTTGTAAATTAGGCAATTGAACAGTCAATATAAGCAAGGCAGCTCTTGGGTAGCGGCCTTGTGAGGGAAGTGCCCTGTGAGTAAAGTGTGAGTCTTTGGCTCGAGAGTCTTCGGAGAGGAGGCTGCGCAAAACACTGGATAGGGAGAGACCGAGGCAAAAGAAGGAGATGTCAAGCAAGCTGATGCAGTGTGATGCTTGCAGTATGTGGGAGGTCAAGGACACTGCTGGTGCCTCTGGATGCTACAAATGTGAGAAGTGCATATAGGTACAGCTCCTGAAGGACCGTGTTGGGGAACTGGAGAAACAAGTGGATGACCTCAGGTTCATCCGAGAAACTGAGTCGTTCCTCGACAAGTCCTTCAGTAAGATTGTTACACCCAAGGCACTAGAAGAGAGAAGGTGGGTGACGGTGAGAAAGGGAGGAAAACATGGAATGCAAAGGTCCCCGGGTGTTGTACCTCTTGTGAACAGGTTCATCCACGTGGAAGCTGCCGGGACAGAAGACGGTATCTCACTGAGCGGCGGACTGGCTTGCAAAACAAAAAGGGCTGATGAGCCAAAACCAAAGAGGCCAAAGTCGGGCAACGCCATTGTAGTTGGAGACTCCATTGTGAGAGGTACGGACAGGGGTTTTTGCGGCAACAGACAGGATTCCAGGATGGTGTGCTGCCTTCCTGGTGCCAGGATCCAGGATGTTACAGACAGAGTGCAGACAATCCTCAAGGGCGAAGGTGAACAGCCGGAAGTGGTCGTGCATGTTGGCACAAATGATGTTGGAAAGAAGGGGATGAATATTTTGCAGCGGGACTTCAGAGAGCTCGGAAAAATGCTGAAAAGCAGGACTTCCAGGGTTGTTATCTCCGGTTTGCTTCCAGTTCCTCGTGCTGGCGAGAGCAGGAACAGGGAGATACGGGACCTGAATGTGTGGCTGAGGAACTGGTGCAGGAGGCAGGGATTTAGATTCTTAGATCACTGGGATCTGTTTTGGAGTAAGGGGGAACTGTACAAAAGGGACGGATTGCATCTTAACAGGTGGGGGACCAGCATTCTGGCCGGCAGGTTTGCCACTGCTACACGGATGGTTTTAAACTGAATAAGGGGGGTGGGGTGTCAAATGGGATAATCGAGAACGGAGTTAAATGGAAAGAGAGTAAAGGGATGGTTAATGACCCCAGAATTAACGGGAAAGAAAGCTCACAAAGGAATAGGAGAGTATGGCCAAGTGTAATAGGGATCGATGTGAAAGGGACCACTTGTCAACATAATTGTATAAGGAGTAAGAGTGTTGTAAAAACAAGCCTGAAGGCTTTGTATCTCAATGCGAGGAGCATTCGTAATAGGGTGGATGAGTTGAAGGTGCAGATAGCGATTAATGACTATGCTATAGTTGGGATCACGGAGACATGGCTCCAGGATGACCAAGGCTGGGAGCTGAACATCCAGGGATATTCAATATTCAGGAGGGATAGACGAAAAGGAGGTGGGGTAGCGTTGCTGGTGAGAGAGGAGACTAATGCAATAGAAAGGAAGGACATTAGCGTGGAGGATGTGGAATCGATATGGGTAGAGCTGCGAAACTCTAATGGGCAGAAAACGCTAGTGGGAGCTGTGTACAGGCCACCTAACAGTAGTATTGGAGTTGGGGATGGCATCAAACAGGAAATTAGAAATGCGTGCAACAAGGGTAACACGGTTATAATGGGTGACTTCAAAAGTTGTTCATACCAGTTTGGAAAAAGAATAAATTGGGGAAGGTGGTGCATCCATGGATAACAAGGGAAATCAGGGATAGTATAAAAACAAAAGATGAGGCATACAAATTTGCCAGAAAAAGCAGCCTACCGGAGCACTGGGAGAAATTCAGAATCCAGCAGAGGAGGACAAAGGGCTTAATTAGGAAAGGGAAAATAGATTATGAAAGGAAACTGGCAGGGAACATAAAAACTGACTGCAAAAGTTTTTATAGATATGTGAAGAGAAAGAGACTAGTTAAAACAAATGTTGGTCCCTTGCAGTCAGAAACAGGTGAATTGATCATGGGGAACAAGGACATGGCAGACCAATTGAATAACTACTTTGGTTCTGTCTTCACTAAGGAAGACATAAATAATCTGCCGGAAATAGCAGTGGAACGGGGGTCAAATAAGGTGGAGGAACTGAGTGAAATCCAGGTTAGCCGGGAGGTGGTGTTGGGTAAATTGAACGGATTGAAGGCCGATAAATCCCCAGGGCCAGATAGTCTGCATCCCAGAGTACTCAAGGAGGCAGCCACAGAAATAGTGGATGCATTAGTGATCATTTTTCAAAATTCCTTAGATTCTGGAGTAGTTCCTGAGGATTGGAGGGTAGCTAATGTAACCCCACTTTTTAAAAAAGGAGGGAGAGAGAAAGCGGGGAATTACAGACCAGTTAGTCTAACATCGGTAGTGGGGAAACTGCTAGAGTCAGTTATTAAAGATGGGATAGCAGCGCATTTTGAAAGTGGTGAAATCATTGGACAAAGTCAGCATGGATTTACGAAAGGTAAATCATGTCTGACAAATCTGATAGAATTTTTCGAGGATGTAACTAGTAGAGTGGATAAGGGAGAACCAGTGGATGTGTTATATCTAGACTTTCAGAAGGCTTTCGACAAGGTCCAGCATTAGAGATTAGCATACAAACTTAAAGCACACGGTATTGGGGGTTCAGTATTGATGTGGATAGAGAACTGGCTAGCAGACAGGAGGCAAAGGGTAGGAGTAAACGGGTCCTTTTCAGAATGGCAGGCAGTGACTAGTGGGGTGCCGCAAGGCTCAGTGCTGGGACCCCAGCTATTTACAATATATATTAATGATTTGGACGAGGGAATTCAATGCAACATCTCCAAATTTGCAGATGATACCAAGCTGGGGGGTATAGTTAGGTGTGAGGAGGATGCTTGGAGGCTGCAGGGTGATTTGGATAGGCTGAGTGAATGGGCAGATGCATGGCAGATGCAGTATAATGTGGATAAATGTGAGGTTATCCACTTTGGTGGCAAAAACATGAGGGTAGACTATTATCTGAATGGTGGCAGATTAGGAAAGGGGGAGATGCAACGAGACCTGGGTGTCATGGTACACCAGTCATTGAAAGTAGGCATGCAGGTGCAGCAGGCAGTGAAGAAAGCAAATGGTATGTTAGCATTCATAGCGAAAGGATTTGAGTATAGGAGCAGGGAGGTTCTACTGCAGTTGTACAGGGTTTTGGTGAGGCCACACCTGGAGTATTGCGTACAGTTTTGGTCTCCAAATCTGAGGAAAGACATCCTTGCCATAGAGGGGGTACAGGGAAGATTCACCAGACTGATTCCTGGGATGTCAGGACTTTCATATGAGGAAAGATTGGACAGACTCGGCTTGTACTCGCTGGAAGTTAGAAGATTGAGGGGGGATCTTATAGAAACTTACAACATTCTTAAGGGGTTGGACAAGCTAGATGCTGGAAGATTGTTCCCAATGTTGGGGGAGTCCAGAACAAGGGGTCACAGTCTAAGGATAAGGGGGAATTCCTTTAGGACCGAAATGAGGAAAACATTCTTTACACAGAGAGTGGTGAGTCTCTGGAATTCTCTGCCACAGAAGGTAGTTGAGGCCAGTTCATTGGCTATATTTAAGAGGGCGTTAGATGTGGCACTTGTGGCTAAAGGGATCAGGGGGTATGGAGAGAAGGCAGGTACGGGATACTGAGTTGGATGATCTGCCATGATCACATTGAATGGCGGTGCAGGCTCGAAGGGCCGAATGGCCTACTCCTGCACCTATTTTCTATGTCTATGTTTCTATGACCTGCCCGTGACCTCCACCTCCCGTCACCGAGTCACGTGACCTCCCTCAGAGCCGAAGGTTCGCACTGCGCGTGGCTCACCACCAGGGGCCGCCACATAGGAGACATTTTGTGTCGAGACCCTTCTCCTGCAACTTCATCCCTCCTCTCCTGAATGCACCTGTTACTTGCCAGTGTTTGCCCCATCCCTTTTCCTCACCTCTCTTTCCCCTCTGCGCTACCACTCTGAAGAAGGGTCCCAGCCTTAAACATTGTCCTGGGAGGCACTGGAGAGGGTGCATGCGAGGTTTACCAGAATGCTGTCTGGATTAGAGGGTTTCAGGTACAGGGGAAGGTTAGATCGACTTGGAATATTCTCTATGGAATGTCGGAGGTTGATGGGTGATGATAGAAGTATGTAATATCATGAGAGGGATTGATAACGTAGACCATCAGAACCTTTTCCCCAGGGTGGAAATGTCCAACACTAGAAGGCATAGCTATAAAGTGAGAGGGGGAAAGTTTAATGGAGATGAGTGGGCAAGTTTTTTACACAGAGTGTGAAGGGGCCTGGAATGCATTGCCAGGGGTGGTGGTGGAGGCTGATACAATTGTGGTGTTGAACATTTTTTTAGAGAGGCACAAGGAAATGCAGGGAATTGTGGCATATGGATCATGTGCAGGCAGATGAAATTACCCTTCCACCTTGCGACGTTCTCTCATCCATTAAACATTTTCTTGAAAGTTACCTTCCTTTATATCAAAATTTCCATCCATCATTTGCTGTTCACAATCGAGTCTTTATTTTGAATGAAGAATCTTATGACATTCAATCTTTGGAAGGCACATTGGCGCAGCGTTAGAGCCAGATACAGAGTCTGGTACGATCCTATCTGTGTGGAACCTGCAAGTTATCCTAGTGACCCCGTGGGTTTTCTCCGGGTGCTCCACTAGGCTCTCACACTCCAAAGACGTGCGGGTGTATAGTTTAAAGGGCTTCTGTAAATTGTCCCTAGTGTGTAGGATAGAACTGTTCGGTACAGACTCAGTGGGCCTTTGGGCCTGTTCCACTCTAAAATAAACTAAACTAAATAATCAATCCGGCACAAATCTTCTCAAATCATGTATCACCAACTGGTGTCAATTACCTTCAGACAATCATCTGTCCCGAAGAGTCAGGCAGCACTTATGGACAACAGCGGACGTTGTGTTATTTTGTCACTGTCCGCCTGACATTGATAGAAGGAGAATACAAAACCTAATTATGTACGAGTGAGATCACATCTATATAACAGCCCAACTGAATGAAAATCAATGGTCACTCAGATGCAGAAAATGTTCATCAGGTGTTGTTTAGCTGCATCAGATACCAAGTCACTGCCGCCCTTGGTTTTGCCATTGAATATGTCCAGCAAACAGCGAATTGTAGTGTTTCCCTGAAATACTGGAGCCTTTTCCACGTTCTTTGATCATAAGACAGCATGGTGCCACAGCGGTAGAGTTGCTTCCTTACATCGCCAGTGAGCCGGGCTTGATCCTGACTACAGGTGCTGTCTGTACGGAGTTTGTCCCTGTGATCTGCGTGGGTTTTCTCTTGGTGCTCCGGTTTCCCCCCCACACTCCAAAGACGTAAAGGTTTGTAAGATAATTGGCTTGGTATAAATCGTAAATTGTCCCTAGTGTGTGTGGGATAGTGTTAGTGTGTGGGGCGATCGCTGGTCAGCATGAACTAGATGGGCAGAAGGAGCTGTTTCCGTGCTGTGTCTCTGAACTAAACTAATTATAAAGCATTGATGTCCAAGTCCACAGTTCCACTGAGAGTGGCAACGCAAGTGGATAGAATGGTAAAGAAGACATATGGTATGCTTTCCTTTGTTGTTCATGGCACTGAGCATGTCAGAAAGTTACAGTGCAGCTTTTTAGGACTTTTTACAGGTCTCTGGGGCTGTTAGCAACTCTAACACTGCACCCCCTGTGCTGGCCCCAACTCCTCTCCTGTGGCCTCTCTCCATTCTACTTCAATTCTCAATCGTTTGAATGTTTTTGCTACTGTAGGCTACAATCAAACACTCCTAACATTGAAGCAATTGATATAAAATATGCAAGGATTAATAAAATATTTTACATATATTACATTATATATTTCTATGATTGTGCAGAGATGTGGATGTAGCCCAGACCATTCCTGCAATCCAACCTCCCTTCCATTGACTCCACCTATGCTTCACACTGCCTCAGCAAGGTCACCACCATAATCAAAGACCAGTCACTCCCTCTTCTCCCCTCATCCATCAGGCAAGAGGTACAGAAGTGTGAAAACACATACCTCCAGATTCAGGGACAGTTTCTTCCCAGCTGTATCAGGCAACTGAACCATCCTATCACCAACTTGAGAGGTGCCCTGACCTCTCATCTACCTCATGGGATACCCTTTTGCTCTCTTTCATTGGACTTCACTGGACTTTATCTTGCACTGAAGATTATTCCCTTTATCCTGTATCTGTATGCTGTGGACTGCTTGATTGTAATCATGTGTAGTCTTTCCTCTGACTGGATAGCACACAACAAAAAAGCTTTTCACTGTACCTCGGTACATGTGACAATAAACGGAACTAAATCCGACTACACTAAACTTTAGCAGCGGGGTTACAGGATGATTCTTCATCAACTGTAGAAAGATGCAACTTCAGCCCAATGGTAAACAACATTTTCCTCTGGGGATAAGGGCTCGTACAAATAAAAATAGCAGTGTTATTTGGAGATTTATCACATTGGTGCTCACCTGAGATTGCTGAGGCCTTTACAATGCACTTAATGTTGCAGTGCCTGACTAAGTGCTGACAGTGCACCCAGAATTCCCAAGATGCATATTTTAACGCTAGCTCTAGTCTATTGATCTGAAATGTTATCATTGGCAGCAAAGAAATTTCAGTAGCGAATGCATTGTAACAAATGGACAGTGAACTGCAAACACTTTTGTGGGCGGCACAGTGGTGCAGCTGGTAGAGCCGCTGCCTCACAGCGCCAAAGACCTGGGTTCAATCCGTGCCCACGCTGACCAGCATATCCCAGCTACACTAGTCCCACATGCCGACGTTTGGCCTATATCCCTCTAAACCTGTCCTATCCATGTACCTGTCCAAATGTTTTTTAAACGTTGTGATAGTACTTGCCTCAACTACCTCCTCCAGCAGCTCGCTCCATACACACATGATCCTTTGTGTAAAAAGAGTTGCCCGTTAGGTTCTATTAAATCTTAATTCACCTTAAATCTACAGTATGTCCTCTGGTTCATGATTGTTCTACTCTGGGTAAAAGACTCTGCATGTTCCCTATCTATCCCTCTTGTGATCTTGTTTACCTCTACAAGATCACCCCTCACCCTCGTACACCATATGGAATGAAGTGCCAATCCGCTCAACCTCTCCCTATAGCTCAGACCCTCAAGTCCTGGCAACAACAACAATGCAGGATAGCCTTGCTTTATCATAAATTACCTGGCACTGTTCCAGTGAAATAATTCGTAACAGCAAAGAGCTTCCATTCTGTCTCAGAAATCTTTGATTTGGAAGTCCTGGCAATATCTTCTCCGATATATTTTATGCACCCTTGCCCTAGTACGGACATCTTTCCTATAACAGGGTGACTAAAACTGAACACAATACTCTATATGTGGCCTCACCAATGTCTTGTACAATTGTGACATGACCTCCCAACATCTATACTTAACATGTGTAGGAAGGAAATGCAGATGCTGGTTTACACGTAACATGGACACAAAATGTTGGAGGAACTCAGAGCTTCAGGCAGCATCTCTGGAGAAAAGGAATAGGCAACGTTTCGGGTCAAGACCCTTCTTTAGACGGAAGACCATTCCTCAGAGTCTGAAGAAGGGTCTCGACTTCCGGTGGCATCAATGGTGGGCTGATAGATGCTGTTGTTTCGCTCTGCTCCCAAAGACTGTTTTAATGAGCTAAAATACGAGTTGGAAGACGGAGGAGTTATAAAAATAACTACCGAAGCTGTTATTTAATTGTGTGTTATCAGAAGTCCTGCTGATAACAGAGAATAACGGCAGTTTTAAATGAAAAAGACTAAAACTCGCCAGAAGCCTTCGAAAGCTGCTACAAGACCTGCACGAACTTATCTGAAAAAACCTGAAAAGACTCCTCAATCCCCGCAAGCATCAGCTAGAAGTTCAGAAGAAGAAACTGACTTTCAAAACCCTTCTACAGAAATGACTTCAATGGAGGAATAGCTGGAAAAGTCAGTAACAGCTTTAGTCACTGAAAACATCTCTAAAGTGATACGAGAGGGGAATGTCGCGCTGGAAAAAAGCCTTTCCAAAAGCCTCTCCGAAAAAATTAAACAAGGTAATGAAAAGCTGATGGGGAAAATTGACGACTTAGCCAAGTGTGGTCGAGATTGAGGAGGACTTAAACAATAAAATTAAGCGGGTTGATAAGAACTGTAATAAAAAGCTGGACGCGATGTCAAAGTCCACTGAAGCGGCTATGGAAGGAATGGATAATTCATTAACTGAGATGGCTAAGGAAATAAAGAGACTAAAAAAGGAACAAGAAAGTACTGGGAGGGAGCTTGCTAAAATGAAGTATAAATGTATGGACCTGGAAGCAAAATCGAGGAGACAAAACTTGAGGATAGTAGGTGTAAAAGAAGTAAAGGAGAGTGGACAGAACTTTCAGGAGTTTGCTGCCAACCTACTCAAACATGTACTTAAGCTGCCTGAAGCCCCGAGAATAGATACGGTTCACCGGGTCCAACGTAAGGCTCAAGCAAGCTCAAATGCTCCCCCAAGACAGATTATTCTGAAATTCTATGATATTTCAACCCTGGAAGGAATTATGAAAAAGATTCCATATGGAGTGAATTTGATGTTTGGAGAAGACAAACTAAGATTCTTCCGTGATTTTCCAGCTGAAGTCATGGAAAAGAGGGACAAGTTTACAAACACAAGAAGGCTACTGAAGGAGGTCGAGGGAGTAAGATATGGGATAGTATATCCCGTGAAATTGAGAATTACTTATAACTCTGTCGAACGTGCATTCACGGATCCAGAAGAGGCATTTAAATATGCACAAAGTATCACACAGGAGGCCTACTGGTAATTAGGAGTTGGTCTCCCACAATAAGACAGAAGAATTGTGTTTCCCTTTTTTTTTAACATACAAAAAAGACTGCTCTGGTTCATCATGGCGTATTTTCATCGAGGCGCTGTCTAGACATCTTATCTTTGGAATGTTAATTCAAGGTCAGATTTTAAGTTTCATTTCAGCAAAGGATTGGAAAAGAAAAAAACTGTGGCGGGGAAAATAACTTGAGAATATGGAAAAATATTATCAGTGGATGTAGATAGAAACTTATGACTTGAGAAACACACAATTATATACTAACATAAAATATAATTGATAAAATTGTGTAATATTAAGACAGCGTAATAATGGCTGTTGTTTATTTCATGATGTTAATTACTTGCTAAATATAAGAATAACGAGTTAAATATGATTGATAAGTATTAACATACTAATAAATTTTATGGATATAGTAGATTTAGTTTAAATTGCGAGCAAAGGGGAGGGGAGGAGACTCAGATACTTGGAAGTTATCCAAGGGTACTTGGAAGTTATGTGGGCTTTTGTATCGGACAACAGCAGGCTCCAAGGTTAACCCCTTGGGGCCCGCTGTTGTCTGATACAAATGTTTGAGACTTAATTCTAATAGATCTTGGCATATCAATAGATGTGGATATATAATTAACATAATCACTGTTATATCGAAGTGTATAATTAATGTTGGAAACTCTCTTTTATTTTGTTTTTTCCTCTTTGAAGATACATTTCTAATCTATCTATCGAAGTGCGTTTTTATATATATATTTTTTAACTTTGTATTGCTCTCTCTTCCAATTAATAATAATTGGTCAAGGGGGCAGAGCAAAACATATAGAAACATCTACGGAAGTCGATAAGAATTTTTCTACCACCTGTTGGTGGTTTGTTTTTAGTTATAATATCTTTATTTTTGGATATTATAATTTCACTTTTTGTTTGTTAATTATCTTTTCACGACTCTACACTTTCTGGTCTTTTTCAAGGTCTATTCTGAAGGGGAGATGCCAACAAAATCTAATAGCTGGGGATGATCACCCCTCACCTAGAGTAATGAGGTTCTTGGTTGTACCATATGAAGTAAAGGTATTAACATGATCCATAATGCAAGACAATAAACAAAAGAAAACTGGAGGAATCACGTTCTGCAGTTGGAATATAAGGGGCGCTAATGAACCAATTAAAAGGGGTAAGATCTTTGCCCCATTAAAAGCTTTAAATAGTGACGTAATTTTCTTACAAGAGACGCACCTGAAATATCAAACACAGATAAGATTGAAGGCAAATTGGATAGGGCAAACATACTACCTCATTTACTTCTAAATCTAGAGGCACGGCCATTATCATTCGTAAACGTATACCATTTAAATTAAAGAATACCATAGCAGATAAAGAAACATAGAAACATAGAAATTAGGTGCAGGAGTAGGCCATTCAGCCCTTCGAGCATGCACCGCCATTCAATATGATCATGGCTGATCATCCAACTCAGTATCCCGTACCTGCCTTCTCTCCATACCCTCTGATCCCCTTAGCCACAAGGGCCACATCTAACTCCCTCTTAAATATAGCCAATGAACTGGCCTCAACTACCCTCTGTGGCAGAGAGTTCCAGAGACCCACCACTCTCTGTGTGAAAAAATTCCTTCTCATCTCCGTCCTAAAGGATTTCCCTCTTATCCTTAAGCTGTGACCCCTTGTCCTGGACCTCCCCAACATCGGGAACAATCTTCCTGCATCTAGCCTGTCCAACCCCTTAAGAATCTTGTAAGTTTCTATAAGATCCCCTCTCAATCTCCTAAATTCTAGAGAGTATAAGCCGAGTCTATCTAGTCTTTCCTCATATGAACGTCCTGACATCCCAGGAATCAGTCTGGTGAACCTTCGCTGCACTCCCTCTATGGCAATAATGTCCTTCCTCAGATTTGGAGACCAGAACTGTACGCAATACTCCAGGTGTGGCCTCACCAAGACCCTATACAACTGAAGTAGAACCTCCCTGCTCCTATACTCAAATCCTTTTGCTATGAAAGCTAACATACCATTGGCTTTCTTCACTGCCTGCTGTACCTGCATGCCTACTTTCAATGACTGGTGTACCATGACACCCAGGTCGCGCTGCATCTCCCCTTTTCCTAATCGGCCATTTAGATAGTAGTCGGTTTTCCTATTTTTGCCACCAAAGTGGATAACCTCACATTTATCCACAAGAGGGGAGGTACGTCATAGTCATGGGAGAAATGTATTCTACTCCACTTACTTTGATAAATATTTATGCTCCTAATTTTGACAACCCTCAATTTTTTTAGTAAAATTCTGGATACAATTTCAGAACATAACTATCAAAATGTGGTAATAGGGGGAGATTTGAATTGTGTTTTAGATCCATATTTGGATAAATCTACAAAACAAAAAAGGATTAACGTAAAATCTAAAACAAGTGAACTCCTAAATACATACATGAAAAATACCAATATGACAGATGTATGGAGGATCGCTAACCCAGTAGGTAGAGAATATTCATTTTATTCAACGGTACATAAAACATACTCACGTATTGATTATTTCTTAGTGGACACAAAATTAATTCCATACACATATAATGCTAAATATCACAATAGTATTATTTCTGATCATTCCCCGTTAACTTTCTCTTCGAAGGAATGCCTCACAAAAAATTGTTTTGGAGGTTTAACCCCCAAATATTAAACAACTCACAAGGTTGTACATATTTAAAAGAGCAGATGAAATTCTTCTTTGAGACAAATGAAACACCAGATATTTCACCCTCCTTATTATGGGAAACGTTTAAGGCATTTATAAGAGGAACTATAATCTCATTTCAAGCTTTCCAAAATAAAAAGAATAATACTGAACAATTACAGCTAGAACAAGAAATTAGACAATTAGATTTAGAAAATGCTAAAGAACCAACTATAGATAAACACAATAAGATAACAATACTAAAATATAAATTAAATAAAATTTTATCGGCCAGAATAATAAGATTATTTCAAATTACAAAACAAGAAAATTTTGAATTTGGTGATAAACCACATAAACTCTTAGCACGCCAACTGAAAAAACGGGAAACAGAAAACACAATTACTAAAATTAAATCAGACAAAGGGGAATTACTAACACTACCTAAAGATATAAATAAAAGATATGCTCAATATTATCAAAATTTATATACATCGAAAACCTCTGCAAATAATACTCAAATTACAAATTTCTTAGACAATAGTAATCTTCCAAAATTAAATATGGTGGAACAAGAGGGATTAGGAGCTCAGATTACACTTCAGGAAATAGAAGAAACAATAAGTTTGTTGAAGAATGGCAAAACGCCAGGACCAGACGGCTTTAGTAATGAATTCTATAAAAGATTCCACGAGATAATTTCTCCACGCTTGCAAGAATTATATATATATGCTTTTAAAGAAAATAAATTACCAGAAACACTAACTGAGTCAACTATTACACTTATACCAAAAAAGGACAAAGATCTAGAAGACCCAGGCTCATATAGAGCTATTGCTCTCCTAAATACAGATTAAAAAATATTAACAAAGACACTAGCGAGAAGATTGAGTAAATATATTAGCAAACTAATAAACCCGGATCAAACTGGGTTTATACCAAAGAGATACTCATTTAACAATTTGGGACGGCTGTCTAATATAATGTACTCACATAATACTGAAGAAGACCTAGCAATTATCTCATTGGATGCAGAAAAAGCTTTTGATCAAGTAGAATGGCAATATTTATTCAAAGTATTGCAAAAATTTAACATGGGAGATAACTTTATCTCATGGGTAAAATTATTATATGATAAGCCAACGGCTAGAATACTGACTAATAATATATTATCCCCGAAATTCCAATTGGCAAGGGGCAATAGGCAGGGGTGCGCACTATCACCTCTGCTATTTGCACTAGTGATATAGCCTTCAGCAGAAAGTATAAGAAGTCGTCCGAATATTCATGGATATAATACCAAACACTCAAATAATAAAATTTCATTATATGCAGACGACATATTATTATATATTACAAATTCACAAATTAGCATACCAAATATACTAAATTTAATAGAGGAATTTGGTTCTTTTTCTGGATATAGAATAAACTGGAACAAAAGCGAAATTATGACGATAAAACCTCCTACATCTGTTGCTACATCTGTTGAAATTCCCCTTTAGAATTGCAACAGAAAAATTTAAGTATTTCGGCATCCAAATTACTAGGAAATATAAATCATTACTCAATGCAAACTATATGCCTTTAATAACTATATTAAATGGGTTGATTAAATTCTGGAAAACACTGCCGATGTCTTTAATAGGCAGAATAAATGCGATAAAAATGATCTTCTTACCACAAATATTGTACCTATTTCAATCAATACCAATATACTTACCTAAAAAATTCTTTAAAAAATTAGACTCTGATATTATAAACTTCATGTGGGATTATAAATCACATAGAATTAAGAAAAAACACTTGTGTAAATCTAAAGAATTAGGGGGACTGACACTCCCTAACTTATTGTATTACTATTGGGCAGTGAATATTAAAAATATAATCTACTGGTTGGACAGTTCTGCCCAACAGGTAGATTGGATAAGTATGGAGAAAGAGGATTGTTCCCCTTATAATATAGGAGCGATCCTTCTTTCCCCGATGAAACTGAACAATATAATATATAAGAATCCAATTATTCACAGTATAATACGAATTTGGAATCAAATAAAATTATCTTTAAAATTAAGAAAATTATCGCTTCTTTCTCCAATAACTAATAATCCCTCATTCAAACCATCCATTATTGATAAAACGTTTGTCCATTGGGAAAGATTAGGAATTAAAACAATGGGAGATATGTATGATATGGGAAAACTTTTATCATTCCAACAATTACAACTAAAATATAATTTGAAAAATAATCAATATTTCAAATATCTTCAAATTCAAGATTATTTGAAGAAATATACACAAGGATATCAAACCTTAACCCCAGATTTATTGAAGGAATGAATAGAAAGTCAGAATCAAGCAATTTAATATCTTACTTATATAATATAATTTTAAACATAGACACGCCAGAGACAATTAGAAGGGACTGGGAACAAGAGTTATTGTTAAAAATTCCTAACGATAGATGGGAAAATTTTTTATTATATGTAAATAAATGTTCAATTAATGTAAGACATAACCTAATTAAATTTAAAATTTTACATAGATTATATTATTCTAAAACTAGACTGAATAAAATATTCCCAAATGTTTCCCCCATCTGTGACAAATGTCTTACTCAAAATGCCACTATAGCACATTCCTTTGTCTTGTGTATAAAACTGTATAAATTTTGGAATGAAATTTTTGGAATTTTTACAAAACTATTTAACACAAAATTGAACCCCAATACAGAACGGATTATCTTTGGATCAATGGAAGAGGGAAGTAAACTAACTATATTCCAAGAAGCTTTTCTTAATTACGGTCTAATAACGGCAAAAAAACTTACTCAAATTTTGGAAAAATGCTCACGCCAACATTCAAAATGTGGATTTCAAATATGTCTGAAACGCTTCATCTTGAAGAAATTAGATTTCTCCTACTAGGCAAAGTAGACCAATTCTCAAAGACTTGGTCTCTTTTTATCAACTTTTTGCAAGCATATGGTGCAACATAACATAACCTCAGAAATTAAATGGTTTAGAACCGGGTGACGGATGGGCAAAAATACGAAATAGGTAGATCTCTCCTAATCTCTCTTTTCTTTACTTTCTCCTTCTATTTCAATCTTTTCAGCTTCTCTTCTATGCCCTTTATTTCTTTTGCTATCTGTTTCTACTCGCTTGTCTATCTATTCCGACACACTTTATTTCTTTTTTTTTCCACTGTTCTTTTATTATTAAATCAAAAGTATGAAGTTGTACAAGAATGGAAATATGTATGTATGTATTAGGTACTCAAGCACCACACTATTGTACTTACTTCTAACAAAAATAAACAAAATAAATAAATAAATAAAAACAATTTTTAAAAAATAAATAAATAAATAAAAGGGTCTCAACCTGAAACGTCACCTACTCCTTTTCTCCAAACATGCTGCCTGACCCGCTGTTACTCCAGCATTTTATGTCTATCTTCTATAATCAATAGTATGATGGATGTGTATATATCTAATATATACTGATGACTATATATCTAATAGTGAGCTGCTGTTACTGGGTTGGGATTCCTGCTATGGGAATTTATTTTGGCTACACTGACAGCACTTTGTATCCTACCCCATGTTGATGTGAAGCTTGCCCCAGATGTAACATACTCTGCTACCGACAGGCTTCTAATGGACTTCACTGACATCTGTGGAATCAAGTCTACTGCGCCATTCGATCATGGCTGATCTATTTTCCTACTCAACCCATTCTCCTGCCCTTACTAATCAAAAATGGATAGAAACATAGAAACATAGAAATTAGGTGCAGGAGTAGGCCATTCGGCCCTTTGAGCCTGCACCACCATTCAATATGATCATGGCTGATCATCCAACTCAGTATCCCGTACCTGCCTTCTCTCCATACCCTCTGATCCCATTAGCCATAAGGGCCACATCTAACTCCCTCTTAAATATAGCCAATGAACTGGCCTCAACTACCCTCTGTGGCAGAGAGATCCAGAGACACACCACTCTGTGTGTGAAAAAAGTCCTTCTCATCTCGGTCCTAAAGGATTTCCCCCTTATCCTTAAGCTGTGACCCCTTGTCCTGGACCTCCCCAACATCGGGAACAATCTTCCTGCATCTAGCCTGTCCAACCCCTTAAGAATTTTGTAAGTTTATATAAGATCCCCTCTCAATCTCCTAAATTCTAGAGAGTATAAACTGAGTCTATCCAGCCTTTCTTCATAAGACAGTCCTGACATCCCAGGAATCAGTCTGGTGAACCTTCTCTGCAATCCCTCTAAGGCAATAATGTCCTTCCTCAGATTTGGAGACCAGAACTGTACACAATACACCAGGTGTGGTCTCACCAAGACCCTATACAACTGAAGTAGAACCTCCCTGCTCCTATACTCAAATCCTTTTGCTATGAAAGCTAACATACCATTCACTTTCTTTACTGCCTGCTGCACCTGCATGCCTACTTTCAATGACTGGTGTACCATGCCACCCAGGTCGCGCTGCATCTCCCCTTTTCCTAATCGGCCACCATTTAGATAATAGTCTGCTTTCCTGTTTTTGCCACCAAAGTGGATAACCTCACATTTATCAACATTATACTGCATCTGCCAAACATTTGCCCACTCACCCAGCCTATCCAAGTCACCTTGCAGTCTTCTAGCATCCTCCTCACAGCTAACACTGCCCCCCAGCTTAGTGTCATCTGCAAACTTGGAGATATTGCCTTCAATTCCCCCATCCAGATCATTAATGTATATTGTAAATAGCTGGGGTCCCAGCACTGAGCCTTGCAGTACCCCACTAGTCACTGACTGCCATTGTGGAAAGGACCCATTTACTCCTACTCTTTGCTTCCTGTTTGCCAGCCAGTTCTCTATCCACATCAATACTGAACCCCCAATGCCGTATGCTTTAAGTTTGTATATTAATCTCTTTTGTGGGACCTTGTCGAAAGCCTTCTGGAAGTCCAGATACACCACATCCACTGGTTCTCCCCTATCCACGCTACTAGTTACATCCTCGAAAAATTCCACAAGATTCGTCAGACATGATTTACCTTTCGTAAATCCATGCTGACTTTGTCCAATGATTTCACCACTTTCCAAATGTGCTTTAAAAACATCAAACGTCTTGGCCTCCACAGCCGTCTTGGCCTGTGGAGGCTAATGTCTTGGCCTCCACAGAATTACATAGATTCACCATCTCTGGTTAAATAAATTCCTTCACATCTCCTTTCTAAAGGCATGTCCTTTTATTCTGACGCTGTGCCCACTGGTCCTAGACTCTCCCACTAATGGAAAAGTCCTTTCCACACCCGCTCTATCTAAGCCCCTCATTATCCGGTAGGTTTCAACGAGATCTCCCCCCCCCCCCCCCCCCCCCCCCCCCAATCCTTTAATACTTATGTTTAAATCATGCAAGCAGAAGTATGATGTGTGCAAGATTCTTGGCATCTGATTACTAGTTGTCCTATCAATGGGGTGAGGGGGGTGTTGAACAGCAAAACAAGATAATCTTTCCTCCTGTGGTTTACGGTATAATTTGAAACTCACATTTGCAAGGCTCTCCTTCAATTTTTTTGGTTTCACGCCATATTCTGCAATATCCTCAGTCTGCCCATGCTGATTGCTTACTTATCACTGCGATCAGTGGTGTTATCCAGCTAATATAATTATTTTTAATAGGAGAGAAGACTTAGTTTGACTAAATGGGAACACAGAAGGAAGTGTCGTGTGGAGTGAAGTGCGTAAGCGGTGAACTTTCCTAAAAATATAAGACACTGTATGCCAGGAAAATGATTGGTGAGGATTGAGAAAGTGCCGACTTGTTTGAGAGGTGTGAAATTCTCTCATTTCCAGCTTCGGATGCCATCGATCCAGCTACGCATCTAGTTTGCACGCAAGAAACAAGGTGCCACGTGAATGGCGGGAACAGTATTAACAGTGCAAGAACAGAGCAACCGATGAATAGTCATAGAGTCACACAGAGTGGAAACAGGCCCTTCGGCCCAACCTGTCCACATCGACCAACATATTCCATCTACTCTAGTCCCACCAGCCTGCATTTGGTCCATATCCCTCTAAACCTGTCCTTTCCATGTACCTGTCTAAATGTTTCTCAAACCTGCCTCAACTGCCTCCTCTGACAGTTCATTCCGTACACCTACCATCCGTTGCATGAAAAAGTTACCCCTCAGGTTCCCATTAAATCTTCCCCCCCCCCCGACCTTAAACCTATGACCTCTGGTTCTCAATTTCCTTATTCTGGGCAAGAGACTGTGTGTCTTCCCAATCTATTCCCCTCTTGATTTGTACACCTCAATAAGATTACTCCCTCATCCTCTTCCAAGGAATAGAGTGCGAGCCTGCTCAACCTCTCCCTGTAGTTCAGGCCCTCAAGTCGTGGCAACAGGACCAAACAAAATGCAGGATAGCATGCAAATGTTTATCATTAATTATTTTTCCAGTGAAATATATGGTAATAGCTGGTGTGGATGACAAAGAGCTTTCATCCTGTCTCAGAAAGATTTGATTTGGAAGTTTCAATAGTTTTTTGATTCTTCTATCAAGTACCTCTCCATCTCAAAAAATCTCTTTGTGCTCATTCAAGTTTACAAATCATTGCTCCCAAAATCATTTTGAATGGCACGGTGGCGCAGCAATAGTGTTTGCTAGTAATTCTTGCTATTGAGGGAGTGCAGCGTAGGTTTACAAGGTTAATTCCCGGGATGGCAGAACTGTCATATGTTGAGAGGATGGAGCGGCTGAGCTTGTATACTATGGCATTTAGAAGGATGAGAGGGGATCTTATTGAAACATATAAGATTATTAAGGGTTTGGACGCGCTAGAAACATGTTCCTGATCTTGGGGGAGTCCAGAACCAGCGCCACAGTTTTAGAATAAGGGGTAAGCCATTTAGAACGGAGAAGAGGAAACACTTTTTCACACAGAGAGTTGTATCTGTGGAATTGTCCGGCTCAGAGGGCAATGGAGGACGGTTCTCTGGATACTTTCAAGAGAGAGCTAGATAGGGCTCTTAAAGATAGCGGAGTCAGGGGATATGGGGAGAAGGCAGGAACGGGGTACTGATTGGGGGAGATCAGCCATGATCACATTGAATGGTGGTGCTGGCTCGAGGGCTGAGTGGCCTGCTCCTGCACCTATTGTCTGTTGTCTATTGTTTCCTGTCAGAGACCCAGTTTCGATCCTGATTGTGGGTGTTGTCAGTACGGAGTTTATACGTTCTCCCCGTGACTGCATGGACTCTGGTGGCTGAAGTGCCTGGGTCTTTAGAGACTCTTTAGCCTTAGTACAGCATGCATACAGGCCCCTCTGACCACCAAGTCAGAGCCAACCAGAGATCACCCCGTACACTAGTTCTATCCAACACACTAGGGACAATTTACAGAAGCCAATTAACCTAAAAAACTGTCTCAACCCTTCCCACCCAAACCACCCCCTCCCCCTCGACTCCGTCCAAGGACCCTGACAGTCTTTCCAGGTGAGGCAGAGGTTCACTTGTATCTCCTCCAACCTCATCTACTGCATCTGCTGTTCCAGGAGTGGACTCCTGTATATCGACAAAACTAAACGCAGGCTTGGTGATCGTTTTGTTGATCACATCCACTCAGTCCACCTAAACCTACCTGATCTCCTGGTTGCTCAACACTTTAACTCCCCCTCCCATTCCCACACTGACCTTTCTGTCCTGGGCCTCCTCCATTGTCAAAGTGAGGCCTAGCACAAATTGGAGGAACAGCACCACATATTTTGCTTGGGCAGCTTTCACCCCAGCGGAATGAACATTGGCTTTTCATACTTCAAGTAGCCCTTGCTTTCCGTCTCTCTCCATCCCCTCCCCTTTCCCAGATCTCCGCCCAGTCTTACTGTCCTCAACTACATTTTATCTCTGTACCACCCACTCCCCGGGCATCAGCCTGTCCTGCTGAGTTACTCCAGCATTTTGTGTCAACCGACAAACCTGCACATCTTTGGAGTGTGGGAGGAAACCGGAGCACCCGGAGTAAACCACACAAGGTCACAGGGAGAACGTACAAACTGTGCAGACAGACCCCATACTTGGGTCTCTGGCACTGCAAGGCAGCAACTCTACCGCTATGCCACTCTGCCTCCCTGTTTCCTCCCTGTTTCCTCCCTGTATCTCTAAACTAAACCAAACTAAACTGGAAAAAGAAACTGCATTTAATTTCATCATGGCAGCAAAATCAGAAAATAAACATGATTGCCAAACCACATGTCAGATATTCCGACGTCATAAAGCTGCAGAACAAATTGTTCATTTGAGGTATGTTTAGCAAACGTCAGCAAAGTCCCAGAGCTCACAATTACCCACTGACAAAACATTAAGACAAAATAGTATGGGACAAAATTGCAATTATTTCATCCAATTCTGAGGGCACATTCATACTTGTCAATGTAATTAACTTCATTTGAAGAGTCATTCATTTATACAGATGAGTTTAAATAAACTAGAGATGATTGCTTTGGTGTTACAGTGTGAAAGAAAAACTAGACTGATAAAAGAATAGTCTGATGGGGCTGAATAATTGGATTTTCTTTCTTTTTAGACATGGATCTGAATCGGAGAAAACTGTAATGAAAACAGAGTGAACATTTCAGACTGAATACCCCTTTTCAAGGTTCTTAATGATGGGAAACCCAATATTCTTGACCTCATACAGAAGGGATTGAGTAGGAACTGAAAGGCAATTCAACTTGCAGCATTAACCCTTCTTCTCTTTGCACAGACCTGTTGAGTGATTCCAATATTTCCTTTTTTGAATCCATACCAATTTTCCATCTCCCATCTACCTCATTGGAGACCTTTGAACTAATCTTGTCTTGCTCTGACTGTTGCACCCTTATCCTTTATCTGTGCACTGTGGATGGCTTGACTGTATTCATGTATAGAGTTCTCTTTGACTGGCTAGCATGCAAACAAAAGCTTTTCACTGAACCTCGGTAGGTGATGATAATAAACTAAACTAAACTAAATTAAACTGGCTTGGGATGGTTTACAGTCTAAGAATATTGCACACAGCAATACCAAGGCAGAACAGGTGATAAGAGTTCTGGTGTATTCTGAATTAAAGTGGCAAAGCTGCCTCATAGATTCAGAGACTTAGATTCAATCCTGACCTCCTGTGACTGCGTGGGTTTCCTGCAGGTGCTCCGGTTTCCTCACACATTCAAAAGACGTACAGGTTTGTAGGTAAATTGGCTGCGAGAAAAATTGTCCCTAGTGTGTAGGATAGTGCCGGTGTACAGGTATCGCTGATCAACGGGGACTCGGTGGGCCGAAGGGCCTGTTTCCGCGCTATATCTCTAAAACCAAAAATGTATACGTTTGCCATTTTAGTCACATTCCACAGAAGATCAATAGCATCGAATGACAAAAAAAAATTCCTTTGCACCAAAGGGCAAGATTGCAAAGTTCTTTTTTCTCTTTGGGTTTACAGAATATTAATCGACAAGGAACTCTTTATGAATAAAAAACAAGTATGGATAGAAAAATTGACTTGAATATGTTGCACAGGCAGAGGTCAATGCTGCCCGCCTGTATAATACCTATTATTGTATTATACTTTACATGGAATGCCAATAAAGATCTCTTATGCTTATAAATTATTTAAACAGAAATTTATGGGAAAAAGATTTCTTGCTTGAACACACTAATGTAAAGCACATTTCCGGGAGAAAAACTGTGTTTGGAAGAGGCAGCAAGTAAGAATTAAGAGAAAACTTCTGCTCATATAGACAGACTGCATCCATTCCCAACTTAAGAGTTGCTATTAGGCAACATTTCCTCTTGGATCAGTATTACATAGAATCCAGGTTATAGTACAGGAGCAGGCCATTCAGCCTGTAATATTTGAAACAAACATGATGCCAAGACCAACTCTTATCTGCCTGCACATAATCCATATCCCTCTTAAATGCCTCCACCATCACTCTTGGTAGTGTGTTCGCAGCACCCTCCACCCTCTGTGCAAAAGCCTTGCCCTGCACACCTCCTTTAAACTATGCCCCTCGCACCTTAAAGCATTGCCCTCCAGTATTTGATATCTCCAAACTGGGTAAAAATTTCTGACTGTATGCCCTATCTATGTCTCTCATAATTTTGCATACTATATATACTTATATCAGGTCTCCTCTCAAACTCTAGCATTACAGAGAAAACAATCCAAATCTGTCCAACCTCTCCTTGTAGCTAATATCCCTTACTCCATGCATCATTCTGGTTAGCCTCATCTGCACCCTTTCCAAAGCCTCCACATCCTTTCTGTATTGGAGAGACAAGAACTGCACACAATACTCCAGATATGGTCTAACCAGATTTGAATAAAGCTGCATTGTGACTTCCAGATGTTTATAATCAATGTTTCGGTCAACGAAGGCAAGCATACAACATGCCTTTTACCATTATTCCCAGTATTCATGGGAAAAAGATGGAAAGAAGAAATTTCAAAGCGATCGTGGACGGAATAAAAGCCTCTCCAAAGGTTACCTGCACATCATTCAACCTGAATTTTTCATCCAAGCCAATTTAACTGTAGAAAGTCATTAACCCATCAATTAGTAGTCAGGTTCCAGATGGTCAGTTTTAACTATAAGTTTGTAAGGCTCTTATCTGTATATCATGTTGTGCCTCTTTAATCTGCCATTATTACTGGTCTCAATTGTCTGGAAGCCCCACTTACAATATGACGAAATGGCTGATGCATCCATTTATAAAAACCATTGTGATCTTAAATGTTCCAGGCTGGTAGGTTGCCTGCCTTCCCATCGATTTATACTAAGGGGATGGGTAATATCCATGGTTTCAATGGTTTCTTTATTATCATCTGTACCTAGGTACAGTGAATACAGTTCAGCAAGACTATCACCATACTTAAGCATAATCCCCCAGTTAGAACAGCCCGCTGTGTCCATAAACAAGATGTGGCATTTTGGCGCCATTTTATAGTCCTTTTTACAGCTGGGACTGTACAATGGCTTTGATATTGTGTAAAATATTGCAAAATATCGCAAAATATAAAAATATCCTTCAATTTGGAATCTTTTGATTGCAATTTAAAGGTTCCACAAAATACCTTGCAGATTTGTCAGAATCTGCTTGTTGCTGCCTTCCACGCCAGAGAACCTAACTAGCGATGCTGGCTGTACGGGGTTTCTACATTCTCCCCGTGATTGTGTGAGTTTCCCCGGGTGCTCCAGTTTCCTCCCACACTCCAAAGACGTGCAGGTTTGTAGGCTAATTGGCTTGGTAACATTGTAAATTGTCCCATGTGTGTAGGAGAGTGTTATGCCCCTGTCCCACTTAGGAAACCTGAACGGAAACCTCTGGAGACTTTGCGCCCCACCCAAGGTTTCCGTGCGGTTCCCGGAGGTTTTTGTCAGACTCCCTAATGGTTGAAATCCGCTTCTTCTATGTTCCGGCAATTATTTCATAAAATTTCAAACCGGCCGCAACTAAAAATTGGATGCCGTTTTAAAAATCTGTAATTTTTTAGTCGAAGCTGATTGCGATGCTAGTTGAAGGTGGTTGACGGAGGTTGCAGGTAGAGGAAGGTAAGACCTTTTTTTCACCCAGTTTTATTCCACCAGGGAGGTCTTACCTTCCACTACCTGCAACCTCTGGCAACCACCTTTAGCTAGCATCGCAACCGGTTTCGAATAAAAAATTATATGTATTTTTAAAACGGCATCCTATTTTTAGCTGGTTTTGAATTTTTTGAAATAATCGGCGGAACATAGAAGAAGCGGAAACCACTTTCGACCATTAGGGAGACTGACAAAAACCTCCTGGAACCTCCAGGAACCACACGGAAACCTTGGGTGGGGCGCAAAGTCTCCAGAGGTTTCTGTTCAGGTTTCTAAAGTGGGACAGGGGCATTAGTGTGTTGGAATCGGTGGTCGGCGCGGACTCAAAGAGCTTGTTTCTGCTCTGTATCTCGGAACTAAAGTTAATTAAAAAACTACTCTGTTTCTCCCTCCCAGTATGCGTGCTCGATCTGCTGAGTATTCTCTGCTTCCAGTCCAGATCCCCAGCATCTGAAGATTTTTGTTTCAGTTGCAGGAGGAAGAACTGGCATTGTTTGCAATTGCAGAAACCAAATATACATCAACACAAAAACAATACAGAGCTCCAGAAGCGTCATATTCCCTCATAGCCGCGGGGTTTTCTGATTTATTAACTTCTCCTATTGATGGAAGCCATTAAAAGAACATGATCTGTTTGAACAGAAGAAAACTTCTCTCACACTGGTGTAATTTTCTTCAATAAGTGGTTCTCCCTTCAGCAGCTAATTGAATTATTAATGATTTTAATCATTAATATATTACACATATTGATTTTCCTTGCACTCGAGATTTGTGGCAGCATAAATACGATTATGGCATTGATCTGATCAAGAGGTTGGGGATTTATTTTTCAATATTTCCCAGAGAGTGGTACCAGGTGTGACTGAGTGTGTGAAGAATGCCCATTTTGCAAATCTTCCCAGTTAACATTTCTTGCATAGATTCAGGTCCATTTATGTTTATGCCAGTGATTGCTGGCTCAGCACTTAATTCTGTTCATTCATTTTACTTTCCTGAGGACCAAGATGCACAAAGTTAATTTTACCGTGTAGTTTAGATGGGTAAAATGGAGAATATTTTCTTATTACCTTGGCTCACATCTCTAGCCAGACTACATATGTAGAAAGGAACTATGGGTGCTTGTATGTACTAAAGATCAACGTAAAGTGCTGGAGTAGCTCAGCGTGTCAGGCAACATCTCTGGAGAAAAAGGATGGGTGACGTTTCAGGTCGGGACCCTTCTTCAAACTGGGTCTTACTCCTGCTGTGTTACTGACCTACTAGCTTACACCAGCACT
The DNA here is from genome assembly GCA_963514005.1 of Raja brachyura. Next base: position 114,848,990 of record OY740782.1, on the reverse strand, counting down.
TTGTGTCTATCATCTGGCCAGATTAGAGACGAGTCTGAAGAAGGTATCTGACCCAAAACGTTGCCTATTCATGTCCTCCAGGGATGCTACCTGACCCACTGAATTACTCCAGCACTCTGTGTCTATCTTTGGTATAAACCAGCATCTGCAGTTCCATATTATCATAGAGAGATTAGTTGTTGTTATTGTTGGTGCTTCTCAGTGGAGTGCTGGTTTAGTTTAGACACTCATCACACATGAGAAAGTTTAGGCAGTGTTTTGTATGCAGCAATGTGCAGTAGGTGCATAAATTTGCACGGCGGTGCAGCGGTAGAGTTGCCACCTTACAGCGCCAGAGACGTGGGTTCGATCCTGACTATGGGTGCCGTCTGTAAGAAAGGTTGTACATTCACCTTGTGTGGGTTTTCTCTGGGTGCTCTGGTTTCCTCCCACACTCCAAAGACATACAGGTTTGTAGGTTAATGGGCCTCCCCTTTTCTACATTCTACATTTTTATTCCTTCTACCAAAGTGCATTACCATACACTTTGCTGCACTGTATTCCATCTGCCTGATCTAAACATAAATTCTGTTCTCTCACCACAGAGGCTGTCTTAGATCTTTTGAATTGCCAGATGGAGTCATAGTCATAGAGTCATACAGCGTGGAAACAGACTTTAGCCCAACTTCATTTAGCCCATATCCTTTTAAACCTATCCTATCCATGCACCTGTCTAAATGTTTTGTAAACGTTGCAATAGTACCTATCTCAACTACCTCCACCGGCAGCTCGTTCCATACACCCGCCACCCTTTGTGAGAAAAAGTTACCTCTGAGGTTCCTATTAAATCTTTCCTCCATTGCTTTAAATCTAAGTCTAGTTCTTGATTCGCTTACTTTGGACGAGGGACTCGGTGCATTAAACCTCAAGAAGATCACCCCTCATCCTCCTCCTCGTGTATAGGTGATCATTGGCCAGTGTGGACTCGACGGACCGCAGGTCCTGTTGTCGCGCTGTATCTGTGAACTATAGTTTATAGTTTAACAAAGTTATTTTACAGAGATCGGGAGGATATATGTGGAAAGTTTGTTGTATCTGGCAAAGCCTGCTGAAAAAGGAAATGGGACAACGTTTCAGGTCGGGTGATTGTAATAGGGGGAGAAACAACGGTATCCCGATAAAGTACCACGGTGTCCATCAAGAAGTCTGAAGAAAGGTCCCGACCTGAAACATCACCTATCCTTTTTCTCCAGAGATGCTGCCTGACCGCTGACTCCAGCACTTTGTGTCTTTCTTCGGTATATACCAGCATCTGCAGTTCCTTTCTATACAGAAGGTTAATCCTTTTGACTCAGCAAATTGTATCAGCCAATTCAATCTCCTTCCATATCCATTGCCGTGATTATCATGAATATCTTACAGGCTTTGTCGAGGGGGGTGGGATTAAAGATGCAAGGTTGTGAGGGATATTGCCCATGCTACATATTTTCAAGGGGATTTTCCCTTGCAATGTGCTCAGGAATTCCTGGCTTTGTTGGAAATCCCAGTGACGTTCAAAGGATAATCACCGCCTGGAGACCTGGTATCCCCAGAACGTATCTGAATTAAAGGGCAGAGTGTCTGCAGCCTTGAAGCTGAGGGATTAGACAATGACCACATGCGACACCATTAGCCTGGTGCAAAACTGCATCCTCAAGATCTCCGTGGAAGCTTCGGTAGGTGGGTAAACCGGGGAGCGTTACTTCCAGTTCTGATAAACTGTGAGGCATTTTAAAAATCTTCCATTATCTCTGACTTGTAATGGCATTTGGACATAATGGTTTGTTGGTTTGTTTGATAATTGGTTGGTTTGTTTGATGGACTGGGCTGTTTCCACGATTCTCTGCAATTTCTTACGGTCTTGGATGGAGCTGTTCCTAAACCATGCTCTGTTGCATCCCGATAAAATGCTTTGTATGGCACAGCTGCAAGTTATTTTGGGGGGAAGAAATGTGCCTTCTGAACCTCATAGTGATTCCTGAATGGTGCAGCACAGTGGCATAGGTGATAGTGCTGTCACCTCATAGCTCCAGAGATCTGCAATGCAGAACACCCTGAAATTAAACTTTGTCACTACTACAATGCTTCAATACTTTTAGTTTTAGATTTAGTTTAGTTTATTGTCACGTGTACCGAGGTATAGTGTAAAGCTTTTTTGTTGCGTGGTAGTCAGACTAGTGAAAGACTAGTCAGCTTCGCCGACACCTCCGCTCGGTTCGCAAAACCCAATCTGATCTCCCGGTGGCTCAGCACTTCAACTCCCCCTCCCATTCTGAATCTGACCTTTCTGTCCTGGGCCTCCTCCATGGCCAGAATGAGGATCACCGTAAATTGGAGGAGCAGCACTTCATATTTCACTTGGGCAGTTTGTACCACAACGGTATGAACATTGACTTCTCTAATTTCATGTAGTCCTTACTTTCTCCTCTCCTTCTCAGCTCTCCCTCAGCCCACGGGCTCCGCCTCTTCCTTTCTTCTTCCCGCAACCCCCCCCCCCCCACCCCCACCCTCACATCAGTCTGAAGAAGGGTTTCGACCCAAAACATTTCCTATTTCCTTCATTCCATAGATGCTGCCTGACCCGCTGAGTTTCTCCAGCATTTTTGTCTACCAGCAGAAAGACTATACATGGTTGCAATCGAGCTGTCCACAGTGTACAGATACATGAAGGTATTCCATTGTCTGTAAGATCTTGTCCATGCTTAGTCCACAGACTAAAAATGAGTCCTTGGCGGTTTTAATAAATGCCTTCCCTCACTGTTCCACCTGATTAAATAAAGATCACGTATTTCGTAGTGGTGCATTTTCAATCAGCATACGAGCCATCAAGTATGCTTCAAAGATCTACCCTAAGCAATCCACTGTGACCTCAGTTACGTTGATGCACACGTGAAGTGCTGCAGTAATATTTATAAGCCATTTATCTTTTTAATTTCAGGGATCGTTTACGCCCAACTGCATTTTGCATCCAACCTAGTCATCGTCGGTGGAGCTAAGAATGCAAATGTAGCAATTTATTCTCAGCCCTTGCCTAGCTTGCCACCCTGCCACCCCTCCCTTTCACTTTCCACAACACTATTTAATGCATGGACTGACCCTTTGTCCATCTGCATCATCACTCAACTGCAATGCGAGCACTGCTGTAAAATGGTGCACTTGCCTTTAAATGGTGTTCCGTGGAAGAGGTCATACACTCATTTCGTAATCTCAAAAAAACCTGAAGTGCTTTAATGCCATGGGAGTACTTTTGAAGTGCAGTCCGAGTTATAATGCAGGAAAGTGGTCTTTAAAGAGCACAAAGTGTTAATGACCAGTAGTCTGTTTTACTGAGGATGGTTTGGTATGATATTATGTTTTGCAGTATTACATGTTCCCGGTAGAGATGAGCCTTGAGTTTAATATCTTGTATCTGAGAATGAGGTGATATCTCATTGAAACCTACTGGATAATGAAAGGTGTAATTAGCGCGGACGTGGAAAGGATGTTTCCACGGGCGACACGGTAGCGGTAGCACGGCAGTAGAGCTGCTGCCTTACATTGTCAGACACAGTCACATGGGTGGAAATCCCGGGGGGGGGGGGGATAGGGGGGACATATTGCCCCCATGTTTTGAGAGGTGAGGGACATTCCCAACCATGTTATCTCTTCCCTGCTTCTTCCCCCGCAGTCAGGCAGCCAAACTGCTGCGTCGAAGCGATCGAGACTCTCGATGTTGAAGCCCCCGCCGGGCGATGGTAGATCCCGTGGTCGATTTTAAGCGCGCCGGGTGATAAAAGGCTACATGAACAGGCCAACTCAAGCCCCACGATTCGGGCGGACGAAGCTGCTGTTGCAGGAGCTCCCGGAGGTCGGTTACCAACCAGGGACCTGCAAGCTCCCGATGTTACCGTGCACAGGGCCCGCGTCCGAAGTCGAGTCGCAGCTGCAATGCCGCCACAGCCTCCGAAGTCAGCCAGCTCCGTGATGATAAGTCCACAGGCTCGGCGACCGGAGCCCTCAAGGTCGATTCCAGTTGGAGGCCTCCAGCTCCTAGATGTTATGTCTCAGCGCAAATATATATCTATTTTAATTTACACCACTTTTGGCCTTCTTTCACCATCTCTCGTCTAACCCAGGTCCCAGGATCGTTATAGTAAGATGCGTGTAAGATGTGTGTGTGTGGGGAGGAGGGAGTGGGACGAGATTAAATTGTTAGTTGTCATGCACACTTGTCATCGGGTCACCAGAAAATTGTGTACCCCCATGTTTTATAAGCGATTTCCGCCCATGCACTAATATGTAGGATGGTGCTAGTACACAGGGTGATCACTGGTCGGCGTGGAATTGTTGGGCCAACGTATCTCTAAAGTAATAAGAGAGTCTAAAACCACAGGGCACACCCTCAACATAAAAGGATGTAACTACAGAATGCTTGCACTAGTAGGATTTTCAGTGTTCCATTTCGGGACATATGACAATAAAACACTCTTGACTTTCTAGATTGGACTCTTGAGATGAGGGGGATTTTCTTTAGTCAGAAGGTGGTGAATCTGTGGAATTCATTGATACAGACGGTTGTGGAGGCCAAGCCATTAGGTATTTTTAAAGCAGAGATTGATACGTTCTTGATTAGTAAGGGTGTCAAAGGTTACAGGGAGAATGTGAATGAAAGGAAAAAATTGATTGGGCATAATGGAATGGCAGAATAAACTCGATGGGGCGAATGGCCTAATTTTACACCTATATCTTATGATCTTATATAAACCTATAGATAGGGTAGACAGTCAGATTATTTTTCCCAGGATGGAAACAAATCAAATGCTAGAGGGCATAGCTTTAAGGTGAGAGGGGCAAAGTTTAAAAGAGATGCTAGGGACAGATTTTGTATGCAGTGGATAGGGAGTACCTGTAATGTGCTGCTGGGAAAGGTGATTGAAGCAGATACGTTAGTGCCATTTTAAATACTTTTGGATGGGCACATGGATATGCAAGGGATGCAGAGATATGGGTTATGTGCAGGTAATTAAGTGATGGTCTTGGCATCATATTCAGCACAATCGTTGTGGGGTTGAGCTCTTGTTCTTGTGCTGTACTGTTCTTATGTTCTTGCGGCTTAACCAAAAGGTTCCACCTCTGACTGTGCAGCATTCCCTGGGTGAAGAACTCGTGAGTTAATCCGGCATTTACCCAGGAGCCAATGGGGTGGCTTTATCACCATTTTAGAGACTTTCTGGAGATACCTAAAATGGCGTTTTACAGAGAGGTTGACGCATCCCAGTCTCAAGTGTTAATCTGGAATAGTTGGCATTACAGGCACTTAGAGTTGGATCACTAATCACACTAAACACCAAGTGCTGGAGTAACTCAGCGGGTCAGGCAGCATCTCCGGAGAAAAGGATGAGTGATGTTTTGGGTGGGGATGCTTCTCCAGTGTGAAGAAGGGTCACATATGCCTGACTCACTGAGCTACTCCAGCATTTTGTGACAACTCAATTCTATCCATATTGTTATCAATTCCACCCCCCCCCCCCCCATCTTCCCAGATTATATCACTCACCTACATACCAGGGGCAATTTACAAAAGACCTACCAAGCCACATGGCTTTGGATCATACCTTTAGAAAGCATTTCATTGTTCTGACAGGACATATGACAAAAAAAACTTTTACTCTCTCTTGAGTCTCGAGGTGAGGAGGAACTTCTTTAGCCACAGTGGTGAATCTGTACGGTTATACACAAAGCTGGAGAAACTCAGCGGGTGCAGCAGCATCTAAGGAGCGAAGGAGCTAGGCGACGTTTCGGGTCGAGACCCTTCTTCAGACTGGTCAGGGATCAGGGAAACGAGAGATATAGACAGTGATGTGGAGAGATAAAGAACAATGAAAGAAAGATATGCAAAAAAGTATTGATGATAAAGGAAACAGGCCATTGTAAGCTGTTTGTAGTGTGAAAATGAGAAGCTAGTGCGACTTGGGTGGGGGGGGGGGGGGGAGATAGAGAAGGAATGCCAGGGCCCGAGGGCTGAGGGAGAGGTGGGGAGGGGGAGGAGGCAGCCTGGGTTAACAGAACTGGGAAAATTCAATATTTAAGCCCAGAGGATGCAGACTCCCCAAGCGGAATATGAGGTGCTGTTCCTCCAACTTGCGGTGTTGCTCACTCTGGCCGTGGAGGAGGCCCAGGACCGAGAGGTCGGATATGGAATGGGAGGGTAAGTTGAAGTGCTGAGCCACCGGGAGGTCGGGTCGGTTATTGCGGACCGAGCGGAGGTGTTCGGCGAAACGATCGCCCAGCCTCCGCTTGGTCTGTAATCATGTATTGTCTTTCCGCTGACTGGTGAGCACGCGACAAAAACTCTTTACTGTACCACGGTGCACATGACAATAAACTAAATTCAATTCAACTAAACTAAGGAGAGACCCGGGTTTGATTTTGGCAACGAGTGCTGGAGGAGTCTGGATGGAGTTTGCACAGGTTTATAAACCTGTACGAAGGGTGAACCTTTGTACAGGTTTATAAAATCACAGATAGATCAAAGTGCTGGAGTAACTTAGCGGGTCAGGCAGCATCTCTGGAGAAAAAGGATGGGTGACATTTTGGGTCGAGACGATTCCTCAGACTCTTATTTCCTAAAATCCCGGAGGGGGGGGGGGGGGGGGGGGGAGGCATAGATAAGATGAGAGGGAAAAGATTTCAAAGGGACCTGAGGGGTAACATTCTCATGCAGAGGGTGGTGGTTAATGGACCGAACTGCCAGAGGAAGCTGTGGAGACAGGTAGATCAACTACGTTTTAAAGACATTTGGACAATGAAAAGGATAGGAAGGGTTTAGCAGCATGTTAGCAGGTGGGATTAGCTCAGGTAGACAACATGGTCAGCATGGATGAGTTGGGCCGAATTGCCTGTCTCCATGCTGTATACTCTTGTGTATATTCATGAATTTCTTATCCTGTTTTCTTGAGATTATAACCTGTGATTTTAGGCACAACCAGAGGAAACATTTTCCAGAGGAAACACAATGCTATCTATGTTTTCCAGAGATCAGCAATTCAATAGAGCTTCATTTGTCACATATGCAACCGCACGGTGAATTTATTTTTGTATATATAATACATGCAGGCACCACCATTTTTGGCGCCATTGTTCAGAGTCCAAAGTCCAGTTCCCGTGAACCGACGTCCCTCTCCTCCCCTCGCCCAGCCATCTTTGTGACGCGGGGGCGCCCCCTGCAGCCATTCTTGAAGGCACTGCATCAATTACCGTCCGACTAGCCCACTCCTAGCACTGGACGTCTCCATCTCCCTCCCAGCTACGCCGTTCAACGAGCCATCGGGTGGGTTACCGGTCCCACTGACCGACGAGCATGTGAGCAGGTTCCCGGTCCTGCCAACCGATGAGCCTTCGGGAGGGCCCCTGATGAGCTTGTGGGCGATCCCCTGTTACGCCGTTCAATGAGCCTTCAAGCGGGTTCCCCGTCCTGTAGTGTGGAACAACAGCAAGGCCTCCACCGCCCAGCATCTGCTGCCTGACCTGCTGAGTTACTCCAGCATTTTGTGTCTTCTCTCCTGGATCCACACTATTAATTATTCCCACCACAAATGGCTTGTGGATTAATCGGCTGCTGTGAATTACCCCAGTGTGAAATGGGATCACAGAACTAGTGTGAACAGTTGATCGATGGTGGGCCTGGACTCACCCAGTTGGCCAAATGGCCTGTTTCCATGCTGTATCTCGAAACACTAAGTACAAATTTGCACTTCAATTTTATCTCCACTCAAAATTACTATTCCCCCTGATGTACAGATATAAAATTACACATATATCGCCTTGAGGGTATAATATAAGGCTGGGAATGTATATTCCCTCTCCTAATAACCGGGTTGAAGTTTCAGTTAATGGCTCCTGTCTTACAGCAAAGGTCTGCTGTCATCTGTCCAGTCCAATCAAACACTTCCACTCAACCCTCACATGCTTTGACGCCACTGACATTTAGATCTGCAGCATTTTAGCCGTTAAATAAAATGAGTATAGGTGTCGATGTGCACTTTCTTGCAGGTCATAATGGAAATTGTCACAACAGTGAACAACCATTCTGAAGCTACGCAAGTGGACATTTCATTCTTCAACGCTTCAGACAAGAGAGAAAGCAAGTCACCCGAGAGGCTGCAATGAAAACCTGGGAAGGAAGAACAGTTGGCTGGACCATAAAGGATCATAAGTTCATGAGTTCTAGGAGCAGGATTAGGCCATTCGGCACATCAAGTCTACTCCGCCATTCAATCATGAATTACCTATCTTTTGCTCTCAACCCCATTCTCCTGCCTTCTCACCCCAACCTCTGACACCCTTACTAATCAAGAATTTATCAACCTCTACCTTAAAAATATCCATTGACTTGGCCTCCACAGCCGTCTGTGGCAATGAATTCCACAGATTCACCACACTTAAGAAATTCCTCCTCATCTCCTTTCAAAAAGCATGTCCTTTAATTCTGAGGCAATGGCTGAACAAATTTCCGATTTAGGGTTAGTTTTATCATAGTCACATGTACCGAGGTACAGTGGAAATCTTTGTTTCGTATGCTGTCCAATCAAATCAGATATTATCATACCTGAATACAATCAAGTAAAACTCAAGCACAATAGGTAGGGTGAAGGAACGGAAACAGAGAGTCACAGAGTCATAGAGTGATACCGTGTAGAAACGGGCCTTTCGGCCCAACTTGCCCACACCGGCCAGCATGTCCCAGTTACACTAGTCCCACCTATCTGTGTTTGGTCCATTTCCCTCCAGCCACATCCTATCCATGTACCTGTCTAACTGTTTCTTAAATGTTGGGATAGTTCCTGCCTCAACTACCTTCTTTGGCAGCTTGTTCCATACTACCACCACCCTTTGTGTGAAAAAGCTACCCCTCAGATTCCTATTAAATCGTTTCCCCTTCACCTTAACCTCTTCAACAAAATCAATCAAACAAACTTTATTGTCATTTAGAAATACATTGATATATGCAATTCCAAACGAAATTCAGTTGCACTTGGCTCCCCGTGCAACACGATAGTAAACAGAAGGATAAAACGGATAAAAGGATAAAATGGATAAAATAATTAAATAGACAATGGTGGCAGCCCATTACATTACATGGCATTCAGGAGTCTGATGGCTCGTGGGAAGAAGCTGTTGTAGAACCTTGATGTTCTGCTCCTTATGCTACGATATATTTTGCCTGAGGGCAGCAGAGTGAACAGTCCGCGATGGAGATGTGTGGGGTCCTTTATACTGCTGGCCTTAGACACGCAATGTTTGGTCGCAATATCCCCAATTGAGGGGATAGAAGTCCCGATGATTTTTTCAGCCATCCTCACCACTCTCTGCACGGACTTCCAGTCGGAGGTTTACAGTCCCCAAACCAGACAGAGATACAGCTGGTCATAATACTCTCTATGGTGCCCCTGGAGAAAGTGGTGAGGACGGGATGGGGAAGGTGAGCTCTTCTCATCTGGCGCAGAAAGTGCAACCGCAGCTGCCCTTGATTCACCAACTCTGGGCAAAAGACTGTGTGCATCTACGTAATTTATTCCTCTCATGATTTTATACACCTCTATAAGATCACCCATCATCCTACTGCGCTCCAAGGAATAGAGTCCTTGCCTGCTCAACCTCTCCCGATAGCTCGGGCTCTCGAGTCCAGGCAACATCCTTGTAATCCTAGTCTTGGTAAGGAGTCGGTTTTTATTTTGCAGGGGAAGTGTTGAGGACAACAGCTCAGGCCCTTGAGTCCTGGCAGCATCCTCATAAATCTCCTCTTCACCCTTTCCAGCTGACAACATATTTCCCATAACATGGTGCGCAGAACTGAACACAATACTCTAAATGCGGCTTGGCCAGCATCTTATATAAATGAAACATGACCTCCAAACCTCGATGCTCAAATATACAGGTCTATCCAAATCTTGGATTATGTTGGCTACTTTCCCTAGGCAGCATCAAGTGTAGATAGAGTCAATGCTGCGGAGTCTGGTATGTGTAAGGGACTGAGCTGCATCCACAATTTCATTTCGGAGTCACGTGAGTGACTTCGTGAAGAACCCGCCAGCACGCATGTGCGACATATCGTCGCAACGCATTGCAGTCGACGGCTGGAGGTGGAGCGCGGCTCACCACCAGCCCTTCATAAGGAGCCGCTCAGGTAAGTGAAACTAACCTTGAGTTGGTTGGTTCCTGTTGGGAGAGTGTTTTCTTTCAACAGGAACATGGACGGGAAAAACAAGGGCCGTAGGACGTCCGCACGGAGTCGCCGGCCACCCATCCCGGAGCCCTCATCAACGGCTACACCTGCGAGTCAGGCCGGGAAAAAGGCGAGGAAGTCGGGGAGCCCTGTCGCTACAGGACCCGACCCGCCGACACACCAGAGCTCCAGTGAGGATCCCGCGGAGCAGGATTTCGGTGTGCCACCGGAGCAGGTTGACCCTGACTCCGTATCTCTGTCGCCAACGGGCTCGTTGGTCGACCTGGGCAAGGGCTTGCGTGCTGCTGCACGGCCCTTCTCCCTGAGCCCTCGGAGGAGAGGCAGGGATGGAGCCCGTAAACCTAGCCCTTCACGGGCAAAGGTATCACCTGCCGCTAGATTGCGGACTGGTGAATTGGTGGGACTCAAGTCCACTGGGAGACCTGCAAGGACCAGTGTCGACTCCCCAACCACCAAGACTAGGAAGAGTCATCCGGGTGGAGTCCCGCCACGGTCACCGAGTCCCCCGTGGATGGGGGGATGGGACTGTACGCCGGCTAGGCCCAGGATTAGGGCAGTCGGCAAGCCCGCGCGGATGTCGGGTCACCACGCCGAGGCGTCGGGTGCCGTCTTCTCACCGCGTTTGCCCTCCGAGGCAGCGGGATCGAGCTCCGCCAAAAGGAGGCGTTTGAGCGGATCCGCGCGGGAATCGCTCAGCTTCGCTGCGGCGGCTGGTAGCGACAGCTTCCGGCACCGAGACTACCTCGACGAGGTACGGGCCGATGAGCGGACCCTCAGCAGTTCCGCAGAACATGAGGACTCCGACCGCCCAGGATCTAAGGGCGAAGGGCGTATTGACAGGATGGAGCGGATGTTGGAGCTTCTCCTGCAACAAAAACAGAGGCAGGAAACATCCAGCTCCAGAGGGCACAGGGAGATATCACCATCATCAGCAGGAAGCCTTAGACAGCCGGAGGATGAGGACATTTTGGGCCATGCACCAGCTACATCGGAGGCCCCTCAGGAAGAGCTCCTCGATGTAGCAACAAAATTTGCATTATCGGAGACATCGGGACTACCCCTCAACCCCAAACTGGCTGCCACCGTGGACTTCCTGACCAACCATCAGCTCCAGGAGGAGGTCCTGTCGGAGGCCATAAACAGGCACAAAGCCCCATCAAACTGCAACTCCCTCAACGTGCCCATCGTCAATACGCCAATCTGGGGCAACATCAGCACAGGGATCAGGACCCAGGAGATGAAGCTCCAGCGGATCCTGAAGCTGCTCACAGCTGGGATTACCGCGTTTGCGTGGTCGGTGGATGGGGAGGATCTGAGCACCGAGCAGGAGGATGCTCTGGCTCTACTGTGCACCACACAGTATGAGATAAACGCCTTCAGGAAGAGCGTCATCAAACCCACGCTGAACCCAAAATTTCCGGGGTTGTGCAAAGCACCTCCTACGCCGCCACCCAGACAGTTGTTCGGGGAAGACCTCCCGAAGAGGGCCGAGGAGCTGGATGACCACGTCAAAATGGTAGGACTCATGCGGTCACACATCTCCACCAGGCCGCCGGCCAGGAAAGTGCCATTTTTCAGGCCACGAGGCCCTGCCGTTAGACCAGCAAGGACCTACGCTCCAGCTCTGCCTCAATTTTAGCAGCCTCAACAACCTAGGCCTTTTTTAGGGCTAGGCCCCCAGCGGTCATCATGGAAGATGCGGACGCCGCATCATCAGCCCAACCCAGCACCTCCACGTCCGGCCAAACATATCAGGGACCGCCGGTAACCATGGAGGTAAGGCGGTCTGGATTTCATGCACCTGCATGCTTAACTTCACATGTTGGTGGGAGACTGCGGTTCTTTACGGAGGCATGGGGAACTATCACTTCTGATGGGTTTATCTTACAAAGTATTCAAGGCTATGAGATAGAATTCATCAATGGTAAAATCCCTCCATCCCAGCATATGCCAGATCGGAAATTTACGCTGTCCAGCAACGAAACGGCAGTAGGCTATGCTGAAATCTTAAGGTTACAAGAAAAAGGCGTGATAGAAAGAACTATACACGAACCAATTGAATTTGTATCCAACATATTCACTAGAACCAAGAAGGATGGAGGATGTCGGGTTATTATTGATCTGACCCATTTGAATACCTTTGTAAAATATACCCATTTCAAAATGGACACGTTCGAAACAGCCAAGTCATTGATTTCTCATGGCTGCTTTATGGCATGCATTGATTTAAAAGATGCATACTATTCAGTATCCATTCAGAAACACCACAGGAAGTTCTTAAAATTTACTTGGATGGATCAGCTCTGGCAATACAGGGCTTTGCCAAATGGGCTTACCACAGCCCCTAGATTATTTACTAAATTGCTCAAACCTATTCTGGCCACGCTAAGGAGACAAAATCACATAGTGATGGCCTATCTGGATGATATCCTAATCATTGGGAACACCCTGGAATCAGCGGAACTGGCAGTTTCAGCCACCGTGGCAATTTTTCAGAAAATGGGGTTCATTATCCATCCAGATAAATCAAAGTTCTGCCCTTCACAGGTCATGGATTATCTGGGGTTCACGGTGGATTCCAATCGCATGAGGGCCACCATACCAACTAACAAAGTTGGGGATGTCACCCAAGTATGTAAGGATCTAGTCTGGGCCAGTATACCATCAATTAGACAAACTGCTAAGGTAATTGGCAAGATCGTAGCACTTTTTCCAGCTGCCCAATACGGACCTTTGCATTATCAAAATTTGCAGAGAGCCAAGATCTCAGCATTAAAACTGAACGCTGGACATTTCGATAGACCAATGCAGCTGCCTCTAAAGGCTAAGATTGAGTTACAATGGTGGGTTGACAATATTTGTGACTCATTTAAACCCATCATTTTGCCCAATCCGATGGTATACTTACAAACAGACGCAAGCTCCCATGGCTGGGGAGCTACGGACAACTACTCTAGTTGTGGGGGCAGATGGGACACCCTTCAATCTACCCTGTTATTGTCACAAGGGATAAACTGTTTGGAGATGATTGGAGCATTTCACGGACTCCGAGCTTATTGTTCTAACCTTACTGATGCTCATGTCCGTCTCCAAATAGATAATACCACTGCGGTGGCATATTTAAACCATATGGGCGGTACCAGGTCAATTTCATGTGATGAATTGGCAAATACAATTTGGCTCTGGTGTATTCGACGGAATATTTGGATTTCAGCTACCTATTTACCAGGTGAGCTCAATACAGTGGCGGACACCAGGTCACGCAAATTTAATGACAACATCGAGTGGATTTTGAATCCTCAAATCTTCGCTAAAGTTACAGCCAAATTTGGTAAACCGGATATCGACCTCTTTGCGTCACGGTTGAACCATCAGGTACCAACATACGTTTCGTGGGAACCAGATCCTGGGGCAATGGCGATGGATGCGTTCTCGCTGGACTGGGGGAAATGGTTCTTCTATGCATTTCCTCCATTTTGCCTCATCAGTCGGGCATTGTGGAAAATCCAGACGGATGCTGCCAAGGGCATTCTTATCATACCCGACTGGCCTACGCAGCCATGGTATCCGGTGGTCCTTGATATGATCAGTAAACCTTAGGTCCTCTTAGAGGGTTGCCCACAAATGGTAACAAACCCTGTGTCAGGGGAACCACATCCCTGCCACAGTCATCTCAACTTATTGGCTTGCAGGTTCTGAACAGGCCATTACTGCGGTATGGCCTATCATCTAGAACCATGGATACCATCGGAGCGTCATGCCGGGAGTCTACCAGGCGGCAATATCTCATACACATCTGAAAATGGGAAACCTACTGCGGCCGCTCCCACATTGCATACGTAACCATCACCGACGTATTGGAATTCCTGGCGGGGTTGCACCATGACGAACACCTCAGCTACATTGCCATCAACAGCGCCAGAAGTGCGCTGTCATTCTACCTCAATATCGAGGTAGGATCCAACAGGCTGGTGTCCAGACTCATGCGGGGAATATTCAATTCCAATCCGCCCAGACCGCGGTATAACATCACCTGGGATATCGGGAAGGTATTAACCCTGCTCAGGACGTGGTCGCCCATGGAGGGGCTTGAGCTGGACAAACTCACCCTGAAGCTGGTGATGTTACTGGCACTGACTTCAGCGCAGAGGGTACAGACACTCCACAAGGTCTGGATCGACAGGATGATCTCTACCCCTGCGGAAGTAATCTTCTTCATAGATGAATTACTCAAGCAGCATAGACCTGGGTTCACAGAGCTGCAGCTGAAGTTCCCGGCATACCCCGCTGATGCAAGGCTATGTTTAGCCGCCCATATCCGTCACTATGTGAAAGTGACGAGAAAGCTGAGGGGAATGGAGAAATACTTGCTTATCACCCACAAGAAACCTCACCATAGAGTGACGGTCCAGACGATATCCAGGTGGCTCAGGATCGTCTTGGGTAAGTCAGGTATTGACACTAATGTCTTCAAATCCCATTCCACCAGGGCTGCATCAACGTCGGCGGCAAGGGTCATGGAGGTGCCCATGGCCCATATTCTTGCCACAGCAGGATGGGCGAATGAAGCCATCTTCCAGCGGTTCTACAACAAACCTGTTGCTGCTCCTCTACAGTTTGCGGAGGCCGTGCTGAATGCAGGTCAAGAACGTGGAGATGTCCCCGAGTGAGGGGTTTTTACTTTGTTGTTAATAAATATTGTTCTTATTTTTCAGTACAAGCAGTCTGGAAAGTTGTTTACTCCTATCCATCCTTATAAGTGGTGTGTGACAGCATGGACATGGTCCAGGGCATGGAATCACAGCGCTTTGAAGTCTTCACGAAGTCACTCACGTGACTCCGAAATGAAATAGTAAGATTAAACGAGAACTTACCAGTTCGAAGGTTGATCTTTATTTTATGAGGAGTTGCGATGAGGGATTTTGTGCCCTCCGCTCCCAACCCTCGATCATAAATCAACTGGTAATTAGAGTCTCTTTAATCTTACTATAACAAGTTATTTCTCTGTTGTTGGTCCTGTGATTCCACACCGCTACTTTGAAGTATGTCGCGCATGCGTGCTGGCGGGTTCTTCACGAAATCCCTCATCGCAACTCCTCATAAAATAAAGATCAACCTTCGAACTGGTAAGTTCTCGTTTAATCTTACTATTCTTTGTTATTTGTTGTGGTTTTGGGCTGAGCTGTTCCAAAATCAAGCTGTGCTGGAACCCAACAGTATGTTTCAAAGGTGCATTAGCAGAGTCATTGAAGGGATATAGACCGCATGTAGGTATATGTGCAGTTCTATTGTTGTACATCCCCAACCCAGGTTTGAAGAAGGGTCCCGACCCAAAACGTCACCTATCCATGTTCTCCAGAGTTGCTGCCTGATCTGTTGAGTTACTCCAGCACTTACTGCCCTTCGAGGTTTAGAGGGATATGGGCCAAACATGGGCAGGTGGTGTTAGTGTAGATGGTGCACCTCCGTAGGCATGAACAAATTGGGCCAAAGGGCCTGTTTCCATGCTGTATGACTATTGAAAAACGTTTGTGCCTAATACATTACTAACATTAGCTTAACATCTCAAATAAATTAATTGTGGGTAGTTTTACCTTAGGGTATTGTTATAGAATTGACAAATCGGCAGACAGTCATATATTATCCTTGTGAAATACAATGAAAGGAAGATTCCAACAGAACATTTTACAGGTTTATCATTTTTAAACTAAACTCCCAAAATTATATCATCCTATTAATTTCAGACAGGAAAGAAAAAACACCTGAAAATTACATGAATAAGACAGGTTTGGAGGGATATGGACCAAGCCCAGGCAGGTGGGACTAATGTGGCTGGAACATGTTGGCCGGTGTGGGCAAGTTGGGCTGAAGGGCCTGTTTCCACACTGTATCACTCTATGCCTCTATGACCTGTTAATGGAGTGTTGGCTTTAAATGAGGAGATTATGATTTCCATTTCCTCTGTTGTTCTGATATATTCTCGGATCGAGTACATTTTGTAAAATACATTGCTGACAATTTGGCTTGATGCTAATTCTCACGCTGATCCATGATACCCATAAATAGCAGCACAATATGGTAAGTGCTGTGTTAATTTGCAATGATTCATTCAATTGTTATACTCATTGTCTTGTTATGCTATTGAACAAATTGCACACATCGCTGCTCTAGATGTAAGGACAAAATGCCTGGCAGATCCATCCACGGCAGTCTAAAGAGAGCTGTATCATTTTGTACAAGAAATAGGTGCCACGGAGTGGCACGGTGGTGCAGCGGTAGAGATGCTGCTTCACAGCGCCAAAGACCCAGGTTCAATTCTGACTATGGGGGCTGTCTGTGCGGTGTTTGTATGTTCTGCCCGTGACTTGCATGAGTTTTCTCTGGGTGCTCCGATTTCCTCCCACACTGGAAAGATGCGCAGGTTTGTAGGTTAATAGGCTTTGATAAAAATTTTACTTTGGAGTCACGTGAGTGACTTTGTGAAGACCTCGCCAGGCACGCATGCGCCACATATCGTCGACCGCATGTGAGCGACAGGCAGGGAGGAGCGTTGCTCCTCTACTGCAGGGTACCTGCAGGTAGGGAAAAACTAACCTGCAGTCTTTTTCTTTCAGGTGACTCTATTCACAGGGTCTCCAGGCCGCCTCGAATCTGACTGCCGCGGGCAGTCAGCGGCGGCACCAACAGTCTGGAGTCGGGCAGCCCGTTGACCAGGAGGGTCCGGGCTCACACACTCGCCGGCGGAGGACGGCAGAGGTAGCCAACTCTACACCACAGCCCGCAGGGGACACCGCGGGCTGCCGGCATGCATGAAGGAGTGGGGCTTGCAGGCTCGCCGTGCGAAGCAAGCGACGGCAGAGCAGCGGCCCAACTCTACACCGCAGCCCGCAGGGACACCGCGGGCTGCCGGCATGTATGAAGGAGGGGGCTTGGAGGCTCGCCATTCAAAGTTAGCAAGAGTGAGCTCCTCCACCGGATGATTCTTAAAGACCCTCAGGTAAGATACTAACCTTGAATAGCTAAGCTTCTGTACTAGACCTTGTTACAGAAACGATTGATGGAGACCAGAATGAAGGCATGGAAGCATGCCTCCAAGGGCCATGCGACTTCAGATGGGAGTCAGCGGCCACCATTCCCAGAGCTGCCCGTAACACCGGCAGCACCTGCTCTGCGGACCGGGATAAGAATGCGGAAATCGGGGAGCCCTGCGTAGCCAGGACCTGTCTCTCCACCACGGCTGACCATGGGGCCACAAAGTGGTAGGAGCACCGTGCGGGAGCAGGGCAGGCAAGACCCTGACTCCCTACCACTGTCACCTAAGCATAGCGACAATGGAGCAAAGGTGCGTAAACGTGTGACCTGCTCGGCGGCACGTTCTGTCTCCCCTACTATGTAGGTCACCAGAGCAGGGGGAGAGCTGCGCCCAGGTCATGCCCCGCTGCAGCGGAAGGCATCGACATACCGCCGGGGGTAACCTGCTAGATTGCGGGCTGGTGATGGATCTGCTGGAAGTCAGGGAGCCCTGCGGGAGGAGGAGGTACCGGCATACCACCGGAACAGGCTGCCGGAGCGCAGACCGGTGGCAGCAGATGTCGGTCGGCACCCCCGTTGTAACGGGTATAGCCCGCTAATGTCCAAACGACGGCGGACTAGCGGCATGTCCATGCGGGAGTCGTACAGCCCCGCAGGAATGGCTGCTGATGACGATCTGCCAGCGCACCTCGGCGAGGTGCGGTTCACTGTTAGAAGCCCAGTGTTCAGGAGAACCTGGGGAAGTCGGCTTGTTGTCCGCATGTAGCGGCAGCGGTCGCATGGCTAGGATGGAGCTAATGGTGGAGCAACTATATCAGCGGGATCTGGATCGGCAAGAGTTTGGGAGCCGGATCATGCCGCCACCTTCAATCTCACCTTCGGCAGTGCTAGGAGTCAGCAGATGGCCGATTTTGATGAAGAAGCGGCAGCAGAAGAGCCCACTGCTCTAGATCCAGAAGAAGAAATGCTGGAGGTAGTGTTGAAATTTGCGAAGCCTGTATGTTCAATTTCCTGACGACACACCAGCTCCAAGACCAGGTACTTTCAGAAACCATGGAGAAGTACAAGGATCCTGGAAATTGTGTTACCCTGAACGTCCCGGCGGTCAACTCAGCCATCTGGGGGCACATCAGTTCCAGTGCAAGGCAAGAGGTTAAGATGCAGAATTAAGATGCTTAAAATTAAGATGCACCTGTTGATGTCGGGCATCACGGCGCTCGCCAGGACCCTCGATGGGGCAGGTGTATCCGCAGAGCAGCAGGATGCTCTAGCCCTCCTGTGTAACACACTTCGAAATAAACTGTTTTGGTCAGAACTCCATTCAGCCTGACCTTAACCCTAAATTCGCTGGGTTGCGTCGTACCTCCACCACACCACCAAGACAGCTGTTTGGGGAGGACCTGCCCAAGCAGGTCAAAGAACTTGATGAGAAAGCCAAAACCGTGGGGCTGATGAAACCACCATCATCGTCAAAGGTGCAGACTTACCGAAGACCACAGCCTTATCCTCCCTCCAAACCTCGTGGGGGGGGGGGCAGCCAGAAGACCATCAAGAACATATCCGCCACCAACTCCCCAACAGCAGAAGCCTTTTTTAGGGCAGGGCTAGCATAGACTACCTCACCACACACCAGCTGCAGGAACAGGGATTTACCGAGGCAATCGAGCAGCACCCAGCAACGACAGAACACCAGAAACCAGAACGTCAGGCCCGCCAGTAACCATGGAGGTAAGTGGTTCTCTTAGAAGTACTGCATGCATAACCTCACAAGTAGGAGGAAAGTTACATACATTCTGGGGCTCTGTTTGTCACTATCCCAGGGAACAGAGCAATAGACATAATAGACGCATGTAACAGCCTTGCTTGCGCCAGGGAACCGACTATTAGACATGCTGCTAAGGTAATTGGTAAACTTGTAGCTACATTCCAGCTACATAATTTGGGCCGTTACACTATCGAAGCTTGCAAAAAGCTAAAGTCTCGGCATTAAAAGCGAATGCTGGACATTTACGAGACTATGCAGCTGCCAATCAAAGCATAAATTGAGCTACAATGGTGGATTAGCAATGGTTGTGATTGTTAAATCCCATCATTACATCAAACCCATTAGTCGTGTTACAAACCGACGCAAGCGCCAAGGGCTGGGGAACTACTGACACCATTCCAGTTGGGGTGGTAGATGGGATTTGCATGAGTCTACTTCTCTTCAATCACAAGGTATAAACTGTTTAGAAATGCTGGGAGCATGTCACGGGCTTAATGCACTAATCTGCAGTATATGTATGTTCGTCTTCAAAATAATACCACTGAGGTGGCATATTTAAACCTTATGGGTGGTGTCAAGTCAATATCTTGGGATGAATTGGAAACATTAATTTGGCTCTGGTGGATTGAAATAAATATTTGGGTATCAGCTACGTACTTTCTGGTTAAGCTCAATATAGTGGCGGACACCAAGTCACAAGTATTTAATAACGACATCAAGTGGATTTGAACCTCCAAATATTTGCTAAAATTATAGCCTAATATGGAACACCTGATATCAACCTCCTTGCGTCCAGGTTGAGCCATTGGATGCCAACATATGTCTCTTGAGAACCAGATCCTGGGGCAGTGGCGATGGACACGTTCTCGCTACATTGGGGGGGGGGGGGGAAATGCGTTTTTTTCCTATGCTTTCCCCATTCTGCTTCATCAGACAGGTGTTGCAGGAAACGCAACCAGGCTCTGCAACATAAAGGACCATGGACGTCAAACAGCATCGTGCAGAGAGAGTCCACTAGGAAGCAGTACCTCACCTACATAAGGATATGGGAGGTTTTCTGTAGTCAGACCTAGACCACCTACATATCTGCAACGATCTCCAATGTGCTGGAATCATCACGGGTCTGCATTATGATGAGTCTCTCAGTTACAGTGCCGTATACAGTGCCAGGAGTGCACTGTCATCCTATCTGAACATTGGAGTGGGATCTCACCAGCTGGTATCCAAACTATTAGGGGTATGGTCTATCCATCCCTCCCTGACCATGATATTATATTACCTGAGATTAGAGGTAGTGTTGACCCTACTCAGGAGCTGGTCGCCTATGACGGATTTACCACTGGACTTACTCACCTTCAAAGTGATGATGGTAATGGCACTGAACACAGCACAACGGGTCAAGACTTTACAGGAATTAAACCTGGATAGAATGATCGACCCATAATAAAGTAACTTCTTTATAGAAGAGTTGCTTAAACTACACAGACCTGCGACTACAGGTCTGAAAATGGGTATCAGGTATATGGAGACGGATCTGTTTCAGCCATGGAAACCCACGTCACAGGGTGATTGTGCAGACTATCTCCAGATGACTCAAGGTGGTATTCAGTGCAGCAGGTAAGACACTAACTTTTTTTAAATGTCATTCTCCCAGGGCTGCATCCACATCAGTGGCAAGGACCATGGAGGTGTTCATGGATTATGTCCTCGCAATAGCGAGCTGGGCCAAGAATCTACATTTCAGCGGTTTTATAACTGACTTGTAGCCGCTCCCGCAACGTTGGCGGATTCAGTTTTAAGTGCTGTTCCTTAAACATTTGTCCCCGAGTTCAGGGGGGTTATTGTTGTATTAACAAATGTTATTATTTTTCAGTTTGTTCAAGTCTGAAATACATTAACATACTTCCTCCATCAGAATTACGGCAGTGTGTGAGCATGGACGTGATCCAGGGCATGTAATCACAGAGCTTTGAAATCTTCATGAAGTCACTCACGTGACTCCGAAGTAAAATAGTAAGATTAAACTAGAACTTACCGGTTTGAAGTTTGATCTTTATTTTATGAAGAGTTGCGATGAGGTATTTCGTGCCCTCCGCTCCCAAACCCTCTATCATAAGGTAACTGGTATGTTAGTTCTCTTAAATCTTACTATCTTCAGTCATTGTTGTTATCTGTGATTCCACACCGCTGCATTGAAGAATGTCGCGCATGCGTGCCTGGCGGGGTCTTCACGAAATCCCTCATCGCAACTCCTCATAAAATAAAGATCAAACTTCAAACTGGTAAGTTCTCATTTAATCTTACTATTATAAATTGTCCCTAGAGTGTAGGATAGTGTTAGTGTACGGGGATCACTGGTCGGCATGGACTCAGTGGACCGAAGGGCCTGTTTCCACAATGTAATTCTAAACTTAACTAAACTAAATACGGAACAGGTAGCGTCATGTGCATCAAGATTGTCTTTAATTTGAACCATCAGTGCAAAATAAGACTTAAATGTGACTTCCTGTCAAATTAATCCTGGTGGTGAAATATGAAATCTCATGTCGACATCTCATCTATGGTATGGATTTATTTTCCTATGTTTGGCAGAGACTTTGTGGGCCGAATGGGCTTTCCCTGTGCTGTACTGTTCTATGTTCTCAAATATTTCATTTCTGGTAGCAATGAGAAAAACTGATGCAGTGAACATTGACCATAGAGCCTAGAACAGCACAGGAAATACCCTTCAGCCCACATTGTTTTTGTGCCGTTAAATTGATCTCATCTGCCTGTCCATGATCCATATCCTTCTATTCCCTGCTGTTCCATGTACCTATCCAAATGTGTCTCAAACGTCAATATATTAACTGCCTCTACCATTACTCAAGGCAATGCGTTCCAGGCCCCCACCATTCTTAATATAAAAATTTGCCTTGCACATCTCCATTAAACTTTACCCCTCACACTATCTACGCCCTCTAGTGTTTGACAATTCAACCCTGGGAAATAGGTTCTGACTGTCTACCCTATCTATGCCTCCCATCATGTTGGAAAACTTCTATCAAGTCTCCCCTCATCCCCCGATGTTCCAGAGAAAACAATCCAAGTCAATCCAACCTCACCTTGTAATTGAATCGTCTACTCCAGGCAGTATTCTGGTAAACATTCTCTGCAAACTCTCCAAAGCTTCCACATCTTTCCTGTAATGGGGTGACCAGAACTGCATGCATTACTCCAAATATGGCCTAACCAATGTCCTACAGAGGTGCAGACTGCAATGATGAGTTATGTGGGAAGTCTTACGTCCATGTAACCTGAAGTGAAATCTGATCATCAGCAAATGGGCAAATTCTTCTCCTCCAAGATTAAATCAACTGCTTGGAACCCCAATGATAGACACAAAATGCTGGGATAACTCAGCAGGTCAGGCAGCAATACTGGAGAACATGGATAGGTGACATTTTGGGTCGGGACCCTTCTTCAGACTGAAGCAGGACCTCAACCCGAAATGTCACCTATCCATGTTCTCCAGAAATGCTGCCTGACCCGCTGAGTTACTCCAGCATTTTGTCTCCGTCATTGGTATTAACCAGCATCTGCAATTCCTTTTTATTATATGTTGAACCCTGATTCGATTCTAAGCACGAATTGGATCAACATATTCCAAAATATGTCCTTTTCACCCCAGCAACATCACCGGTTTCATCCTCTCTTTCCCCACGTTTTGCCACCTGTCTTTCCTACTTTAAACCTCCATTCCTTCATTGCCTTCATGGGTCAAAAATTGGATTGATCATAGGCTTCATAAGTCAGGGCATAATATGTAAGAGTTGGGGAAGTATATCATAACTTTACTAAACACTGATTAGACTGCATGAATAGCAGAGTGTTTTCCGCAGGGCAAGGGAGTCTAGGCAAAGCAAACAGCACATGCTCATGGAGAGAGGGGAGAAACTGAAAGGAGATCTGAGGGGTATACTTTTCACACAGAGAGTGGTGGCTTTCTGGAGCGTGCTGCAGAGGAGGTGATGGAGGCAGATACATTTGCAATGTTTAAAGGGCATTTGCAGGGCTGCCAACATTGGGTGAGTTGAGAAATTGAAAGGAGGCGTAGCAACCGAGCGGGGGGGAGTTGGTAGGGAGCTTTTGCATTTTTCAGCTTGAAACTGTGCAATCTGGTGCACACTGTTGCGAGTCTTTTAATTTACACTTGAATGCAACATTTATGCTTCAAATTGGATTAGGTATGAATAAGGTTAGGCTAAATTACATTCCTAACTACATTCCACAGTAGAGCCAGGCTCTGATCAACAGGTGCAGCACATGAATGATCTTAGTATATTCATGTATGGAAATCAGATTATAATTCATGCTGTTATGCATATATAGAGAAACAAAAACCTAGAAACAAGGCAAGAGGAATTGGACTTCCATCACTGTTCTGCACAAATAAATCAATCAACCTTACCCTTTGACTATAGAAACAAGACGAAAATAATGCCACATATTCAACCGTATATGGTTCAATTAAATTAAGATATATATGTAAATCATATATATGGAAACAGGCCCTTCGGCCCACCAAGTCCACACCGATCAGCAATTTACCTTACACCAGTTGTAACCTACATGCTACAGACAATTTACAGCAGCCAATTAACCTACAAACCTGCACTTCTTTCGAATGTGGGAGATCTCGGAATATCCAGAGAAAACCATGTGGTCATAAGGAGAATGTACAAATACTGTATAGACAGCACCCGTACTCAGGATCAAATCTGGGTCTGTGGTGCTGCAAGACAGCAACTCTACTGCTGTGCCACCGTGCCACCCCATTAAATTCTTATTTCACGTCAATAAAGATGAACACATGATTATAATTTCTGCCCTTAGTTGGATAACACACATCTCCAGTCATTGTGTTTTATGGCTGGTTTTCAACCTCTTCAGTCTGGAGGTCTCGTCCCAATACATCACCTATTCTTTCTCTCCAGAGATGCCGTATGTCCTGCTGAGTTATTCCAGCTTTTAGTGTCTATCTTCAGTTTAAACCACCATCAGCAGTTCCTTCTTACACTCTTTGTTAAGCGAAACAGGTCATATTCTCATAATATTATTCACCTCAACTAAATCTTTTCTTCACCTCCGTTGCTACAGCGAATACAATCCCAGTTATCAAATCGTTCTTCAAAGTGAAAAAAAAAATTCCAGCCCTGCCAATATGTTCATAAATCGCCCCTGGATCCTCTCCAGAGCAATTGCACCCTTTCTACAGAATGTCAGTCTCACAGCATGGAAACAGGCCCTTCATACCAACTTGTCCATGCAGATCAAGATGCCCCATCTAAACTAGTCCCATTTATCTGCATTTGACCCATATCCCTTGGCATTTCCCTCTCTCCCCCCCTCCCCGGGAACGCGGGCCAGCCTAGATGCTCTGTGTCCAGCTGGGGTCCGGGGGAGGTGAGGGACAGAGACCCGGGGGTCGGGCATCGGAGCGGAGCTACACCCCGAGATTCATCCCCGTGGCTCCGGAGACGGCACCGACGCCCTCACTCACCCGGTCCGCTCCTGGCTCCAGGCCAGGGTTGAAGCTCCATGCGGTGTGAACCGAGCGGCCGATGGCCACAGAGCCGTCGTAGGTGAGGGTGAAAGGTGTGAGCAGTGCCTAGAGGGGTCGGTGCTTGGACCACGACCATGTCTCACCTATCACACCATCTGCACGGGGATGTGAATGCGGGTGAGGCAGCATCTATAAAGCAGTAGACAAAAATACTGGAGAAATGCTTGAGTGTGAAGAAGGGTCAAACTCAAACATAGATGCTGCCTCACCCGTTGGGTTTCTCCAGCATTGTTGTCTACATTGCCATTTTAAATAGTGTGTGATGGGCTTAAGCCACTTTAATTGCTCGTTCTTTACGGGGAACCCGCCGACAAAAAAACTATTCTCATTGGTGAGTGTGGAGGAGTGTAACTTTATTTATTTATTCTTTTGTTTTTTGAGCGTGAGAACTTCTGTCATCAGCGTGAGAGTGTGAGAATTTCCTCAAATGCGTTAGTCTCATGCTCAATGCGTGAGGGTTGGCAGCCCTGATTTGGATAGGCACATTTACATAAGGCATAAAAGGATGTTTGCATTCTATGCTCAATCCAATTTCTAATGAGAAAGACTTTACTCCCAAGTTATGTTTTGAGAAAAAGAGCATTTTATGAATTAATTGCAAACTATTCTGCCTCTTTGCACAGAGCATTAGGTTTTAATGGCTCTCATTTTTTTGTGTTACTTCTTGGTTGAACAACTAATCCAGTTGGTAATTTAGAAATAATTGCACTTCTGTTATAATGCAATGTCACTATTTTTAGAAAGTATGGGAAAAATACTTGGCTTAGTTATCTCAAATAGCATGTGGGCAATGTCCCATCAACTCCTTATCCTTCAATTAAAATAGAGAGGGCTTCCCATTATGCATTGGAGAGGGTTCAGAGGAGGTTTATGAGAATGATCCCGGGGATGATTGGATTAATATATGGGAACAGAGAACATAGAACAATACAGCACGTGAATGGGCCCTTTGGCCTAAACATTTGTGCCAAGCATGATTGCTGCGAAGGCCAAATCATTGTGTATTTTTAAAGCGAGTATTGATAGGTTATTTTCCCTTGCAACCGCAGGACTTGTCGCTTTACCTCCCCCCTTGACTCCATCCCAGGACCCAAGTAATCTTTCCAGGTCAGGCAGAGGTTCACCTGCATCTCCTCCAACCTGATCTATCACATCTGCTGCTCTAGGTGTCAACTGCTCTACGTCGGTGAGACCAAGCACAGGCTTGGCGATCACTTCACCCAACACCTCCGCTCAGTTCGCAATAACCAACCTGATCTCTCGGAGGCTCAGCACTTCAACTCCCCCTCCCATTCCGAATCCGATCTTTCTTTCCTGGGCCTCCTCCATGGCCAGAGTGAGTCCCACGGCAAATTGGAGGAGCAGCAGCTCATATTTCGCTTTGGTAGTTTACACCCCAGCGGTACGAACATTGACCTCCAATTTCAGGTGGTCCTTGGTTTCTCCCTCGTTCCCCTCCCCTTCCCAGCTTTCTCACAGCCCACTGTCTCTGCCTCTTCCTTTCTTCTTCCGGCCCCCCCCTCATCCCCACATCAGTCTGAAGAAGGATCTCGACCCGACACGCACCTATTCCTTCGCTCCATAGATGCTGCCGCACCCGCTGAGTTTCTCCAGCATTTTGGTCTACCATTGATAGGTGCTTGATTAGTAAGGGTGTCAAAGATTGTGGGGAGAAGGCAGGAGAATGGTTGAGAAGGAAAAATAGATCGGCAATAATCTATTGGCGGTGCAGACTAAAAGAACCAAATTGCCTAGAGGTGTATAAGTTCATGTGTAGGATAGAACTACTGTACAGGTGATCATTGGTCAACGTGGACTCAATGGGCCGAATGACCTGTTTCCACGCGGTACCTCTAAATGAAACCAAACTGAACTAAATTGCCTGCTACTCTCTGGTGCCAGGGACAAGGATGGCTTGGAGTGGCTGCAGAACATTCTAAAGGGGGGGTGGGGATGAGTATTCTCAAAGGGAGGGGATGAGTATTCTCAAGGGGGGGGGGGAGCCATCGAGCACGTTGACATAAATTGTACAGGTAGGAAAACGGATGAGGTCTTACTGAGTGAATATAGGAAGTTAGACAAAGAGCAGGATCTCGGGGATAGTAATCGAGACGGTGAGGGTGAAATAGGAGTGTAGATAGATGAATGTGTGATGGAAGAATTGGTACAGGGGGCACGCATTCAGAGTTTTGGGCCATTGGGATCTCCTCTGCGGCAGAGGTGACGTGTACAAGAGGGACGGGGTGCACCTGAACTGAAGGGGAACCAATTTCCAGCAGGCTGTTTTGCAAGGGCTACTTGGGAGGGTTCAAACTAAATTTAACAGATAGATGGGATCCGAAGCAGTAGTGAGACAGATAAGAGGCTGAAAGTTGATGCAGAGGTTAATGGGCAACAAGTTCAATAGCAGGAAAGGCAGGGGGCGAGGGAAGACTGTTGGATTAAATTGCATTTAGACTTTACACTCTAGACTCTAGAGTATAAAGTATAAATGCAATTTAATCCAACAGTCTACTCTAGAGTCTAGAGATACAGTGGAGAAACAGGCACTTTGACCCACCGAGTCAGCGCCGACCAGCGATCCCTGTACACCAGCACTCGGGGCAATTTACAATTTTTCTAAGCCAATTAACCTACAAACAATGTGAGGGAGAAAACTGGAGCTTCCAGAGAAAACCCAAGTGGTCACCAGGAGAACATACAAATTATTTGCAGACAACAGCAGTAGTCAGGATCGAACCTGGGTCTCCAGCCTTGTAAGATAGCAACACTTTTGCTGCGCCACTGTGCAACCCCTTTTATTTTAATGCCTTGGACCTGACAGGGAAGGTAGGATAAAATCAGGGTATAAATAGGTACATGGGACTGGGATGTTATAATCACTACAGAAACATGGCGAAGGGACTAGCTGAGATGGGGCATCGTGATCGGCATGGACATGTTGACCTGAAGGGCCTATTTCCGTGCCGTATGACTCTATGATTCGTAGCTTAATGCTCCAGGGTGCAGATTGCTGCAGGTAGAATGAAGGTGGAAGAAATTATTGAATAAAGAGAGCATGATGATAGTAAAGATAGACATAAAATGCTGGAGTAACTCAGCAGGTCAGGCCGCATCTCCGGAGAAAAGGAATAGGTGATATTTCGGGTCGAAACCCAAACGATGATAGTAGTCTGAGATGAAATTCTTGAGGGATCTTCCAATAAGGCTTAATGAGTGTGGAGATGGGAAATAAGAAAGGGATAATCACTTGTTGGGATTGTATTATAAGCACCCAAATATCAAGAGATAGCGAAGGCCTCATGTGAAAAATGGAGGCATGGGTCAGGTGCAGCCCGCTTTGGAGGAGAACCCTTGGAGGAGTATAGTGGCTGCAGGAGTATACATAAGAAGGAAACAAAAAGGGCAAAAAGCGGGCATGAGATAACCTTGCCAGAGAAGATTCTGGAGGCCCTAAAGAGATTTTATAAGTATATTAATAGGTACAGGAATAATTAGGAAGGGAATAGAGCCCCTCAATGATCAAAGACATGTGGAGCTGCAGGAGATGGGTGTGATCCTTAATTAATATTTCTCCTTTGTTTTTAACTGTGGAGAAAGACATGAAGACAGAGGAACTTGTTAAAATTAATAGGGATGGCTTGGGAATAGTCTGCATTACAGTAGAGGAGGTGCTTAAAATGCATGATGGTATATAAATCACCAGGGTCTGATCAGGTATATCCAAGAACACAGTGGGAAGCAAGAGAAAAGGTTGCTTTTAAATGGTTTCTATGTACCTCCCTTATCTGCTTCCTCTGGCAGCTCGTTCCATATACAGACCACCCACTGTGTGAACAAGCTATTAAATTCCAAACACTGAACATATGGTAAATGCAAAGAGCATTCAATGTGTTTTGGTGATGAGAACATTTGGACCTGCTTATTTTGTCCTTCCAAGGAAGAAAAAGTCATTGATTTCAGTTCTTACTATTTGGAATTAGCTACAGATTTGGAGAATTTTCTTTTCAGTTCAGATTTCCAAATATTTTCTTTCTTTTTAATTTATTCATTCTGCTGTAATTAGTTTAAAGATGCATTGTGGAAACAGGTCCTTCGGCCCAACAAGTCGGCAACAACCAGTGATCCTCATACACCGTACACTAATGCTATCCTACACACTACGGACAATTTACAATCTGTACCGAAGACAATTAACCTACAAACCTGTATGTCTTTCGAAAGTGGGAGGCAACCAGAGCACCCGCGGAAAACTCATGTGGTCATGTGGAGAACGTACAAACTCCGTACAGATAACAACCGTAGTCAGGATCGAACCCGGGTCTCTGGTGCTGTAAGGCAGCAACTATACCGCTGTGCCACCATGCCGCCCCTAATAGAAGTATAAATGTAATACAAATCGAGGGAGAAAGTAACTTGTAAAGATGAGTTTGTAAGAACTATATAGGTAGGCAAAGTAAGTGGGCAATAAGGTGCCAGATGATGTTTGATATGGGGAAATGAGACATTGTCTGCTTTTGTAGGATATGTACAAAATTTGAATTTTTTTTTGAAGGATGACAGGGATTAAGCATTGGAGGCAGACACAAAATGCTGGAGTAACTCAGCAGGACAGGTAGCATCTCTGGAGAGAAGGAATGGGTGACGTTTCGGGTCGAGACCCTTCTTCAGAAGGTACTTACCTTCTAGGCTGCTCTCAGGATGTTTTCCTGAAGAGCATCTCTGGAGGACATAGATAGGTGATGTTTTGATTAGGACCCATCTTCATGTTCTCCAGGAATGTTGCTTGATCCATTGAGTTACTCCAGTACTTCCTGTTGTTTTTCTACATAAGTACCTTCTAGGTAAATAAATCTTTCCTGAGACATTAGGAAATGTGTAAAATAAATCTGGGTTAATCAGAGGCATGTGAGGCAGCAACTCTACTGTTAATCAGCCTCTGTAAGTTGCCCCAAATATGTAGAGAGTGAATATGTCAGCGTGGGCTCGGTGGGCCGAAGGGGATTGAACATGTTGTATCGTTCAATCAATCGATCAGTGGGACTAAAGGCTAGTAAGTCTCCTGGATCTTCATAAAAGAAGTGGTTGCTAAGAATGATACATGGATGTGATCTTTCAAAAGTCCCCAGTTCCCAAAAGTCATACCAAATGGAAAAACTGCAAATGTAATGGGCCTTTTCAATGAAAGAGACCGACAGCAGGAAACTAAAGGCTAATTAAACTAACATCAGTTATTGGGAACCACTGGAATCCATTATCCAAATATAGTCAAGCAAAGTCAACTAGGTTTTATGGAATACTGGGGGTGGCACAGTGAATACAATTGACTTTGACTTTGGCAGTGGTAGAGTTGCTGCCTTACAGCCCAAGAGACCCAGCTTCAATCCTGAGTGCAGGAACTGCCTGTACGGAGTTTGTACGTTCTCCCTGTGACTGCGTGGATTTCTCCGGGTGCTCCGGTTTCCTCCCACATCCCAATGATGTGTGGGTTTGTAGGTTAATTGGCTTCTGTAAATTGTCCCTAGTGCATGGGCTACAACTTGTGTGAATGGATGATCGATGGTTGGAGTGGACTTGGTGGGCCCAACTCTCTATCTCTATCTCTATCTCTATTTCCACACTCTATCTCTAAATAAAACTAAACTACACTAAAACAAAAATAATATGTGTTAGAATTCTATAATGAGCAAAATCGATAATTGGGAAGTAAGTGATACATTTCAATTTCCAACAGGGGTTCAGGAATATTGAACATAGCAAATTTCAGGACAAGACAAGAGGCAATAACTTTGGGGGCAACATGTTACTGTGGATAACTAACAAAGAGAGTTTAATTTGGAGAGAAATTAGAGCGTGGAAACAGTCCTTCAGCCCAACAGGTTTGTGTCGACCACAATCCCTGTGCATCCTACTCACTATGGACAATTTACAGAAACCAATTAACCTACAAACCTACACATCTTTGGAATGTGGGAGTAAACCGGAGCACCCAGAGAAAACCCACATGGTCACAGGGAGAATGTACAAACTCCGTACAGACAGCACCCATCGTCAGAATCGAACTAGGGTCTCTGGCACTGTAAAGCAGCATCTCTACCACGGTGTCTCCACTGAGATTCGGGATAAATTAGTCATTTTCAGGTTGGTAAGCTGTAATTTATGGGGTGCCAAAGAGATCAGTGCTGAGGCCTCAACTGTTTACAATCTGTATTGATGATTTAGTTGAAGGGACCGAGTGCATGTAGCCAAATATACTGAAAAATAATCAACAATACTTAGTCTGTCATAGCAGTTGAACTTCAAAGCTGCTTGTTACTTCGCAAACCTCAGCCCATTCTTAATCACTGACAAAATATTTAGAGTCACGTTTAAGTCTGCAGGTGGCATTGGGTTTTGTAAGAGAAGGAAATGTGCGTGAAAAAGGAAGACTAGCATTTTATGTGTTTGATTCATATAGCAACCGGAATGGCTCACACTTACATTGAAGTAATCTACAATAGGACGATAAGAAATGTCATTACATACAGTTTCCAAAAGAGATAATATGTTGAGTCTGCAAATAGATCCATAATGGAATATACTAAAGGTGATAATACCCACCATAGCATTTGTGAAAGCTGTGATAGTGGAACTTTAGACAAACATTAAGTGCACTGCAATGTGACCACGAGGTAATAAAGTTGCCTTTCAGAAGTATGTGAATGGATAGTGTCAAAGCATTAAAGTAGAAGGTGAAATGGAGACAAACCCAAAATGCTGGAGGTACTCAGCAGGTCTGGCAGTATCTCTGGAGAAAATGGATCGATGACGTTTTGGGTCGGGACCTTTCTTCAGATGGAAAGGAGTTTCCTTTTTACTCATTTTGATCTGGAGTTTACTTTGAAGCAGTGGAAGAATTAATTTCACACTGCAACTTTCAAAATGGAATTGGACATTTATCTAAAGGGTATAAAAACCCTATCGGGAAATGGGGTTGGAACAAGACTAACTGTATGGTTCTGTCAAAGGGCCCTCTCTATAAAAAACTTGCCCTGCACATCTTGTTAAAACTTTGCCGTTCTCACCTTAAAGCTATGCCCTTTACTATTTGATTTTCCATCCTGGGAGAAATATTCTGACTGCTTAATCTAACTATGCCTTGGGTTGTTTAAACTTGTAAATGTTGACAATTTTTATGGATTATAATATTATTTTTATTTTTTAAGACAAAACAAGGACCCACAATGAAAGAGCACTATAGTGTTTTGTGGGGTTATGTTAAATGAGGTATTACTGTTCTTTTATCAGGTCACCCCTCAGCAATTCCAAAGAAAACAAACTAAATTTTTCCCAGGGTTACACAAAAAGCTGGAGAAACTCAGCGGGTGCAGCAGCATCTAAGGAGCGAAGGAGATAGGTGACGTT
The DNA here is from genome assembly GCA_963514005.1 of Raja brachyura. The sequence goes on along the minus strand of OY740782.1, from coordinate 114,816,941 downwards.
TCGGGTCGAGACCCTTCTTAAGAATTTATTCTTAATAAATTTTTCCCACCTCTAAGTTGATGTTTCAATGTGAAGTTGCAATATAGTTCTTGATTCCCCTACACTGGCTAAAACTGTGCATTCACCCTATCTATTCCCCTCATTATCCTACACACTTCTGTAAGATCAACCGTCAGCCTTAAGGAAGTCCTTCATGTAAGCTTCTTCAATCATCAAGCTGGCGACAATAACATTGCATGTCAACCTCAACTAACATGAAGTGATGAGCTATATTTGCTTCTGTACTCATTTAATGTTGCCTTAAATATATTTATGCTCAGTTTTTACTGAAAATATATCCTCCAAAAGTATTTTGGAATTTGAGGAATAGGCAGACAAACGCTTTCTCTGATTAACCCAGATTTATTTTACACATTTGCCATCCATCTAAACCAGTTATGAAATATTAAGGTACTCGAAGAAAGCAAATGAAAAACTGGCAACTGATCCTCGATAATGAAGAAATCAGTCTCAGACATGATAGATGCAGTGAATTATTTAATGCCCTTATTTCATTAAAAATATGACTTCTAAATTCATAATGGGTGAAATTAAACCAATGCAAAAAACATCTATTCCTTACCAGAAGGGAGGGGTCAAGGAAAGAGCGTTCACGTTTCCACCAATCTTTCCACCACCACGCACAAAAAGCACAAGAAGCACAAGAAGCGCAAGACAGACACCATTGTATGCAGATGCCGAGAAGTGTGTTCAGCTCTGGCTGAACAACATCTAATCTTGTGTGTGGACTCGATAAGAAGAAGACCATAAGGGAAAGGATTACCATTTGCACAAACACTGGCAACCTCAAATAACTATAGCACAACTTCACTCTATGGCAAAAGTGAGAACAGGTTATAAACAGAGGTGCAATGAAATCTCTCTGAATTAAAGGCTTATGGTAGCAGGGACCACCAATAATAGAGAAACAATGAACTGCAGATGCTGGTTCACAAAAAAAAGATACAAAGTGCTTGGGTAACTCAGCGGGTCAGGTAGCATCTCTGCAAGAAAAGGATAGGTGACAATTTTTTGATTAGTAAGGGTGTCAAGGGCTACGGGGTGAAGGCAAGAGAATGGGGTTAAGGGGGAAAGATAGATCAGCCATGATTGAATGGCGGAGTAGACTTCATGGGCAAAACGGCCTAATTCTGCTCCTATAACATATGTTCATAAATATGAATAAATATTTACTGATATGTTAATACTTAAAACATGGCTGTTCCGGGGAAACCTGGTTCATTATCTGCAGTAGACAGCTTTAGATCTAATTATTTGCTGAGTCTAAGCTGGTGTATTGAATGTATGCCTTCAGTGAAAATGAGACATGTCCAGCAATCCTATTATTGGTGGCCCCTTGTTAATATAAGTATTCAACTCATTGTACCTCAACTTTGCTACAGCTATTATTCAACAAGGATTATATCCAGCAGATCATTTCATTTAGGGCTCTGAGCAATAAAAGGCAGAAGGATTCAGTTGAGCATAATAAGACGTAAAGCTGTTTTAATACACATTTGAATATTGTCTGGAGTGAATTATTTTTAAAAAGAGTATCACAATGAGATGTCAGTTTTGATTTAAAAAAACATTTGCTTGGAACTGTGCACTCACAGGTAAAAGTGCAAAACAAACCAGACAAGACACTAAACTAAAGATAGACACAAAATGCTGGTAACTCAGCAGATTCAGGCAGCATCTCTGGAGAAAAGGAATAGGTGATGTTTCGGGTCGGAACCCTTCTTCAGATGCTAATTTACAGCCTTTTAGCCTGAACATTGAATTCCCCAACTTTAGGTGACTTCTACAAACCCCCCTCCCCTTTCTCTTCCTACTCTTCCCTTCCACCCAACCTTCTCTCCTCCCCCCCCCATCATTTCTTTCCCAACTCCCCCCACCCCCCTCTCCTCCCCTGAGCCCTGGGTGACATTGTACCTACCTATCTCTCCCCTCCCCTTCCTTTCCAACTACACTCCCAAACAATTTGCACCTCGTCGATCTTCTGCCCTCACAATTTGCAGCTCTCTAATCCATTTGTCTCACACCTTGGACAGCTTTGGAGGGATATTCAGATTCAGATTCAGATTCAATTTTAATTGTCATTGTCAGTGTACAGTACAGAGACAACGAAATGCATTTAGCATCTCCCTGGAAGAGCGACACAGCAAATGATTTGAATAAATAACAATAAGTGTCCGGGGGGGGGGTGATTGGCAGTCACCGAGGTACGTTGTTGAGTAGCGTGACAGCCGCCGGAAAGAAGCTGTTCCTGGACCTGCTGGTTCGGCAACGGAGAGACCTGTAGCGCCTCCCGGATGGTAGGAGGGTAAACAGTCCATGGTTGGGGTGAGAGAGGTCCTTGGCGATGCTGAGCGCCCTCCGCAGACAACGCTTGCTTTGGACAGACTCAATGGAGGGGAGCGAGGAACCGGTGATGCGTTGGGCAATTTTCACCACCCTCTGCAATGCCTTCCGGTCGGAGACAGAGCAGTTGCCATACCAAACTGTGATGCAGTTGGTAAGGATGCTCTCGATGGTGCAGCGGTAGAAGTTCACCAGGATCTGAGGAGACAGATGGACCTTCTTCAGTCTCCTCAGGAAGAAGAGACGCTGGTGAGCCTTCTTGATCAGAGTTGAGGTATTGTGGGTCCAAGAGAGGTCGTCGGAGAGGTTGACTCCCAGGAACCTGAAGCTAGAAACACGTTCCACCTCCGTACCGTTAATGTGGATGGGGGGTGTGCGTGCCGCCCCTGGACTTCCTGAAGTCTACAATGAGCTCCTTGGTCTTCTTGGAGTTAAGGGCCAGGTTGTTGTCAGCGCACCATGCTGCTAAGTGCTGGACCTCCTCCCTGTAGGCCGACTCATCGTTGTTGCTGATGAGGCCAATCACCGTTGTATCATCTACATACTTGATGATGGTGTTAGTACCATGTACAGGTGTGCAGTCATAGGTGAAGAGGGAGTAGAGGAGGGGGCTCAGCACACAGCCCTGTGGAACGCCGGTGTTCAGGGTGAGGGTTGAAGAGGTGTGCTTGTCTAACCTAACAGACTGGTGTCTGTTGGTTAGAAAGTCCAGTATCCAGTTGCAGAGGGAAGGAGCGATGCACAGATTACCGAGTTTGGCGATGAATTTTGATGGTATAATGGTGTTGAATGCTGAGCTGTAATCGATGAACAGCATTCTTACATAAGTGTCTCTGTTGTCGAGGTGGGAGAGGGCGGAGTGAAGTGCCGTTGAGATGGCATCCTCCGTACTCCTGTTCTTGCGGTAGGCAAACTGATAGGGATCCAGTGTGGGGGGTAGGCAGCTTTTGAGGTGTGCCAGGACGAGCCTCTCGAAGCACTTGGTGATGATGGGGGTAAGTGCAACTGGGCTGAAGTCGTTGAGGCTTGCCGCAGTGGAGTGTTTTGGCACTGGCACGATGGAGGTGGTTTTAAGGCACGTGGGGACAACTGCCTGGGCAAGTGACAGGTTGAAGATATCAGTCCAGACGTCTGCCAGCTGCGCCGCACAGACCCTGAGCACGCGCCCGGGGATGCCGTCAGGGCCAGCAGCTTTACGTGCATTAGTCCTACTCAGTGCCACGTATACGTCGTAGGGGGTGAGTGTGAGGGGTTGGTGATCGGCAGGTAGCACAGCCTTGATGGCTGTCTCTAGATTGTCCCTGTCGAAGCGGCCATAGAAGTGATTGAGCTCCTCAAGGAAGGAGGCGTCGCTGGATGTGGGGGTGGTGTTGGCGGGTCTGTAGTCCGTGATGGCCTGGATGCCTTGCCACATGCGTCGGGGGTCGGAGTTGTTGTTGAAGTGCTCCTCAATCCTGAGCTTATGGCAGTGCTTGGCCTTCTTGATGCCCCTCTTCAGGTTAGCCCTGGCTGAACTGTAGGCTCGAGCATCGCCTGACCTGAAAGCGGTGTCCCGTGCTTTCAGCAGTAGCCTGACCTTGCTGTTCATCCATGGCTTCTGATTCGGGAATATGGTCACCTGTTTGAGGGAGGTGACACTATTGATGGTGGAGTTTATAAAGTCCAGAACAGAGGATGTGTAGGAGTCAATGTCCGTGTGGGAGTCAAGGGTGGCCTGGGCTGCAAACGCCTTCCAGTCAGTGTTTCCAAAACACTGCTGAAGTGTGAAGTCCGCTTCCTCTGACCAGACTTTAACTGTCCTCACAGTTGGTTTAACCCGTCTGATGAGTGGGGAGTACTTAGGGAGCAGGAACAATGAGATGTGATCAGACTGACCAAGGTGGGGGAGGGGGATGGCTTTGTAAGCTTCAGCCACGTTGGTGTAGACTTTGTCCAGTGTCTTGTCTACTCTAGTGGGGAAGGAGAAATGCTGGTGAAATTTGGGGAGTACAGTCTTCAGGTTAGAGTGATTGAAGTCACCCGCAACAATGAAGGCTGCCTCGGGGTTGTGTGTCTGTTGATTGCTAATGGCAGTATGCAGCTCTTTCATTCCAAGCTTGGCATTAGCATCAGGAGGGATATAGGCTGCAGTCACAACAGTGGAGGTGAACTCTCTGGGCAGATAGAACGGTCTGCATCTAACCAAGAGGAACTCAAGGTTAGCTGAGCAGTGACTCTCGATGATGGTGGAGTCCGTGCACCATGCTTTATTTACATAAATGCACAGACCCCCACCTCTGGTCTTGCAGGAGTCCGGTGTCCTGTCCGATCGGAGTAAGTGACGCCCCGATAGCTGGATGGCGCTGTCAGGAACGTCAGTGTTCAGCCAAGTTTCCGTGAGGATCAGGATGTTGCAGTCCTTGATCCGGTTGTGGGAGGTGATCCTTAGCCGGAGTTCGTCCATATGGACCAAATATTGGCTGGTGGGACTAGTGTAGCTGAGACATGTTGGCCGGTGTGGGCAAGTTGGGCTGAAGGGCCTGTTTCCACACTGTATCACTCTATGACTCTGCGTGTGTTCATTACTGTCCTTTGTCCACCCATCTGACTATCAACCACCCCCCCCCCTCCCCCCTTGCCCGTGTTCAACTATGACCTGCCACATTCTGGCCTGCCCCTCCACTCTCCTAGCTTTCTTTCGCTCCACATGATAAGGTGCTATTAATAATGCTTATGTTGGGATAGACACAAAATGCTGGAACAAATCAGCAGATCATACCTGGAGTATTGTGTACAGTTTTGGTCTCCAAATCTGAGGAAAGACATCCTTGCCATAGAGGGGGTACAGAGAAGGTTCACCAGACTGATTCCTGGGATGTCAGGACTTTCATATGAGGAAAGATTGGATAGACTCGGCTTGTACTCACTGGAATTTAGAAGATTGAGGGGGGATCTTATAGAAACTTATAAAATTCTTAAGGGGTTGGACAAGCTAGATGCTGGAAGATTGTTCCCGATGTTGGGGGAGTCCAGAACAAGGGGTCACAGTCTAAGGATAAGGGGGAATTCCTTTAGGACTGAGATGAGGAAAACATTCTTTACACAGAGAGTGGTGAGTCTCTGGAATTTCATTTCGGAGTCACGTGAGTGACTTCGTGAAGAGCCCGCCGGCACGCATGCGCGACATATCGTCGCAACGCTGCCGACAGCTGGCGGTGGGGCGCGCTCCTCGCCAGCCCTTCAAAAGGAGCCGCTTAGGTAAGTTAAACTAACCTTAAGTTGGTTGGCCCTTGCTGTCGGTTTTGTCTTTCAGCAAGGGTGCGGATTGGAGTGTTCAGAATGTCTGGACGAAGAAGTCGTGGCCCGGCGCCCTCATCGTTTCCACCTGGGGCCGGGAAGAAGGCGGGGAAGTCATTGCCGTCTGCTGCTGCAGGTCGGGACCCGCTGAGTCGCCACAGCTCCGAGGAGGAGTGCGTGGAGGAGGACGTCGGGGTGCCTCCTGAAAGGGTGGACCCTGCCACAAGTTCGCCTTTGGCGACAACGGGGAAGGGGTTTCGTGCTGCGGCCCGACCCCCCTCCGCTAGCCCTTCATTAAAAGGCAGCAGAGGCGCCCGTAAGCCTAACCCGGTCCGGGCCAAGGCTCCACCAGCCGCCATGGAGCGGTCTGGTGCAACGGCGGGACCTGGGTCGTTAAGGTCTGCTACCCAACTCCCAACCCCCGCCGCCGGGACGGGGGGCTTGGGTACGGTCCCGCCTCGGTCGCCGAGTCCCCCATGGATGGGAGGACGAGACCATGCGTCGGCACCGTCCGAAATGCGGACAGCCGGCAAGCCTGTGCGGGCGTCGCTCCATGCTTCTGCTGGAGTCGACCCCAAGCCGTCAGGGCCCTTTGTGGCAACGGCTTCTACTCCTGCCAAGAAGAGGCGGTTGGACACCCTGCCCGCACGGGACTCGCACGGTTTCGCTGCGGCGGCCGAAAGCGATCCATTCCGGCACCGAGATCACTTCTCTGAGGTGCGGGCCGATGATAGGAGCCCCGGCATGTTTTCTGAGCCGGAGGACTCCGACCATCCGAGTGTTCAGGATGGGGGGGCGTATTGACCGCATCGAGCGGCTGCTGGAGCTGGTACTCCATAATCAACAGCAGTACGCACCCACGGATATCGTCAGGCACAGGGCCGCCTCGCCGGTTTCTCTCATCAGCGAGCCACAAGGGGAAGAAGGGTTTGACCCCACCCCAACACCATCGGAGCCACCGACAGCTGAGTTACTGGACGTGGCAGCCAAATTTGCTGCACCAATTACAACTGGACTTCCGCTCCAGCCAAAGCTGGCAGCAACAGTGGACTTTCTCACAAATCATCGGTTGCAGGAGGAAGTACTCTCACAGGCCACTCAGCGCCACAAGGCCCCGTCCAACTGTAATGCCCTCAACGTGCCACTGGTCAATACGCCCATATGGGGCAACATCGGCGTGGCTGTCCGCCATCAGGAGGTTAAACTCCAGCGGATCCTCAAACTCCTCACGGCCGGTATTACCGCCTTTGCGCGGTCGGTCGATGGAACGGACCTGTCATTGGATCAGGAGGATGCGTTAGCACTATTATGTGCCACCCAACATGAAATCAACGATTTCCGGAAGAACAGCATCCGTCCGTCTATCAACCCAAAATTTGCAGGGTTGTGTAAGCCACCGCCGCCCCCACCGCCCCGACAACTCTTCGGGGAAGACCTTCCGAAGAGGGTCAAGGAGCTGGACGAGGTAGCCAAAACGGTGGGACTTATGCCATCTCAGATCGCCCCCAGACCGATGGTGCCAAAAGCTCCCCCTGCTCGACCGCGAGGTCCGGTCGCATCAGCATCAAGACCATATGCTACTACTCAGCACTACTACCAACAGGGCCAGCAGCAGCGGTCTTTTTTAGGGTCAGGCACACAGCGACCCCAGTGGAAGATGAAGCCATCTTATCGTCAGCCCAACCCAGCACCTCCTCGGCCACCCAAGCATGTCAGGGACCGCCGGTGACCATGGAGGTAAGGCGGTCTGGGTTTCTTTCCCCTGCCCCTTTAATTTCACATGTGGGAGGGCGACTCCGGTTCTTTGCTAAAGCTTGGGTATCAGTTACTTCGGATAAATTTGTGTTACAAAATGTTCGGGGTCATTCTATTGAATTTATTGACGGCAAAATTCCTCCATCCCAGCATATGCCTAAACGGAAGTTTACGCTGTCTGCTATTGAGCAGGCAGCAGGCACGGCTGAAATTTTTCGTTTGGAACAAAAAGGCGTGATAGAGAAAACTATTCATGAGCCCATTGAATTCGTCTCCAATATATTTACTAGACCAAAAAAGGATGGAGGTTGTCGGGTGATTATTGATTTGACCCAGTTGAATACCTTTGTAACATATACACATTTCAAAATGGACACTTTTGAGACAGCCAAATCACTGATTTCGCATGGTTGCTTTATGGCATGTATTGATTTAAAAGATGCATACTATTCAGTGTCCATCCGGAAACATCACCGGAAATTTTTGAAATTTGTCTGGATGGATCAGCTCTGGCAATATCGAGCCTTACCAAATGGGCTTACTACTGCCCCTAGGCTCTTTACTAAATTACTTAAACCTATTATGGCCAAATTACGCATAGAACATCATATTGTCATGGCTTATTTGGATGATATTCTGATTATTGGCAATACTCTGGAAGCAGCTGAAAGCGCTGTTTTAGCAACTGTTACTATATTTCAGCAACTAGGGTTTATAGTTCATCCAGAAAAATCGAAGTTTCACCCATCCCAGGTTATGGATTATTTGGGTTTCACGGTGGACTCTATTCAAATGAGGGCCACCATTCCATTTCACAAGGTGGAGGATGTCTCCCTTGCATGTCAGGATCTCGCATCCGCCAGTATACCATCTATTCGGCATACAGCTAAGATAATTGGGAAAATCATAGCTTTATTTCCGGCAGCCCGGTTTGGGCCTTTACATTATCAAAACCTGCAAAGGGCCAAAATTATTGCGTTAAAAAAGAACGCTGGTCATTTTGACAGACCTATGGAGCTGCCTTCTGATGCTAAGGTTGAGCTCCAATGGTGGGTGTCCAATATTGGCAGGGCATTCAAACCCATTGTTGTGCCCAATCCGGTGGTATATTTGCAAACTGACGCAAGCTCTCTAGGCTGGGGAGCTGCGGACAGCTCTTCTAGTTGTGGAGGCAGGTGGGATCCCCTTGAAGCTAGCATGTTGCTAGTACAAGGGATTAACTATTTGGAGCTGCTTGCCGCATTTCACGGACTGCGGGCATATTGTGCTCATCTTAGTGGCACTCATGTCCGTCTCCAAATAGACAACACCACAGCGGTGGCATATTTAAACCATATGGGCGGTACCAGGTCAGTCTCTTGTGACAAATTGGCTAATACTATTTGGTGCTGGTGTATTAATCGAGATATTTGGATTTCAGCCACCTATTTGCCAGGTAGGCTTAATACTGTGGCAGACACCAGGTCACGCAAATTCAATGATAGTATTGAGTGGATGCTGCATCCTCAAATATTTGCCCAAATTACAGCCAAATTTGGCCAACCGGATATCGACCTTTTTGCGTCCCGGTTGAACCATCAGGTACCGACATATGTTTCATGGGAACCAGACCCTGGGGCATTAGCGATTGATGCATTCTCGCTAGACTGGGGGAAGTGGTTTTTCTATGCATTCCCCCCGTTTTGCCTCATCAGTCGGGTATTACAAAAAATCAGGATGGATTCTGCCAGAGGCATTCTTGTCATACCCGACTGGCCTACACAGCCTTGGTATCCGGTGGTCTCTGACATGATTAGTCAACCTTGGGTCCCTCTAGAGGGTTGCCCGCATGTGGTTTCTCACCCTGTCTCAGGGGAGTTACACCCCTGCCATGCCTATCTAAAATTACTGGCTTGCAGGTTCTGACCAGGCCATGGATGCAGTATGGCCTTACCACCCGGACCATGAACACCATTGGAGCATCCTGTCGAGAGTCAACCAGGCGGAGATATCTCTCCCACATCACCAAGTGGGAAGCCTACTGCAGTCGCTCTCACATCACCTATGACGATGTCTCCATAGCCGACGTCCTGGAATTCCTCGCGGGGTTGCACCATGATGAGCACTTGAGTTATAGTGCCATCAACAGCGCCAGGAGTGCGCTATCATTCTACCTCAACATCGAGGTTGGATCAAACAGGCTAGTGTCCAGGCTTATGCGGGGAATATTTAATCTCAATCCGCCTACACCACGCTACAACATCACCTGGGATGTCAGGGATGTGCTTACCCTGCTCAGGTCGTGGTCACCCATGGAAGGGTTACAGCTGGACCAACTCACTATGAAATTGGTGATGTTACTAGCGCTGACTTCAGCACAGCGGGTTCAGACGCTCCACAAACTACGTATTGACAGGATGACGTCGACCCCTGGAGAAGTAGTCTTTTTCATCGATGAGCTACTTAAGCAGCATAGACCTGGGTGCACAGGGCTGCAGCTGAAGTTCCCGGCATACCCTGCAGATGCTCGGCTATGTTTAGCCACTCACATCCGTTACTACATCAAGGTGACGAGGAGCATCAGAGGAATGGAGTTGTACCTGCTTGTCACTCACAAACGACCTCACCATCGAGTGACAGTCCAGACGATCTCCAGGTGGCTCCGGATCGTCCTGGCTAAGGCAGGTATTGACACTAATGTGTTTAAATCCCACTCCACCAGGGCTGCATCTACGTCGGCGGCGAGGGTCATGGAGGTACCCATGGACCATATCCTCGCCACAGCAGGATGGGCGAATGAAGCTGTGTTCCAGCGTTTCTATAATAAGCCTGTTGCTGCTCCCCTTCAGTTTGCAGAGGCCGTGCTGAACGCCGGGTGTGAACGTGGGGATGTCCCTGATTAAAAGGGCGTTATTTGTTGTATTATTAATAAATCTTCTTTGTGTTTCAGTATAACCTCGTTTCATCAACTTGTTTACTCCAATCCATCCTTGCTAGTGGTGTGTCCGCATGGACGTTGTCCAGGGCGTGTAATCACAGAAGCTTTGAAGTCTTCACGAAGTCACTCACGTGACTCCGAAATGAAATAGTAAGATTGAACGAGAACTTACCAAGTTTGAAGGTTGATCTTTATTTCATGAGGAGTTGCGGTGAGGGATTTCGTGCCCTCCGCTCCCAACCCTCGATCATCTTCAGCTGGTAATCAGAGTCTCTTTAAATCTTACTATGCCAAGTCATTTCTGTTGTTGTTTCTGTGATTCCACACCGCTGCTTTGAAGAATGTCGCGCATGCGTGCCGGCGGGCTCTTCACGAAATCCCTCACCGCAACTCCTCATGAAATAAAGATCAACCTTCAAACTTGGTAAGTTCTCGTTCAATCTTACTATTCTCTGCCACAGAAGGTAGTTGAGGCCAGTTCATTGGCTATATTTAAGAGGGCGTTAGATGTGGCACTTGTGGCTAAAGGGATCAGGGGGTATGGAGAGAAGGCAGGTACAGGATACTGAGTTGGATGATCAGCCATGATCACATTGAATGGCGGTGCAGGCTCGAAGGGCCGAATGGCCTACTCCTGCGCCTATTTTCTATGTTTCTATGTTTCTATCAAGCTGCATCTCTGGCGAAAATAGGTGTCATTTCAGGTCAGAATCCTTCTTCAGACTGATAAAAGGGTCCCGACGCGAAATGTCGCCTTTCCACATTCTCTTAATACTGGTACTCAGCCTGACTCACTTAGTTACTCCATCATTTTGTGTCTTTCCTTGGTAAACCAGTATCGGCAGTTACTTGTTTCTACAAACTGCAGCCTTCATTCTTTGACTGAAACCGTAACTAAAAGCATTACCATTGCCAAATGTTCTTGGGGCAGGTGGGGAAGGGAGATAATGACATTTCCAATTAAAATTCATGCTTTATTGCGCAGTAAAAGAGAATACCTGATCCCATGTTCAAAGGCAGACATATCACAGTCATCAATTAGAATGAGGAAATCTGGATATGAATTATTCCATATCAAACCATTTCAAATCATCCATTTGATATGAAACTGTTTCTGTAATACCCGCACTGTAATTGTGGATGACACTAAGCTCGGGAGCACAGTAAACAATGGGAAGGATAATAATAGATCACAAGAGAACATGGATATTCAGGCTGAATACAATAGATGAAATTTAGTGCTGAAAACTGTGAACTGCTGCACTTTGAAAGAAGAAACATAGAAATAAAGAAACATGGAAAATAGGTGCAGGAGTAAGCCATTCGGCCCTTCGAGCCAGCACCGCCATTCAAAATGATCACGGCTGATCATCCTGAATCAGTCCCCCGTTCCTGCTTTCTCCCCATTTCCCTTGATTCCGATAGCCCTAAGAGCTATATCTAACTCTCTCTTGAAAACATCCAATGAATTGGCCTCCACTGCCTTCTGTGGCAGAGAATTCCACTGATTCACAACTCTCTGGGAGAAAAGGTTTTCCCTCATCTCAGTCCTAAATGGCCTACCCCTTATTCTTAAACTGTGACCCCAGGACTCCCCCCAACATGGGGAATATTTTTTCAGCATCTAGCCTGTCCAATCCCCTAAGAATTGTATATGTTTCTATAAGATCCCTTCTTATCCTTCTAAATTCCAGTGAATATAAGCCCAGGTTATCCATTTTCTTTCATCAATGTCCCTAAGCCACAGTTTCAATGGGTGTACAGAACCGGAATGGTCTGAATGCATAAACATCTGAAAGTTGAGGGACATTTTAAGAGAGCGCTGAGTTAAGTAAATGGGATCCTGGAATTCATAAATAGATAAGAGGAAGGTAACAAACACAGGTCAGGCCATAATTGGAGCATTGTGTCCAATTCTGATCTCGTACCTCTAGGAAGAGAGTTTAGATATACAGCCTGGAAACAGGTCCTTTGGCCCACCGAGACCGCACTGACCAGCGATCACCCATACACTAGTTCTATCCTAAACACTAGGGACAATTTTACAGAAGCCAATTAACCTAAAAGCCTGCGTGTCTTTGAAGTGTGGGAGGAAACCAATGCGATTCTATGTTCTCCCATTTTCTCACCCTCTCCTTATACAATCAGGGCAATTTACAGAGGCCTCTTAACCTACAAACTCGCACATCATTAGGATATGGGAAGAAACCGAAGCACTCAGAGGAAACCCACGCAGTCACAGGGAGAACATGCAAACTCCACACAGACAACACCCAATATCAGGATTAAGCCTGGGTCTTTTGCGCTGTGAGGCAGCGGCTCCACCTGCTGCGCCGCCATGCTGGCCTTAACAAGGAAGGGTGTGGAGGTGCTGAAAGGATGCAGAAAAGATCTAGATACAAGGAACTGCAGATGCTGGTTAACAAAAACAGACGCAGTGTGGGAGTAACTCAGTCGGTCCAGACCCAAATCGTCACCTATCTGTATTTCCCAGGGACATATAAAATTATTAAGGGATTGGGCAGGCTAGATGCTGGAAAGACATTCCTGACCACTGAATTATTCCACCACTTTGTTTGTTTTGCAGAAAAGATCTGTTGGTATAGTTCAATTGATGATTGATTTCACCTTCAAGTTTAAGTTGGATAGGCTGGGGCAATGAAGAGTAGATTTGATTGAATATGCCCAGCACAACAATTTTAGTTAGATGAAAGGGAACGTTGCCATTGGTGGATGGTTCAATAACTGGGTTGCCAAGTTTTTAAAAATTAAGCAAAGTATGTGGTGGTAAAAAAAATTATTTTATTTGAGAGTTATGGAACCCACAGTGGAAACAAATGAAATAGGCCTAGAAGTGGGAATTGGATAGGCATTTGAAAGAGGGGAATTTGCAGCACTCTGGGGAAGGAGTTAGAAAATAGAATTGATGGGGTTGCTCCTCTTGGCAATGCAATGGTTTGAGTGAATGGATTGAATACATTTACGTCCATTATTCAAAGGAATTTTACAGTTTAAAAGATGGATTTTTACAACAGTGCCTTGATATACCGTAAATTGTAAGATGCAAGCCAAAGAACAGACTCTAACATAAAAGTAGGAATTGACATTTATATCACCAGCACTATTCACATCCGCAGAATGTAGAAAAACACTAACGGGCCTACAGAACTCGACTGAAAGGCAGTAACAGGGGCAGCCAATTTAAATCCGCAAAATCCCACAAATAGTAGTGAGATAATGTCTTTAGACTTCACACTGCCTCGGCAAGGCCGCTAGCATAATCAAGGACGAGTCTCACCCCGGTCTTTCCCTCTTCTCCCCACTCCCATCAGGCAAGAGGTACAGAAATAGGAAAATGCACACCTCCAGATTCAGGGGCAGTTTCTTCCCAGCTGTTATGAGGCAACTGAACCATCCATCACCAGCATCAGCCGGGTTTGGCAACTCTAATGTCCAGGAATAAAGGAGATTACAGAGCAGTCATATACACAGGCCAGTCCATCACAGGAACTGACCTTCCCAACATCGAAGGGATCTGCAAGAGTCACTGGCTCATAAAGGCAGCAGCATCATCAAGGACCCACGCCACCCTGCCCACACTCTCACTTCACTCCTACCATCAGGAAGAAGATAGAGTCTAATAATTGTCAGCACCCAGGTCACAAGTCACTTCTTCCCAACAACCAACAGGCTCTTCAACACCACACAACACCAAACTTGACTATGAACTATGGACTACCTTTAATCGCACTATTGTAGTTATTGATTCTTTTTTTTTTTGTTTAATATAAATTATCTGTGTGCATTGTGTTTACAGACCTATTATGCTGCTTCATGGATGAATTTCATTGTTCCTTTGTCCATATGGAGGCTGAGGGGTAATCTTATAGAAGTGCCCAATATCATGAGAGGAATAGATTGGGTAGATGCACCGAGTCTTTTGCTCAAAGTAGGGGATTCGAGAAGCAGAAGACATGGGTTTAAGGTGAGGGGGGGATAGATTTATTAGAAACCTGAAGGGTATCTTTTTCGCAGAGTGGTAGGTGTATGGAACTAGCTGCCGGAGGAGGGAGGTGAGGCAGGTACTAATGCAACATTTAAGAAACATTTAGACATGGATAAGACAGGTTTAGATGGATATAGGCCAAATACAGGTAGGTGGGACTAGTGTAGATGGGACATGTTGGCCATTGTGGGCAAGTTGGCTCGAAGGGCCTGTTTCCACACTGTATATCTCTCTGACTATATGACAATTACACTCTTAACTCCTGAATGTGCACCATAATAGATGGGGCAGTACAAACTGATATTCTTTAACAGGTACATATTACGATAGGTAAGTAATAATAAGATGTTATTATTATTTGTGTATATTTTATATCCATTTGGATGATGAGGATTTGAATCCCTGGTCCAGAATTCATGCCTGTGCCCCATTGACACGTGAAGAAAGTGGCTCGCAATGTTATTTCAAAGAACCATCAAAAGTCAACCACAGCAGAGAGTCTGAAAGGATAGATGTGACAGATTTGAGAAAGGTGGTAGATTACTTTCCTTGAAAGGCATTAGTGGAACGAATGTGTTTTTACCTTCAGTCTGGCTATTTCATGGTCTGATACTAGATTTTTATTCAAGATTTAAAAAAAAATGCTTGAGCTTAACCCATGCTGGGATTCAAACTCAAATTTCTGGAAAATAATTCTAACCACTGAATGGTGGTTTAGTGAAAAATATCATACACACAAAAATGAAAGTTCATATGTTTCTATGTTGGGTTTCAGATCTTAGCAGGTCATGCAGCATCTCTGGAGAAAAAGATATGTGGCGTTTTGGATCGGGGTCCTTTTTCCGATTGAAAGTAGAGGGGAGGAAACAAGAGATAAGAAAAGGCCAGAACAAAGCAGGGCCAGCAATAGATGGCCGGGGGGGGGGGGGGGGGGGGGGGAGGGGGAGGAGGGGGGGGGGGGGGAGGGGGAGGAGGGGGAGCCCATAATGGCCCATTATTGGCTGGGAAAGAAGTGATAACAAATGATTACAATTATGCCAACAGTAGGACTAGTAGAACGGCTAGGGTGGGGGAGGGTGGGGTTATTTGAAATGAGAGAAATCAACACTCATACTGCTGGATTGTAAGCTGCCCAAGCGAAATATGAGGTGCTGTTCCTCCAATTTGAGTGTAGCCTCATTCTGACACTGGAGAAAGCACAGGACATAAAAGTCAGTATGGGAATTTGAAAGGGAGTTTAAATGTTTGGTAACAAGATGATTGTGTAGGCCAAGGCGGGGTGTTGAGCGAAACGATCACTCGACACAGATTGCTACAGGGTTTCAGATCGTTACTCTGAGAATTTATTTTTATCATCTCTTTTGTATATTTTGTCCAAACTTTTAAAATTAACCCACCCCAACTTCTTCATCACAGTTGTTAAACCATCGGGGCAGACCAAAGATGTCAAAAAAGACAGTAAGTGCTGGAGTAACTCAGTGTGTTACGTGGCATCCCTGGAGAACATGGATAGGTGACGTTTCAGGTTGGGACCCTTCTTCAGACAAGGAAGGATCCGGACCCAAAATGTCACTTATCCATGTTCACTGCCTGACCTGCTGAGTTACTTTTGTAATTTTGTCATTACTCTTGTCACTACCAATAAGAGGCCGGCACGGTAGCACCGCGGTAAAACTGATGCCTCACAATGCCAGATACCTGGCATCGATCCTGACTACAAATGTTGTCTGTGCGGAGTTTGTACATTCACCCCGTGACCCAGTGGGTTTTCTCCGGGTGCTCCGGTTTCCACCCACAACCCAAAGACCTATGGCTTTGTAGGTTAATTGACTTCTGTAAATTGCCCCTAGCGTGTAGCTTGCAAAGGTGAGATAACATGGAACTAGTCTGCAGGTGATCGATGGTAGGTGTGGACCTAGGGCCAGTTTCCATGGTGTGAATTTAAACTAAACACCTGGTGCTCCAGTTTCCTCCCACACTCCAAAGGTTATTTGCTAAAATTGTAAATTGTTCCTAGTATGGGACAATTGGATATGGGATAGTGTTAGTATGTAGGGGTCACTGGTCGGCACGGACTTGGTGGGCCGAAGAGTCTGTATCCGTGCAGTATCTCTAAACTAAACTAAACCAAACTCAACTAAACTAAGACATTGAAGAAGAATTGATGTTGGGAAAAGTAAAGCAAATGGAAAATAGACAAAGAACAATAGGCAATAGAGAAATAGGTGCAGGAGTAGGCCATTCGGCCCTTAGAGCCAGCACGGCCATTCAATGTGATCATGGCAGATCATCCACAATCAGTACCCTGTTCCTGCCTTCTCCCCATATCCCCTGACTCCGCTATCTTTAAGAGCTCTATCTAACTATCTGACAAATAAAGGGGTGGAAAGGAAATTATACCTTGGAAAAAAAGGATGAAGGAAGATAGGATCAAAGGGAGTCAGGCACATGTCAAAAATATCATATTAAACATATATTTTGAAATGAAGTTTTTCACTGGTGGGATTCACAGATGCTGGCATCACCCAGGCCTGGCATGCCGCCAGTTTGTTTTTCATCTGCAAATACTTTATGCTGCAAGGTTGAAAACTTTCCAAAACATTATCTCTCAAGGGAGGTGATTATAGTTTGTAATTCAAGAAGGTCACATATTCTGCAATCTCTCATTAACATAACCCTGGCAGGGAATTCCATAACATTCAGCAGAAGCAGCTTTGTGGTTCTGAGGAAAAATAAAAATGAAGAAGGTGCTATAATTTGACAAGGTGCTAGTCGTTCTTTGATAAGACCTCTCTTAACAATTATATATCAACGAGGAATACACACGCAGAGTCCAGAATCCACTGCTGCTCGGATTCTGCTCTTTATTTTGCTTTGCGAAGAAGGTTGTTAAGATGAAAGGAAGCACAACTTGTGTGATCATTCATAAACTGATCCACCGTCTCCCACCAATTTCATCTCACAAAGCATGCCACGAATGAACTCGCAAATATTCGACCATTTAGGCAGAGGAATGGAATTGCGTTAACGGCTTACAGTTAGAAAATATCGTAAACACAACCATAAGGTAGAGCCAATGGTCAGATGTATAAATGTAGCAGTACATGCATTGTTAAGGGTCAGGAGTCCATTCAGCCCAGTGGACCTATGCTATCACCTAGTCGAGCAATCTCATCAGTCCCAGTCTTTGGCTCTTTCCCCACAATCGGGGCGGCACGGTGGCACAGCGGTAGAGTTGCTGCCTGACAGCGCCAAGCACCTGGGTTTGATCCTGACTATGGGAGCTCCCTTTATGGAGTTTACACAATCTCCCTGTGACCATGTGGGTTTTCTCCGGGTGCTCTGGTTTCCTCCAACTCCAAAGATGTGCAGGTTTGTACGTTGAGGAGATGTTCGTAGGCAGTCTGAAGAAGGGTCTCGACCCGAAACGTCGCCTATCTCCTTCGCTCCTTAGACGCTGCTGCACCCGCTGAGTTTCTCCAGCTTTTTGTGTAACCCCAGGTTTGTACGTTAATTGGCCTCGGTAAAATCATTTAAATTGTCCCTAGTGTGTAGGATAGGGCTAGCATAGCGGGTGATCACTGGTCGGCACGGACTCAGTGGGCTGAAAGGCCTGTTTCTGTGCTGTACCTCAAAACTAAACTAAACTAAACTCTGCAGGCTCAAATGCCAATACAATTCTCTATGGAAAGTCCTGAATGAGTTGTTTTCATAACAAGCTCTACATCAGCCATTCTCAACGGGGACCATAAGGCCCCCAAGGCAGCCCTGGCACATTTGAAGGGGGCCACAGACTGAAAACTGTGAGAAGGGGAGCCCCAAGGGTTTATACCAACGAACCTGCCGCCACCACTTCCACTGGAATATAACCATATAACCTCAAATGGATTCAAAATCCTATCTGGGATACAGAGGTTTATGGGGGGGGGGGGGGGGGGGCTTGGTAACTGAAACAAATAAATACCTGATTTAATGACCTGTTAAACCTCTGTATCCCAGATAGGATTTTGAATCCATTTGAGGTTATATGGTTATATTCCAGTGGAAGTGGTGGCGGCAGGTTCGTTGGTATAATTTAAAAATAAATTGGATAGGCATATGGATGAGAAGGGTATGAAGGGTTATGGTATGAGTGCAGGCAGGTGGGACTAAGGGAAAAAAGTTGTTCGGCACGGACTTGAAGGGCCGAGATGGCCTGTTTCCGTGCTGTAATTGTTATATGGTTATAGGTACAACCCACCCAAGTTGAGGCAGAAATCCAAGAGAGTTTGATTGATCTTCAGAGTGATATAAGTGCACGTCGTCAGTCCAGTCGTCAGTTTCAAAAAGGTTTTTGGATCAAGAGTGATTTGCCGAATAAATTTCCAATACTGTGGGGAAAAGCCCAAAGATTTCTTATTGCCTTTCCCTCAACATATTTGGTTGATTCCAGATTTAGCAAGGTAGTTTCCTTGACAAAATATAGAAACAGAATTTATATCGCGCCAAGAGGTGCCCTCCGACTGTCATTGTATAATTTGGAGCCCGATACCATGAAACTTGCAGAAAAGCACCAAGTTCAAGGATCGCAATAGGCCTGATATATATTTAATTTCATACAGTCTTTTGGTTTAAAAAATCCAGTATGTTGGATGTCCAATTTTTTTTGGTATCTAATAATAAATAATTTTCTGTCTATCTGTTTGTGTTGTATCCCTGTTTGACAGGGGGCCCTGGAAACTGAGAAGAGGGGGCTGTGACCAAAATACAGTTGGGAATGACTGCTCTACATCATATTTCCCATGTAATATCATTTCTTTTCCACACAGCCATGGTATCATTTGCCAAATAATTCAAAGTGGAGCACTATCTATTGATGGAGATAACTTCTATCTGTTTATTCCACCTAATACAGTCTTGGACATCACTTCTCAATAATCTTTTCTCCATGAAGAACAACCCAATTTCTCCAGATCAGCCTTGGAGTTGAAATCCCTCATTGCTGGAGCCAATCGTGTAAATCCTAACCCAAGACTGATCAGTCAAAATATTTAATTTGTAGCTTAACCACTGTTCTGTAAAGGTTCAGCGTAGCACACAAAATCTATTGTTTGCAGGTGGAAACAGGCCCTTCATACCAACTTGCCCATGCTGCCCAACAGGTCCCATCTGCACTCGTTCAACCTGCCTGCATTGGGCCCATCTATCTATATAATACTAAAACTCACATCTTGACCATTTCCTGTCTGTGTTGTAATTACATTTGCGCAAAAGCGATCCGCCATAGCGCTATGATTTTTCGCCACCTTACTCACCATTCTCCTCTGCTGCAAGTCAAATAAGTTTTGTTCCGATCGGTGAAATAGCACAAAACTTATGATGGTTTTGAAGGTTCCCACTCCCCCACACCCCCCCCCCCACCCACCCGCCCCCCCACCCCCCCCCCCCCCCACCCCCCCCCCCCCCCACCCCCCCCCCCCCCCCACACTCCCCCCCTCCCCCACACCCTTCCCCTCCCCTCCCCCACCCTGCAGTAAATGCAATAAATACTCCGCAGGTCAATCAGCATCTATGGCCAGGGACAGTTAATGTTTCTGCTTTGTCCAAAGCCTGCAATGCTAGCTGCTTTACTTTCCACTGATGCTGCCTGAACTGTTGAGTATTTCCATCATTTTCTGTTTTTATTTCAGATTTCCAACATCTGCAGATTTTTGATTGGGAATATAGTCCTGTAGATTACAAAAAAAATAGATAGAATATAAATCTTGCATGAAGGCAAATTGAAGGGGTACAGAATAATAGAATCTTACAACACATAAAATCGCAAGGGGGATGGACAGGGTAAATGCCGAGATTCTTTTACCCGTGGCAGAGATGTCAAAAGCACAAGGATATACATTTAAAGTGGGAGTGGGAAGATTATATGAAGCTTTATAAGACTTATAAGAACCTGAGGGGCAAATTCTAATAACAACATTTAAATGACATTTGGACAGGTACAGACAGGTTTAGAACAATATGAGGCCAAATGCAAGCAAATTGGACTAGCTTAGATGGGATATCTTTGTGCGAGTTGGCCCAAGAGCCTGTTCCATGCTGTATGACACTATGAAAAATGTATGGCAAATTCAAAAATTCTATATCGAGCCCACTGTGCCCATGCTAGCTCTTTGAAAGAGCAATGCCTTGATGACCATCTGGTTATGTCCTATCCTTGCTCGAGTTATGTCAACTAAGGAGCTGCAAAAATCAAGTCCAACTGACATATGGAGTTAAATGCAGAGAAGGGGGTGTAACAGGTGGGCAGAGTTGTATTGTTCAGAGGATATAAATAGAGATAAAGCCAAGGTGTTCAAGCAGGCTTTTTTACACGATCAATACAATATGTTAATTTTTTTTTAAATAGATTCTGGGAATCACTCTAAAAAGATGAATCATAGACTGTGACAAAAGGAGGTTTCAGCTCAGTGGTAGAATCGCAATAAGTTCCAAGACCAATTTTTGGAAGAGCTGTGCGAAAATTGCTTTAAGGGTTAAAATAATTACTTCTGAGGTTGCAGGATGTGTAAGATGTAGAATGATTGTGTTTTGGTAGGGTATATGGATATGTTCAGGTTAAAGGTAAGTGGTGTTGAAATGAAATCACACATCAGTATAAATTGGAATTGGTGGGCAAACCAACTAATCAGAGTTGATGTATAGGAAAGAACTGCAGATGCTGCTTTACACCGATGATAGACATAAAATGCTGGAGCAACTCAGCAGGTCAGGCAACATCTCTGGAGAAAATAGGTAACATTTCAGGTCGAGACCTTTCTTCAGAACTGGTTCAGAAACAAAGTTGATGTTGAATGGGTGGATTGGGACAGATGAGTGGGAATGGGAAACCAAGATGGAAGAGATGAAAGAGAAATAATGAGCAGAGTATAATGGCTTATTGCAATCAGCAGCAGCCTGGTTTATCTGATCAGCACATCCGTAACCCTGCAACACTAGGAGGTTTCTGCATCTTACCCCTCTCACCACCCCTCACAGAGGCAGAAAATCAAACATAAAATACAAAAATACCGCAGATGCTGAAATATAAACAGAAGAACACGAAGCAGATAAGTTACTCAGTGGGTCAGGCAGCATCTTTAGCTCAGTTTAATTTAATTTAGTTTAGTTCAGTTTAGTTTAGTTTAGAGATACAGCATGGAAGCAGGCTCTTCAGCCCAATGTACAGAGCTGATGTTAACTCACTAATCTGCACGTCTTTGGAATGTGGGATGAAACAAGAGCACCCGGAGAAAACACATGCTGCTATAGGGAGAACTCCATACAGACAGCAGCATAGTCAGGATCAAACCCGGGTTTCTGGAGGTTAGGGCAGAAATACTATTACTGTGCCATTGTGCCACCCATTATGGAGAAAATGGACAGACTGCGTTTTGGGTTGGGGCCATTCTTCAGTCTGACCCAAAACATTGTCTGCCTCAGAGCTGGCACCAATGGCCAGGGAAAGGTGGAGCACATACTGGTCCATTGTAGGTTTGGTTGAATAGATTTCGAATTTGGTCACAGGAAGACATTACCGTAAACTAGAGAAACAAATTAGAGGAACCCTCCTTGAACAAATGCAGCATTCCCACTGACTGCTGGAAATCTGTGGCCCATGATTGTTCAAAGTGAAGAGAAGGTATTTGGAACAATATGAAGAATCTCAAGCATACGCACCAGGAGCACATGGAGGTCCAAGATAAATAGCGGATGGAGCATCGCTTCCCAGACTAGGCACCCAACCATCCTGTCGGGCACCTTCTGCCACCTCTGTGGAAGAGTGAGCAAGTCCCAGACTAAACTCCCACACTCCCTTTCTCCCCTCCGTCCCCCACCCTAGTCGACTAACCCGTTCCACTGGTTGCGTACTTGGATCCCTCTTCTGTTATATAAAAAGGGGTCCCGAACCGAAACCCACCCCTTTTTTTCCAGAGATGCAGCCTGACCCGCTGAGTTTCCCCAGCACTTTGTGTTTTGCTCAAGATTCCAACATCTGCATTTTCTTGTGTTTCAATAAACTAGAGAAAACCTTGGAAACACTTCATAGGTCAGGCAACAGGTGCAGAGAGAGAAAAAGAGTTCACGTTTCAGGTCAAAGACCCTTTGTCACAACTGCAAAAGAACAACAGGCATATTAAGCACCCTCTGAAACGGTTTCTCAATGTGGCGTTCCTGTGCGTGACATTGTTGGGAACACAGCTGGAGTATTTGCAGAAATGTGCTCACCTTATCTCAGCAAGGACACAGTTGTCTTGGGGGCAGTATGAAGAAGGTTGAGCTGATTAATCACTGGGATGACAGGGCAGTCCTGACAGTTTACTCTGAGATTTAGCTGTATTCCTTGGAGCGCAGGAGGCTGAGGGGTGATCTTATAGGGGTGTAAATAGATTACATAGGGTGAATGCAGTCTTTTTTCCAGGATAGGGAAATTAAGAACTAGAGTGCACATGTTTAAGGTGAGAGGGGAAAGATTCATAAGAACCTAAGGGGTTGTGCAGTGCAAGAGTTGTTGACTTACATCGAAACGTAGAAAATAGGTGCAGGAGTAGGCCATTTGGTCCTTTGAGCCATTCAATATGATCACAGCTGATCATCCAAAATCAGTACCCCGTTCCATCTTTTTCCCCATATCACTTGATTCCCTTAGTCCTAAATCTAACTCTCTCTTGAAAATATCCAGTGAATTGGCCTCCACTGCCTTCTGTGGTAGAGAATTCCACAGATTCACAACACTCTGGGTGAAAATGGTTGTCCTTATCTCAGTCCTAAATGGCCTACCCCTTATTCTTAAACTGTGACCCCAGGACTCCCCCCAACATGGGGAACATTTTTCCTGCATCTACCCTGTTCAATCCTCTAAGAATTTTATATGTTTCTATAAAATCCCCTCTCATCCTTCTGAATTCCAGCGAATACAAAACCTGTCGACCCATTGTTTCATCACATGTCAGTCCCGCCATCCCGGGAATTAACCTGGTGAACCTACGCTGCACTCCCTCAAAAGTAATAATGTCCTTCCTCAAATTAGGAGACCAAAACTTTACAGCGGCAGAGACCCCTCTTCGATCATGACTACGGGTGCTGACTGCTCAGTGTTTATACATTCTCCTTGTGACTGCATGGGTTTTCTCCAGGTGCATCCATGTGTGGTATCCTCCCACATTCTAAAGACATATAGGTTTATAGGTTAATTGACTTCAGTAAAATTGTAAATTGTCCCCAATGTGTAGGATAATGTTAATGTACAGGGTGATTGCAGGTCGGCGGGTGTATGAAGAGGTAGTTGAGGCAGGTACTATCGTTATGTTTTGGAACCATTTAGGCAGGTACATGGATAGGATAGGTTTAGAGGAATAAGTGCCAAACGTAGGCAGGTAAGACTAGTATAGATGGGGCATGTTGACCGAGGTTGGCAAGTTCGTCTAAAGGGCGTATTTCCACACTTTATGACTCTATTATGACTACATTAGTTTGACGGCATCATGTTCGGGACAGATATTGAGAGCGAAAGGGCTTATTTCTGCACTGAGAGTGAGAGTGAGAGAGAGAGAGAGAGAGAGAGCGCTGTCTCTGTTATATGTGCTTTACCAGTAAAAAAGATAAGATCATTAATTTAGTTTTGCATTATAAGCACATTTGTCCTCTCTCTTTAAAGATGTAACATTACAGAATCAGTTAAGCCATTAGAAAATTCCATTAAATCATCAGAGTCCACACAATAATTGCTGTTCTCCATTTAAATAAATGACATGGTGAAAATCTCCTTTTGACTTCTAACATCCCCCAACTCCTATCCAGCAGAGTTAATCTGTTAAAAGATCATGGACGTTGTCATTTGCCAGAATCGGCAAATGCTTCGTGGTCACAGTTTCCTTCCAGACTTACTTTCTAGATTTAGAGTCATTTCATTATTTTTTTCTTTGTGGACAATTCCAATGGTTTTGTTCACAGGAAAAATGTGGCGGGATCTTCAGCTGGGTCTCCGAGTCGAATAGCGTAGCATGGTGGCTCAGGGGTAGAGTTGCTCCCTCATAGCGGAACAGACCTGACTAAGGGTCCTTTTGTTGAAACAGGTACTATAAGAACACTTAAACACATTTGGCCCAGCACATGAAAGCGAAAGGTTTAGAGGGATCTGGGCCCGATGCGGGCAGGTAGGACATGTATGACTGGGGCATCACGGTCATTGTTTTCTAGGTGGGCTGAAGGGCCCGTTTCAGCCTGTATGACTCTCTATGAAAATAAGTAATCCTTGATCCCGAGGAACTGCCTAAGAAGAAGACCTTCAAAATTGTTCTTCATATGAAATGCCAAGAGTGGGCCTTGGTCAGAATGAACATTTAACGGAGATTTACATCATTAGATGAGCGTTTAAGGGGCTGTCCCACTGCGGCGACCTAATCTGCGAGTTTAGAAAAGTTTGCCCTCGACGCAAACTCGCAGCATGGTCGACACGTGGTCCTAGGATGTTCTATGAGGTCACTGGAACTCTCCTTCATGCTCGAGGGAAGTTCCCGCATACACGCAGCCTCAGATACGTCAGCATGTTGAAAAATGTTCCGCAAGTAAAAATTGGTCGGCATGGGTCTCTGGAACTCGTAGTGGAGTGGAGTGGGGTCACTATGTAGCTACAGGCAGTCAAGGGCAGCCGCAGGCAATCTCCTTTGCTGACCGGGCATTTTAATTGGCTCTTTAGAGTTTTCAGGACCAAGGAAAACTGACCGGTAGGTTAAATGCCCGCTAAACTTTATTATACTTCTAAAAAGTGTCTCCACTCCTTCTCCCCCCCCTTCTTCCCTCCTTCTCTTCCCCTCTCTCCCCTTCTCTCTCCTCTCACCCCATCTCTCCCACCCCCCACCCCCCCCCTCTTTCGTGCTCTCTGAAGGACTTACCGTACACTCTGCAGCCATCTTTTACCTTCCTCTTCATCGCGGGTGTGAATTTCAGACAGCGCTCCCCCGCTTTCCCTGGCCACCACCTTTGCGATGTGTTTGTGTGCGTGCGGTTGGTCGATCCAGCTCGCGGTTTCATCACTGATGGTCGAGCCAGCTCGAGGTTTTTCAGGCGAGTGCCCTCGAGCTTGCAGGTCGAAGACACTCTTCTGAACTCGCAGATTAGGTCACCACAGTGGGACAGCCCCTTTACTGGCTGTAAAGTAGGATTCCATAACAGGAGCGAGTTTACATCCAAAGCAGACCTGCTATCCTATGATATGAGATGTTACACTCATCATATATTCTGCAGTTGTTTCTACAAGGTGTAAGTATCTTATGAGGTTCCAGAGAAAAGATAAATACAAACAAAGAAAGATAGAAGGCATAAAACTAAGATTTTAAATGCATGAAGACTCATAGCACATTGCAGCAAATTATATCCTTTTGAAGTATTGGCATTTGTTTATTATTGTCATGTGTATCGAAATGCAATGAAAAGTTTTGATTAGTTTAGTTTAGAGATACAGCACGGAAACATGCTCTTCCTCCCACTGAGTCCGCACTGACCAGCTATCCCCGTACATTAACACTATCCCACACATCAGGGACAATTTACATTTATACCAAGCCAATTAACCTACAAGCCTGTACGTCTTGGAGGTATGGGAGATACCCGAAATCTTGGAGAAAACCCACGCTGGTCATGGAGAAAACGTGCAAACTCCTTACAGACAGCACCCGTAGTCAGGATCAAACCCGGGTCTCTGGCGCTGTGAGGCAGTAGAACTACCGCTGTGCCACCGTGCCGTCCAAGCGTTTTGTTGCATGCTATCCAGTCAGCGAAGAGACTAGACATGATTGCAATCAAGCTGTCCAAAGTGTGCAGGTAAAGGATGAAGGAAATAATGTTCCGTGCAAGATAAAGTCCAGTAAGGTCTGATTAAAGATAGTCCGCAGGACCTTTATGTTGGGAGCGTAGGAGGCTAAGGCCTTATTGAAACACACAAAATCACGAGGGGCATGGATGAAGTGAATGCTTGCAGTTTTTTATTCCAGGTAGAGGATTGATCTCGAGGGTTTAGTCTTAAAGTAAGAGGGAAGAGATTTAAGGGGCAACCCCGGGAATAGTTTTCCCTCCGGAAGGTAGTCCAAGCTGCCAGAGGAAGGTGTAGAAGCAGATACAATTTCGACTTTCAAAAGACATTTGGACAGATATTTAGGTAGATAGGATTGGGAGGGGTATGAGCCAAATGCAGGCATATGGGACTAGCCCAGAATGGCAACATAGCCAGCACTGACAAGTCAGGCCTATGGACCTGTCTGCAGTTGTTTCCTCGATATACATGAATGATTAACTTGAAGAACTTTGACGGACGAACATGATATTTCCATTCCATTCCCTCCCTCTATCTCTAAATGAAGTAAAAATCATGATTTGGCCCATTAGGAGATGAAAGATTGGATGAGTTCTTTGACATTGCTTTTTATCACAAGGATCAAACTGGTCATTTCAAATAAACTAATGCCTTTCCAAAACTCAGTGGGAGGAGCATTTTATGAATGTGCTGAATATCCTTTTTCCAACTGCATGGCTGTGATAATAAAGCTAAAAGGGTTTCTGTGCTCACCTGAAGTCGTTATTTATCGCCATTTCTGTGCACTTTTTAAGTGAACTCATGCTATGGTATATAAATTACATAATTTAATGTACATTTGATGCTTCAGAAATCCCTGCTGTGCAGCACTCTACCATTGTGGATTACCCTGGAAAATTAATGAATTTGAACCCTTTTACACAGTGACAGCGGACATGATATGTCCAGCAGTACAAAGTGATTAATATCTTCTCATGTAGACCTACTCATGGCTGATAAAAGTCACAAGTCACGGCACACCTAAGAGTGGAGTAATTTATCAACCTGACATATCACCTGTGCCGTGGAAAGCATTTTATCAGGATGCATCACAGCATGGTTTTGGGAACAGCTCCATCCAAGACCGCAAGATATTACAGAGAATCGTGTATGCAGACCAGACGATCACACAAACCAACCTCCCTTCTATTAACTCCATTTCCATCTCGTGCTGCCTTGGCAAGACCAGCAACATAATCAAGGACGAGTCGTGCCTGACCACTCCCTCTTATCCCCTCTCCCATCAAGCAAGAGGTACAGAAGTGTGAAAACGCACACCTCCAAATTCAGGGACAGTTTCCTCCCAGCCGTTATCAGGCAACTGAACCATCCTATCACCAAATAGAGAACAGTCTGGAGCTACTATCTACTTCATTGGGGACCCTTGGACTATCTTTGATCGGACTTTATTGGACTTGTTATTCACGTAATTCCCTTTATCATGTATCTGCACATTGTGAATGGCTCGATTGTATTGTCATGCCTGTCAGCACATAATATCACGGTGGCACACCGGTACAGTTACAGTGAATGGAGCGCTGGAGACCGGGCTTCGATCACAATTACAGGTGCTGTCTGTACGGAGCTTGTACGTTCTCCCCGTGACCTGCCTGAATGTTCGCCGAGATCTTCGGACTTCTCCCACATTCCAAAGACGTACAGGTTTGTAGGTTAATTGGCTTGGCAAATGTAAAAATTGTCCATAGTGGGTGTAGGATAGTGTTAATGTGCGGGGATTGCTTGTCGGCACGGACCCGGTGGGTCGATGGGCCTGTTTCTGTGCTGTATCTCTAAATTAAACTAAATGTACGGCCGATGGGAATAATGAACTGGTGTGAAGCGCGGCAAAATATAACACACTAGAGAATGTGATACGTGTGGGGATATTTTACAGATCTCACGTCTCAGGGCTATGCAAGCTGTGTAGATTAATGGCTGAATGTTTTAACACATCCCACTCTAAATCAAAAGTGGCAATTCCCCAGTTGTTGCTGTCTCGTATATAATAAGTAACTGCAAAGTTTATAACATCGTTTGATATACAGTAATTGGCCAGCATAATCCACGATATGTAAGAGAGAGCAGATAGAATTTAAATCGGATAACTCTGTAATGGGATCTTGCCAAGGTAGCGTCAGACCTTGGAAGCAAACCATCAGGAATAGTGAGTTGGAAGGGCAAAAGCTAAAGAGAGGGAATTAGGAGATAGACAAAATGTGTATAAAGGAACTGCAGATGCTGGTTCAAATCGAAGATAGACACAAAATGCTGGAGTAACTCAGCGGGACAGGCAGCATCTCTGGAGAAGCCATTCCTTCTAATCAGGGATGCTGCCTGTCCCGCTGAGTTACTCCAGCATTTTGGGTCTATCGGGGATAGAGATATCTTTCCAAATGAAAGGGTTTCGACAAGGTCCCGCATAAGAGATTAGCATACAAACTTAAAGCACACGGTATTGGGGGTTCAGTATTGATGTGGATAGAGAACTGGCTAGCAGACAGGAGGCAAAGGGTAGGAGTAAACGGGTCCTTTTCAGAATGGCAAGCAGTGACTAGTGGGGTGCCGCAAGGCTCAGTGCTGGGACCCCAGCTATTTACAATATATATTAATGATTTGGATGAGGGAATTCAATGCAACATCTCCAAATTTGCAGATGATACCAAGCTGGGGGGTATAGTTAGGTGTGAGGAGGATGCTTGGAGGCTGCAGGGTGATTTGGATAGGCTGAGTGAATGGGCAGATGCATGGCAGATGCAGTATAATGTGGATAAATGTGAGGTTATCCACTTTGGTGGCAAAAACATGAGGGTAGACTATTATCTGAATGGTGGCAGATTAGGAAAGGGGGACATACAACGAGACCTGGGTGTCATGGTACACCAGTCATTGAAAGTAGGCATGCAGGTGCAGCAGGTAGTGAAGAAAGCAAATGGTATGTTAGCATTCATAGCGAAAGGATTTGAGTATAGGAGCAGGGAGGTACTACTGCAGTTGTACAGGGTTTTGGTGAGGCCACACCTGGAGTATTGCGTACAGTTTTGGTCTCCAAATCTGAGGAAAGACATCCTTGCCATAGAGGGGGTACAGAGAAGATTCACCAGACTGATTCCTGGGATGTCAGGACTTTCATATGAGGAAAGAATGGATAGACTCGGCTTGTACTCGCTGGAATTTAGAAGATTGAGGGGGGATCTTATAGAAACTTACAAAATTCTTAAGGGGTTGGACAAGCTAGATGCTGGAAGATTGTTCCCGATGTTGGGGGAGTCCAGAACAAGGGTTCACAGTCTAAGGATAAGGGGGAATTCCTTTAGGACCGAAATGAGGAAAACATTCTTTACACAGAGAGTGGTGAGTCTCTGGAATTCTCTGCCACAGAAGGTAGTTGAGGCCAGTTCATTGGCTATATTTAAGAGGGCGTTAGATGTGGCACTTGTGGCTAAAGGGATCAGGGGGTATGGAGAGAAGGCAGGTACGGGATACTGAGTTGGATGATCAGCCATGATCACATTGAATGGCGGTGCAGGCTCGAAGGGCCGAATGGCCTACTCCTGCACCTATTTTCTATGTTTCTATGTTTCTATGAAAGAGCTAATTGCTATTGCATTGCTTGCTGGGACGCTTGACCGAATATTTGTGGCTTTACTTTTGTTTTTTTTAGACAAGTTTTCTGGTTGAAGAGTTCAATCAGCTAAGGGAACTAACTGATAATGGGATAAGACACAGCTAGCGCAGAGAAACAGCTCATTGTTAGGACTAGACTCTTGCATCTTGGGACTATGGCTAATGTCTTTGGGATGCTTGGTTTTAAGCAAAAGGTAAAAAACAACTCCAAATTTGGACTTGACTGGTGCTTCTTGGGACAACTCCTAATGCCCCTGATATTCTGGGTACGTGACTCTTGTTGTATAAAAGACCCCAGGATTCTTTATCAAATTGAGTGGTATTTTGGGAGAACCAGACGTATCACTGGATACTTCTGGACTGTAGCATCTCCAGCCACTCCCATCTGATGTAAAAGTAAAGCTTGAATGGTTTACCTTAACTCATTGTATTTTATCTGTTTTTCAAGAAGTGAACCAGAAAACTGAGCTCTCATTGGACCCTTTCTGACCGACTCCCATAGAAACTCATGATAACAACTGTTGTCCTTCGACAGAAGTTGATCTGGTTCCCTGTCGAAGTCTTTAATACAGACAACGAAGGTAAGACCAATTGTATATGTTTTTTGCCACCAGGAGTAGTCGGCGATTGGATAGAGCAAACTAAAAAGATTTGTCGTAAATTAATGTAGTTTTGCTACTAGGAAAGTAGTTGGTAAGAGATTTTGCCACTAGGAAAGTAGTTGGTAAGAGATTTTGCTACTAGGAAAGTAGTTGGTAAGGTATTTTCCGACTGGGAAAGTAGTTGGCAATTGGCTCCGCAAACTAAAAAAGTTTGTAGTTCATGAAGTAGCCGGGCAGAGAAGAGACTCGCGGCTATGGGGAATAATCTGGATAAAAATGACCGGGCTATGCCCGTCCAACATGTGTAATTTGAATCCTAAAAGTAACAAAAACTATAGAATAATAAGTTATAAGCTAACCAAACATTTGGGAGTTGAATCTTGGCCAGTCAGAGGAACATGAAATGCAGAAACTATTAAAAAGGCAGAAAAGATGAAAAGGGATGGTATACCTAAGAATTGGGATGTGTTACAAGCAGAATGTAATTGGCATGATAAAACATCAGGAAACGGCCGAAAAAAGAAAAGGCCCGATTGAGTCGCAAATTAAGCAACAATTAGTAAAAGTAAAAGGGGAAAAAAAGGTGCTCAAACGAAATAACCCCAGGGACCCCTTGGGAACCAGTTTATGGAAGAGAGTGGATAGGGAACAAATTTGGGGGGGAATGGGGAAGAAAGTCGGGAATAGTGTAGACCACCTTCCCTATATGCCCTTGCAGCAGAAGCTACCCCACTAAAATCCCATAGGGAGGTGGGGGGGGGGGGGGGGGGGGGAAGAGGGGGGCTCAGGGAAGGGGGGCTTATTTTGATGTGATCATAGTGTTTGTCATTTAGAATGCAAATGAGGAGCCAGATTTCCTGTCTCCAGACAAACAAACTGGAGGTTTGAGGCATGTGCTGTGCAAGGAACAAATGAAGGTCCATGCAGTATTGTGTTAGTAGATCACATCTGACCGTAGCTTACAAAAGTGGGTTTGAGGGAACTCACTATAAGGGGTAAAAAGTGAGAGATAAAGTACATTGGGTAGGAGTAACGTATATGGACAAAAGTAAGAGATAATATTTAGGTGGGGGTCCCTCTTCAGATAGACTCTGATCAGGGAACAAGTTCACAGGAAAGGTGATGAAGGAGGCTTCTGCCTTGTCAGTAGTTAAAGACTGATTTCACATTTCCAAACCACCCGCAGAGTTTTAGATTAGTGGAAGGAATGAATAGGATACTAAATAGTTTAAGTAAAGCAATGAGCGACACTGGAAAGCAATGGGTTAAGTCATTCTGATGTTTCAGAACAACCCCAGCTAGAGAGACAGGATTAACGACTTTATAATTGAGAACAGGACAAGCTATGCACCTATCAGAAGATGACCATCCTTGAAATGATGGTGACCCCCTGGGGTGCGACTAGAATATGTAAATTACACCTACAGGCCCTCAGCAATTAACTAATTATATATGCACAACAATTAACCCATGCCTTGCCAGGTCTGCATTCCCAGGTACGAGAGGCACAGAAGCCACTACCAGTTGAACACAGGGATGAGTCCATACTGCCAGACAACATACTGATGAGGTATTGCAACCAGATGAAATTGAGACTCTGTTAAAAGGAACTATACAGAGTGCTACCAACAACATCAACCGCCGTGAAGATTGAAGATCACCCCCGTTAGATACATCTGATTGACTGTAAACACTTCAGAGAACCAAGAAAGGACAATGGGGCTATTGACCCTCCTTTTATTCTGGGGTTGGCCCAGATGGACTGAACTTGGGAAAATAATTTGTTTCTATGGGTTTTGAATTTGCCCTTCGTGATACTATACATGTATGCTGAGTGTGTACGTACATTCCATATCATGTTGGAGGAGGAACTGTTTTCGCAATAGGGCAGCAACTAATGGGTGCCTTCAGAATGGCAAACTTGAGGACTAACCCATATTTAAAGGATGGTACACCCCTCCCTTTAAACAAGATTGGAAATTGTACTTCGGAGTCACGTGAGTGACTACGTGAAGACCCTGCCAGCACGCATGCGCGACATATTGTCGAACGCATTGCGGAAGCGACAGTCGGGAGGAACGTCGCTCCTCCAGCGTAAGTTTAAAAACTTACGGAAGGTAAGTCTCACCTGTAATGGTGAGCGTGGCGACTCGGTGTTTTTCTTACTTACAGGAGAAAACCCAACATGGAGTCGCGGAAATCAAAGAGGGCAGCGGCAAAATCCGCTGCTGTGGGAAGCAGCCAGCAGCGTGACGCTACTCCAGAGCTGCAGGTGTTACCGTCAGCTCCCGACTTTTCGCCGATGAGTTCCGCAGGTACGCCGCGGTCCGGCGGCAAAACCACCCAGAAGTCGGACGGGGCCGTTGACACAGCTGGGTCTGGACCCGAAGGCACCCCGTTCGCTGATAGCGACGGCGGGCGTCTCTCCCGCATGGAGCTGTTGATGGAGCAGTTGCTCCAGCGTGACCTGCTTTTGCAGGGGCAGAGTCACAGTGGGCCTCTTCGCAGGGGAGCATTAGGGGTCAGAACTGGGCTGACCCTGAAGAGGGGGATTTGGCTGAACAACCAGCAGTGTCAGGGGTGCAAGACGAGTTACTGGATATGGTGAACAAACATGCCGTTCCTACTCAGAAAGGACTGCCTATTCACCAGAAGCTGGCAGCCAGCATCAACTATATGGCTACCAACCAGCTTCAGGAGCAAGCCGTTAACGCAACAGCTGAGAAGTATCTCGCTCCTGAAAATTGTAACTCTCTGAATGTTCCTGCGGTGAATAACCCTATATGGGGGAACATGAGCCCTACTATTAGAGGGCAGGAAATCAAGCTTCAGAGGATTCTGAAACTAATGGCCGCCGGGATTACAGCAGTGGCCAGGACTGCTGTAGGGGTGGAGTTACCAGAAGAACTGCAAGATGCTCTGGCTTTGCTGTGTAACACACAGTTCGAAATAAATAGCTATCGGAAGCGCATCATAAAACCTGCACTTAATCCCAAATTTGCGGGGTTATGCAGGTCAGGTAACTTGCAACCACCTAATCTGCTGTTCGGGAATAACCTTCAAAAACAGGTGAAAGACCTGGATGAGGCCAAGGCTATAGGCCTGATTAAGGTACCTGGTACCTCCAAACCCCACTATCAGCAGCGGCAGCACCCCTACACACCCACCGGACAGCGATATTACAACAGACCGTCCGGTGGTGAAAGCTCGAAGGCCGGCCCACCTGCACAACGGTCTTCTTTAGGCCATGGCCCAGCCCGGCCTTCTTGGAAAATGCGCCATCCCTACAACACAGCAACACAGCAACAAAAGAAGCAAGGGCAAAGACCGCAACACCGGCAGTAACCATGGAGGTAGGTGGGTCTGGTTCCCTCAGGAACATTGCATGTCTAAATTCATCTAATGTGGGGGGACGGTTGCACTTGTTTCATGATGTATGGTGCACCTTTACCTCTGATCCTTACATACTCGGAAGTATTCAGGGTTATAAAATTGAGTTTATACACAAACTCCCTACCCCAGTTCAGCATTCGCCTAGGCGGAAGTTTATACTTTCACAAAAAGAAAGAACGGCAGGCCATGCTGAACTATCAAGACTAATCAACAAAGGGGTAATTGAGAAGACTATCAGAGAATCTCAGGAGTTCGTATCGAATATATTTACTAAAAATAAAAAAGATGGCGGGTGCCGCATCATTATAGACCTGACCGAACCAAATACTTCCGTTCAGTATGTTCATTTTAAAATGGACACTTTTGTCACAGCTAGACAGCTAATATCTGAAAGGTACTACATGGCTTGCATTGACCTTAAGGATGCATACTATTCAGTACCTATACACAAGGATCATAGGAAATACCTGAAATTTATCTGGATGGGACAATTATGGCAATATAAAGCCTTACCCAATGGGTTATCATCAGCACCCAGGCTGTTTACCAAAATATTGAAACCAGCTTTAGCCTATTTAAGGAAACAAAACCATATTGTCATGGCCTACCTTGATGATATCCTCATTGTCGGGGAGAATTTGGAGATGGCTACATTGGCAGTTCTAGCCACAAAACATCCTTTTCAAAAGCTGGGATTTATCAAACATCCAGATAAATTGAAATTGGAACCCTCCACTACCATGGATTATTTGGGGTTCACTATTGACTCTGTGCAAATGTCTATCACCTTACCACCTAACAAGGTGGTGGACTTGATAGAAGCATGCAGGAGCCTCACTGGCATCAGGGATCCATCCATACGGCAAGTAGCCAGAGTGATTGGGAAAATAGTGGCTGCATTTCCCACAGCACAATTTGGGCCACTCCATTATCAAAACCTTCAAAGAGCAAAAATTATAGCTCTCAAAAATCATGCAGGCCATTTTGACAGGCCTATGAAACTACCAGAAAAGGCAAAATCTGAATTAAATTGGTGGATAGAAAATGCACAGCTTTGTTCTAACCCCATCACTATCATGTTATCGTTATCTTACAAACTGATGCCAGTGCTAAAGGTTGGGGAGCAACTAATACCACCACAAGTTGTGGAGGTAGGTGGAGTGCACAAGAGCTAACCCTATTCAAATCATTAGGGATTAATTATTCAGAAATGCTGGGAGCATTTCATGGACTTAGGGCATACTGCTCAGATATGCACCAGTTGCATGTCAGGTTCCAAATTGACAACACCACAGTGGTGGCCTATATTAATTATATGTGTGGAATAAAGTCGATATCATGTGATGAATTGGCTAATAATATCTGGCACTGGTGTCTGCAAAGGGAAATTTGGATCTCAGCCACTTACCTTCCAGGTAAGCTAAACACAGTGGCAGACACCAGATCACGAAAATTCAACGACAACATAGAATGGATGTTGGATCGGAAAGTGTTTACGGATATTATAGAACGTTATGGGACACCAGATATCGACCTTTTTGCATCCAGACTTAATCACCAACTTCCAACATATGTTGCTTGGGAACCAGACCCAGGGGCAGTAGCGATGGACGCTTTCTCGCTACATTGGGGGGATTTGTTCTGCTATGCATTTCCCCCCTTCTGCCTCATCAGTCGGGTCTTGCAAAAAATAAGACAAGACTCCGCATCGGGTATTTTGGTTGTGCCCGACTGGCCTACCCAACCATGGTTCCCAGCAGTACAGAAGATGGCCACAGAACCTTGCATCCGGGTCAACAAACGACCTAGTTTATTGATACATCCCGTTACAGGGTATAGCCATCCATGTCATGACCGCATGGACCTGTTAATTTGCAGATTCTGAAACGGCCACTTCTGGGATACGGACTCACCAACAGAACAATAAATACCATCTCAGCATCGTGCAGGGAGTCCACCAGAAAACAGTACCTGACCTATATCAGGAAGTGGGAAGTGTTCTGTACTACAACGAACACTACCTATGAAACAGCCACCATCACGGAAGTACTGGAATTCCTGGCTACCCTTCACTACGATGAAGGATTAAGCTACAGTGCCATCAACTGTGCAAGGAGTGCTCTATCGAATTATCTGGGCAAAGGGAGTGATCATCTGGCTATTGGATCACACCCATTAGTGTCTAAACTAATGAGGGGAATATTTAATTTCAATCCCCCTAGGCCCAGATACAACCATACGTGGGACATTAGCATAGTCTTGACTATGTTACGAGGATGGACACCCAATTCGGGGCTCACCTTGGACAAGCTCACCTATAAAATGGTAATGATTATGGCACTTGTCACAGCACAACGGGTCCAGTCCCTACACAAGTTAAGTATGGACGCCATATATTTTTGTTTGGTATGAATAAATACCTATTTTGTTTTTCAGCCAGTGTCATGTCTGAAATACGTTCATCCTCTAATCCCAGCATGGCAGTGTGTGAGCATGGACTCGTTCCAGGGCATGAAATCACAAAGCTTTGAAATCATCACGTAGTCACTCACGTGACTCCGAAGTAAAATAGTAAGATTAAATGAGAACTTACCAGTTTGAAGTTTGATCTTTATTTTATGAGGAGTTACGATGAGGGATTACGTGCCCTTCACTCCCAAAACCCTCTATTATAAAGTTCAACTGGTATGAAAGTTCTCTCTTATCTTACTATATTAGTCTACGTTGCTATCTGTGATTTCACACCACTGCTTTGAAGAATGTCGCGCATGCGTGCTGGCGGGGTCTACACGTAATCCCTCATCGTAACTCCTCATAAAATAAAGATCAAACTTCAAACTGGTAAGTTCTCATTTAATCTTACTATTAAACATGACTAGCACAGCAGATATACCCCGACTGCAGATAGTAAGAGATCTGCACAGGCCAGTTAATACTACCTGTTTTTGCCACAACCAAGGCACTGGTGTATTTTTTTTAAACAGTATGTGCATGACAACCCACCTCGACCGGTTAATGGCACATATTTTGTATGTGGATCCTGGGCCTGCCCATGGCTATCAAGAATGCCGCCGGCAAACGGGACAATTTGGGAATGACAAAAAGGACCCCGTCACTGGACAGGTTGCTGTTATGTTGGACATGTGGTCCCGCACATGAGAAGCATGAACCAGTGACACCAGCACACGGGGATTTCCAAGTGAAGCCTGATGAAGGCTGAGCAATTTTTATGATCCTCTTCCCGTCCTATAGTAGTATCACAGGAACTCATTAAAATGGCCTCCACTATGGAGATTCTTGCTAATGCCACTGCCGCCTCCTTGAGTGCAACCCAGAAGGAGATAGAAGGAGTAACAGCTGAGATAATAGCTATGAGAACTGTAGTATTACAAAACAGAATGGCCCTAGGTTTTATCCTAGCAGTAAAAGGAGAGATGTGTGCCATAATTGGCCGGGAACTTTTATTCCCGATGCTTCCTCCAACATTATCGACTTGGCCGCCCATATCAGAATGGAAGTGGCTAAAATAAAGAAGGCAGGAGCTGAATTCCATGATTATAGCTCTGGGAGAGATTGGTAGCCATTTAATATGTTTGGAAGGACTTGAGGAATTATTGTCCACTATGGAATGATTGTATTACTAATTGTATTCTTCATTTGTCTGTTGCGATGCTTATGGCCTTTCTTATGTACTTGGCGAGGACTGTAATTATCATCATCAAAATGATAAAAAGGAGGGAATAAAAGCGTTCATCGCTATTATATTGTTTGCTGCCATATTTAACCCTTTCTGTAATGAAAGAGCTAATTGCTATTGCATTGCATGCTGGGATGCTTGACTGAATTTTTGTGGCTTTACTTTTGTGTATTTTAGACGAGCTTTCTGGTTAAAAGTTCAATCAGATAAGAGAAGCCAAGTTAGGGGAATTAACTGATAACGGGACTAGACACAGCTAGCACAGAGAAACAGCTCAGTGTTAGGACTGGACTGTTGCATCTAGGGACTATGGCTAATGTTTTTGGAATGCTTGGTTTTAAGCAAAAGGTGAAAAACATCTCCATATTTGGACTTGTTTGGTTCTTCTTGGGACATCACCTAATGCCCCTGATATTCTGTGTATGTGACTCTTGTTGTATAAAAGACCCCAGGATTCTTTATCAAATTGAATGATGTTTCGGGAGAACCAGAGCTACTTCTGGACTGCAGCATCTCCAGCCACTCCCATCTGATGTAAAAGTAAAGCTTGAATGGTTTACCTTAACTCAGTGTATTTTGTCTGTTTCTTAGAAGTGAACCTTTTCAGGTGGAGCTCACACTGGTCCATTGTTGGCTGTGGTTGAATAGTTTTTGAAATTGGTCATAGGAAGAAATTACCATACTAGAGAAAAAAATTAGCGGAACCCATTGACAGATTCCCACACTGGAAATCTATGGCCCATGATTGCTCAAAGCAGAGAGGTATTTGGAATAATATGAAGAATCTCAAGCATATACGCACCAGGAGCACACAAGAGGCCCAAGTTAAATAGCAGATGGAGCATCACCTCCCACACTACCCACCCTTCCATCCTGTCAGGCTGCCTCCTCTGTGGAAGAGTGAGCAAGTCCCAGACTAAACTCCTACTCTCCCTCTCTCCCCTTCGTCCCCCACCCTAGTCGACTAACCCGTTCCAGGGGTCGCATCCTTGCATCCTTCTATTGTTATCTGAATAAGGGTCCCGACCTGAAACCCACCTT
The DNA here is from genome assembly GCA_963514005.1 of Raja brachyura. The sequence continues at coordinate 114,778,361 of OY740782.1, read as the reverse complement.
TTTTCTCCAGAGATGTTGCCTGACTTGTTGAGTTACTCTAGCACTACTACTCTACTCTATGTGCCTGTCTTTGGTCACAATAATCTGTTTTGTTGTTCAATGAGATTGTAACATCATTTTTTAACCTGGCCTCCGGGCCTTAAAATCAATCAACGCCAACCTGAATACATCCATCAACTGAGGATTTACAGCCTTCTGAAGTACCGAATTCTGAAGATTTACAACCAGTGAGTAAATTCATTTCATCTCAGTCATAACAAGCTGACCTGTTCCCTCGAGACTAAGGACGTAGAAGACAGGAACGGGGTACTGATTGGGGATCATCAGCCATGATCACATTGAATCGCGGTGCTGGCTCGAAGGGCCGAATGGCCTACTCCTGCACCTATTGTCCATTGTCTATTGACCTTGTCCCTTGGTTCTAGATGCTTGAGACTGAGGAGATTACCTCCCAATATGCACATTGGTAGTCTTCTCTGAATCTCCTATGTTACAGTGAGATCACAAAAACTTAAATTGTTGGGGTCGAAGTAGAGATGTTGTCAAGCTGGTAAAGGTGCAGAGAAGATTTACAAGGATGTTGCCAGGACCCGGGTGCCTGAGCTATGGGGAGAGGTTGAATAGGCTGGCTCTCTAATCCTTGGAGTGCAGGAGGATGAGGGGTGATCTTATAGAGGTGTACAAAATCATGAGAGGAATAGATCGGGTTGACACACAGAGTCTCTTGTCAAATGTCGGGGTATTGAGAACCAGAGGACATTGTGTTTAAGGTGAAGGTGGAAAGATTTAATAGGAAACTGCGGTGTAACTATTTTACACAAAGGGAGGTGGGCATGTGGAACGAGCTGTCGGTGGACGTAGTTGAGACAGGTGCTATCGCAATGTTTAAGATGCATTTAGATAGCTACATGGATAGGAGAGAATTAGAGTGATATGGGCCACACGCGGGCAGGTGGGACCAGTGCATATTATAGGGCATGTTGGTCGGCATGCACAAGTTGGGCCAAGGGGCCAGTTTCCACACTGTATGACTGCGACTAAACTGAGTCTTTCTTATTTGTTGGACCTTGCATGGAAACCTTCGGGAAGATTATCCATAAGATGAACTGCTATTCAGGAGAGATTCTCATTCAGTGAATTAAGGTTCAGCTGGATTTGAGTTGAGCCCCGGCTTTATGTTATAAAGCCACGGATAGCCACGGAAGTGGAGGAAATGTGAGTAGGTGGTCACATTGACAAGTTAACTTATATACTGCTGGACCGATACTTGCTTTTTACTACCTTAAAATAAAATCCTAAAATCTTCCTTGATTTGTTTTCCATTGATAGACTTGCCATGGCTAAAACACACTTCTCTAAACAACAGCCCAATATAATCAAGCAGTAGCTAAACGGTTTAGACTTCAACCAAGAGTTAATAGTGACTGGAGATATAATGAACTGCAGATGCTCGTTTACAAAAAAAGACACAAAGCACTGGAGTAATTCAGCGTATCAACCAGCATCACTGGAGAAATTGGATAGGTGATGTTTTGAGTCAGGCCCCTTCTTCTGATTGATTGTTCCTCAATTCAACAGCAATATGCAGTAACAAGTAACTGCAGATGCTAGCCTATACCAAAGAAAGTCACACAATGCTGGAGTAACTCAGCAGATCAGGTAGCATCTCGGAGAACATGGATAGGTGATGTTTGAAAGGTTCCAGTCCAAAAATGTTGTCTATCTAAGTTCTCCAGGGCTGCTGCCTGACCCACTGAGTTACTCCAGTATTTTGTGTCCTTCTTTGGTACATACATCACGTTATAGTATATATGCACGTAACCTCCAATAATATTTATGTATCCACTTCATCTTCTTTACTGTGGGGTGCTTCCTGTGTCGTGGTGTGATTTATTCCAATAAAACAGTACGAGCACGCTGTGTTCACACGTCTAAGGAGATAATTCTTGTTTCAACCTCAAGTTGCAATGTGTTACAGATGTTGTTAGCTGCCAGATGCTTTACTGAGTATTCTCCAATGTCTTGATGATTCATGGACATTGAAGCCAAGGAATAACGGTTATTCTGCTCTCTTGGTTTTCCTTAATAAAAATCAATGGAGGCATCTCAGTATGACTTGGAAATTGTCAACATCTTACATCTGTAGATTAATATATCAAATAATATCTGGGTAGTTTGCCCAGGTTTTGCCAACTTTTGGGATTAGGAGCAATGTGCCAACTTCATGGCAAACAGTTGCAGGGATTGGACAGGGATGTACAATGCTCCTCACTGGGTTACCATCAGACAAAGGAACAGAATTAGGCCATTCAGCCCGTAAAGTCTCCTCTGCCGTTGATTCTTGGCTGATCTGTTTTTCTCTCTCAACCCCATTCCCCTTCCATCTCCCCTTAACCTTTGATGCCTTTACTTTCCAAGAACCTATTAATCTCTGCTTGAAAAATACCCAATGACTTGGCCTCCACAGCAGTCGGTGGCAACGAATTCCAGATTCACCACCCTCTGGCTAAAGAAATTCCTCATCTCCATTCTAAAGATAAATCCTTTTATTAAGAGGGTGTGCTCTCTGGTCCTAGACTCTCCCACTACTGGAAGCAGTGGTGTTAAGCACCGTACAAGTTGGAGGTGGTGGACAGTGAAGGGGAAGACTATTGCCTGTGATTGGATTGCGAGCTCACCTCCCGCGCCCTTGGAAACACTTGAAGAGTTTCAAGGTCAGCTACGGAAAGCAAGTGATGATGACCTTGGCGCACGAAACGGAAGGGCGGCTGCGGGAGCACTTTGTGTCTTTCTATGGATCCATGAGTCTGTATTGTTCTTCAATAAGATGATAACTGTATTAAACCTTATTCCCTTTATCATCTATCTGAGCACTGTGGATGGCTCGATTGTTATCATATATTGACTTTCCGCTGACTGGTTCGCACGCAGCACAAGCTTTTCACTGTGCCTCGGTACATGTAACAAGAAACTAAACTAAACTACAATTGTTGCATTCTTTTACTTACGCATGAGTGTGCTTATGTATTGTATGATTTTACTGGATTATATGCAAACAAAGCATATCACCGCATCTAGGTACATGCAACAATAAAGTAAAACCATATAACCATATAACAATTACAGCACGGAAACAGGCCATTTCGGCCCTTCAAGTCCGTGCCGAACAACTTTTTTCCCTTAGTCCCACCAGCCTGCACTCATACCATAACCCTCCACACCCTTCTCATCCATATGCCTATCCAATTTATTTTTAAATGATACCAACGAACCTGCCGCCACCACTTCCACTGGAAGCTCATTCCACACCGCTACCACTCTCTGAGTAAAGAAGTTCCCCCTCATGTTACCCCTAAACCTCTGTCCCTTAATTCTAAAGTCATGTCCTCTTGTTTGAAAAGGTTGGCCTTATTGGGATATCACTTACTCGATAAAACTCATTGGAAAAATGTTTTGAGATTTAATCCAGATATATGTAGAAAGCCCAGACATATGTAGAAATACGAACTAGAAAATTTGGAAATTTTCATAAGATTAGATAGTACTTGAAAGGAAGAAACAACTGTGATTATTTAAATATCTTCCATTATTGTTGGTAAGTTTGATCAGATATGTTTCTTTAAAAGCAATAGTGGCTTTAAGTCAAGAAGACTTGAAAGAAATTTCAAACACCACGATGTGATGAAAAGAAGTATATCAATTCCCTTATCTTCTCAGAAGTTGGAAGTATTGCAGTAGATCTTGAGATCAATGGGCAGATAGAAATGGAAAGATGGAGGCATGAAAAGATCGGTCATGGGATTGATGGAAAGATGAATGAAGTGATGAATAAATACCCTGAGTGAGTTCCATTGATACTGGATGAGTGTAAATACTAGCCATGATATATCTCTGGTAGACAAAAAAGCTGGAGAAACTCAGCGAGTGAGGCAGCATCTATGGAGCAAAGGAATAGGCGACGTTTAACCAGCTTTTTGTCTACCTTCGATTTTTCCAGCATCTGCAGTTCATTCTTAAACAGCCAGGATATCTCTTGTTCTTTCACCATCAAAGAAAATGAAGGCTTATGTCAATGCATAATTTGTTTAATGAGTCATCTGAGACCCAGTGCCTTAATTAATGGTGAGAACAAAAACGTTTGGTGATTTTAAAAGCACAGGGAGAAGTAAACGTAGAAACGTAGACAATAGGTGCATGAGGAGGCCATTTGGCCCTTCGAGCCTGCACTGCCATTCATTGTGATCATAGCTGATCATCCACAATCAGTAACTGGACTTGGGAAACCCCAACTACCCGAGCTCTCTGCCTGACGTCTGTCTCTTCGGCTTTGCTTCAGCGCCACGTTCTGACTCGCAGATGTATCCCCCACTCAGAATGGCTGTGTTTTATGTCCCGACAGCTTCCAAGAGGGTGAACCTGTTTTCAAGAGGCACATCCCCCGGGGTTTCCTCTACTCCAAGCTTCCTTCTTTTCCTCATTGTCACCCATCTTCTCTCTTCCGGTATCTTTGGTGTAACGATCTCACTGGAAGTCCTGTCCAGGAAACTCTCATTTTCCCAGATGATCCTGAGGTCATCCAGTTGCCTCTCGAGTGCCCCAACACGGTCCTTCTGGAACTGAACCTGGATATACTTTCCACAGTTGTAGCAGCCAGAGGCACCATCAGTGTCCCTGACCTCCCACATCCTGCAAACATCACACTGAATCAGTTTACCCGTCATACCTTTACTGTGTCTCGTCCTCTCCTCCCTCAGCCTCCTCCCTGAAGACTCCCGAGCCAAAGCCTCGCACTTTTCCCACAAGGCACTTCCCTCAACAAGGCCGCTCCCCGACAGCAGAAAGTAGAAATGTAGAGGATTTGAGTCAAGGATATTGGGGCATAAAGGCTCAGTGACAACAAGTATTTAGTTTAGTTTGGTTTATTATTGTCACTGTACCAAGGTATAGTGAAAAGCTTTTGTTTGCATGCTGTCCAGTCTGAATAAAGGCTGCACATAAATGCAATCAAGCCGACACAATGCGCAGTTAAAAGATAAAGGGAACAACAATCAGTGCAAGGTATAACATTGGAGTCCGATAAAGTCCAATTAAAGATAATTCAAAGATTTCTAATGAGGTAAATGGGAGGTCAGGACCACACTTTAGCTGGTGAGAGGACCATTCAGTTGCCTGACAACAGCTGGGAAGAAATGGTTCCTGAACCTGGAGGTAGACACAAAGTGCTGGAGTAACTCAGCGGCTCAGACAGCATCTCTGGAGAAAAAGGAGTGTGATGTTTTGGGTGGGAACTCTTCATCAGACTGAATCTGGAGGAACCATACCCCTTGCCTGATGAGAGAGTGGAGAAGAGGGAGTGACAGTGATGTAAGGAAGAATGGCAGACAGGAAGAGGATATTCATAGTAGGGGCAGAAAGTGCCTGCATGGGTACAAAGAAAGGCCTTGTCAAAAAAGGTTTGGTTACTTAGGCACAATTTTGTGAAGAAACCACAAAAAGGATGGTTCAAATTGTCAATCAGCAAATTCCTTCAGATCTCCAGTGGTCGAATGGACAATAACACGAGGTTATGAATAGCACATTAGTTGGATATAAATTAAGTTATAAAGTTCGTAGGTTCTACAAGCAGAATTAGGCCAATCAGCCCATCAAGTCTACTCCGCCATTTAATCATGGCTAATCTATCTTTCCCTCTCAACCCCATTCTTTTGCCTTCTTCCCATAAACCCTGATACTAATGATATGGAGATCTTTCAATCTCCGCCTTAAAAATATCTATTAACTTTGCCTCCACAGCTGTCTGTGGCAATTAATGCCAGAGATTCATCATCCTCTGATTAAAGAAATTCCTCCTTATCTTCATTCTAAAGATGCGTTCTTTTATTCTGAGACTAGGACCAGACTCTCCCACTAGTGGAAACATCCTCCCCACATCCACTCTATCCAGGCCTTTCACTATTCAATAAGTTTCAATGAGGTCCCCTCTCATCCTTCTAAACTCCAGCGAGTACAGGCCCAGTGCCTTCAAATGCTCCTCATATGTTAACCCAATCATTCCTAGGATCATTCTCATAAAAGTAATTCAGAGATTGAGAGCCAAAACAAATTTCTTAAGCAGATGGGCTTGCACGCTTTTGGACGCATATCTACGTCAATACATTGGTACAGGTGAGACTGATTGTTGAAGGGTACAATGGAGTTTAGATAGCGGCGACTGTTGTGGCCTCAATAGGCCTGACTATGGGTGAACTGGGGATGGGGTCTGGACTTTGTGCCTTCCCTCCTAATGGGAACCATTGTGGGGGGATGTTTTTTATGTTTATGCTAAATTCTTTAATGTTATGTCCTATCTTTATCTATGTGCTGCATGGCAAGACAAATTTCACTACACCAATTGGTGTATGTGTCCAATTAAAGATAATTCAATAAATGTCTTTTGTCCTTTTGTCCTTTATGTTTAAAGATACAGGTGGGTACATTGAATTAGTACAGGTTAATTTTATGAAAAACACCAACAAAATGTATGTATGTAAGAGTACAACACAGGAATGGGCCCTTTGTTCTACAATGTCTGTGCCGAACATGATGTCAAGTCAAACCAGTCTCATCTGCCTGTACATGATCTATAACCCTCCATTCCTTGCATTCCCCTGTGCCTGTCCAAAAGCCTTTTAAATGCCACTATTGTAGCTGCCTCCACCATTACCCTTGAGAGCATGTTGCAGTCACCCACCACCCTGTGTAACAAATTTGCCCCGTACCTTACCTTTAAACTTTGCCCCTCTCACCTTAAAGCTACGCCCTCTAATCTGAGTTATTTCCACCCTGTGAATAAGGTTCTGAATGTCTTCCCTATCTATTCTGCCCATAATTTTATACACTTGGAATGGTTAATCCAAGAAAATCAATTCCTTGTCGTGTTAAAGTCATTTGGCTGTTCTCTTTTCAGATATAATTTGAGAGGAAAATTTAAAGTAGCTCTTAAAATAAATTTAAACAGCAAAGAAGCTATTTAATGGTTAAAATACACTCCAAAGCACCAGACTCGGCTGAATTCTTGCTCCACATTGATTATCCTATTGGCCTGGCGATATGTTTTTCATTTTATGTTGCTGTATAAAATTTCACTTCCCTTTGTTAGGGCAAAGGGGCAAAAATAATGTATTGATCCAAACATGCCATCCATTATGTGCTTTAGAAGCTGTTCTGGCCTGCGGCCATCTGTGCTTTGCTTTCAGGAAGCATTTTTAAAAAAACTCTTCGTTGATTAGTTTTGCCATGAGTTAATGGGAAGAAAGGATTGAAGAGTACTGCTCGCCAATAGGTGAGTAAAAGGAATGAAGATAAAACATGGACTAATAATTCAGTGAGAATGCGCTCAATTCTACCCTGTGGACAGGCACAAGGGTGAGTTTAAATCACAATCTGACCTTCTCCATCAGTTACCTCTACTAGAACCCATATACTAGCTAAATTACTCATACCTCTAAATTTAAAATTGACCTTTTAGGTAATTGTCTCAACCTCTTCCATAATGAGCAGAGGACATGTTTTACTATACTTCGCTTCTATTGACTGTGGTCTAGAGTTTAGAGATACAGCATGGAAACAGGACCTTTGGCCCACCCGTCAATCACCCATTCATGTTAGTTCAATGTCATTCCACTTTCACATCAAATCCCTACACATTTTGCCTAATTCTCAGAGGGCCAATTAACCTAGAAACCCGCACGTCTTTAAGGATGTGAGTGGAAACTGGAGTAACTGGAGGAAACCCTCGCAGTCACAGGGAGAACGTGCGTAAACTCCACACAGACAGCACCCACAGTCAGGATCTAACCCGGGTCTCTTGCGCTGCAAGGCAGCAACTCTACCACAGAGCTACCGGGCTTTTTGTCCTGGGATTTGTCACGATGTGACAGCTTCACGTTTCCACCATATCATGCTGAAGCCAATCTGGTTGTGGTGCGATAGAAATGACTATTCAGTGTTCCGTTGTAGTATTTTTAATCTTGCTTTCATTTTTCTTAAAGAATATAATATCAAAGAGATTAGGTAGGAACACGATTGAAGGCAACATTGACCACGTTGTTAAGTGACTCTAATTCACTAATAACATACTCAGCGATGCCTAACTTGGGTTTTGATATATACCTTATCCACCATCCTAACCACACATTCCCTCCACTGAAGTGGCTAATGTACCACACAAAGTCCATTGATTTTGCCTGGGCTACTCTGACAAGCTCTCAAAGCTAAGACCTCTACCACCAAGGAGAACAAGGGTGACTCACCCGGCAGCTGGTTCCTTCCAAGTCAGATAGTCATTAGACATAATCGTAGGTTGTCGCAGCATAGAGAACAGGCTCTTTGGTCTACCATGCGGTCATGGGGAGAACCTCCAAACTACGTACAGACAGCACCTGAGGTCAGGATGGTCCCAGGTCTCTGACACTGTAATGCAACAACTCTACTGCTGCACCAACCATTCTATCTCGGTCTATTGTGATTGGGTTTGAAACCCAGCAGCACTGTTGCAGTTTCTTGCACAGAAGGACTTGTAGATGTCACGAAAGTGAATCAATGTCTAAGAGGGCAGTGAGGAATAAACAATAACAGTCCATGCTAGCAATCCTTACAATGTGTAAGTGAATTAACAACATTAACAGCAAGAAATAGCAGATGATACGGGTGTCAGGAGTTATGTGGAGAAGGCTGGAGAATAGCGTTGAGAGGGAAAGATAGATCAGCCATGATTGAATGGCAGAGTAGGCTTGATGGGCCGAATGGCCTAATTCTGTTCCTAGACCTTATGAACTAATGATATCCCTTGCTAAATGTCTTGCTGTCCCAATTAAGGTAACATATTTGGAAATGTCATACAAACACACCATGTGTTGGTCTTTATTTCCCTTATTATCATTCCCACTAATTATTTCCACTAACATTGACAACAACAAAAAATACAGGCTGTATTTTGATCAATTTTCGGACATGGCATTTTGATTTGGAGAGAAGGTATTGATACCAACTAATACCTCTCCTCTTGAGAACATTACACCCCCTAGTGGCCACACACAGTGCTGCATTTGGCGCCATTAAAGCCACTGTTAGATTTTCGACCGACTATGACTGGGTTGCCAAACAAAACAGGAGCCTGAAAATTTAAATAAAATCTCAATAGTGGGAGTCTTCCCCTGTGGATGGGGTGTCTGTTTGGCTTGGATCATTCTGCCAGTTTCTGCACAGTTATTCCATGATAGCATGTCGACAAATATTGACAAAAAGGAATAAACGAGAATTAAATGACATTTTCTTGTGTTTCATTTCAAAAGTTTCAATGGGTTTCATAGGTCTTTTATTGTCTCATGTACCAATTAAGGTACAGTGATACAACTACATAAAAGTTAACATAAACATCCACCACAGCGGATTCCACACAATCCTCACCGTGATGGAAGGCAATAAAGTCTAATCTTCTTCCTCTTTGTTCTCCCGTGGTCGGAGCAGTTGAACCATCCACAGTCGGGGCGATCGAAGCTCCTGCGGCTTGGAGTTCCCGAAGTCAGTCTCTGACTAGAGACCGCGAGCTCCGTGATGTTAAGTCCGCAGGCGTCCACTGTTGGAGCTCCGAGGTCAACCCCTGGCAAAGGGATCGCGGGCTCCGCAATGTTAAAGTCCTGTAGACTCCCACGGTGGAGCTCTTAAAAGTCGATCCAGCTCTCAAAAGTATAATACAGAAAAAAAATTGCATCTCCGTCGAGGTAAGAGATTAGAAAAAGTTTCCCCCAACCTCCCACATAAAACAAACTAAAGAACACTAAAAACATACATTTAACACATACTATTAAAACACAAAGGAGGAAGGGACAGACAGACTGTTGGCGGGGCAGCCAAATCATTCCGAATGCAAACTGCAACCAGGTCTTCCCATGATTCTCTACTAGTTTCTCTTCCAGTTGTTGTATATGTATGAGGAGCGTTTGATGGCTCTGGGCCTGTACTCGCTGTGGTTTAGAAGGATGAAAGTCATTGAAACCAACCAAATAATGAAATGTCTAGATAGAGTGGATGTGGGGAGGATGTGTCCAAAAGTGGGAGAGTCTAGGGCTAGAGGGCACAGACTCAGAATAAAATGATGAACCATGAGAATGGGAGAATGGAGATGAGGAGACATTTATTTAGCCAGAGGGTGGTGAATCCGTGGAATTCATTGCCTGTGGAGTCCAAGTCATTGAGATTTTGGAGAACCTCGGACTATCTTTAATCGGACTTTACTGGACTTTATCTTGCACTGAAAGTTGTACCCTTTATCCTGTATCTGTGCACTGTGGACGGCTTGAAGGTAATCATGTATAGTTTTTTTGCTGACTGGATAGAAGGAACAAAGCTTTCACTGTACCACTGATATGTGACAATAATAAACCAGTAAACTTATAAACATTAGGCCAGAAATGACTGACCAGAAATGATTGATGGCCAATATGTTAAAATCGCAGGCTGCCAATTGTTATGCAGTTGTCAACATCTGTTATATTGTTGTCATCTGTAGTTTTTATTCTGTTGGCTGTCAAGACCTGTCTGTCAATATTCCTCAGGATGAGATGCCAAAATGACTTACAACTGTCAAGGTGTAAGATAGCTACAAGTTGCTGTACTGTCGGGGATAATCTTCACAGAAGAACAGCATTGCATGTAGAAACAAGGACCGACAGATGCTGGTAGGACACAAATTGCTGGGAGTAAATCAGCGGGTCATACTGCTAGAGATGCTGCCTGACCTGCTGAGTTACTCAAGAATTTGGTGTCCTTTTTTAAAACAGCATTACATAGTGTCATACAGCATGTAAACGGGCCCATCGGCCCAACTTTCCCACAACGACCAACATGTCCCATCTACACTATTCCTATCTGCCTGTGTTTGGCCAATATCCCTCCAAACCTATCCTATCCATGTACCTGTCTCAATGGTTCCTAAACGTTGTGATAGTATTTGCCTCAACTACCTGCGCTGGCAGCTCGTTCCATGCACCCACCACCCTTTGTGTGAAAAAGTTACCCCTCAGATTCCTATTTTCCCCCCAGATTTAAACCAATGTCCTCTGGTTCTCGATTCCCCTACTCTCGGTAAGAGACTCTGGGTGTTTTCCCAATTATCTATTCCTCTCACGATTTTAGACACTTGCATGAGCTCACCCCTCAAAACATGGCCAAGTTTTTGGGCTTACTCGAGAAAGAAAAATCATTGCTTCCGAAATTAAAGAGCCTAGCCAACAATACAAATAATGTTCCTCAGCAGAAGCAGAGATCATTGCTATGGGGAGCTGCGGGTGAGGCTTCCTTTGTTTTTCCAGCCACGCTATTGTGCTGCTGATTAATTATATCGCTTCAACCTTGCCACATGAAGGCGCTTTTAGATTTTCATTATTTCGCCACTTCGGCGAAGAAATGGTTTACCGTCGCACATAAAAATGAAACATCTCTGCCTGGTCAAATCTGTTGCCATGGAAACTAACGACAGCAGCGTCCGTGGAAGCAAAAAGTGTTTTGATTTGGAGGGTGAGCACTTGTTTGAGGAGGAAAGGCACTTCCTATTCTGCTTGGCTAACATACAACCCAACGGTATGAACTCAACGGTAATTCTCCAATTATATGTAATACCCCTTCCTACCCTCTCTCCTTTTTCCTGCCCCCCCCACCCCTCATTCCAGTGCACAACCATTTCTCCCACTTTCCTGCACCTTCCCCCCCCCCCCCCCCCCAGTCCCCCTCCACCTTTCCCCCACCCCCCCCCCTCTGGCTTTACATTTCATTCCTCTTCAACAGTTCATTGTTACGTCACTATCATGTGCACTGAGGTACAGTGACATCCCTTTTGTGTGTACAGGTCAGTAAAAATCTTGCTGTACATAGGCACAATCATATTTAAGTACAAGAGTGTACGGATAGCAGGTGATACTGTGGTCGTATACAAGAGTCGCCATGTTTCTGGAGCCTCATATGGCACCATTTTGTCTCCTTTTCACCTCGATCCTTTATCACTTCACCCATCTGCCAATCCAATCCCCCCCCCCCCCACTCACTCGTATCCACCTATCACTTGCCAAGCTTTGCCCCGTCCCCACCGCTCTTTTCCAGCATTCTCCCATCAGTCTGAAGGGTTCAGATCCAAATCAACACCTCCGAATCAACACCTGTCCATCCCTTCAAGGTCGACTGCGCAGGTGCCCCATGGAACACAGAGGTGGTTGGGCGAGGGGACGGACGTCGGGTCAACGGCCTGCAGCAGCCTGGGGCTTACCTGGGCTTACCTGGATCAGGGTCGCTCCAGCGCTTCCAACAAGTGGACTGGACTTTGGACTTGCGACTGTTTGTGTTTTCTGTGTTTTTTTATTTTAAACGTTGCCAAAATTGTGACGAGTGTGCATTTGTGGGATGTGCAAAAGAATTTCACTGCTTTGTGCATACGTGAAAAGAAAATTGAACCATTGAATTCAATGTCTTTCCCCGGCATGAATACATTCAACAGTTTAAGAGGCTTCTAGATAGGCAGGGAATGCATGGATATGGATCACATGCAGGCAAAAGAGATTGGTTTAACCAGGCATCATGTTCAGTATGGACATTGTGGGCCAAAGGGCCTGTTCTGGTGCTGCACTGTTCTATGTTCTATGATTTTTAATTTAACTCCTTTGTGGTAGAGAATTGAAAAGATTCGTGAACCCATAAGTGAAACCGTTTTTTTCCCATTTCAAACTTAAGTTTGCAACCTCTAATTCTAAAATTAGTTTAGTTTAGTTCAGAGATACAGCACGGAAACAGGCCCTTGGGTTCACCGAGTCTGCACCGACCAACAATCACCAGTGCACCTGTTCTATCCTACAAACTATGGACAATTTACAGAAGCCAATTAACCTACAAATCTGCATGTCTTTTGAGTGTGGGAGGAAACCGGATCATCTGTAGAAAATCCACCTAGCACAGGGAGAACGTACAAACTCCCTCCAGACAGCACCCGTAGTCAGCTCGAACAAGGGTCTCTGGCACTGTGAGGCAGCAACTCCACCGATGCACCAGTGTGGTCAAATATTGTCACATATTTCCAGATTCCCATCCAAAAATACCCTGTGATCTGTTTTACTCAGCATTACCACCTGCTCCCAGTAAGTTTTATACTACCATTTTATGAATAATATATCCACCTCTGCTTTAAAAGTACTCAAAATCTCTGCCCCACAGCGCCAGAGACCCGGTCCTGACCTCGGGTGTTGTCTGTGTGGAGTCTGTATGATCTCCTCGTGACCGCGTGGGTTTTCTCCGGGTGCTCCAGTTTCCTCCCACACTCCAAAGACGTACAGGCTTGTAGGTTAATTGGCCTCTTTAAATTGCCCTTGGTGGATGCGAAAGTGCCATAACACAGAACTAGTGTGAACGGGTGATCGACGAGGACTCGGTGGGCGAAAGGGACATTTTACATGGTACATTTTTCAATCAATGCAAACAATCAATATATTGGCACATACTGATATTCTAATTTGATTTAGTTCAAGTTCAAGTCAAGTTCACATTTATTGTCATTTAACCAATTAAGGTAGTGAAATTTGAGTTTACCCAAGGAATCTTCCAAATGACTCCTGTCCGATATATCCCATACACTGAGATATTTACTATACAAAATATTATTACAAACCTTTGTTAGCAATAATGAACATATTATTGCAGCATTCAAGTTTGAAGAACAGCTGTGGTGAGTCATTTTATTTGGAATATAGCAGTATTTATCCAGCAGTGCCACCTATCGTTCATGCTGGGCCTCAACTGATAGTTTGCCTGACGATAATATTGTGCAACTCAAACACGGATCCCAGCAGTAAAGAGAATGAAAAGCAGTTAATACAATTAAAGACTTGTCCCATCCAGTCATTCCTTCTTCTCATGTAGGAAGGAACTGCAGATGCTGGTTTACACCAAAGATAGACACAAAATGCTGGAGTAACTCAGTGGGTGAGACAGCATCTCTGGAGAAAAGGAATAGGTGATGTTTCGCGTCTAGAAACTTTTTTCAGTCAGCCCGAAACGTCACCTATTCCTTTTCTCCAGAGATGCTGCCTGACCCGCTGAGTTATTCCAGCAGTTTGCTGTCTACATTCATTCTTGTCCCAGCTCCCGTCAGGCAGAAGATATAGAAGGCTGAAAGTGCATACTACCACACTCAGCAACTCACAAACTGGAGCAGCAGTTATCTTTAGTTTACAGAATTGCCGTGTAAACAGGCCCTTTGGCCCATCGCGACCGTGCCCACCAGCGATCACTGGTTCTATCCTACACAAAAAGAGGCAATTTACAGAAGACAATGTTCCTGCAAACCTGAAACTGAAGCACCTGGTGGAAACCCACAGGGTCACAGGGAGAACGTACAAACTCCACACAGACAGCACTCGTAGTCAGGATCAAACCCTACGTCTCTGGCTCTACTGTTGTGCCACTGTGCCACCTTTGATGATGATGTTCCACTTGGGTCCAGATCTTTGGGACCACTGGGAGAAAGATAGGTAGATATGGAACTCACTGCCAGACCACTTGAAATTTATCCCTACATATGTCACATTCAAAAGAAACACAAAATTGTAGCTAATTCAACAACAATCTTGTTCTCATATTTAGTTTTTACACTGTGCTCTCTCTGTATGTCTTTTTCTCTTTTCCATTTTTTAAATCTCATATCCATTTCCCTATTTTTAATAATGTTAATCTGTATTATAATCTTGAACCAAAAGCCCTACTAGGGACAAGTGTAACGAATTAGCTTTGGCTAAAAACACTATGATGCATACATCAGATGACTGTTTCAAGTGTATCTATGTTTTTGTATCTGTCCCTATTCAAATAAACCCCAATCATCATACAAAGGACGTTCTTATCTCCCTGCAGTCGTCCCCAATGTCCAGCATTAACTGGGTTATGGGGCACCTTTCCTATCCATGCATCATTTCATTGTGCCCCCCTATGTTTCTGGGCACGCAGTGACAAGCCTATGAAAAAGGTGCCTAAGCGGATCTGTAATAAACATTGAAATGCTACAGGGTATTGAATTCAAGCAAATGTTTTAATCCTGAAGGATTAATCTGTCTCTCTCTTTACAGATCCTGATCTATTCCCGATTTATACCATCAACTGGTTTAATTTTTATTCTCTAACGGCAGCCTTTCTCTACTTTTGTTGTTGCATTTTAATCCTTGCTGCGGGATCTGACGCAACTAAAGAAAGAAATAACTATTTTTTTCAGGCTTTCTGTCTAATTCTAAAGTCCAAATCTAATCACTTTTGAATACATTTTTTTTAAATCATAATACACGACTCTCTGCCACAGCTGAATGTGACTGGCGGAGAGTGAGAGAGATTGTCATATGTCCCGAAATCTTGATTCGTACGGGTGTCAGGGTTATCGGGCAAAGGCAGGGGAATGGGGTTGAGAAGGAAAGGGAGATCAGCCATGAAAGATAGATCCGGGTGCTCCGGTTTTCTCCCACATCCAAAAGGCATGCATGGTTGTGGGTCAATTGCCCTCTCTGAACTGTGCAGGGATTGGGTGTGAAAGTGGGACATCCTAGAGCCAGTGTGAACAAGTGACCGATGGTCAGCATGGACTGGGTGGGCCGAAGTGCCTGTTTCATCACTGTACCTTTCAATTCAATTGATTAAAATGGAATCTGCCACCTGCGTGGGTAATTGATTCCATGCTACCCACTGCCCTCACTCCAGCCCCAGTCCATTTGTTCAGAGTGAAGCAAATATTAAAATTTGTTCAGTAATTTTCAGATAAATGAAGTGCTGGTGAAACCTCACCTCAGGGTGGTGCTGAGTATATTCATATTTCAGCACACGTTGTCATGGTTTGAAGTGGGGTGATATGTTCCTAGCCGGGTGTTATGCTCTGCCACCTTCTGCCTAGTTCCTGATAGTCTATCACCAGAAGGAGCTGTTTGCTTCCCTGTCTAAAGCCACCTCATACCAATGAACTGGGCCACGACTCCAGAATTCATCAAATAGAATCGGGGTTACGTCGGGATTATATAATTAAACATAGACTCGCCTGACCTCCCAACCGCTTTCGAACAAGCTGAACTAACTGCACACCATCTGCTCTGCAGATTCACAGGCAGACAATCTTCAGGGGATACTACAATTAACAGCATCCTACATCCACAATTGGAAAAGGGCCTTGCTTAAAAGAAAAGACATAAGCTGCCAGAGTAACCAAGCGGCTCAGGCAGCATCACTGGAGAAGGTGGATCGGTGACGTTTCGGGTCAGGGCCTTTCTTCAGACTGATTGTGGTGGGGGGAAATGGAGGGGGGCGGGGTGGGAAGAGAAGCTGGAAGGGAAGAGGGGCAGGGCAAAGTGTGGCAGGCAAACGGTGAACACAGGAAAAAAGGGGTTTGATAGGTGAATGGGTGGACAAATGATAGTCATAAGACATGACCCAGAACATCACATATCCATGTTCTCCAGATAGGCTGCCTGACCTGCTGAGTTACTCCAGCACTTTGTGTCCTTTTTTTCTAAACTGGCATCTGAAGTTCCTAGTTTCTACAAGTGATAGGTGGATGCGGGTAAGGGGTGGGGGAGTGAGGGTGGTGAGGGGAGTTGTGATAGGGTGGATAACGGCAGAGAAGAAACAAAACAGAGTAGAAATGTGGATAGAAGAGGTCTGAATTTTAAAGCCGGAGGAAGGATTAAAGGTGGAAGGGGACAGGGGATGGCAGGGGGAACGGGTGAAGGGAGAATTGGTTTAAAATGGAGATGGGGCATAGGGAAGGGGGGGGTGCGGGTAGAAGCGGAGAGTTCAGGTAAGGGGGGGTTTGATAAGCAGATGGTTGGGCAAAGAAGGATGTAAAATAATGAGTAGAAATGGTATCTCGTTAATCATCATCATTTAATGGTTCAGCATTATTCTCAATTCACAACAAAGCATTTGCAACATCACTATTCAACTCCTCCCCAACCCTTTAGACTTCAGAGATACAGTGTGGAAACAGGCCCTTTGGCCCACCGACCAGTGATCACCCCGTACACTTGCACTATCCTACACACCAGGGACAATTTACAATTTTTACCAAAGCCATTTAACCGACAAACATCCATGTCTTTGGAGTGTGGGAGGAAAATGGAGCACCCGGAGAAAGCCCATGCGGTCACGGGGAGAACGTACAAACTACATATAGGCAGCACACGTGGTCAAGATCGAACCTGGGTCTCTGGCGCTGAAAGGCAGTAACTCTACCTCTGCGTCACTGTGCCGCCCACTTAAGAAGTGGGCAGAGGCAAGCAGACCGGAGAGTCACGAAGAGAGCTCTCCCTTTGAAAAACTGAAGGACCAATTTGGTTTCTCCACAGACGTTGGTGGAGGCCCAGGTTTTAGTATTTTTAAAGTGGAGATTGACAGATTCTTGATCAGTATGGGTGCCAGGGGTTATGGGGAGAAGGCAAGAGAATGTGGTTGAGGGGGAAATGAAGATCAGCCATGATTGAATGGTGGAGTAGACTCAATGGGCCAAATAGCCTAATTCTGCTCCTATGACTTATGAATTTAGATAGTGCCTTGGGGTGGGAGATTGCAACCTTCATGTGGTTGGTCCTGTTATGACGAATGCAATCAACCCAGTGTGCACAATCAAATAAGATCAAATAGAACAAGTTGTCCTACAACTTCAGGCTGTGCACCCAATATGCAAGAAGAAGAAGAAGATATGGTGCCTGAATCCGAACATCCAAAGTTCTGCAGAAGGTTCTCTGACGCTGAACCCTGACTGTTTTTTTCTCTCCACAGATGCTGCCTGACTGTCTGATCAAAGTGCAGATTGATGTGGCCTAATTCTGCTCCTATTACATATGAACTTATACATCTGGTAATGGGACCCAAAAAAAGCTGGAGTACCTCAGCAGGTCAGGCAGCATCTCTGGGGAAAAGGAAGAGGTGACGTTTCGGGTCGAGACCCTTCTTCAGACCCGACTTTGCTGGATCTTGTGGAAGTTGCAAAGCACGCTCTTTTGAACGTGGAGGCTGGTGGGGTGGAAGGTAAGGACCAGGGAATTTCTGACCCTGCTCTGCCCAGGAGGAGGAGGAGCGATAGCAGAGATGCGGGGAACAGATGAGATGTGTACAAGGACTCTGCCTGCTCCGGGAGAGGGGAAGCCATGGTCCTGAGTGAAGGAAAGCCATGGTCCTGAGTGAAGGAAAGCATGTCAGAGGCACTTGTGTGAAATGCCTTTTTAGTAGAACAACTAGAAGATTGGAATAGAGTCCTTGCAGGAGCCATAGCATGAGGGAATGTAGTCGAGTTCCTTTGTCACAGTCATTGTTTTCTTTGACCTGAGAAACATACAGTATCACAGATAGAGGAGGATTAGAGATATGAATGGAGAAATAAGCATGGATTAACATCAGCTGAAACAGTTTAACCATTCACTTTTTAATGACATCACCCTGATCAAGGTTAAAACTAGATTGTCATATTCTGGGGATTTTTTATATTACATAAAGATTGCTACAGTTCAAAACATAAACTGTATCAATTATATTAGATGGTCAGGCCATTAAACAGCATAGAAACGAAGAACTACAGATGCTGGGTTATGCCAAAGATAGACACAAAGTGCTGGAGTTACTCGGTGAATCAGGTAGCATTTCTGGAGAAAAAGGATGGATGCCATGTTGGGTCAGGAGGGGCCTGACAGCGTAAGTAGCTTATAGGACAACAACTTGCCAGAGACACCACCAAGGAATGATATACGAAAAGGCACATTTTCATCTACATAAAAAAAGCACTTAATTTTCCATTTAACTGAATGGAATTTTAACCAGATAATTGGTTTGAAATTATTTGTATTTGAGGTGAGATGTTGAGACTGCTAATCTTGATTGTCACCAAAATTAGGGATAACTCCAGCGTACTACGTGTAAATATTACTCAGTAAATAATTGGATGAAGGAGCAACAACATTGGTAGTGACATTATAAAGAAATATAGAGGGCAGCGCGGTGGTGCAACAGTAAAGTTGCTGCCTTGCAGAACCAGAGGTTCTGGCTACGTGTCAGAGCTCAGGTTCGGTCCTAACTACGTGTACTGTCTGTACGGAGTTTGCACGTTCTCCCTATGACTGTGTGGGTTCTCTCCGAGTGCACCAGTTTCCTCCCACACTCCAAAAGACCTGCAGCTTGGTAGGTTAATTGGCTTCTGTAAATTATCCCTAGTGTGTAGGATGGAATGAATGTATCGGTGATCGCTGGTCGGTGCGGACTCAGTGAGCCGAAGGGCCCGTTTTCACATTGTATGTCTAAACTAAATTTAGATTGAAAAAGAATTTAAACAGTTTTAAGAAATATGACACCATATAAAGCCAGTAGATTGTCGGAGTTGATGGAAAGCAGATTAATTCATAACACATACAGGAATTTGATAAAGTCTCAAATGAATGTGGGGAACTCAAGGCATGGAAGGCACTTTATTGATAGGTGTGAAACAGAGTTCGGATCAAAGTCTTGTCAAGCAAAATGGCGCAGTCTTCTTTGTGCTCCTCCATTAAGGGTGATTAGAATCATACCACTTGCAATTCTTGCCTGTCTTATATAAGCAAATTCCCAAATGGAAAGGGTAAATGACACTGAAACACAAGAAAATAGAAATAAATTCATACTATCGCAGTCTCACTGGGAGATGCTAGATTATCTGATGCCCTGGAAATATACGGCTCTCACTGCCAAATATAGTTTGGCTTTCCAGGCCTGGCATTAATTCAAGGGGAATGTTGTCCGTCTCCAATGGCTTTCTGTGTCAGAGTTTTGTAACCTGCTGAGGCTAAAGTCTTTCATCTTCGGAAGCTAAGAACATCAATCACTTTCAGCTTCAAAGGCACGAGGGCAACTTTGCATGCACATCGGCGAGGCTCTTCCTTATTTACTCTTGATAGGGAGCTGAAAAGATGCGGGGAACCCTTGCATCACGGGACGGACATTTGCCCTTAAGCATGACATTTCCGTGAAAAATTGTAATTAAATAGTAATTAAAGAAACACTGGATGGATAAAAACATGGTTGAATGCAGACCATTTTGTAGTAAGGTAACCTTCCCTCATCCCCACATAACCCAGGAATCACCGCACTTGCTTTCCATTCTTCTACCATGTTGTTTCCACAATGCAAACTATAACAAGAACTAAAGTGTAGGAAGGAACTGCAGATGCTGGTTTACACTGAAGATAGACACAAAATGCTGGAGTAACTCAGCGGGACAGGCAGAATCTGGGGACAGAAGGAATGGGTGACCTTTTGGGTCAAGACCTTTCTTCACAAGAAGATCTGAAGAAGATTCTCCACCCAAAACATCACCTATTCCTTCTCTCCAGAGATGTTGCCTGTCTTGTTGAGTTACTCCAGCATTTTGTGTCTTTCTTTAGAAATAGAACTAGATATTTTGCTGAATAAAAGTAGTTATGGTTGATCTGTACATCATCCTTGCATCTGCCGCTGTGTAAATATTTTCACTTTACTTTAGACTTTAGAGATACAGCATGGAAACAGACCCTTCGGCCCACCGAGCCTATGCTGATCAGCAACAACCCTGTATACTAGCACTATCCTACACACTAGGGACAATTTACAATTTTACAGAAGCCTATGTCGCACTTCAGCCCAGAAATGTTTCATGAAGGCCAAATCTTGCAACTTTGGATGTGAATGTAGATGGGTTGGTTAGTATGTTTGCATATAACACCAAGATTCCTGTGAGGAAGGCTATCAAAATATACAGCGGGATATAGATCAGTCACAGAAAGGGCAGAGAAATGGCAGGAGGAGTTTAATCGGAGCAAGTGTGAGGTATTCCACTTTGGGAGGTCAAATGTAATGGGGAAATATGCAATTACAAGGCAATAACAGCTTTGATATGCAGAGTGATCTTGGGATCGATAAATCCTTGAATGTGGCAACATAAGTAGATAGAATAGACAATAGACAATAGGTATAGGAGTTGGCCATTCAGCCCTTTGAGCCAGCACCGCCATTCAATGTGATCATGGCTGATCATCCACAATCAGTACCCCGTTCCTGCCATCTCCCCATATCCCCTGACTCCACTATCTTTAAGGGACCTATCTAGTTCTCTCTTGAAAGTATCCAGAGTACCGGCAACCATCGCCCTCTGAGGCAGAGAATTCCGTAGACTCACAACGCTCTGTGAGAAAAAATGTTTGCTCATCTCCGTTCTAAATGGTTTACCCCTTATTCTTAAACTGTGGCCCCTGGTTCTGGACTCCCCCAACATCTGGAATGTTTCTTGCCTCTAGTGTGTCCAAATCCTTAATAATATTATATGTTTCTATAAGATCCCCTCTCATCCTTCCAAATTCCAGTGTATACAAGCGCAGCCGCTCCATTCTCTCAGCATATGACAGTCCCGCCATCCCGGGAATTAACCTTGTGAACCGATGCTGCACTCCCTCAATAGTAAGAATTTCCTTCCTCAAATTAGGGGCCTAAACGACACACAATACTCCAGGTGTGGTCTCACTAGGGCCTTATACACGGCTCTCACTTAACTTATTTTCCCTGTTGCCAGCCGGGCAACCTTGACAGCTTTGTAGGTTGCCAAATTACAGTTTAGGTGGCCATTTAAGATGGTTTGCATGACGCGTGCAAGTGTCAAGTGCTCGGACGAAGTGCGTAGTTACCAGTCGGAATTATGCTCAATCAAGCATTCACATATTATGTTCAAGAAGGAACTGCAGATGCTGGAAAATCGAAGGTAGACAAAATTGCTGGAGAAACTCAGCGGGTGCAGCAGCATCTATGGAGCGAAGGAAATAGGCAACGTTTCAGGCCGAAACCCATCAGTCTGAAGAAGGGTTTTGGCCCAAAACATTGCCTGTTTCCTTCGCTCCATAGATGCTGCCGCATCCGCTGAGTTTCTCCAGCATTTTTGTCTACATTCACATATTATTTCTGCTTCAAATAATTCACAAATTAAACATATTCACCAATCATGACATGATATATACCACAATGACATGGTTGGCACCAATACGAGTCGGGAGCTCGCAGGTCACAGGTTGGTGACCTGTTTTTCCGGAGCTCCCGCGGCAATAGCTGCGTCCGCTGGACTGGAGGGCGGCAGCTTCGGCAGCTTCGACCGCCCCGAACCGCGGAGTTGAACCGGCCTGTCCGCGAAGCGCGGTTCAGCCTCGGGACTTATTTAGATCACCAGGTGCGGTCACAACATCGGAGGCCTGGGTCGCCTCAGCGCAGAGGAAGAGGAAGAACAAGAAGGGAAGAGACAAAGACAAGATTTTTGCCTTCCATCACAGTGAGGAGGTGTCTGGTGAACTCACTGTGGTGGATGTTAAATACGAGTTTATTGTGTGTTTTGTTATTTACTATATGTATGACTGCAGGCAACGAAATCTCGTTCAGACCGCAAGGTCTGAATGACAATAAAGTTTTCCAGGATTCCATGATTTCCACCCGGGCAACCGCTAATTTTGAGCCCTGCTAGACAACTGCAGAAGAACCTCTTTGCTCCTATACGCAACAATAGTAAAGAAGACATACGGTGCACTTTGTTTCATAGGTCAGACATTCAGTACAAGTCATGATGCAGCTTAATAGGACTTTAGTTTCGCTGCAGTTGGAGTATTACGTGCAGTTCTGGTCACCCCATTCAGGATGTTTAGGAAAGGGTGCAGAGGATGTTTACCAGCATGATGCCTGGGTTAGGGGACATTAGCCACAGGGAGAGGGCTGACTGGCTTGGATTTTTTTCCGTCAGGAACGCTGAAGTGTTCGAGGAGACATGAGATAAGTATGTAAAATGATGGGAACCACGGACAGGGTAGGCAGTCACACTATTTTTTGTAGGGTGGACCAATCAAAACCTAGAGGTCACAGCTTTAAGGTGGAAGTATAAAGGAGATGTGCAGGGGAAGTTTTTTTTTGACAGAGGGTGGAGAGTACCTGGAATGTCCTGCCGGGGGTGGTGGATGAAGCAGATATGTGAGTGGCAATTAAGGGAATTTTGGATAGGCTAGATGCTGTTAGTCTGTAAAGGGTGCAGAGAAGAGCAGAGAACATTTACAAGGATGTTTCCAGGACACAAAGGGCCTGACCTATAGGGCATGTTTGAGCAGGGGACTTTATTCCTTGGTGTGCAGCAGGATGAGAGGTGATATTGCATGTGGATATGCAGGGAATGGATGGATATGGGTTAACTGCAGGTGGCTAAGTGATGGTCTTGGCATCATGTTCGGCTCAGACATTCTGGAACGAAGGGCCTGTTCTTGTGCTGTACTGTTTGATGTTGCATTTAAGAAAGAATTGCAGATGCTGGAAAAATCGAAGGTAGACAAAAATGCTGGAGAAAGGCAGCAACTATGGAGCAAAGGAATAGGTGACGTTTCGGGTTGAGACCCTTCTTCAGACTTTTTGGCCATGATCGATGTTATATGTAACTGTAGAGTGTAGAAAGTAGTCTTCAGACCATTGAGCCTGCATAGGCGTGCCTATTACACACCTGTCTAATTTCCTCTCTGCTATCTGTGGAGGCATCTGCTAATGTCTCAATTGACGGGTAAGGAAGCAAGGAAGGAGCTGCGACCTGTGGGGAAGGGAATTCATTTGCAGCATAAATACAGACAGCGACCAATTGGGACAAATGGTTGCCTCAGTAGTGCACCTTATGTTGAGTCTATGTAACATACGCTTCAGACAGTAATATCATGACATTAATTTCAAGACTATTATTGTTTGAAAGTCCCCAAAGATGTAATTAGGGATGACAGGTGTAACCAACATTTGAAAAGGAACAAGATGGGGAATTAGCATTTCACAGAGGCATTTTTTCTTATAACAAGATCATAAAGTGGAAAAATATTGTGGGGAATGGGGAATGGGGGGGGGGTTGAAGATGAACATCCCCATATTGAACATCCTTGCATTACCCCACCTCTTTTTTCAAGCTTTCCGATCTCTGCAACTACAATCAACAGTCCCGACCTGAAACGTCATCTGTCCATTCCTTCCACGGATGCTACAGATGCTGCCCGACCCTCTGAGCTCCTCTGGCACTTTGTGTTTTGCATCTGCAGTTCCTCGTTTCTCCATTGCGTTAATTAGCTTTCAGTTTAATCGATCAGGAAATCTTGCAACACCTGGCTTCACAATCTTGCAACATTACACCAACATTACACATTACAACATTACTCCAACAACATGTTGGAGTAACTCAGCCGAAAGGCAGCCTGACCCGCTGAGTTACTCCAACATTTAGCGTCCAACATTGGGAGGTGGGTGGGTTAGTAGGGAGGAGGCTATGGCATGGATGTGGTCGGTGGGGGACCAGTGGGAATGCCTACAATCTTAAGAGCCATGGCCATTGAGATCTTACAACAACAATTGCATTTCTCCATACAACAGGTCAGCTCTGCTAAACTACCACCACGTCCAAGAGCCCCCAGACCACCATTATCTTGGTCCCTGTTCTCCAGAAGAGTAAAACTCAATGTTCTGGAGAAATTCAGTGAAGACAAAGAATGTCAGATGCTGGTCAATACTCAAAAGGACACAAAGGTGCTGGAGTAACTCAGCGGGGGGTTTAAGAAGGGAGACGTAGGTGGGAATCAGTAGAGGGTCAGGCAGCATCTCTGGAGGGAATGGACAGTCAATGTTTTGGATCAGGACCAAGGGGCGACTCACAGTCATAGGGTCATACAGCGTGGAAACAGGCCCTTCGGTGAGACATGCCCACACTGACTAACATGTCCCATCTACACCAGTCCTACCTGCATGTTTTTGGCACATATCCCTCTGAACATACCCTATCCATGTACCTGTCTAAATGCTTCTTGCTACACCCACCACCCTTTGTGTAAAAAAGTTACCCCTCAGATTCCCATTAAATCTTTCCCCCCTCACCCTAAACCAATGTCCTCTCGCTCTCGATTCCCATTGTTTCTGCTTGTTCATGTCGCACCAAAATAATTTCCACATACCTCTCCATCCTATCCCCCCGGTCCAATCCCTCCCTACCTATGTCCAAGACACCTCACACGCTCTTCGTCTCCTCAATGACTTCTGTTTTCTAGGCCCCCACTATCTCATCTTCACCATGGATGCCCAACCATTCTACACCTCCATCCCCCACCAAGAAGGTCTTAAAGCCCTCCATTTCTTCCTCGACCATAGAACCAGCCAATTTTCGTCTACCAGTACTCTCCTCTGCCTAGCAGAGCTGATCGTCATCCTCAACAACTTCTCCTTTGATTCCTCCCACTTCCTCCAGATCCAAGGCATAGCTATGGGCATGCGCATGGGCCCTAGCTCTCCCTGCATCTTTGTTGGGTACGTCGAACAATTACTGTTCCAGGCGTACACTGGCCCTACCCCCGAACCCCATCTCTGCGACATTGATGACTGCATCAGTGCCACCTCCTGCACCCATGCAGAACTCACTGACTTCATCAACTTCACCACTAATTTTCATCCTGCACTCAAATTCATTTGGACCATCTCTGACTTCTCCCTCCTGTTTCTAGATCTCACCATCTCCATCACAGGAGACAGACTATTGCCTGACATCTATTACAAACCCACGGACTCCCATAGCTATCTCAAATACACTTCTTCCCACACTGCTTCCTGTAAAGACTCTATCCCCTACTCCCAATTCCTCCATCTACGCTGCATCTGCGCCCATGGTGAGGTTTTCCATACCAGGTCATTCAAGATGTCCTCATTCTTTAGGAAATGAGGGTTCCCATCTTCCATTATAGACGAGGCTCTCACTATGGTCTCTTCGATATCCCGCAGCTCCGCTCTTGCGCCCCCTACCCCATTTGTAAAAAGGACAGAGACCCCCTTGTCCTCACCTTCCACCCCATCAGTCATCGCATACAGCATATAATCCTCCAACACTTTCGCAACCTCCAACGGGATCCCACTCCTGACCACATCTTCCCATCTCCACACATTTCTGCTTTCTGCAGAGACCATTCCCTCCGCAACTCCCTGGTCAACTAATCCCCTCCCACCCAAACCACCCCCTCCCCAGATAGTTTCCCCTGCAACTGCGGGAGATGCAACACCTCCCCCCTGAACTCCATCCAAGGACACCAACAGTC
This sequence comes from Raja brachyura, assembly GCA_963514005.1. The sequence continues at coordinate 114,752,196 of OY740782.1, read as the reverse complement.
TTTCCTGGTGAGGCAGAGGTTCACTTGCACCACTTCCAACATCGTCTACTGTATCCGCTGTTCCAGCTGTCAACTCCTGTACATCGGCGAGACCAAGTGCAGGCTTGGCGATCGTTTTGCTGAACACCTCCACTCAGTCTGCCTCAACCTACCTGATCTCCCAGTTGCTCAGCGCCATAACTCCCCTTCCCATTCCCACCTTTCTGTCCTGGGCCTCCTCTGGGCATTGTCAGAGTGAGGCCCAGCACAAATTGGAGGAACAGCACCTCATATTTAGCTTGGGTAACTTACACCCCAGCGGTATGAACATTGACATCTCTAACTTCAAATAGCCCTTGCTTTCCCTCTCCCCTCCCCCTTCCCAGTTCTCCCACCAGTCTTACTGTCTTTGACTACATTCTATCTCTATCCCGCTCTCTCCCCAGAGATCAGTCTGAAGAAGGGTCTTGACCCGAAACATCACCCATTGCTTCTCTTCAGAGATGCTGCCTGTTCTGCTGAGTTACTCCAACATTTTGTGTCTACCTTCGATTTAAACCAGCATCTGCAGTTCTTTCCTACACACATATATATGTATAAACATAAAAACAAACAATAATAGTGTGAAAAGACCAAACTAATGCCCCCAAATCTATGTAGTTCAGAGCTTATTTGGAGGTTGTAGTGTTTAATAACCTGATGGCTGTAGGGAAGAAGCTGTTCCTGTACCTGGATGTTAGTTGTATTTGTTATGATTAAGAGACACTCAGGGAGCCACATAAGTAGGCATGGCTTACATCCGATTTAATGCAAATGGGGTTAGTATAGATGGGCAGAGAAGTCAGCATGGACATGGTGGGCCGAATGGCTCATTTCTGTGCCGCATGAGACCCTGATGTTAAACCTTTTATTGTGACCATTGTCCACTTGTGGTCTCTCATCCTACTCACTGATCATCACCTATCAATGTGTTGAAAACCCAAATCAAATTATTCAACCATCGTAGAAAGAACCTTAACCTCAAGATCCTCCTCATTATAAGGGAAACATCCTATAGAATCCATACTGGACCCTTCCTGTCATTTTTCACAGAGTTGCCAAAAATGTACACAATAATCCAATAATAGTGATACAGCATGGAAAAAGGCCCTTCGGCCAACTTATCCATATCGACGACGGTGCCCAATCTATGCTGGACCCATCTGCCTGTGTTTGGCCCATATCCGTCTAAGCCTTTCCTATCCATGTGCCCGTCCAAGTGTCTTTCACAAGTAGTAAATCTACTTTAACTTTTCCTTTTCTATCACAACAATTTATTTCTGTGTTAAACATTCGGAGTTGGAATCCTTATTTATTTCAGTGAATAGACTGAATAATAGCATGAGAATATAATGTAGGACCATGCCATGTACTTCACCATACATCAAGATCATAAGGGTTCTAGGAGCAGAATTAGGCCATTCCGCCCCTCAAGTGTACTCTGCCATTCAATCATGGCTGATCTATCTTTCAACCCCATTCTCCTTCCTTCTCCCCATAACCTTTGACATGGTGGATTTCCATCCCCAGCTCCAGTACCCTTCCGTGTAAACCAGCACCTGCAGTTATTTGTTTCCACATTTGTACTGTTTGACGCAAATCATCCAAGAAAATGGCAATTGGCCATTTAACGCTGCCTGTTTGCTGCTCCTGTGTGTTAACGTTCTGTGATTTCATTTAAATACATGACCTTCTGAAGACAACAAACTTCGCATTACACCATTTAAAAAATATTCCACATTTCAATGTTTTTTTTCTACCAGAGTAACTGCTCATTTTTTTACTATCTATTCCATCTGTCCAAACCCTCAGACTCACACTCCCTTTATCCCCATTATGTCCTTCCCTTTGGTGACTGACATGAAACGTTAACCCCTTTCCTCTTTCCGCAGATACTACTAAGCATGCCGACTGTGTCCAACTTTTACAGTTTTTATTCAGGTTATGAACATCCACAGTATTTGCTTTTTAATGATTATTCTTATCTGCCACCAGATGTCAGTGTCACATTTAATAAATATTCATAGAATCAAAGTACCTTGGGTCACATGAGAAGTTATGATTGTCGAGAGCTAATAGAGCATGGAAGCAGACCCTTCGGACTATAACGCCCATGCCAATCAAGGTATCTATTTGAGTTAGTGCCACAGTGAAACAGCGGTAGATTTGCTGCCTTACAGCGCCAGAGACCCGGGTTTGATCCTGCCTACTGTCTGTTGCTGTCTGTACGGAGTTTGTGCGTTCTCCTCGTGAGCGTGCTTCATTTGTCTGATAGTATAAAAGTGGTTGATTTCTGTCTAAGAAAGATTTGTCACTGAAAGTCCCACTGCAGACAAATTGTGCATGTTGCAATGCTGTTAACATAGTTCATGAGAATTTTACACTGGGAAACAAGCCAAACCAGCCATTACCAATCCTTCTTTCCCCACGGAGATGTAGACAACTGCAGATACTGGAATCAGGAGCACAAAACAAACCTTGAGAGGAATTCAGCGGGTCAGACGGATGGGGGGCATCCGTGGGGGCAAAAGGATGGTCGACATATTGGCTTGCTCCTGTTACAGGATCTCGACCTAAAGCATTGATCACCTCTTTTGCCTCCACAGAGGGGGTGGCACGGTGGAGCAGCAGTAGAGTTGCTGCCTTACAGCGCCAGTGACCCGAGTTAAGTCCTGACAATGGGTGCTGTCTGTATGGAGTTTGAACGTCCCCCCGTGAGCGTGCTCCATGCTCACCCCATGCTCCGGTTTCCTCCCACACTCCAAAGACATACAGGTTTGTAGGTTAATTTGGCTTCGGTATTAGTGAATTGTCCCTAGTCTCTAGGATAGTGCTAGTGTACAGGGATCGCTGGTTGGCGCAAATCGGTGGGCCAAAGAGCCTGATTCTGTGCTATATCTCGAAACTAAATTAAACTAAATTATCCACATCCGTTTGGCCTGTACACCTCCATCTTTTTAATCCTTGTACCTACATAAAGGTCTGTACAAAATTGTAACTGTACTAGCCTCCATTACCTCCTCTGGCAGCTCGTTCCTCATACCCCATCACCCTCTGTGAGAAAATCTCCCAGAAATAAAAGGAGGTACCTTCAGAAATTAGATGAGGAGGAAGTTTTTTAGCCAGAGGGTGGTGAATCTGTGGAAAATCCTTGCCGCAGAAGGCTGTGGAGGCCAAGTGGTTGGGTAATTTGTAAGCAGATATTGACAAAATCTTGATTAGTTAAGGAGTTAAAGGTTACAGGGAGAAGGCAGGAGAGTGGGGTTGAGAGGGAACGACGGATCAGCCATGATTGAATGTCTAGTAGACTTGATGGACCAAATGGCCAAATTCTGCTCCTACGATTTATCAACTTCCGTCGGGTCCCTTTTAAAATCTATCCCCTCTCACCTTAAATCTCTGCCCGTCTGTTTTAGACTCCTCTACCCTGGGAAAAAGACTGTTTCCATCCAACTTATTTACACTCCTTATGATTTTATATATCTGTATAAGGTCACCCCTCAACCTCCCGCACTCCAGGAAAAAAAGGTCCCAGCCTATGCAGCCTTTCATGATAATGCAAGCACTCTAGTCCCAATAACTTCCATGTGAATCTTTTCTACACTCTTATCAGCTTACTGACATCCTTCCTATAAATGGGCGACCAAAACTATGCACAATCAAGTAATCAAGAACGTCACTAATTTATTTTTGAAAGTTAGGCAATAAATTTACTTCCACCATCTTTGCAGAGAGTGCATACATCCTGTACCAGAATCTTTATGTGTAAAGATTTCTCATAATGATAATAGCGGAAACTTTGATTTGTAAAGTCCTGCGGCTGCATTGCATCATGTTGCTTTGTGTGATTATGATGGAGGTGAAGTCAGGTGACAACAAATTATAAGTGAAATAAAATTAAAGTTGCACCTTTTATAGTGATATCCTTCTCCCGACGCACACAGTGTGAATGGCTCAGATTCTGTACAGCACAGGAACACGCCCTTCAGCCCACATTGATCCAAACACGATGACTAGTTAAACTAATTACTCCTGCCTGCACATGATCCATATCCCTCCATTAGCTGCTCCTCCATGTGCCCATCTAAAAACATCTTAAATGCCTCTATGGTAGACAAAAATGCTGGAAAAACTCAGCGGGTGAGGCAGCATCTATGGAGCAAAGGAAATACGCAACGTTTCGGGTCGAGACCCTTCTTCAGACTGATGTGACGGTGGGGGGGGGGGGGGGTGGGTGGAGCGGGAAGAAGAAAGGAAGAGGTGGAGCCAGTGGGCTGAGGGAGAGCTGAGAAGGGGAGGAGAAAGTAGGGACTACCTGAAATTAGAGAAGTCAACGTTCTTACCACTGGGGTTTAAACTGCACAAGCAAACTATGAGGTGCTTCTCCTCCAATTTACGGTGATCCTTGCTCTGGCCATGGAGGAGGCCCAGGACAGAAAGGTCGGATTCAGAATGGGGGGGAGTTGAAGTGCTGAGCCACCAGGAGATCGGGTTGGTTATTGTGAACCAAGCAGACGTGTTTGGCATAGCAATCGCCAAGTCTACGCTTGGTCTCACCGACGTAGAGCAGCTGACATCTGGAGCAACGGATGCAATAGGTGAGGTTGGAGGAGGTGCAGGTGAACCTCTGCCACACTTGGAAAGACTGCTTGGGTCCTTGAATGCATTAAAGAGGGTTGGTAAGGCAACAAGTGTAGCATTTCTTGCAGTTGCAAGGGAAAGTGCCCGGAGAGGGGGTGGTTCGGGCTAGAAGGGTGTTCTGGAGGAAGCGGTCTCTGCAGAAAGCAGGCAGGGGATGGGAAGATGTGGCAAGTGGTGGGATCATGTTGGAGGTGGCGAAAATGTCAGGGATTATTTGTTGTATGTGATGGCTGGTAGGGTGGAAGGCGTGGACAAGGGGTCTATGCCCTTGTTACGAGTTGGGGGGGATGGGGAGTGAGAGCAGAGTCACGGGGTATAAAAGAGACTCTGGTGAGAGCCTCATCTATAATAGAAGAGGGGATCCCCCATTCCCTGAAAAATGAGTGGAACACCTCATCCTGGGTGCAGATGCAGCGCAGACGGAGAAATTGGGAGATGGGGATGGAGTCCTTACAAGAAGCAAGGTGGGAAGAAGTGTAGTCCAGATAGTTAGCTAGTTAGTTAGTTAGTTAGTTAGTTAGTTAGTTAGTTAGTTAGTTAGTTAGTTAGTTAGTTAGTTAGTTAGTTAGTTACAAAATGCTGGAGTAATTCAGTTGGACAGGCAGCATCTCTGGAGAGAAGGAATGTGTGACGTTTCGGGTCAAGACCATTCTTCAGACTGATCTCGACCCGAAATGTCACCCATTCCTTCACTCCAAAGAAGCTGCCTGTCCCGCTGAGTTACTCCAGCATTTTGTGCCTACCTTTGATTTAAAGCAGCATCAGCAGTTCTTTACTACATAGTTAGTTAGTTAGTAGTTAGTCAGTTAGTCAGTCTAGTTTATCGTCAAGTGTACCGAGGCACAGTGAAAAGTTTTTTGTTGCATAACCATTCAGCGGAAAGAATATACAATCCACAATGCACAGATACAGGATGAAGGGAATAATATTTAGAGCAAGATAAAGTCCAGCAAGGTCAGATTCAGACAATCTGGTTCCCTGTGAGGTAGATGGTAGGTCAGGACCGCTCTCTAGTTGTTGATAGGATGGTTAAGATGCCCGATAGTAAAAATTGGTTGATTTCTGAGCGAGAAAGATTTGTCATTTTAGTGGCCAAGTGAAAGCAAAATTGAAAACCTCACTGCAGACAAATTGTGCGTGTTAACATAGTTCATGAGAATTTTACACTGGGAATAAAGCCAAACCAGCCATTACCAATCCTTCTTTCCCCATGGAGGTGTAGTCAACTGCAGATACTGGAATCTGGAGCACAAAACAAACCTGTGAGACCACTCCTTGAGTATTGTGTGCAGTTTTGGTCCTCTAATTTGAGGAAGGACATTCTTGCTATTGAGTGAGTGCAGCGTAGGTTTACAAGGTTAATTCCCGGGATGGCGGGACTGTCATATGCTGAGAGAATGGAGCAGCTGGGTTTGTACACTATGGAGTTTAGAAGGATGAGAGGGGATCTTATTGAAACATATAAGATTGTTAACCGTTTGGACACACTGGAGGCAGGAAACATGTTCCCGATGTTGGGGGTTGTCCAGAACCAGGGCCACAGTTTAAGAATAAGGGGTAAGCCATTTAGAATGGAGACAAGGAAACACTTTTTCTCACAGAGTTGTGAGTCTGTGGAATTCGCTGCGTCGGAGGTCGGTGGAGGCCGGTTCTCTGGATACTTTCAAGAGAGAGCTAGATAGGGCTCTTAAAGATATTGGAGTCAGGGGATATGGGGAGAAGGCAGGAACGGGGTACTGATTGGGGATGATCAGCCATGATCACATTGAATGGCGGTGCTGGCTCGAAGGGCCGAATGGCCTACTCCTGCACCTATTGTCTATTGTCTATTGTCTCTGGAGGAATTCAACAAGTCAGACAGAATCAGTGGAGGCAAAAGGATGATCAACATATTAGGTTCAGATCCTGCTCGCTCCTGATACAGGATCTCGACCTAAAGCATTGATCACCTCTTTTGCCTCCACAGAGGGGGTGGCACGGTCAAGCAGCAGTGGAGTTGCTGCCTTACAGCGCCAGTGACCCGAGTTAAATCCTGACTACGGGTGCTGTCGTACGCAGTTTGTACTTTCTCTCCGTGACCTGCGTGGGTTTTCACCGGGCGCTCCGGTTTCCTCCCACACTTCAAAGTCGTACAGTTTTGTAGGCTAATGGGCGTGGCAAAATTGTACATTGTTCCTAGCGCGTGTAGGATGGTGCTGGTGCACGGGAATCGCTGGTCGGCGCGAACTTAGTGCGCCAAGGGGCCTGTTTCTGTGATGTATTTCTAAACAAAACTGTACGAAATGAAGATATTGCTTGTCCCATTGAGTTCCTCCAACAGTTTCTTTCTACAAACAGTCCCTATGACATGTCCCTTCTTCAGGATGAATAGTGTCAAGCCAAATATGGAATGGAAATTTGGAGAGAAATCCTGACTGAGCTTGTGTAATATGACATGATAAATAGCTGCAGCGAATGAATATGACTGTTGATTACTGGCAGGTTTTATATCTTGTAATCCTGTCAGTAAATGCCTTTGTCACATCACCAGGCTCTATAATGGTGTGATGTCAAAGTGTTAGTCCAGATCTATAAATTGTATTCATATTCCGCGGATTCAGGCGGTTTGCACCCTAGCAGCATAAACATTGACTTCTCCAATTTCCGGTAGCTCTTGCTGTCTCCTCCTCTTCTCCTCCTCTTCTCCTCCCCTTCTCAGCTATCCCTCAGCCCTCTGGCTCCTCCTCTTCCTTTCTCCTTTCTTCTTGCCACCGCCCCTCCCACCCCCCCCCACCCTACATCAGTCTGAAGAAGGGTTTCGGCCCGAAACGTTGCCTGTTTCCTTCGCTCCATAGATGCTGCTGCATCCGCTGAATTTCTCCAGCACTTTTGCCTACCTATAAATTGCTTTGTTCCTTCCCAATTTATGTCATTCTCTCCTTAAAATAAGCTTTACCATTTCCAAAAATGATAAAATATTCAAATAGTACAGTTTACTGCAACCTTCGCGTAACAATGCCTGTCATTGGAAATAGCTTTCAAAAGCAGCATGGTGGCACAGCAGTAGAGTTGCTGCCTTACACCGCCAGAGACCCGTGTTCGATCCTGACTTTAGTTGCTATATGTACGGAGTTTGTACGTTATTCCCGTGATCGGCGTGGGTTTTGCCCAGCTTCTCCGGTTACCTCCCACACACCAAAGACATGCAGTTTGTACGTTAATTGGCTTCGGTAAAGATTGTAAGTTGTCCACAGTGTGCTCGACGAGGACTCAGTGGGTCGAAGGGCTTGTTTCTGTGTTGTATCTCACTAAACTAAACTAAACGACTGATGACCAATCTGATGTTTTTTTAATGATTTGGAGTCTGGAAGAAACCGGAGCATCCGGAGCAAACCCATGCAATCACAGGGAGAACGTATACACCTCGTACAGTCAGCACGATCCAACACAGGTCTCTGGTGCTGTAAGGCAGCAACTCTACCCCTGCGCTAGTGTGTGTCAGCCCCATATATCCTGAATATACAATGAGTACTCCCACCAAGAATAGAATATACACTTCTAGTCATCATGCAATATCTCGTTATCCACTTGGGCTCCTGCAGATAAGGTCAGTAGAAAGTAATCCCCGGAGTACCGTGAGAAAAGCTTGAGATGATTTACTTAAAGAAGAGGGAATTGGTTGATTGGATTGATACTGGGATAGGAAAGATATGGGCCTAGGGAATGAAAATGGGATTCAGGTAGATAGACTTCACAGTCAGCAGAGCCCATTGCCATACTATTCTATGACTTTAGAAGTATTCAAGGTTCCCCTGTAGTCTGGAAACAAGGAGCTTTGCTCAACCTTAGCAAAGCAACGGTTATTTTCTTATTATTTATTCAAGAGCTGTGGGCTTCCCAGACTGAGCCAGCAGTTAATAGCCCATCCCTAATTGTCCTTGAGAAGGTGGTGGTGAGCTGGTGAGCAGACCACAGCTTTAATTACTTCCTGCAGAGGGTAAAGAATGTGCTAAACTGATTGCCCACAGAGAGAGATAATGGTGGGTTTGAGACCAACACAACCATTATATTATTTTTTTAAATAGGGGCCAGCAGTGAGAAGCATTTGGTCAGCTTGAGTTATCAAAACACCTTCTGTACTGGCGTGGACGTTTTTTCAGCTGGAAGATGCTTAGATTTGTTTATTAGTTAACTGTCATTAATTGTATTCATGAGAGAGTTAAATTTAGCTCTTAGGGCTAACGGAATCAAGAGATATAGGGAGAAAGCAGGAACGGGATACTGATTTAGGATGATCAGCCATAATCATATTGAATGGCGGCGCTGGCTTGAAGGGCCAAATGGCCTACTCCTGCACCTATTTTCTATGTTTCTATGTTTCTGTGTCACGTGTACCAAGGTACAGTGAAAAGCTTTTTGTTGCATGCTAATCACTCAGCGGAAAGACAATACATGATTACAATCAAACCGTCCACAGTGTACAGATACAGGATAAAGGGAATAACATTTAGTGCAATATAAAGCCCAGTAAAGTCCGATTAAAGGTAGGCTGAGGATCTCCAATGTGGTAGATGGTAGCTCAAAACCACTCTCTAGTTGTTGATAGGATGGTTCAGTTGCCTGATGACAACTGGGAAGAAACTGCCCTTGAATCTGGAGGTGTGCGTTTTCACACTTCTTGCTTACCATGTGAAAAGTGTAATATTCTGACATTGAAAATATTAAAACTCGTGCAAGCTAAATAAGGGCTTCAATTAAATGGATCAAAACTCAATCTAAATACAAATTCACATTTTAATGCAGGTAACATCACTATGAGAACAACCACAAATGTAATCACTCCATACTTAGTTGCTGTGACCAGCTGTCAAGGCTCTAAGCTCTGGAGTTTCTGCCCTTAACCTTTCTTTCTCAGGGCATTTTTTCAGCTCCTTTAAGGTACTCCGTAAAACCTTACCCTTTACCTGTAGCTAATTACTACTAATTAAGATTACTAATTATTATTAATTATTACTAATTGGATATATTCAGAATTAGTTACAAATATGAACTATAAGTAAGGTTTGATTCAGGCAATTTATTAATAAAAATTTGGTTTTGTTTAAATACATTTGACCAATTTTTGATTTTTTTTATATGAGACTAATATTTCACTTTGAAACTAATAACTTTTTCACTAACGGATTATAAATAATTTGGACCTAAAAATGTTTTCCCCCCCGCCCATAAATTATTTTTATTCAAACTTATTTTTAAGAAAAGCATGGAGCTAGTGTTTTTTTTTCAAAGGCTACGGAAGTCTTTAGGTGGCTAACCATGTTAGTGTGGCTATCACTAACTACACCAACTATAGATATAATTCTTTCCTTTCTTTTACACTTCACTAACCATTTATTCTTTCACCTTCTTTATTTTATATCATATTATAATTTTAATTCTGAATGGAATTATGTTTTACTTAAGGAGATATGTCCGGGAGGAAGACCTACAAGATCTAAAATTCATCTATCTGATGTTCGGGTGTAATGTAGGGTTTAATGTGCTGAACCATTTGCACTTTTATAGACCACCATAACCATAAGATGCAAGACGTTAATATGAAAATTGGGGTGAAGGAATTACATTTTGTAGTTGGAATATTAAGGGAATTAATGAACCAATCAAGAGAGGAAAAGTATTAGCACATTTAAAATCACTTAAAGCAGATATAATATTCCTCCAGGATACTGATCTCAAAAAGGAAGCGCAACATAGATTGAAAGCAAAATGGATTGCTAAAACGTATCACTCTTCATTCTCACATAAATCTAGAGGGGTTGCAATATTAATCCATAAAGGTATACCTTTTAAACATACATCAACTATAGAAGATATCGACGGCAGATTTATTGTATTAGTAGGTGAGTTATACTTTTAAAAAGTGATTCTTCGAAATGTCTATGGACCAACTTTTGATAGTCCCTTGTTTTTCAAGAAAACACTCACTACTATTCCGGAACTTACACAACATAACTTAATAATTGGTGGAGACTTAAAATGTACACTAGACTCTCATTTAGACAGATCATCAAGACAAAGAAAATTAAAATCTCAATCAAGTGAATTTCTAAACTCATATATTAATACTACCAAAATCAAGGATGTCTGGAGAATTGAAAATCCATCCAGACGAGATTACTCATTTTACTCACCGGTACATAAAACCTATTCAAGAATAGACTATTTTTTAGTAGACTCCAAACTCATCCCATTTACCTACAACTCGAAATATCTTAGTATTATAATCTCGGACCATGCACCCTTAACATTTATGATTAAACTAAACGGAATGGCCGAGAAACAGACACAATGGAGACTTAACTCCCAAATTTTAAATGAAAAAGAATGTCATGAATATCTTATAAAACAGATTAATATGTTTTTCAAGGCTAACGATCATCCCGGAACTTCTGCCTCCCTTCTCTGGGAACATTTAAAGCATTTGTACGAGGAGCATTAATCGCCTCTCAAGCATTTCATAACAAAGAGAATCGGGCTAAACAACAGACACTGGAAATGGAAATAAGGCAATTAGACATAGAAAATGCAGCTGCACCATCTATGAGAAAACACAATAAAATTGCAGTACTGAAATACAAGTTAAATAAAATATACTCAGACCAAGTTATAAAACGTAATCAGCATACTAAACAATTACATTTTGAATTCAGTGACAAACCACAAAAACTATTAGCACGCCAACTTCGAAAACTGGACAGGGAAAAAACAATTTACAAAATTAGATCAGATAAGGGAGAAATATTAACACTGCCCAAAGATATCAATGACAGATTTCTACAATACTATCAAAAACTTGACTCAACTAAAACGACAGAACAATCTGCAGCAATGGAAGCATTTTTACGGAAATGGAATCTTACAGGTTTAGATTTGAAAGAGAGAGAATCACTAGGTGCTAAAATAACAGTAAAAGATATCAAAGAGTCTATTAGATCTTTAAAAAACGGAAAGGCCGCAGGCCCTGCTGGCCTTAGCTCTGAATTTTATAAAACATTTTACTGACACTATATATGTATGTTTTACTCAACAGAAACTGCCAGAAACTTCAAACAAATCTACAATAATTTGTTATACCAAATACAGATAAGGACCTTGAAGACCCAGGCTTATATAGAGCAATAGCTCTCTTAAATACTGATCAGAAAATATTAACTAAAATCCTAGCACACGGATTAAGTTTATTGATTAACAAATTAATACACCCCGAACAAACAGGCTTTATTCCAAAACGTTACATATAATTTGAGACGATTATTCAATATTATATATTTAAATAGAATTGCTAACGTCGACCTAGCAATCATTTTGTTAGATGCTGAAAAAGCATTTGATCAGATGGAATGGTCATTTCTATTTTCGGTGATGGAAAAAGTCCAACTGGGCAAGAAGTACTGCACATGGGTTAAATTCTTATATACTAACCCAACAGCTAGAATATTAACAAACCAAATGTTATCAACTAAATTTAACTTATCTAGAGGTTTTAAACAAGGATGCCCGCTATCTCCGTTATTATTCGCTCTCGCTATTGAACCATTAGCAGAAAATGTTAGAGCCCATCCAGAAATATACGGGTATAATACTAAAGACACAGTCAATAAAATGTATTTATATGCAGATGATGTATTAATGTACATTACAAACCCAGAAACTAGCATTTCAAACCTATTAAATCTAATAACTCAATTCGGTTTGTTTTTGGGATATAGAATTAATTGGAATAAAAGCAAAATCATGCCAATAACGGAACTCAATTTACATACATTGCAACAATCCCCTTTTAAAATAGTCAAGGAAAAACTTAAAGTTTAGGAATTTATGTAACTAATACATATACTTCTTTATTTAAATTAAACTTCCCATCTTTACTGAATAAACTACATAAGAATATTCAGTATTGGAAAACACTTCCTATTTCAATGTTTGGTAGAATTAATCCTATAAAAATGATTTTTTTACCACAATTATTGTAACTCTTCCTATCAATCCCGATATATCTCCCCCAACTTTTTTTTTAAAGTTGATTCCATTGTTACAAGCTTTATTTGGGATTATAAGAATCATAGAACAAGCAAAAAACATCTATGTAAATCAAAGACAAGTGGAGATTTAGCTTTACCAAATGTTTTGTTTTATTTCTGGGCAGTCAATATTAAAAATATGAATTTCTGGTTGGAATAAATGGATCAGCAACCAGACTGGTTAAAGATGGAAAAGGAAGACTGCTTGCCTTTTGAAATTATGATTATGTCAGCTCCCACAAAATTGCACAAAAAAACCTATGGTGAAAACCATATAATATATAGTGGTATTTGAATTTGGAAACAATTAAGAAAGACTTTAAAATTGGATAATTTATCACTCTTTCTCCCCAATGTAAACAACCCTTTATTTAAACCCTCTATGTTGGATAAAGCTTTTACACAATGGAAAAATTATGGAATTAAAAAGATAGGACATCTCTTTAGGAAAGGCGCTTTTCTTTCATTTCAGGAGTTACAACAGATTTATAGACTACATTCAAATAACTTTTTCAGATATTTACAACTTAGAGATTATGTTAAATCAAATACACAAGATTATAGAACTAGGGAACCAGAAACCCTTTATGAATGTTTGAATAAACATCCTAATACAGAAAAAATAATATCTTATATTTATAATACCCTCTTAGATAGTGTGGTCCCACTGATGGAATTATATAGACAAACATGGGAAAATGAATTAGGCCAACCTATAACGAAAGATATTTGGGACGAAAGTCCACAGCATATACATTAATGCTCGTTAAATGGCAGTCTTGCCTTAATACAATTTAAGGCATTACATAGACACATTACTCTAAAACAAAATTAAATCGAATCTTCCCACATATCTCTCCTATCTGTGATAAATGTCAGCACTCAGAGGCTAACTTAACTTATATCTTTGTAAATTGTATAAAAATCAAAAATTTCTGGATGGATATTTTCAGAATAATTTCTGAAGTTGGCAATACCCAATTGGATCCCGACTCAAAACTAATAATATTAGGAATATCAGAACAAAGTCTAAGACTTACAACAAACCAAAGAAACCTTCTTGATTATAGTATAATAACTGGGAAAAAAATAATATTACAATTTTGGAAAGGTCTTATAACCCCCACAATTAAAATGTGGAATATGGAAATGTCGGAGACCTTACATTTGGAAAGAACTAGACTTGTCTTATTCGACAAAAAAGAATTATTTGATAGAATATGGTCTCCATTTATTGATTTTTTGAAAGGGTAAATTGGGTCACCACGGGAATCTGACTGAAACTCGAGCTCAGGATTAGATGAATAGTTATGCTTTATAACTTACGGACCTATCTCCAAAGTTGTATTATTGGTAAATTACTCCATTCTTCTTTAACATGCCTTTTTTTAAAATTTCTTACTTTCTATCTATAAAAAAACAACTAAATAGAAGCGGAGTTAATATACAAATGATAAAGGAGGACCACTATTATTTTGATAGCTGGATTCCCACCTATTAGCAACGTAGGATTGATATATAAGAAATGTTTGTATTATGATATGCACATGCTTCTAATAAAAATATTATTAAAAAAAAAACTTTACCCTTTAACCAATATTTCAGTCTTCTGCCCTAATATCTCCCTAATTTTTATATGTTTTAGTTTTAGAGTTACAGAAACTGGCCCTTGGGCCCATTGAGTCCGCACCGTCCAGTGATCGCCCATACACTGGTTCTCTGCTACACACTATTGACAGTTTACAGAAGCCAATTGGCCTACAAACCTACATGTCTTTGGAATGTGGGAGGAAAACCGAAGCATCTCGAAGAAAACAGGGAGCACGTACAAACTCCGTTCAGACAGTCAGGATTGATGGCGCAGTCCGGATTGATGGCACTGTAAGGCAGCAACTCTACTGCTGCACTACTGTGCTGTCCCCGAGTGCCGAAAAATGGCATGCGCTTTATTAAAGAATATTATTGGCAGTGAAAACTGCAAGTGGAAACTACAATCCTTAGGAACGTTGGTGCACAGAGAGATCTTGGGATGCAACTCCATAGCTCTCTGAAAGAGGCAACATATGTAGAGAGGGTAGTGAAAAAGGTGCATGTCATGCCCTGCTTCATTGATGGGGATGTGCAAAGTATAAGTTAGGAAGTCATGTTGTAGTTGTATAAAACTTTGGTCAGTCCCGATTTTGAGTGCTGCATCCAGTTCTGAGTTCTGGTTGCCCCCTTACAGGAAAGAAGAGGAGACTCCAGAGAGGGTGCAGAAGAGCTTCACCAGAATGCCCCCAGGGTTGGAGAGTATGAGCAATAAGGACAGGTTGGACAAACTTGGATTGTTTTCTCTGGAGCGTCAGAGGCTGAGGGGCAACGTGGTGCGTAT
Source organism: Raja brachyura (assembly GCA_963514005.1). The sequence continues at coordinate 114,737,106 of OY740782.1, read as the reverse complement.
GTAAAATTATGGGTAGATAGTCACCGCCATTTTTCCCCAGGGTGTAAAAATCAAATACCAGAGTGCGTGGCTTTATGGTGAAAGGAACCATGCAAGACCTCTAAACAGAGAGTGGTAGGTGCCTGGAACGTGCCAGCAGGGAAGGTGGAAGTAGCAATTACAATAGCAATGTTCTAGAATCAATTAGACAGACACATTAATAAGCAGGGAATGGAAGGACACAGACCACATGCAGCAAATGGGGCTAGTTTGGATTAACATTATGATGTTGACACGGATAACAAGGGCCAATGTGCCCTGTGCTGTACCATTCTATAAAATGAGACAAAGCGCTGGAGAAACTAAGCAGGTTAAGCAGCATTCCAAGAGAACATGAGCGTCCCAGGAGAATTCTAGGTGCTCCAGAGATGCTGCCTGACCTGCTGAGTAACTCCAGCACATTGTGTGTTTTTTTCAAAGTTCATACTATTGGATTGTAAGCAGCACAAGCAGTAAAAATTACTATGTAGAATCAAAGAACTGCAGGTGCTGGATAGATAGATAGATACAAAGTGATGGAGTAACCCAGCGGATCAGGCAACATCTCTGGAGTAAAGGAACTGGTGACGTTTCAGATCAGGATCCTTCTTCACACCTGCAACGTCCGAAGTGGGATCCCGACCCCAAACGTTACCAATCCTTTTTCTCAGGTATAAAAATTGAAGCCAACAATAAATGAAGCCAACAATAAATTTAAACAGTATGCAATCAATCACATGCATAGAGGTATTATCTTGTGGAATGGATTTTATCTGAAAGCATTTGTAAACTGCCCAAAGTCCTTATTGACAAAACCATCCAAAAGCAAGTTTCGGCATATCATAAGCTACTGTCTGTGTGTTTGCCCCGCTGAGAATACTGATTATATTTTTCAAAACCTAGATGAAAGTGATGCAAGCTCATTAAAAACACGGCGAGTGTTAACACCTTTGGATTCAATAATTAGAACTCTACTCTGACTGCTGCAACTGTGTGACATTTCACTTTAATTCCACCCCCAAGACTGACTGCCAGTCCTTCCTGGAGATCTATTATGCATAGACCCCCATAACTAACGCTTGCTTCACTAGATCAGAGGCTAATGCATTGATTGCTACCTCGATAAACCAGTTCAAATGGCTGATCCTTGTACAAAGACGCAGCCTTCTGCTACAGCGCAAGGTAAACACAAGCTCAAAGTAGGGCATTCAAGAGGCTCAGTTTGCTCTAAGTAACAGCAGGAGTGCATCAACCATAATCTGTAGCCTTAAGAGCTGTCCCACTTAGGCAATTTTTTTGGCATTTACAGGTGACCAGGCTGTCGCCACATGGTTGCCGGTGTGTCACCTGTATGGTCGTGAGTAGTCTCCTCAGTCGCCCAAAGAATCGTAGCGTTTTTCTGGTCGCCGCTGGATTTTGAAATGTTCAAATCTTTTCGGCGTTAGTCAACAACAGTTGGCTTGATGCCAATGAGCGTAGCCTGATTTCTCCTGATGTGGGTGCTGTCGTAGGTTGTCGCCAGGATGACGTAGGTTGTCGCCAGGTGACGTAGGTTGGCGCCGGTGCTGACGGGCGAATTCCATTGACGACTACCTACGTTAACCTACGTCAACCGGCGACAGGTAGCAGAGACTGAATAGTGTTAAGTTGTCTTCAGTTATCGCCGACAGGGTCGTACCCTATCGTAGCTTGTCGCGGGTGGGCGTAGGTTGGCGTAGGTGTGGTCGTAGGGGGACGTCCTAATGGATCGCTGGTTGTCGGTAGCTTGCCATAGCTTGATGTCGATTAGGTGGTAGGTTATTTTAGACATTGTCGTAGGGGGGTCCTTTCGCCGGTTTTTCGGCATCCTGCCACGACTATGACAGTAGCCGAAAAAATTGCCTAAGTGGGACAGGCCCTTTACCGTGACAACTATAAGATCATGATACGCAGGGTAAATAGATTGGGAAATGCATTTTTTTTCCAGTGGATCTTGGCGGACCGAGCACAGGTGTTCAGCAAAATGGCATGATGAATGATCCTAACCCGAAACGTCGCCTATCCATGTTCTCCAGGGATGCTGCCTGACCCGCTGGGTTACTCCAGCAAAAAAGTATTTTACCCCAGAGTTGGGGAATCTAGAACCAGAGGGAGTAGGTTTAAGGCGAGGGGTTAAAATTTAATAGGAACCCGAGGGGCAACCTATTTACATAAAGAGTGTTAGGTGTGTGGAACGAGTTGCCTGAGGAGTTAGTTGAGACAAGTACTATTCACTGCTTAAGAATCAATTAGACAGGTACATGGATAGGATAGGTTTAGAGGGATATGGGCCAAACGCAGGCAGGTGAGACTAGTGTAGAGAAGGGTCTCGACCCGAAACATCACCTATTCCTTTCCTACACAGAAGCTGCCAGATCTACTGAGTTACCCTAGTATTTTGATTCCATCTTAGGTTTATAAAGATATGGGCCAAACAGAGGCTGGTGGGACTAATGTAGATGGGGCATGTTGGACGGCATGGGAAAGGGTGGGAAGTGTGGAGGAGAAAAAGGGGTGGGGGGGTTTAGTTGAAGGTTACCTAAAATTGGAGAATGCATTCATACCGTTGGGTTGCAAGCGACCCAAGTGGAATATGAGGCGCTGTTCCTCCTTTTTGCGTGTGGCTTCGCTCTGGCAAGGGTGGAGGCCCAGGACAGAAAGGTCAGTGTAGGAAAGGGGAGTTAAAATGGTTAGCAACTTGGAGACCCCATAGGCTTTGGCGGACTGAGCACAAATATTCACTAAAATGGTATGAAGAAGGGCCTGGACCTGAAAAGTCACCGAGTTACTCTGAGTTATTTCAGCACTTTGTGTGTTTCTTTCGCATAAACCAGCATCTGCAGTTCCTTGTTATGACAGCATGAAATGAACTTGTAAATGAAGCACCTTCCTAAAGATGCGCGATATATCCAGTGGAAGGGGCAGGCAGAATTATACAAAACCATGACAAACAAACCAGATCAGTTGAATATGGACATCAATATTGAAGGGACTGCAGATACTTATTTACCTAAAAAGGCACAAAGTGCAGGAGTAACACGGCACTATCCTTTCTCCAGGTATCAATTAAAAAAAAACACCTTCACCTGCATCCACCTATCACTTAATGTAACAAAAAGGGAGTGCAGATGTTGGTTTATTCCAAAGATAGACACAAAGTGCTGGATTAACTCAATGGGTCATGCAGTATCTCAGGAGAAAATGGATAGGTGACTTTTGGGTCGGGACCCTTCTTCACACTGATTGTGGTGGGGCGGAGGGGGCAGAAAACTGGAAGACTCCCGACCCGAAAATTCACCTATCCATTTTTCCTGAGGTGCTGTCTGATCCACTGAGTAACTCCAGCACTTTGTATATATCCACCTGTCACTTGACAGGCTTTGTCTCACCTCCGGCTCGCTTCCAACTCTTGCAAATCATGGGGAGAACTCGCAACCTCTTTACAGACAGCACCCGCAGTCATGATCAAACCAGTGTCTCTGGCGCTGTCAGGCAGCAGCTCTACCGCTACACCACCAAGCCGCCTACTGTGTAACTGTGTAACTGTTGGTGTCTTACAGCACCAGAGACATTGGTTTGATCCTGACTATGGGTGCTGTCTGTATGGAGTTTGAACATTCTCCCCGTGACTGCGTGGGTTTTGTTTGGGTGCTTCGGTTTTCTCCCACATTCCAAAGATGTACAGGCTTGTAGATTAATTGGTTTCGGTAAAAAAAATTGTAAATTATCCCTAGCATGTAGGATTGCTGGTCATCGTGGACTCTGTGGTCTGAAGGGCCTGTTTCCACGTTGTATCTCCACAGTCTAAAGTAAAGTTTATAGTATAAACAATTGGGTTGAAAAATAATCGAAGTATTACATCAAGATATTATGACAGTAATGGACCTGAACAAGTAATATTAAGGAAAACAATGATTGTAATCTCTTTAGGCCCTTTTAATCTCACGCAAAAGTAAACATCATATTTCATTTACCAATAAGAGATTTTTTTCCACATTACTCTGCTATTTCATTACGATTGGGAGAGCTGCACTAACACTGAAGTACGCTAATGTTCAAAATTTGATAGAGCAGCATTAAGTGATCAAATGAAAAGCAAAACCTGATATATTGCAGACAAAAATGCTGCCCGAAAATGATCCCGAGAATTTAAATGCCATTTGCACAAAATTAACACAGGGACACATTAGGCAGTTAGTATTCAGGATACTCCACCAGATCAGGTCCTTGGGGTAAAACAACAGAGAAAAGGAGTCCAGTGTGTCGATGAAGAGAAGCAGCCTTCCGAGCACATTGGTGCCAGCGGGCCTCTTAATTGCTTTCCTTCTGCCACCGGTAATTTGCAGGCAATTTAAAAAAGTTAATGAAATTTCAAATTAACAATAGCAAATAAAAGTCTCTGCCCTGGAAATCTGTACGGCGGATAATTTGCGCAGGGAGCCTCCGAACACGGTGTCATTTTGCAATGGTTTGTAGAACCACGGACCATAGAGTCATCCGGCACAGGAGCTCCTCTGCGGTAGAGTTGCTGCCCCACAGTCAGTTCTTAACAAGCGTCCTGACCCAGAAATGGTGCCCATCCATGTTCTCTCCAGAGACCCTCTGAGTTACTCCATCACTTATTGTCTTTTTCCTTTACAGATTAACTGGGGCTGCATGGTGGCGCAGTGGTAGAGTTGCTGCCTTACAGTGGCAGGGATTCTGGTTCGATCCTGACAGCGGGTGGTATCTGTACTGAGCTTGCACGTTCTCCCCTTGACCGCGTGGGTTTTCACCAGGGGCTCCGGTTTCCTCCCACATCTTTGGAGTGTGGGAGGCAACTGGAGCACCTTTGGAAAACCCACACGGTCACGGGGAGAACGTACAAACTCCATACAGTCAGCACCCGTAGTCAGGATTCAACCCCGGGTCTCCGGCGCTGTAAGGCAGCAACTCTACCGCTGCGCCACCATGCCGCCCCATTTGGGGCACACCAAAGTACAGCAGGGTTAATTTGCTCTTGATCATCGAGCTGACAACATGAACAAAAAACGACATACCAACACATGGGCAAATATGACCACTGCATCAATGCTGCCTCGTTCACTGCAGCACCAGTGATGTTAGGAAACATTAGCAAGTGTGGAACCTTATTGTTGGTATATATAGAACAAGGGGGAGGAAACCTCTCTTGTGATGGATGATATTCTTTCAAAGGAATTGCGCCACTCGAGAATTTTCTCTAATGATGTGTCTGACTAACACTGAATGCAAAAATAAATCAATTCTTAATGTCAGCGACAGAGTAAACAGCGAAATGTAATCGGGATTAATATTTGATGATTTTCTTTACATGCATACATACATGTTTGCTCATGGTAAAGATCGACACAAAATGCTGGAGTAAATCAGCGGGTCAGGCAGCATCTCTGGGGAAGAAGGATGGGTGACATTATGGGTCAGACAAAGTGGAAGTTGGGGATGGGGAATAGGCGAGAAAAGGCCAGATCAAATCAGGGCCGGCTACAGACCACCTCAGGATAGAGCCCATGATGGCCCATATTTAGCTGGGGAAGGTGTGATAACAAGAGGGATACAAGGATGCGACCCGTGGAACTGATAGGATGACTAGGTTGAGGATAAGGGAGGAGAGGGAATGCAGGAGTTACTTGAAGTTAGAGAAATCTATATATATACCACTGGGTTGTTATCTGCCCAAGTGAAATATGAGGTGCTGTTCCTCCAATTTGTGGGCGGCCTCACTCTGACAGTGGATGAGGCCCAGGAGGAAAAGGTCAGCATGGGAGTGGGAAGAGGAGTTTTAATGTTAAAAGTCTAATGGCAACTCAGCAAGCCACCACAAAGATGCATGCGCAGGGATGCTGCAACCGCATTTTACACAACCAAAATGCAGCAGGGTGAGTGTTCTTTGCTGCAGTCAACGTTCCAAGGTTTTTTTTTCCGATCCACAATGAATCTGAGATGCACTGACTTCCAGACCAGGCTACAGATGTAGCTGTGCACTACACTGCCTTAGGCCCACCTGCTACACAGCCCCAAATTGTTACTCAACTCCAGGGCATGAGGGTTAGTGAGGTTGGCTCTCCATACTGGTACAATGGTGGGTGACAACTCCACCCAAGGAGGCAGATCATAAGTTCATGTTCTAGGAGAAGAATTAGGCTATTCGACCCATCCAGTCTACTCCACCATTCAATCGTGGCCAACCTATTTTTCCCTCCCAACCTCATTCTCCTGCTTCTCCCCGTAACCCCTGAGACCAGATCAAACGCAACCAGAGCAAACCCTGCAGTTCTAAATCTCCACCAACTCTGAAAGCTGAGGTCTCATTTAGACTTTAGAGATACAGCATGGAAACAGGCCCTTCGGCACACTGATTCCTCGCTGACCAGCGATCACCCCATACACTGGCACTATCCTACACATTAGGGACAATTACCAATTTTTATCGAAAGCAATTAACCTACAAACCTATACGTATTGGAGTGTGAGAGGAAACAGAAGCACCCAGCGAAATCCCACACGGTCACAGGGTGAACGCAAAAACTCTGTATAGACAACATCCAGAGGCATGATTGAATCAGGATCTCTGGTGCTGTAAGGCAGCAACTCTACCGTTGTGCCACTGTGCCGCCTCAGTTAATCTGTAAACGAAAAGACAATAAGTGCTGGAGCAACTCAGAGGTTCAGGCAGCATCTCTGGAGAACATGGATGGGCAACATTTCTGGTCAAGATGCTTCTTCAGTACCAACCCGAAACGTCACCTATCCATGTTCTGCAGAGATACTGCCTTACAAGTTCAAGTGAGTTTATTGTCATGTGTCCCTGATAGGACAATTAAATTCTTGCTTTGCTTCAGCACACAGAACATAGAAGGCATGTACTACAAAACAGATCAGTGTGTCCATATACCATATATAAATATATACACACATGAATAAATAAACTAATACAGTGCAAATAACAGATAATGGGTTATTTATGATCAGAGTTTTGTCCGAGCCAGGTTTAATAGCCTGATGGGGAAGTAGCTATTCCTGAACCTGGTTGTTGCAGTCTTCAGGCTCCTGTACCTTCTACCTGAAGGTAGCAGGGAGATGAGTGTGTGGCCAGGTTGGTGTGGGTCTTTGATGATGCTGCCAGCCTTTTTGAGGCAGCGACTGCGACAGTCAGAGCCGATGATGGACTGGGTAGTGCTTACTACTTTTTGTAGCATTTTCCTCTCCAGGGCGCTCAAGTTGCCGAACCAAGCCACGATGCAACCGGTCAGCAAGCTCTCTACTGTGCACCTGTAGAAGTTAGAGAGAGTCCTCCTTGACAAACCGACTCTCCATAATCGACCCGCTGGGTTCCTTCAGCACTTATTGTCTTTTCATTTACAGATTAACTGCGGCAGCACGGTGGCACAGCGGTAGTTGTAGCATTTGTTTTTTTTGTCAAACCAGCATCTGCAGTTCCTTGTGTCCAGTTATTCTGTGTATGGACATACTCTGCAAAGGGTATGACTTGGGGGCATTATTTGTGACTTTGCATTACATCTTCCATTTTCTTGTCTTTTTTTTTAAACTATATACTGAACTTTTGTTTTGTAGTTTATTATGGGTTTTACAGTGTACTATGTTTATCACATATCTATTGTGCTGCCACAAGTAAGAATTTATTTGTTCCGTTTCAAGACACTTGACACTAAAACACTCTTGACATCACTGCCCATTCTACAGATGTGACTCATCCTCTGAACATCAGGATAACCAGGACACCTTCAACAAACTCCCTGATATTAACCAGTGAGGTTCGGCGACATCATCCTGCACGATAACTCTTGTCACATAGAGGGATGGTTGTTGTCAAGCCACTATTTTACGAAAGCTTTCTATTCCCTTCCTCGACTCCATTTTCGCATTGTTCGGCCCACCACAGAGGTGTCATTTGCAAACTTGTAAGTGGAGTTAAGGGCCTGTTCCACTTAGGCGTTTTTTTTCGGTGACTGCCGGCGACTGTCATAGTCGTAGCAGGTCGCCGAAAAAATGGCGACTGGACCCTCCTACGACAATGTCTATGACATTGTCCACAACAACCTACGTCCTAGTCAATGTCAAGCTACTGACAACCAGCGACCCATAGGACGTCCACCTACGACCACACCTACGACAACCTACGTCCACCCACTACAAGATAAGACAATTCAGTCGCCACTACCTGTCGCCAGTTGACGTAGGTAGTCGCCAATGGAATTTACCCGTCAGCACCGGCGACAACCTACGTCATCCTGGTGACAACCTGCGTCATCCTGGCAACAACCTACGAGTGCACCTACGTCAGGAGAAGTCAAGCTACGCTCATTAGCGACAAGCCAACCGTCGCCGAAAAGATTTGAACATTTTAAAATCCAGTGGCGACCAGAAAAACGCTACGATTCTTTGGGCGACTGAGGATACTACTCACGACCGTACAAGCGACATGTGGCGACAGCCTAGTCGCCTAAAAAATCGGCTAAAAAAAAAATCACCTAGGTGGGACAAGGGCATTAGAGAGCTGAAATTATTCGCACAGTTATGAGTGTAAATGGAGTACGGGGCAAGGAACCATGACTAATTAATATATAGGCGTCTGAGGTGGGGCCGAGTACGAAGAGGGACCCGGTGGAGGGCCACCAAGAACGAAAGAGGACCCAGCGGGGAGTCGCCAAGAACGGAGAGAGACCCGGCAGGGAGAGGGGGCAGATCTGCGGCGGCAGGCAGCAGATGGCACTGTTCAGTTCACTGAAAGCAATTCACTGTACCTAGGTAACAATCAATGTGACTTGATGTGACAATCAAGTATCATTCATCCAGTCATGCTCCAGGGATGAGTAAAGGCCCAAGGAGGAATAAATGGTGGTCTGAACAATGCCCTTGCTTTTGTACAAAGGATATTTTCTTTCATCTAAGCAGCCTGCGAAGATCCAGGTTTTACACACACACTCAAAGCTGAGAACTTCAAGAAGCTCTGGTGATTATGAAGACAGGTCCTGACCCAAAATGTCACCTGTCCATATTCTCCAGAGATACTGCTTGACCTGCTGAGATATTCCAGCACTTTGTGCCCCTTTCTGTAAACCAGCATCTGTAGTACCTTGTTTCTACCGATTCAGCAAAGTTGCACTTGCTCAACTCTAGTTTAGAAACTGGCCCTTCGGCCCACCAAATCCATGCTAACCATCATTCAACTAGTTCAGTTATCCCATTTTCTCATCCACTCCCAACAAAGTCGGAGCAATTTTACAGAGGCCAATTAACCTACAAACCCACACGTCTTTGGAAGTAGGAGGAAACCGGAGCACTTGGGAGGAAACGCACACGGCCGCAGGGAGAACGTGCAAACTACACACAGACAGCAGCCAAGGTTAGGATCGAACCTGCGTCTGTGGTGCTGAGAGGCAGCAACTCTACCAGTTGCACCACTGTGTAGTCTTGCACTGAACTCTCAAGAGCCATGTAAAGAGTGTCAGTGAAGAAAGCAAATGGTATGTTAGCATTCATAGCGAAAGGATTTGAGTATAGGAGCAGGGAGGTTCTACTGCAGTTGTACAGGGTTTTGGTGAGGCCACACCTGGAGTACTGCGTACAGTTTTGGTCTCCAAATCTGAGGAAAGACATCCTTGCCATAGAGGGGGTACAGAGAAGATTCACCAGACTGATTCCTGGGATGTCAGGACTTTCATATGAGGAAAGATTGGATAGACTCAGTTTGTACTCGATGGAATTTAGAAGATTGAGGGGGGATCTTATAGAAACCTACAAAATTCTTAAGGGGTTGGACAAGCTAGATGCTGGAAGATTGTTCCCGATGTTGGGGGAGTCCAGAACAAGGGGTCACAGTCTAAGGATAAGGGGGAATTCCTTTAGGACCGAAATGAGGAAAACATTCTTTACACAGAGAGTGGTGAGTCTCTGGAATTCTCTGCCACAGAAGGTAGTTGAGGCCAGTTCATTAGCTATATTTAAGAGGGCGTTAGATGTGGCACTTGTGGCTAAAGGGATCAGGGGGTATGGAGAGAAGGCAGGTACGGGATACTGAGTTGGATGATCAGCCATGATCACATTGAATGGCGGTGCAGGCTCGAAGGGCCGAATGGCCTACTCCTGCACCTATTTTCTATGTTCTATGTTCTATGTTTTATTGTCATATGACACAACTGAAATTCGTACTTACAGCAGCACAGCAGAATATGTAAACATAGTACTGTGTAAACAATATAATAAACAAAAAAATTCAGTAAAGCTCTCAACCCACATTTGTGCTGAAGACTCCTAAAGGCCCAATGATCTTTTCCAGGCAAGAATGCCAAAAATTACAGGTTGGCATATTATCAAAGGACTTTAAACACTGGGTAGACGAGTTTGCAGTAAACTATCAAACATTAAATGTCATTGCTTAACCTTCGGCGACTTCCTACATTTTAATTAACCTTTCGTGCATGTCTGGGTACTTAAAGAGATTAAAACTTGGACACTGCAATAGCTTCATCAGCAGAAATACCAAAATTAAAAGTCACACCAAAACGAGTGGTGACCTCGCGCCGTCTGAGATAAATAAGGCTGAAGAACATATAGCTCATCCATTCCCTGTCAGAGCAATAAACTACAGCTTGGAAAGCAACAAAGACTGGAATTTAATTTGCACTCAAAGCTATATTCCAAATGTGATTTGTGTTCGAAGGAACTGCAGATGCTCATCGTTTACAACAAAGATAGACACAAAAAGCTGGAGTAACTCAGCGGGTCAGACAGCATCTCTGCAGAAAAGGAATAGGTGACGTTTCAGGTCGAGACAGGCTGAAGAAGGGCAAGATGCTCCAGCTTTTTGTGTCTATCTTCTAAATGTGATTCCAATTCCATCAGTCTGAAGAAGGGTCTCGACCCGAAATGTCACCCATTCCTTCTCTCCGGAGACAATTTCCTTGAACTTCAATCTCACAATTCAGTTTTAATGAGTTTGCTTCAATGATTTCTGATATCATCTGAACCCGAATCAGATTACAGATTTCGATTCAATTATTTCCCGCTGATTTTGAACGTAACACAATTTCGCCTGCCAGGAATACTGTGGTAATGTTCATGGAGGTGTGGATATGTACAGCACGGAAACAGGCCTTTCGGCCCAACCGGTCTGTTCCATGATTGAGACTCGAGATTTTAGAGATACAGCATGGAAACAGGCCCTTCGGCCCACCGAGTCTACGCCGACCAGCAATCAGCCTGTACACTAGCACTACCCTACAAACTAGGGACAATTTACAATTTTACATCTTTTGGGATGTGGGAGGAAACCAGAGCACCCGTACAAACTCCGTACAGACAGCGCCCATAGTCAGGATCGAACCAGGGTCTCTGGCGTTGTAATGCAGCAACTCAAACACTGCACCACTGTTGCCGCCCCAATGTCTATCTGATGTAGTCCATTTTGCCAACATTTGGCCCATATTCCTCCACACCTTTTCTATCGTGGTGTTTTAGGCATTGTAATTGTATCTGCTGCCTCCCCAGCTTCCTCTAGCAGCCTGTTCCACACACCAACTGGGTTATAGGTTGCCCTTCAGGTTTATTGCAAAAAATATTCCTCTCTCACTTTCAATATCTGCCTTCTAAGTTTAGGCTCCCCTACCTTGGGGAAAAGACTGTGACCATTCACCTTATGATTGTATGCACCTCTATACAGTCACCCCTCATTCTCCCCAAATCAAGGGTAAAAAGTCCCAGCATATCCAGCCTCTCTGTGTAACTCGAGCTCTCCAGTCACACAGAGATAGATAGATTCTTGATTAGTGCAGGTGTCAGGGGTTATGGGGAGAAGGCAGGAGAATGGGGTTAGGAGAGAGAGATAGATCAGCCATGATTGAATGGTGGAGTAGACGTACATAGAAAAAAAGGGCAGGAGGAGGCCATTCGGCCCTTCGAGCCAGCACCCCAATTCATTGTGATCATGGCTGATCGTCCCCAATCAATAACTTGAAGGGCTGAATGGCCTAATTCTGCTCCTGTCTCTTATGACCTCATGACATAATGTTTTCGGCATCCTTTCCAGCTTCATGACATCCTTGCAATAGCCGGGCAACCAATAATGCACACAATACTCCAAGTGTGGTCTTATTAATTACTTGTACAGACGGCCAAATCCCTTCTTCACCACAATCCACCTGTGTCACCACTTTTAGGGAACTATGCACCCCTATCCCAAGGTCTTTCTGCTGCACAACACTCTCCAGGGATCCACCTTGACTATGTAATCCTGCCCTGGTTTACCCAACCCAAAATGCAAAACCTTACATTGTAAATTCCATCTAATATTCCTTGGGCTATTTCCATTTCATCCACTTCCCTCCATAGTTGCTGCCTGACATGCTCTGTCCCTCCAGCAATTTGTTTTTTACTCAAGATTTCAGCATCTGCAATCATAGTCATACAGTGTGGAAACAGGAGCTTTGGCCCAACATGTTCATCCCACTTCGACCAACATGCTCCATCTACACTAGTCCCACCTGCTTGCATTTGGCCTGTATCCCTCTAAACCTGTTCTATCCATAAGCCTGTCTAATTGTTCTTAAACATTGCGATAGTACCTGCCTCAACTACCTCCTCCGACAGCTCGTTCCATACACCCACCTCCCTTAATGTAAAAATGTTACCCCTCAGGTTCCTATTAAATCATTTCCCCTCACACTAAAACCATGGAATCTGGTTCTCGAGAATCTACACGATCTATTCCAGTCATGATCTTGTACACCTCTCAAGAGTAAGATCACCCCTCATCCTCCTGCACTCCAAGGAATAAAGTCTGAGGATGCTCAACCTCTCCCTGTAGCTCAGGCCTTCGGGTCTGGCACCTTCCTCATAAATCTCTGCACCCTTTCCAACTTGACAACATCGTTCCCATAACATGATGACCAGAACTGAACTAAATGATGCTTGAAGTTATCTCTGTGAAGTTAACACTGAGATCTATAATTTGTCATGGGATAGGATTGATATAGGATTGGTATCAAGGAAAAAACATACAAAGTGCTTGAGCAAGTCCGGCAGCATCTCTGGAGGACATTGATAGGCGAAGTTTCGGGTGGGGACCTTTCCTCTAATTGTAGTTGAGTGGAGAAATCTAGAAAAGAGTTGTGGGTAGGACTAAGCCTGGCAAGTGATTGTAGTAGGGGGGAAGAAATCTAGTATCACGGATATGGCACAGTGGTGCAGTGGTAGCGTTGCTGTCTTAAGTGATCGGTGGTCGACGCGGACTTGGTGGGTTGAAGGGCCAGTTTACACGCTGTATCTCTGAACTCTAATGTCGCTTGCCAGGCTTTAAACCATTCATACCACTTTTCCAGCTTTCTCCTCCCGCCCACCCCCACTATAATCGGTCTAAAGACAGGTCCCAACCCAAAACGACATCTATGCATGTCCTCCAGAGATGCTGCCTGATCCACTCAGTTACTCCAGCACTTTGTGTTTTTAACTTGTAAACCGGCATCTGTAATTCCTCACCACTCCATTGGTATCAAGGAACATGGTTGAGAGGCACAGAATGAAGAGCAGGTGCAGTTAAACCAAGATCTGCCAAACACCCCCAATGGGCTGAAATCTCAGCTGAGTCGAACAGGGTGCCGCCATTTTGTGTTAGGATTTCTAGCTCAGTAAACAAAAACAAGAAGACAAATGCTGATGCCTCATTAGTTATTCATCAGACTTCTGTGGCACATGATGCATATTCTGCCAAAATAAGATGAGTAGACTGCTCATAATAGGAATAGCAGGAAATGAGGCTGCCTTTTTGTACCTGCCGGGCTTTGGCACACACTTACCACACTTCCTCCTCATCCACTTCCAATGCAGGATGCCTGGAACTTGTGAGTGCTGGTGCACGATTCCCAAAAGGTTAATTTGCAAGTTGAGTCGGTAGAAAGGAAGGAAAGTGCAATGTTAGCAGTTATCTTGAGAGGACTAGGGATGTAATGCCGAGGCTTTTATAAGTCACTAGTTAGACTGCATTTGGGATATTGTGAGCAGTTTTGGGCCCCTTATCTGAGGAAGAATGTGCTGGTATTGGAGATAGTCCACAGGAGGTTTATGAGAATGATCCTGGGAATGATTAGGTTAACATATGATGTGCGTTTGATGGCTCTGGCTCTGTACTCGCTGGAGTTTATATCTTATAGCTACGCCCTCTAGTGTTGGATATTTCCATGTTGGGAAAAAGGTTCTGACTGTCTACCCTATCTTTGCCTCCCATAATTTGACATACTTCTATCAACCAGTTCTGTAAACTAATAGGCGGGAGAAAGCAGGAAGTGAGGGCAAGACAAAGCCTGGGAAGTGATAGGTGGATACAGGTGAGGGGGTTCATCGTCAAATGGTTGGACAAAGGCCAGAGATGAAAAGACAAAAGGATGTGGGATACTGAGATCAGGAGAGAAGAGATTGTCTTGCCCCATCTCTAGTACTGTGCTTTATGCTACTACAATCAATCTGACGAAGCATCCCAACCCGAATCGTCACCAATACATGTGCTCCTGAGATGCTGCCTGTCGCGCTGGGTTACTCCAGCATTTTGTCTCTTTTTCTTTGTAAAGTGCCTTCTGCAGTTCCTTGTGTCTAATTAATGCATGTGACTGGACATCATCTACATCTGTCCATTCCCTATCTGTTCATGTGCCTGTCGGACTTGCCTTTTAAACTTTGCTATCGTATCTGCTCCCACCACTTCTGACAATGTGTTCCAGCTACTTACCACTCTCCATTTTGTTTCAAGCTCCTAAGAGCCTCAGCAATCTCTTTGTGCCTTGCGTGGCAAAGACTGACTTACTTCAACAACATCCTACACTTCTGGCAGTTAATCGTTTTGGGATGTTCAAAGGTTGTGAAAACAAGGGCTTCTTTCTTCCATATATTGTCTTATCGATCGCACAGACAAATGGTGTTTATGCGTCAAAGCAGCAAATGGCTTCATTGAGTTAATTGTCAAGGATTTGCAGTGACTTGGAGGACAGGTTTATCAATGGTGAAGAAACACAATCAATTTACCATCAAACCACAGCAGGTTCTGACTGCCAATTACTCTGCATTTCTGCTGCTGAGAGCTAAGCCATAAGAATATTCACCTTCTTGAAATTACTGACAAAGTATTTAATTTAAAAATAATCTTCACAGTAGTGCCTTACGGAGTTGAATACTATATTGTTATGTTTCTTGTGAGACACCATTAAACCTTGTATCTCACAAAGGCTCCATCTGACATACATTTGTCCAAAATAGCAATTGTGTTTTCCCATTTCTTATAAACTTTAATTGCTTTTCGTGTTAACTTTTTGTGCTGATAAATGCGTTCATGTTGGAAATCCCTTAGAGGCTGCGGTGCATGTGGATTAAAAAAATCTATACCCTGTTCGCGTCGAGTCATTTTATTTGTCCTTGTGTTTTCTTTGAGTTATCTGTTTGGCTACTGTTTCCTTATCACCTGCTTTATGCCTTGCATCCTCTCTGCTATCTCTTTTATATTTCCCCATTTTCCACAATTGCCTTCAATTTCCATTATTTTTTTTCTCTTTTTATATTTATAATAAATCTGTCATCCCTCCTCTCTACACCATTCCCCACCCCACCCAATATTTTTGCCTAAATATTATTTTCACAGTTTCAAGCATGGTAAGGACTCCTTGGAAATGTAGTGCTGATAGACTTGCAGCTTTTCCGTAGTTTGGGATAGAAACATAGAAAATAGGTACAGGAGTAGGCCATTCGGCCCTTCGAGCCTGCACCGCCATTCAATATGATCATGGCTGATCATCCAACTCAGTATCCTGTACCTGCCTTCTCTCCATACCCCCTGATCCCTTCAGCCACAAGGGCCACATCTCACTCCCTCTTAAATATAGCCAATTAACTGGCCTCAACTACCTTTTGTGGCAGAGAAATCCACAGATTCACCACTCTCTGTCTGAAAAATGATTTTCTCATCTCGGTCCTAAAAGACTTCCCCCTTATCCTTAAACTGTGACCCCTTGTTCTGGACTTCCCCAACATCGGGAACAATCTTCCGGCCAATCTTCCAACCCCCTAAGAAATTTGTACGTTTCTATAAGATCCCCCCTCAATCTTCTAAATTCTATCAAGTACAAGCCAAGTCTATCCAGTCTTCTTCATATGAAAGTCCTGCCATCCCAGGAATCAGTCTGGTGAACCTTCTCTGTACTCCATCTATGGCAAGAATGTCTTTCCTCAGATTAGGAGACTAAAACTACGCAATACTCCAGGTTCCTTAGGTTCAGAACCCTTGTATCTGAATTAACAATTCACTCTCCATCCTAATGAAGAACTCAACCATATTATGGTCACTCTTGCCCTAGAGGCCACACACAACAAGACTGCTAACTAACCCTTCCTCATTACTCAATACCCAGTCTAGAAAAGCCTGCTGTCTCGTTGGTTCCTCTACATGTTGGTTTAGAAAACTATCCCGCATTCATTCCAAGAAATCTTCTTCCTTAGCACCCCTGCCAATTTGATTCACCCAATCTATATGTAGATTGAAGTCACCCATTATAACTGTTTTACTTTTGTTGCACGCATTTCTAATTTCCTGTTTGATGCCATCCCCAACTCCACTACTACTGTTTGGTGGCCTGTACACAACTCCCACTAGCGTTTTCTGCTCCTTAGTGTTTCGCAGCTCTACCCATATTGATTCCACATCCTCCAAGCTAATGTCCTTCCTTTCTAATGCGTTAATCTCCTCTCTAACCAGCAACGCTACTCCACCTCCTTTTCCTTTCTGTCTATCCCTCCTTAATATTGAATATCCCTGGATGTTCAGCTCCCAGCCTTGATCACCCTGGAGCCATGTCTCCATGATCCCAACTATATCATATTCATTAATAACTATCTGCACATTCAACTCATCCACCTTATTACGAATGCTCCTTGCATTGAGACACAAAGCCTTCAGGCTTGTTTTTACAACACTCTTACCCCTTATACAATTATGTTGAAAAGTGGGCCTTTTTGAATTTTGCCCTGGATATTTCTGCCTGCCACTTTTACTTTTCACCTTGTTACCTATTGCTTCTACCATCATTTTACACCCTTCTGTCTCTCTGCTCATGCTCCCATCCCCCTGCCACATTAGTTTAAATCCACCCCGACAGCACTAGCAAACACTCCCCCAAGGACATTGGTTCCATTCCAGCCCAGGTGCAGACCGTCCTGTTTGTACTGGTCCCACCTCCCCCAGAACTGGTTCCAATGCCCTAGAAATTTGAATCCCTCCCCCTTGCACCATTTTTCAAGCCACGTATTCAACTGCAGTTTTGGATGTAATGAAAATTCTGCCAATAAGGCACACAAACGCCTCAGAAGACAGAAAATTCAGCATATCTCCAATGACTCTTATAGGCCTGCCCACAGGCGTGTTTTTAGGTAACTACAGGTGACTAGTTTGTCGCCACATGTTCGCCGGTGGTCGCTGGTAGTCTCCTCAGTCGCACTAAAAGTCGTAGCGTCTTTCTGGTTGGCGCTAAATTTTCAAAATGTTGAAAATGTTTTGGCGACAGTGGGTTTTACACCAATGAGCGTAGCTTGATCTCCTGATTGAGGTGCTGTCATAGGTTGTCGCCGCAATTTCGGCGACCTGCTACGACTATGACAGATGCCGGCAGTTGCCTAAAAAATCACCAATGGGACAGGCCCATTACAAACCTCTACAGATGCACCATTGAAAGCTTACTGAAGATAGACACAAAGAGCCGGAGTAACTCAGCAGGACAGGCAGCATCTGTGGCGAGAAGGAATGGGTGACGTTTCGGGTCGAGACCCTTCTTCTGAAACGACTAGCTAGACATTTCAGACGACCAAAAACATCACCCATTCCTTCCCTCCAGAGATGCTGCCTGTCCCACTGAGTTACTCCAGCTTTTTGTGTCGATCGTCGGTTTAAACCAGCATCTGCAGTTCCTTCCCTCACATAGAAAGCATATTGTCAGGAAGCATCACAGTTTGGTTTGGAAAGAGCTCTGCCCAAGACCGCAAGGAATTGATGAGAGTTGTGGCCTAGTCCATCACACAGATTAGACACCCCGCTATTGACTCCATCTGCACTTCACACTGCTTCAGAAAAGCAACCAACATAAACGAGAGCTTGTCACACACCTTCTCTTTGCTCACGTCCAGCAGAAGGAACAGAAGCTTGAAAGTGTGCAGCATCAGACTTGGGAACAGCTTCTTCCCCTCCATTATCAGGGTTCTGAACGGCCCTTCTAGAAGTTAAAGTACTGCCCAATGCATCTCTACCCCTTGCAGACATTGGACTTTGCTGAGAACTATATTCAGCATTCTGGATCTTCCTCTTTGCTCTACCTATTTCTCTTGATTGTATTTATGTGTAGCATCTGACTTGAATGGATAACAGGCTATACAAAGCTTTTCACTGTTTACTGTTCAGGCACCTTGCAGAAAACATGTGTTCAAGTGTCTGAAGAAGGGTTTTGATCCGAAGTGTCACCCATTCCTTTTCGCCAGAGATACTGCCTGACCCGCTAAGTTACACCAGCATTTTGAGTCTACTGTTTTGAAATAACAAGCTTGTTCTTTTAATACCAAAGCTTGATTTACACCCTGGTATTTTTTGAATAACACGCTCAGATTTACAGCGGACAATTTACTCGTGTCTTTGTTTAAGAAGGAACTGCAGATGCTGGAAAAATCGAAAGTAGACAAAAAAAATCCTGGAGAAACCCAGCGGGTGTGGCAGCATCTATGGGGAGAAGGAATAGGCAACGTTTCGGGGCGAGACGTTTCGGGTCTGAAGAAGCTGTCTCGACCCTAAACCTCGCCTATTCCTTCTCTCCATAGATGCTGCCTCACCTGCTGAGTTTCTCCGGCATTTTTCGTCTTCCTCGTGTTTTTGTTTAATTTATTCCTTTTTGAATTACACGTTGCTTTTCAAGCATGTAAACCCCACATAGAAACGAAGTTGTGTGTACCTGTGTACACGTGACAAACCTAAACCTAGTTCTATTAATACCAAATCACACTTATATTTCACCTTTACTTAACATGTTACACAGTATTGTCACGAGTTGGGGAGAAGGCAGGAGAATGGGGTTAGGAGGGAGAGATAGATCAGCCATGATTGAATGGCGGAGTAGACTTGATGGTACAAATGGCTTAATTCTACTCATAGAAACATAGAAACATAGAAAAATAGGTGCAGGAGTAGGCCCTTCGAGCCAGCACCGCCATTCAATGTGATCATGGCTGATCATCCAACTCAGTATCCCGTACCTGCCTTCTCTCCATACCCCTATCACTCCTATTACTCCTATCACTTACGATCTTATGACTTATGAGTTATCCAATAAATCCCTTGTTAAAATGGGGACATGATTATAGACTTTGGAGATACAGAGCGGAAATAGCTCTTTGGCCCACCGGGTTTTCACCGACCAGCTACACTAGCACTATCCTACACACTAGTGGAAGGAGACCGGAGCTTCTGGAGAAAACCCACATGGCCACAGGGTGAACATGCAAAATCTGTACAGGCAGCATCCGTAGTCAGGATGGAATGTGGGTCTCTGGCGTTGTAAGGCAGCAACTCTACCGCTGTGCCACCGTGCCGAAAATATACAATAACTCCAGACTTCTCCTTTGGCTGCAAACCTGCCCATGCTCCTGATTCCTAGTGTCCCATCCCTAGCTCTGACCACACACCTGGTCCATTGATGGGACACCAGCCCTGGCTGCACTCCTAACGTGGCCACAAGGAGGACATGCAAACTCCACACCAACAGCACTGGAGCTGAGCATCGAACTTGGGTCTCTAGTGCTGTGAGGATGCAGCTCTACCGACTGCTCCAGGGAAACCTAATTAGGTTTCCACTAATTTGGTGAGGGTACCCCGGTCATGGGTACACTTTCATTCTATTGCTCCATTACATGTGCGATTCTCCCTCTGCAATATATGGGCCAAGCTCACCCATGTGCACTGACCATGACATCCCTTTAGTTTAAAGATACAGCATGGAAATAGGTCCTTCAGCCCACCTAGTTCATGCTGACCATCATCCACCCACTCACGCCAGTTGTACGTTATCCAAGTTTCACATCCACTTCCTGCACACTAGGGGCAATATTCAGAGGCCAATTAACCCACAAACCTGCTTGCCTTTGAGATGTGGGAAGTAACCAGAGCACCAGAGGAAACCCACGAGGTCACAGGGGAAATGTGCAAGCTCCACACACCCAAAGTCAGGATCGATCCCGGGTCACAGGTGGTTTGAGGCAGGGCTCTAACAGCTGCTCCAAGGAAACAAATATCCTACCAATGCTATACTGGAGAGGGGACCCTTATCGGGCAAGTTATTATTTAATCGTTGTACACTTGAATGTATGAATAAAACGGTGGAACGGTGGCCTAACAGTAGAATTGCTGCCTTGCAGCGCCAGAGACCCGGGTTTGATGCTGACTACAGATGCTGTCTGTCCGGAGTTTGTGCGTTCTCCCTGTGACTGCGTGGGTTTTCTCCGGGTGCTCCGGTTTTCTCCTACATTCAAAAGAAGAGCAGGTTTGTAAGTTAGTTGGCTTTTGTAAATTGCCCATAGTGTGTAGAATAGTACTAGTGTATGTGTGAATGTTGGTCGGCATGGTCTCGGTGAGCCAAAGGGCCTGCCTCCACACTGTATCTCTAAACTAAATGTATTATCTATGTGAACTATGTATACGGACCCGCTCACTGCTGCAAATGACAAATTCATTGTGAAGATGCTGGTATATAACACAACTAAAGACTTTTGATTCTTGACTCTCTTGACTCTTGAACACATTGAAGTGAAAGATTTAAAATAGTTTTATTGCAAAAGGTTCAGAGGGTAAAGCTAAAGTAATGAAATAACCATCCCATTAACAAAATCATGAGAGGAATCGATCGGGTAAATTCCCAGAGATTTCCTAGAGTAGGGGAATCGAGAACCAGGGGACTTAGATTGAAGGTGAGTGGGGGAATATTTAATAGGAACCTGGGGGGTTACTTTTTAACACAAAGGATGGCGGATTTATGGAATGATCTGCCAGGGGAGGTAGTTATGGCAGGTACTATCACAACATTTAAAAAACACTAGACTAAGTGGGACCCGTTAGGTTCCTGTCACACGGGATGTCTGGTCCCCCAACGCAACCCATTCCCCAATGCAATATTCCACCACTCACCCATTCCCCCAACGCACCCCGTTCCCCAAACACAATATTCCACCACTCACCCTCCCACTTCAGTCCCCTATTCCCATCTTACATTATCCTCCCTACCTCCACTGTCCACCAACCCTCCTCTGCTTCCTCCCCTCACCCCCTCCCTCCCCTCCTCCCTCTTCCCCCTCCCCACCCCCATTACTTCGTCATCCCTCTTCCTATCCCTATCCTCCTCCATTCTCCCTCATCCCCCAGCACTTCCGCTCCCTCCTCTTTACAAGTTTATAATTTTAGCAAAGCCCATTAACCTAAAAACCTATACGTCTTTGGAGTGTGGGAGGAAGCCGGAGCACCCGGAGAAAACCCACTCGGTGACGGGGGAATGTACAAACTCCATACAGACAGCACCTATAGTCAGGATTGCAGCCGGGTGTCTAGCACTGGAAGACAGCAACGCTACCGCTGCACCACCGTGCTGCCCTTCTGTCCACTTCTGTCCATCTGAGGGACGAAATGAGGCTTGAATTCCGCATTGTATTGGGAAGCTGAATGTAGGAAAACTACACGATGATTCCTGCACTGAGGGAGGTGCTTCAGCCCTTGAATTCTATACTGGCTTGATGCAAGATCAATCAAGCTCATCGCTCTCCCCTCCCTCTCCCCGCAAGCCTTGACCTAGAGTTACACATCAGCTTAATTTATGGGCGTTACAGTTGAATGTTCCTTCATTGTTACCCGTCGCAGCGTGTTCCAGACTCTATTCTGTTGCTGTGTAAAAAAAAACTTTATTTAATTTAGTTACGTTTAGTTTAGAGATACAGCGTGGTAACAGGTCCTTCGGCCCACCAAGTCCGCACTAACCATTGATCGCCCATTCACCTTCAATCTTGAAAAATGGCACCAAAACATGGCCACTCTTGTATATGTCTCAGTGTACAGGTTGAACAAGTTAGGTCTTTATTCTAGGTTGAACAAGTTAGGTCTTTATTCTAGGTTGAACAAGTTAGGTCTTTATTCTTTGGAGCGCAGAAGGTTAAGGGGGGACTTGATTGAGGTCTTTAAAATGATGAAAGGGATAGACCAAGTTGACGTGGATAAGCTTTTCCCATTGAGGGTAGGAAAGATTCAAACAAGAGGGCATGACATGAGAATTAAGGGACAGAAGTTTAGGTGTAACATGAGGGGGAACTTCTTTACTCAGAGAGTGGTGGCTGTGTGGAATGATCTTCCTGCAGAAGTGGTGGAGGCGGGATCGATTTTAACATTTAAAAATGAAGTGGATAGGTATATGGACGGGAAGGGAATGGAGGGGTATGGTCTAAGTGCAGGTAGATGGGACTAGGGTAAAATAAATGGTCGGCACAGACTGGAAGGGCCGAGAAGGCCTGTTTCCGTGCTGTAATTGTTATATGGTTATATGGTGCTATTCCTATATACCTGCACTTAATCAAGATTATGCTTATGTATAGTAATGCATTTTACCTCTGAACATGTGACAATAAACGTTTTTTTATTCTATTCATTTCTCCAATTACATTAACTTAACCTTGACCAAACCCTGTTTTGGTGTAACCATGTGCCATGGCCAGTGCAGCATGTTAGGATGAATATTGTGGGAATATAGCAGCTATAGAGGAATGAAAAGATACCACTTCTGTTTGGTAGATAAAAATGCTGGAGAAACTCAGCAGGTGAGGCAGCATCTATGGAGCGAAGGAATAGGTAACGTTTTGGGTCGAGGCCCTTCTTCAGACTGATGTGGGGGTGGAGGGGGCGGGAAGAGTAAAGGAAGAGGCGGAGACAGTGGGCTGTGGGAGAGCTGGGAAGGGGAGGGAAAAGAGGGAGAAAGCAAGGACTACCTGAAATTGGAGAAGTCAATGTTCATACCGCTGGGGTGTAAACCACTCAAGCAAAATATGAGGTGCTGCTCCTCCAATTTATGGTGGGATACACTCTGGCCCTGGAGAAGGCCCAGGACAGAAAGGTCAGATTCGGAATGGGAGGGGGAGTTGAAGTGCTGAGCCATCGGGAGATCAGGTCTCCCACAGCCCACTGTCTCCGCCACTTCCTTTCTTCATCCCGCCCCCACCATCCCCACATCAGTGTGAAGAAGGACTGATGTTGGGTTAACTTTACCCGAAACGTCACCTATTCCTTCGCTCCATTGATGCTGCCTCACCCGCTGAGTTTCTCCAGCATTTTTATGTAACTTTGATTTTTCCAGCATCTGCAGTTCTTTAAACACTTCAGTTTGGTATCTTTTTCTTCAATTGAGTATGGTCATTTGGGGAAAAGGTGAGGTCTTTCACCATAAGACATTGGAGCAAAATGAGGCCATTCAGCCCGTCGAGTCTTCTCCACCATTCGATCATGGCTGATGGATTTTACCCTCTCAACCGCATTCTCCTGCCTTCTCCACATAGCTTTTGGCATTGTTACTAATCAAGAACCTATCAATTTCCGCTTTTAAAATATCCAATGCCTTGGTCTCCACAGCCATCTGTAGCAATGATTTCCAGATTCACCACCCCATGGTTACAAAAAATCCTCCTCATCACTATTCCACCTGGAGGCTATGCATCCACTAATGTTGTAGGGCCTATGTCGCATTGCTAGGACTTTTTGTTTTATTACTTTTTTTTTCAGTTGTTAATGCTATGACATTTTGTACTTTTATTCACTTTTTAATTACAAAATCAGCTTATTTAGGTTAAAACAAGATGCTGGCTTTTGCAAGTTCTCAGAGGAATGTGTGAGCACAGTTTGTACAAAATTGTTCAGTTAATGAATCATCTGCAAAGATCGTTCTTGTTTCTTCTGACCATAACCAGCAGACTTGGCTCAACAAAGGAGCAATCTCGTAGCACCAAAATCAAAGGCATTAAAGGGGATCAACTCCTGAATTAAGAGTGTGGCTCATGGAGAGAAATTCAGTTCAATAAATCCCCCAGATTTAATGACTGCGAGTGGAAATGATTACAAGTAGCATAAAGCAGAAACAAACTTCTGGATGAACTCAGCGGGTCAGCCAGCTTATATAGAGGCAAAAGAATAGGCATTTTGCCACTTCAGCATTCATGGAGTTGTAGAGTGATACAGCGTTCAAACAGGCCCTTCGACCCAACTTGCCCACACCGGCCAAGATGTCCCAGCTACATTAATCCCACCTGCCTGCGTTTGGTCCATATCCCTCCAAACCTGTCCTATCCAGGTACCTGTCTAACTGCTTATTAAACATTGGGTAGTTCCAGCCTCAACCACCTCCTCTGGCAGCTTGTTCCATACACCCACCACTCTTTGTGTCAAATAGTTACCCTTAATATCCCTATCAAATATTTTCCCCTTCTCCTTAAACTGATGTCATCTGGTCCTCGATTCACATACTCTTGGCAAGAGACTCTGTGCATCGACCCGTTCTATTCCTCTCATGATTATATAGACCTCTACAAGATCACCCCTCATCTTCCTGCGATCCAAGGAATAGAGATCCAGCCTACTCAACCTCTCCCTATAGCTCACACCCTCCTGGCCCCTTTAGTATCTGTACACTGTGGGTGGTTTGAATGTAATCATGTATCGTCTTTCCGCTGACTGGATAGCACGCAACAAAAGAGCTTTTCAATGTTCCTCGGCACACGCGGCAACAATAATGAACTAAACTAAACTAAAACTGAATCTATGTCTACAAGTTGCATGAAGCTACTTCCACAGAAGTACAGTAAATGTGTTTTGAACAGAAAAAATGCAAATCACCGAACCATGGTAAAATATGTGGCCAGGGTGGACCTGTTTGTCTTCCTAATTGCATCCTAAGGGCGTGTTCTTGTGCGGTACTGTTCTATGTTCAGTGCCAAACGTGTTGCCAAAATTAACTAATCTCATCTGCTTGCACATGATTCGTATCCCTCCATTCCCTGCTTTCCATGTACCTATCAAAAAACCTCAAACATTAATTACTACTTTATCTGCCTCCACCACCACCACCCCTGGCAGCCTGTTCCAGGCACCCACCGCTCTCTGGGTTAAAAAAAACTTGCCCGATCGGGAATAAGGTTTAACAGTCCGAAAACGTGACCCAGGGTCAGAAACAGCCTCTTCCCAATGACCACCACACCATTGAACACTACGAACCCCATTCGAACCACAAACTGCCTGGGTTGCACTAAAGTCTTCGGGCTTTGTTTTGTTGTTCATATATTTTTTATGTTGTTGCCCATTGAGTACTATGTTCATAAACCTGTTGTGCTGTTGCCAGTAAGAATGTCATTGTTCAGTTTTGGCACAGATGACAATTAAACATGAATCCTTTGATTTCAAAATCCAACAATGGCTGTCTTTGCTATAGAGAATGATAGGGTCAAATTTAAAAAACTAGATGGCATAGCTTTAAGGTGAGAGGGTCAAAGTTTAAAGGAGATGTGCGGGGCAGTTCCTTACACACAGAGGGTGGTGGGTGCTTGGAACGTGTAGCCTGGGGTAGTGGTGGAGGTGGATACAGTAGAAACATTGAAAAAGCTTTTAGATTGGCATGTGGATATGCAGGGAATGGAGGGATATGGTTCATGTGCAGGCAGATGAGATAAGTTTATCTTGGCATCATGTTTGGCACATACATTGTGGGCTGAAGGGCCTTTTCCTGTGCTGTACTCTTCTATGTTCCATGATTGCAAGGGCCTGTTTCTGTGCTGTGCCGTTCTATGATGCTATGAAGTCTCTATTGAGTTTCCCCTCAGCCTTTTCTACAAGAGCTGCAGCCTAAACAATGTCTGCAAATGAGTCAAACCTGTCAGTTCCAGTAGCATCTTTGTAAATCTCTTTTTGTACCTCCTCCACTGGCTCTGTACCATCTCCATCATAACGAGACCAGAAGGGCCTCCAGAGCCTCAGCAGAACAAGGAACCGTTTTCCACTGTGTTGCTGCAGTAGTTAAAGGTTAGAACGCTAATGAGTCTATTTTTACTACCTTGCTGGATCTCAATGTTTTATCAGGCTCTTCGCCTGTGCCAGCTTTCTCCTTTGAAACACTTGATCCTCACCAACTGTTTTGACAATATGTGATTGTGCAAAGGGCGACTTTTGTTTTGATCGCTCTTGCCGCACTTTGTTTGCATTTTCAACTTCAACAAGTGACGAGGAGCGGTTTGCATAAACATGTTGTTAAATCAAGGGTCCGCAACGATCAGAGACATCGTGTGTAGTTTCAATCACGTGGTGACCAATATCAACCCACTGTCACAACTCACTGTCAAATTAGCAAGTGGACACCGGCCCACGGCTCACTGATCCCCGACCAACCATCAATCATCCGCACCCTAGTTCCATGTTATCCCAGTTTCACAGCGTACACACTAGGGGCAAGTTACAAAAGACAATTAGCCTACAAACCCGCATGTCTGCACCTGCACTATGTACTCTGCCTTGCACTATTATATTCTGGTTAGTTAGACTGTAGAGATGCAGCTCGAAGACAGGCCCTTCGGCCCACCGAGTCTGTACCAACCAGAGATCACCCCTTGTACACCAGCACTATCCTGCATACTGGGGACAATTTACAATTCACAGAAGCCAATTAACCTACCAACCTGCATGTCTTTAGAGTGTGGGCTGAAACCAAGCACCTGCAGAAAATCCACGAGGTCACAGGGAGAATGTACAAACTCCGCACAGGCAGCACCCGTAGTCAGGATCGAACCCGGATCTCTGGCCCTGGGAGGGTGCAGTTCTACCGCTGTGCCACTTTAAAAGACATTTAAAAGTGATGAAAAGAGTTGTGCAATGGAGGCACAAGGGGGACCTTATGAAAAACGTATGACTGACAATGTTTTTGGATAAACACATTTCTATAAACCTATCGTGAACTTACTGTACCCTGACAGAAATGTTAGAGTTTGACTTAAGTTTATTACCGAGGTACAGTGTAAAGCTTTTGTTGCGTGCTAACCCCAGTTAGCACAGACAATACATGATTACAATCGAGCAGTCCACAGTGTACAGATACATGATAAAGAGATATGATAAATGTCAAAGGCTAGAGGGCAGAGTTTAAAGCTGAGAGGGGCAAATTTTAAAGGAGATAGGCGGGGCAGGTCTTTTTACACAGAGTGATGAGTTCCTGGAACGTGCTGCCAGGAGAGGTGGTGAAAGCAGATATGACAGTGGCGAAGCTTTTAGAGAGACACATGGATTAATAGAGAATGGAGGGATATAGGATCATGTGCGGGCAGAGGTGATTAGCTGAACCTGACATGTTCAGTACAGACATCGTGGACCGAGTGGCCTATTCCCGTACTGTACTACCTTCTATGTTAAAGGCTGGTAGATCTAACAATGAAAACATGTTGGTGACTTGCATGAGAATATAGAATCACATTGACAAATGCTCCCATCCAAACTGATGAACAACCTTTCCCTTTCAGACCTCGATTGACTGACTTCATAAATTACCTTCTTGTTTATTACCTTTGATCTCATTTTCCATTTCCCAATGAAAAATGGGTGGCACGGTGGCGCAACGGTAGAGTTGCCACCTTACAGCACTTATAGCGCCAGAGATCCGGGTTTGATCCTGTCTGTACGGAGTTTGTACGTTCTCCCCATGACCTGTGTGGGTTTTCTACGAGATTTTCGGTTTTCTCCCACACTCCAAAGATGTACAGGTATGTAGGTTAACTGGCTTGGTATATGTGTAAAATTGTTCTTAGTGTGTGTAGGTAGGATAGTGTTAATGTGCGGGGATCACTGGTCGGCGCGGCATCGTCCGGCCGAAAGGCCTGTTTCCACGATGTATCTCTAAACTAAACTAAACTAAAAAGAATGCTGCAGTGTAACAAATAGGTGGATTTTTACATCAACATTGATTGGATACAGCTACTTCATATCACAGTCAGAGCCCACTGCAGCCAAATCGTCTGCAGTTCTAAATTACTGGCAGTCTGTGGTCTCAGATTACGGATCAATGGTGTAGATATGCTGTCTCTGACAATCCTGATACATAATTGTGACTCATTTTTCAACTATTCCTACTGGGGCGAACTGGTGGTACAGCGGTAGAGTAGCCACTAACTCACTTACTGCAACAGGGGAAGCTAATTAGTGTCTGTAAATTATAAATTGTTCCTAGTGTTCGTGTACAGGATGATTGCTGGTCAGCGTGGACTCAGTGGTTCGAAGTGCCTATTTCCATGCTGCATCTCTAAAGTGAAGGTATGTAGGTAAATTGGCTTGGTAAATGTAAAAATTGTCCTTAGTGTGTGTGGAATAATGTTAATATGCGGGGTTCGCTGGTCAGCACTGACCCGGAGGGCAGAAGGGCCCGTTTCAATGCTGTATCTGTAAACTAAACTAAACTGAATTAAACTAAAGTCATTGGCAAGTTGGCCAGTTTCCATGCTGTATGACCCTATGGCTCTTTGAGTACAGCATGGAAACAGGCCCTTCAGCTCACAATGAGGCCATTCTACCTTAATCCCATCCACCTGCACATGGTCTATATCCCTCCATCCCTGTTGGTCCAAATGCCTCTTACGAGTTGCTATTGCATGTACTTCCACCATCTCCCCTGCAGCACCTTCCAGCGATCTACAGTTGCCAGTGTAAAATATTTGCCTCACAAATCTCCTTTCAATTTTCTCCCCTCACCTTAAATTATTGCCATGAGAATTTGACAATTGCACCCGGTATAAAAGACTCTGACCATCTGTGACTTTTAAATGCTCCTCCTAATTTTATACACTTCCGTCAAGCCACTGCTCAACCTCCGACATTCCAGATTAAACAATGCCAGTTTGGCTGACCATTCTCTGTAAGTAATACTCTTTAATCCAGGCAGCATCCTTGTAGATCTTCGGTTTAAACCAACATCTACAGTTGCTTCCCACACATCCTTGTCAACCTCCTCTGCAGTCTCTCTGACGCCTCCATATTGTGAGGGGATAAAGTGATTAAACCCCACTATTGTAAGGATTCAGGAGAGGATTCTAACTTGTAAACAGGATTCTAACTGATAGAGGCCAGGGAGAGGATGCTGACACAGCTGTGAATGAAGTTATCAGAACTGTCCTTGAGTGAGGATGGATGGCATAGTATAGCGGTAGAAGGAGGGTGATGGATGGGACCCTTGTCAGTAGGGACTAGGGATGAATGGGACCCTTGTCAGTAGAGACTAGCTTTAGTTCAGATATTAAAAAACTGAGACAGGTCAGTTGGAGATGAGAAAACTAGGCCAGGTTAATTGCAACTGGGCATGCTTAATGAAATAAATTAATATTACTTACACACCCCTAGTCGAGAAATTGCTCATTATCATGAACATTCTATGTATGATATGGGAGGTACTGGGGGATGTACCTATAGACTGTGCACCTCAGTGCTCTGATTGGGAAGAGCCAGAAGGGGAGGTTATGCCAGCAGAATTGTGTGTATAAAGGGACTTTACTTTTCTGACTTCGGGGTGTCTCAACTTGGAGAGGCACCCGATTCTGCAGACTCGCAAATAAAAAGGCATCTCTTGTTTCCAAGCTTTAGTCTCTGAGTAGTGATTGTGAGCACAAACTATATCTCACAATATCCTCCCTGCAATGGGGTGACTGGAACGGCACACAATACTTCAATCAAAGTTTTATGCAGCTGCTACATGACTTCCCAACTTCTACGTTCAATGCCCCGACCAAGTATGCCATATATATTTTTTAACACCTTATCTTTCAGTGTTGCCAATTTCAGTGAGCTATGGATGTACATCGTAAGAAACATAAAATTCTGCAGCTACCATGATGGAGTTTGAACTCGTATCTTGAAATCAATAGTCTGGTTACTTGGTTACCAACCCAGTAATTTAAGCATGGTGCCAAGTACCTTAAGTAGATTGAATTCCTCACAATTTCTTTCAAATTAATATAATCTATTCTCCGTCACAAATTACTTTCAATGTCATAAATATAAAAATTAGATTACTGTGAACAGCAAGCATTTATAATACTGATTATGGAATGTAAACAATAAACTGTGAAGTATAAAATAATATTCATGACTTTAGTTGTAAAGAAAACCCTTGTGCATTTCTGCTCTGCTTCCAATCTTTTTTCTTTGGACTTTATACTTTAGAAATACAGCACAGAAGCAGGCCCTCGGCCCATTGAGTCCACACCAACCAACGATCATCACCCCACATGCACTAGCACTACCCTACACCACTAGGGACAATTTACAATTTTACTGAATCCAATTAACCTACAAACCCGTACATCTTTGGAGTGTGCGAGGAAACCGGAGCACTCGGAGAAAACCCACGCAGTCACAGGGAGAATGTACAAATTCTGTAGAGACAGCACCCATAGTCAGGATCGAATCTGGGTCTCTGGCGCTGTAAGGCAGCAACCCTACCGCTGTGCCGCTGCGCCACTGTGCCACCCTAATTTCATTCTCCAGGTAAAGGGAATTTACTGTTGCGATATGTAAAATAGTCTAAAGACATTAAGTCTTTGGAATAACTCCTAATATTCCCCAGTGGAGTATACATAGTACATAGAACAGTACAACACATAAAAAGGCCCTTCGGCCCACAATGTTGGTGTTGAACATGATGTTAAGATAAACTGATCTCATCTGCATACACATGAATCATATCCCCCTATTCCTTCACAGTGCATAGTCCTCTTTTTTTTTTAGAAATTTGCTATGTAATTTATGTATAGTTTACGTATAATTTTATTTTTGAGTCCCTCTGATGCTGCTGCAAGCAAGATTTTTCGATTGTACTTGTATCCCTCTGTAGTTCTGCATATGACAATAAACTTAACCTGATTATTTTCTAACAACCAATATCAGTGTTTTCAATAAAACCCAAAGCCGGTTTAAACAAAACAAACTTGCTTTTTCTCAACCTACACACGGTCATGATTCATTAAACCTTCTCCAAATGCACACTAAAAGTTTTTCAACACATAATCTGACAAGTGCAAAAGGAAATTAAAGAGTTTTCCTCCACAGTTATTATTTATTACTTTCCACTGGCGTATAATAGCACTATGTTGGTCTAAAGGCGATTGCTAATCTAATTTAAAAAATCTGTTGATAGGACATGGATATTTTCTTTCAGACTGAAAAAAACCAATGCTAAGGTGACACGAAGCCGAAAAGATTAAAAACTGCAAGAGAAATGGCATGGCAATGCATATTCGATTTTCTCTCTGCCGTTTTTGTTCTAAAAGGTGTTGAAAAGAAAAGAAGGAAGGAAATGTAATAGCACAGTGCTGTAAGTTCATATGTTCATAAGTTACAGGAGCAGAATTAAGCCATTCGGCCCATCAAGTCTCCTCTGCCATTCAATCATGGCTGATCTATCTTTCCCTCTCAACCCCATTCTCCTGCCTTCACCCAGTCATTCCCTCTTCTCCCCTCTCTTGCCCGGCAAAAAATACAAATGCTGGAAAGCATGTTGGATCAGATTGAAGGTCAGCATCATTCCCATTGTTATCAGATTCCGGAGTGGACTTTAGTGCGTATACAGTAAGTGCGTATCCTTTAAACTTTTATATAACCTGCACTTTCCCTGTAGGTGTAACACTATTTGGAGCGGCACAGTGGCAGAGTGGTAGAGTTGCTGCCTTAGAGCACTGTAGACCCAGGTTCAACCCCCACTACGGTTGCTACTCCGTACGGAGTTTGTATGTTTTCCCCGTGACTGTATGGATTTTCTCTCTGGTTGGTCGGTTTGCAGATATACTTGGTGGTACAATGGACAATAAAGAAGGGTATCTACCATTACAATGGATCGTGATCAACTGGGCCAACGAGAAATGGTAGATGGGATTTAATTCAGTTAATGCGGGGAGTTGCATTTTGTTTGGACAAAGCAGGGCAGGACTTGCACAGTTAGATGGTAGGGACCTGGAGAGTGCTGTAGAACAAATTGACTCAGGGGCGCAGATACGTAATTCCATGAAGGTGGTGACACAGGTGAAAAGGGCAGTGAAGATTTCGGGCACACTTGCCTTCATCTGTCACATTGCAGCACAGCAGTGCAGTGGTGAAGCTGCTGCCTTTTTGTGCCAGAGACCTGGGTTCGACGCTGACCACAGGAGCTGTCTGTATGGTGTTTGCATGTTCTCCCTGTGACTCCATGGGTTTTCTCCGGATGCTCTAGTTTCCTCCCACACTCCAACAGAGACTTGGTGGTTTGTAGCTTAATTGGCTTTTGTAAAATTGGTAAATTGTCCCCAAGGAGTAGGATAGTGCTAGTGTACGGGGTGATCATTGGTCGGCGTGGAAAAACCTGTTTCCGCACTGTATCTCTGAAGTCTAAAGTCAAGTCTAAAGTCAAGGTCTTGTATTGGAGATGGGACACCCTGTTACAGCTGTAGAAGACGTTGGCAAGGATACATCTGGAGCACTGTGTACAATTCTGACCCCCCTGCTATAGGATGAACGTATTTAAACTAGAAAGAGTGCAAAAAAGATTTATGAGGATGTTACCAGGTCTAGCGTGCATGAGGAGATTTACAAGGAGTGAGAGGCTGGTAAGTTTAGTTTAGTTTAGAGATTCAGCAGGGAAAGAGGACTTTTGGGCCACCAAGTCCGCATCGACCAGCTATCACCCTTACACTAGTTCTACACACTAGGGAAATGTTACAGATGGCAATTAACCCAGAAGCCTGCACGCCTTTGGAATGTGGGAGGAAACTGGAGCACCCGGATAAAACCCACCCAGGATCACAGGGAGAACTTGCAAACTCTGTATAGACAGCACCTGTAGTCAGAACCCGGGTCTTTGGCCCTCAAGGCCGGCTCTACTGCTGCTCCACTGTACCGCCCTGGGCCTACAGTCTTGGCCTTTTTTCCCTTGGAGAAGCGGAGGCTGAAGGCTGACCTTACAGTGGTACGTAAAAACAGGAGAGGTAGGAGAAGGAGGACAGTTACAGTCTTTTTCCCCAGAGTAGTGGAATCAAAAACTAGAAGGCACAGGTTTCAGGTGCAAGGGGAAATATTTTAAATGGATCTGAGGGGCATCATTTTCATAGAGGGTGGTTCGTACATAGAACAAGATGCCCCAGAAGTTGGGGGAGGCTGATATAATCACAACATTTGAAAGGCATTTAGACTGGTATGTGGATAAGAACGACCTGTTTCCATGCCGTATTGTTCTATCACCCTAAAATACTGTGCGAGAAAACCCATGCGGTCAAAGGGAGAACCTACAATCTCCGTACAGACTGCACTCATTGTCAGGATCGCACCCGGGTCTCTGGCGCTGTAAGGCAGCAACTCTACTGCTGCTCCACTGTGCTGAGTAATTTATGTTCCTTTGTACTTAAAGCTTTGAAATCCAGCAAAAAGGTTCATTGGTAAATTACTAATATCTAATTTGCATTAAATAATAAAGTATGCTCCTAGGCAATAACGTGCTCATGGTCTGGGAATCATTTCAGTGGTGTAGGTGGTGTCACTACAAGCTGCTTAATGTCAGCCCAAAAGGAAAGAGGATCAATTTTTTCAACATTACACTACCAATTTATCCTTGATGTAGCTCATCTACTGACAAACATATTATGGGGGCCATATTTCTTCTGCATGAGAAGAACAGGAGAATGGGTTAGATAAAGCTTGTTACGAATTGTACTTGAGTTTGGTTTGGACATATGCCTGCTTGCAGTTAAAGGCGAAAGATTGAGACACAGCAGAGGTCAGATGCTGACTGCCCACTTCACAGTTGGAATTTAGACTAAAGGGCCTGTCCCACTTGGGTGTCATTTGCGTGTCACGCAAGTGGCTCGCTAAGATTTTATGAATCCCAAAATCCTGGGGCGCTGCGCGTCACTGCCTACGTCACCATGCGCTTGTAATGGACGCCATTCACGTGTAATGCATGCCACGCGCACGTCGTGCGACATGACGTCCAAGTGGAACAGGCCCTTTAGACTTTAGAGATATGGCGTAGAAGCAGGCTCTTCCGTCCACTGACTCCGCGCCAAACAGCGATCACCCTGTATACTATCTTTAGAAAGGAGATGAGGAGGAATTTCTTTAGTCAGAGGGTGGTGAATCTGTGGAATGCATTCCCACAGATGGCTGTGGAGGCCAAGTCAATGGATAGTTTTTTAAAATGGATTGGGCAAATTCTTGATTAGTAAGGGTGTCAGGGATTATGGGATTAACAAGAGAATGGGGTTGAAATGGAAAGCAGCCTTGAATGAATGGGAGAGTGGACTTGATGGGCCGAATGGCCTAATTTTGCTCCTATAATTAATGAACCTCTACCAGCACCATCCTACACACTAAGGATAATTTACACTTTTACAGAAAACAATTAACCTACTAACCCGTAAGTCTTTTGAGTGTGGGAAGAAACCGGAGCACCCAGAGAAAACCCACATAGTCACAGGGAAAATGTACAAAGTCTGTAAAAAACAGCACCCATAGTTAGGATCGAACCAGGGTATCTGGTGCTGTAAGGCAGTAGCACTACCACTGTACCACTGTTACAGAGATATAGCATGTAAACATACACTTTGGCCCACTGAGTCCACGCCAACCAGTGATTCCCTTACACTAACACTATCCTACAGTAGTCATGATCAAACCCGGGTCACTGGCACAGTAAGGCAGCAACTCCACCACTGCACCACCATGCTGCCCTTTAAAAAATATATGTATTTTGTTGGAAGTTGTCGGAAGAGAACTCTCAATGTGCAGTAATCCCAGAAAAATAGCGATGCTCCAGTGCACTTCATATTCAGCCGGTGATTTTCCTTGGGCAGTGGAACCTATGTATTTGACAGGGGAAATACCTGTCACCTCTGCTCCGAAAATAAAATTAACATTTGCCTTTCCAAAATAGTGGCGGGTGGGATACTGAGTCCAATTTATGTATGGTGGTAACTATTAGGTAATGATACCAGAACCTTTCTACCCCAGCATGGAAATGTCAGAGACCACAGGGCATAGCTTTAAGATGAATGAAAGGGGCAAGGTTTAAAGGAGACGTGTGGGTTACGTTTTTGTTATACAGAGGATAGCGGGTACCTGGAACATGCTGCCAGGGTGGTGGTGGAGGTAGGTACGATAGTGGCATTGAGGAGGTTTTTGGAAAGGGCATTTGGAAAGGGACAGCAAGCTTCCCCTTCACCTGTTGCCCTTGCCCCAGTCCAGTTTGGAGCTCGAGCTCCAGCTTTGGGAGATGCAGTCACGGACTGTGGGACCGATACTACCAGAAGAAATAGCTTACAAATATGATAAGGCAGCATAATATTTTGGCAAAACCTTGAGTAGCGGCTGTCAGAATAATGTATTACTGATGCAGAAGGAGGCTTATCCAAGTGCTTACTTGATGTCATAGCCTGAAAGGGCATCAATCATTCCACGTCTACAAGGACCATCGCTGACGTTAATGGACAAACCAATATCACAACCAGCAATCACTGGAGATCTATACCAACTATTAAAGTATGGAGACCAAGCAATAAACTTGATTCAGTGTTTCTTTCCAGCTACTTTTTTTTATAAAGACAGACGTCAGTTTCACGATACAAGTGGGGAAAGATTACTTCTCAATAGCAACATGATGTATCGATGCAATTCCACTGACAAAAATGGAAACTTAGAAAATTGAGTTTCAAACCTGTATCCAGTTATGTCTGATGTATCATTTGGTGACTGTTGGATAGGGATATCAGAACTTCAACTTATATTTGAACAGGAATATGGATAGGACAGGTTTAGAAGGATACGGGCTAAATGAAGGCAGGTGGGACAAGTGTAGATGCGACATGTTGGGCGTCGTGGGCAAGTTGGCCGAAGGGCCTGTTTCCACTGTATGCCTCTATGATGACAAGTAAATATTGATGGACTTTGGGCCAAATTTGTTGATGCAATGAACCGCAGATGCTGGTTTACATTCCTTAGCCCCTAATGTTCCTAAGAAAATGTCCCTAACATGTTTAGCTTCTCTCTACAAATCAAACCAGCAAGGACCCTGTTGAATCTCTTCTGCAACCTTTCCAATTTAACGACATCCTTCCTATAGCAGGCTGACCAGTTTTTAGTCTCTAACTTTTCCCAATCCTGACAAAAACATCACCAAACTGAATTGTTAACTCTGATTCTCTTTCAAGAAATGCTGTCCGATCTGCTTGGCACTTCCAGCATTTTTTGCTTTTATCTTTTGTGCAAGATGAATTCAACCTCAAGTAAATGTACAACCTCCTGAACGTTCCTACGAAAGTAGAGGGAATAGCTTTGAGGAGAGAGAGGAACCATTTAGGGAGATGCGCGGGTGCTTTTTTTTTTGTTTTACACACGGAGTGGTAGGTACCTGGATCACACTGCTAAAGACAGCGATGGAACCCAATAGAATAGTGATATTTATGAGACTTTAGATAAGCACATGGTTCTGCAGGGAATGGAAAGATATAGATCATTTTTAGGTAGTTGAAATCAGTTTACCTTGGCATCATGTTTTGCAAACAAAATTGTGGGCCGAAGGGCCTGTTCTTCTGCTGTACTGTTCTATATTCTATATTCTATGTTCTATGTTCTAAGGGGATTGGTACATTTCTTAATACTTAAAGTATTGACTGATATGGGTTGAACTTAGAAGCCGGATACTGAAGCCATGAACCCGTTGAATGATAGAAGAGGCCTGAAGGGCTGAATGGCCTCCTCCTGCTCGTGTTTGGCACAGAGATTATGGGCCAAAGAGCTTGTTCCTATGCTGTACTTTTCTCTGTTCCACGTTATGATATCTCTCACATTTACCAAGCTGGTGATATTGGAGACGGGGAGAAAACCGAGAAGATGTAGCTTAAAAAGCCTGAATTATGTCAACCATATCAACAGGACTGCACCCACCTTTCTGAAACCTAGTGAAACGTTACCTTCTCAATAGTATAATAAACATCTATTACATCAGGGGAGGTTTCCTTCCTTTTCTTGCTGGAATTTAATCGATGCAAAGAATATTACAATTTGCAATAAATACTCCACATACTTTCTTCATTCAATTACTGCGTGTGCTGTCTGTGCGGAGTTTGCACATTCTCCCTGTGACCGCTTGGGTTTCTCCGGGTGCTCAAGACATGCAGGTTTGCAAGTTAATTGGCTTCTGTAAATTGGCCCAAGGATGTGTAGGATGCGAAAATGAGTCCAACATAGAACTAGTATGAGGGTGAGCATGAACGGTGTGGACTCGGTGGGCCAAAGGACCTGGTTCCATGCTGCATCTCTAAAGTAAGAACATGAATTTAAGTTTGCCACCCATTAGAGAGAATTAAAGTACCTTCAGCCCTCTGACTCAGCACCAATTATCAAGCTTACATTTACACTAATTCCATTTTTAATCTCCCACACTCCCATCAGCAGATCCTCCCACTCCACTACACAATTTACAATTGTCAATTAACCCAAACAACCTTCACGCCATCAGGTGGGATGTGGGAGGAAATTAAAGCAAACATGGTCACAGGTTAACATAGACAGCACCGGAGGTCAGGATAAAAGCTGGAGCTTTGGAGCACTGAGGCAGCAGCTCTTCGGAGATCCCTGAAGAGTTGCAACATTGATACACCCCACTAGGAACAACAAGCAATGCATCATCCTAGTTGGTGAATAAGTGGGGTCTGTTCATATGAGGAAGCTAGGAAAGAGGAGGCCAAGAGTTATGAGTCATAGAGTTGTACAGCGTGGAAAACAGGCCCTTTGGCCCAACTTGCCCACACCGGATAACATATCCCATCTACAAAGCGTCCCACCTGCCATTGTAATCATGTATTGTCTTTCTGCTGACTGCATAGCATGCAACAAAAGCTTTTCACTGTACCTCGATACACATGACAATAAACTAAACTGAGTGTTAAGAGTACGGGCTGATCGCTGGTTAGCACAGACATGGTGGGTCGGACAGCCTGTTTCCATACTCTATCTCTAAAGTCTAAAGCAATGTAAGGAGGTCAAAAGTGCACAATATCCCAGCTGTGCTTTCAACAACACCTATACAATGGATTTATTGAAAGATACTGCATGGAAGCAGGCACTTCGGCCCACCAAGCTGTACACCATACGATCGATCACCCGAGCAGCCAACATAATCGAGGACCATTCACACCCCAGTCGTACTCCCTTCTCCCCTCAACCATCAGGCAGAGGATTCAAAAGCTTGAAAGCACATACCACCCAATTCAAGAACAGCTTCTTCCCAACAGTTATCAGACTCTATGATGGACCTCTCTCTCATATGCTAAGGGTGAATTCCCAATCTACCTCACTGTGGCCCCAGCAGTTTTTCACCTGCACTTTCTCTGTAGTTGTAACACTGTACTGTGCACTCTGGCTATTTTATCTCTTTGCACGTCCTGCTGTACTTGTGCATGGTTTGTATATATTAAAGCACAGTATGATCTGACTGGATAGCAGATAAAAACAAGTTGTTTACCGTATCTCGGTCCAGATGACAATAATAAACCAATCAGACCTGTTTGCTATTCACCCACGCCAAACTTCACATTCTCTAAATGCACACATCTCCCTCTTCTCTATCACCACATTCATCTAGCCACCCCTACCTCCACTTTTATTTTCCCCGACCCAAGTGAATACCAGCACCATGAACTCTCTCCCCTCTCAATCTCTCTCCCCATCTCTCCATGCTCCTTGAACTGATGAAGGTTGCAGCACTTTCTATTCTGATCTCAGGTTTCCGGAATCTACAGTATGGTAAGTAATTGTAATTCTGCAGTGCATTCAATATTCAGTCCCTTCTGATTAACACCACATAAACTGTACTGAACATCATACTTATGCAATAATGATAATGGCCCTGCTGGTATGTATGTAAATTCTTTCACGTGCTGCTCTCATTAGATGCCCACTCTGTGTGAGCTGTAGCTAAGACGGTCTTCACTACGCATGCTGCGTCCCAGAAATCACAGATGCTGCACAAGTTCTGCATGACAACGAGGCTTTATTTCAGTCCCTCAGACACCTGCATTGGATCACGCTGTCATCTTGAGTCAGTTGGCCGTGCAAACAATAATAGATTCTTCAAAGGCCTAAATAACAGCAATGGCTGCAATGGACCTTTATGGCCAGCTGCAGCTGGGATTTGGAAAGGGCACCAAAGCTGGCAACACTTGCATTGAAATGCTGAGGTATGATAAGGCACTGGTCAGACCGTGTATTGAGTATTGTGAGCAGAATTAAAGCCCTGTCCCACAGTACGAGTTCATTCCAAGAGCTCTCCCGATTCGAACTCGGAGATTTACGGTAATGGCCACTCGTCAGTACTCGGGACTTGTGGACATCTTCACGAGTCTTCCCGTGTTTACCTGCCGTTAGCGAATCTTCCCGAGTACCTGCCGTTAGCGTTACGAGCTGCTAAGAGA
Organism: Raja brachyura; assembly: GCA_963514005.1. Next base: position 114,697,491 of record OY740782.1, on the reverse strand, counting down.
CGTCCCCGAGGTCCGATGTACCCGCTACGTACATTCTCTGTGCTTACCACGAGTTTGATTTTTTTTAAACTCGGGAGAGCTCTTGGAATGAACTCGTACCATGGGACAGGGCTTTTAGGCACCATATCCAGGGCTGCCAACTCTCACGCTTTCAGTGTGAGAATCACGCCTTGGAGCTATTTCTCACACCCTCACGTTCATGACCGAGTTCTCACTCTGAGTTCAGTCCCTGCGCCAGATGTCCCTTTCCGCCGGCTGCCAGCGATCTGTGTGGTCTGGGGAAGCGTCGGTTGACGGCTGTGAGTAACGCTGAGTCTCTTCTCTTTGGTCGAATGTGCAGCTGCCGACAACAACAACCAGGTGAAGCAGTTGTCAAACACGGGGGGGGGGCGTTGATGACCACAATGAGGCCAAGCATCTAGGACAGGGTTCGGACTATGGGCACACGGCCCGTAACCCGAAAAACCACTTTTTTTTTTCAATTCGGGAAACGGGAATAGTCCCCGAGGATTGGCGTACTGCGCATGTTGTTCCATTGTTTAAAAAGGGTTCTAAAAGTAAACCTAGCAATTATAGACCGGTTAGTTTGACTTCAGTGGTGGGCAAATTAATGGAAAAGATACTTAGAGATGATATATATAAGTATCTGGATAAAGAGGGTCTAATTAGGAACAGTCAACATGGATTTATGCCTGGAAGGTCATGTTTGACTAATCTTCTTGAATTTTTTGAAGAGGTTACTAGGGAAATTGACGAGGGTAAAGCAGTGGATGTTGTCTATATGGACTTCAGTAAGGCCTTTGACAAGGTTCCTCATGGAAGTTTGGTTAAGAAGGTTCAACTGTTGGGTATAAATGCAGGAATAGCAAGATGGATTCAACAGTGGCTGAATGGGAGAAGCCAGAGAGTAATGGTGGATGGCTGTTTGTCGGGTTGGAGGCAGGTGACTAGTGGGGTGCCTCAGGGATCTGTGTTGGGTCCTTTGTTGTTTGTCATGTACATCAATGATCTGGATGAAGGGGTGGTAAATTGGATTAGTAAGTATGCAGATGATACCAAGATAGGGGGTGTTGTGGATAATGAAGAGGATTTCCAAAGTCTACAGAGTGATTTAGGCCAGTTGGAAAAATGGGCTGAAAGATGGCAGATGGAGTTTAATGCTGATAAATGTGAGGTGCTACACCTTGGCAGGACAAATCAAAATAGGACGTACATGGTAAACGGTAGGGAATTGAAGAATACAGTTGAACAGAGGGATCTGGGAATAACCGTGCATAGTTCCTTGAAGGTGGAATCTCATATAGATAGGGTGGTAAAGAAAGCTTTTGGTATGCTAGCCTTTATAAATCAGAGCATTGAGTATAAGAAGCTGGGATGTAATGTTAAAATTGTACAAGGCATTGGTGAGACCAAATCTGGAGTATTGTGTACAATTTTGGTCGCCCAATTATAGGAAGGATGTCAACAAAATAGAGAGGGTACAGAGGAGATTTACTAGAATGTTGCCTGGGTTTCAACAGCTAAGTTACAGAGATAGGTTGAATAAGTTAGGTCTTTATTCTCTGGAGCGCAGAGGTTAAGGGGGGACTTGATAGAGGTCTTTAAAATGATGAGAGGGATAGACAGAGTTGATGTGGACAAGCTTTTCCCTTTGAGAATAGGGAAGTTTCAAACAAGAGGACATGACTTTAGAATTAAGGGACAGAGGTTTAGGGGTAACATGAGGGGGAACTTCTTTACTCAGAGAGTGGTAGCGGTGGGGAATGAGCTTCCAATGGAAGTGGTGGCGGCAGGTTCGTTGGTATCATTTAAAAATAAATTGGATAGGCATATGGATGAGAAGGGTATGGAGGGTTATGGTATGAGTGCAGGCAGGTGGGACTAAGGGAAAAAAGTTGTTCGGCATGGACTTGAAGGGCCGAGATGGCCTGTTTCCGTGCTGTAATTGTTATATGGTTACATGGTTATAATTCGTTTTCGCGGGGTCCCGACCTGGAACAGAAGCCACAACCACCCCCTCCCCTCAACACTAGCGGGCAGCAGCAACAGCAACGCTCTCACTGCAAGTCTCTTCATTTAAACCTCTCTCTCTTCCTTCTCCTCCCCCCCCCCCCCCCCCCTCTTCTCCCTCTCAATACCTTCCCCGCCCACCACTTTCTGTTACAGGCGAGCCTGCGGCCAGTCCCTGCACTGGGAACTGCGGCCAGTCCCTGGGCACTCAGAATGCCAACTTGATCAGTATGGAAAAATTGGGCCAGCCATGTACATGTTGTATAACTGACTCTATGCAGATCTGAATGGGCTTAGAATTACCATTTAAGAAAAATTGCCCTCACTTTCCCAATTTTGATTCTTGAGAATAATATCCCTTTGCTCTGTTAACAGCGTTAAAGTACTTATGAGGTAGAGTCAGGAAAGGGAACATTTTTTTTTTTAAATTTGCTTTAATTTGTTAGTTGATTTTTTGTTGACTACCATAACTTCTGAAATAGTCTTAAAGTAACTTAACTGTTATAAAGCAGTAATAAGTGATTTTTGTCCAAACAATTGAACTTGCATAACATGTTTGAATTATTAGCAAGGCTGCCAACTCTCATGCATTGAGCGTGAGACCCGCGCATTTCACAAAATTCTCATGCTCCCATGCTGATCACAAAATTATATAATGAGAATTTGAGTTTTGCTTAACAAATAGTGTAGGAAGGAATTGCAGATGCTGGTTTAAACTGAAGATAGACACTAAAAACTAGAAAAACTTAGCAGGACAGGCAGCATCTCTGTAGAGAAAGAATGGGTTATGTTTCGAGTCGAGACCTTCAGCCTGAAGAGGTTAAAAACTAGCCATAAAACTGGACTGGACATGTGTGTTATCCAACTAAGGGCAGAAATCAGAATCATGTGATCATTTTTATTCACGTGACACCATAATAAATATATTACAGAAAAAATAATTTAATGGCGTGGCACGGTGGTGCAGCGGTAGAGTTGCTGCATTACTACCACATGGGTTTTCTCTGGATATTCCGGTTTCTCCCATATCCAAAACAAGTGCAGGTTTGTACATTAATTGGCTTCTATAAATTGTCCCTGGCATGATGGATGGAATTGGTGTATGATAGATTGCTGGTCAGTGTGGACCTGGTGGGCGGAAGGGCCTGTTTCCACATATATTTTTACATATATATCTTAATTTCATTGAACCATATATGATTGAATATGTGGCATTATTTTCATCTTGTATCTGAAGAATGGTTTTGGCCCGAAACGTTGCCTATTTCCTTCGCTCCATAGATGCTGCTGCACCCACTGAGTTTCTCCAGCAATTTTGTCTACCTTCGATTCTCCAACATCTGCAGTTCCTTCTTGAATAAGGTTGATTGATTTATTTGTGCAGAACAGTGATGGAAGTCTGACTTTTGCTTTGTTTCTCTGAGTTTTTCTCTCTATATATGCATAACAGCATGAATATAATCTGATTTCCATACATGAATATAGTCATTCAGGTGCTGCACCTGTTGAGCAGAGCTTGGCTCTATTGTGGAATGTAATTAGGAATGTAATTTAGCGTAACCTTATTCATACCTAATCCAATTTAAAACACAAATGTTGCATCCAAGTGTGAGTTAAAAGACTCGCTACATTATGCACCAGATTGCACAAATTTCAAGCTGAAAAATGTAAAAGATCCTTACCATGGGAGGGGGAACACCCTTGCAATTTTTCACTCTCAACTCTCACCCAATGTTGGCAGCCCTGCATATCTGAGGAAGAATGTGCTAGCATTGGAAAGGGTCCAGAGGCCATGTACAAGAATGATCCCAGGGATGATTGATGGTTGTTAATGTATGATGACATTACTGGGCCTGCACTCACTGGACTTTAGAAGGTTAAAGAGGGAACTCGTTGAAACTTACTATATAATGAAAGGCCTGGATAGAGTGGATGTGGAGAGGATGTTTTCATTAATGGGAGTGTCGAGGACCAGAGGGTATAGCCTTAGAATAAAACGACGTACCTTCAGAATGTATTAAAAGGATGTACAAAGGAGATGAGGAGGAATTTCTTTAGAAACCAAGTCATTGGCTATTTTTAAGGTTGAGATTGACAGATTCTTGATTAGTAAGGGTGTCAAAGGTTCAGAGGACAAGGCAGGAATGTGGGATTGAGGGGAAAAAAAGATCAGCCATGACTGAATGGTGGAGTAGACATGATGTGCTGAATGGCCTAATTCTGCTCCAATTACAAGAATGTATGGACTCAGTGGACTGTTTTTGCGCATTCTGTATTTAATCGGGGATTGTACTTATGTAAGGCAATAATCTTACTGATCTGTATGTAAAAATAAAACAGATCACTGTACCGTGAAACATGTCATAATAAACAGCAATTCACCAATTGAAAAGGACATGTTTGATGCCTTCAGTTTATTTCTAGTTCTGATGTAGCCGGCAACTCAAATGGCAACGAAAGATTTTGGTTCCTTGTTGGGCATGGTTATACTCAACAGGCTCATGGAGCCGAATAGCAGCCCCTGGCACAAAGGATTGGATGGTACCTTTCCCTCCAGAGTTTAAATCCCTACTAATCCATAAGGGGACGTAATCTGTCCTTTGTTATCCCATTAGTTTAGTTTAGAGATACAGCGCTGAAAAAGGCCTTTCGGACCACCGAGTCCACACCAACCAGCAATCCCCGCACATTAACACTATCCTACACACACTGGGACCAATTTACACTTATACCGAGTATACAAATCCAAGCCCATTAACCTACCAACCTGTACGTCTTTGGAGTGTGGGAGGAAACTGAAGATCTCAGAGAAAACCCACACGGTCACGGGGCAAATATACAAACTCCGTACATCCATAGTCGGAATAGAAACCCGCGTCTCTGGCGCTGCAAGCGCTGTAAGGCAGCAACTCTACTGCTGCGCCACCATGCCGCCCTCTACATAATATTATATCAGCCATACAATATATCGCATTATATAATATACTATAATATACCATAATATAGTATCATATAATACCGGTAATAAAATTACTACAGGTGTCAGGGGTTAAGGGGAGAAGGCAGGAGAATGAGGTTAGGAGCGAGAGATAGATCAGCCATGATTGAATGGTGAAGTAGACTTGGGCCAAATGGCCAAATTCTGCTTCTATCACTTATAACCTTATAGAAACTTTTACGATTCCCTTTTACTTGCAGTGCCAAGGATGTTTCACCTCCCAGTTTTGCCTTCCTGATTTCCCTTCGGTGTAGAACTGTGTCATGTTCAATGGGTTTTTGTTTAGTTTGGAGATACAACTTGGATTTACCATTTCCGTCCTCTGAGTCGACCACCGATCACCAGTTCACACTACTCCTGTTATCCCCCTTTCTCATCCACTCCCAACACACCAGGAGCAATTTACATAGGACAATTAACCTGCAAGCCTGCACATCATAGGGATGTGACTTCCACCAGGGGCGCTGAACGATTGGCAGCCCCGCCAAAAGTCAGTTTGGATTTTCATCTTTAAAAAATGTTTTAGTCCGTTTTATAAGTTTGTGTAAATGTTCTCCGGTTTGTTTTATGTGGGGGGAGGGAGGGGGGAAGGGGGGGAAACTTCACTTTTTCAGTTCTTACCTTGCCGGAGACGCGATGTTGCCGGGTCGCATCTCCGGTCGCTTTGTGGCCTATCATCGATGGAGCTGGAGGCCTCCTCGGACTGACCATAGGCCCCACCGCGGGGCTCGGGCTTAATATCAAAGCCGATCCCTTGCCTGGGATCGCTCCAACCGCGGTCTGCGGACTTACCATCAAGGGCTCACAGTCTCGGGAGAGGCTAGTCGGGAGCTCCGACGAACGCAGAGGCTCGACCAGCCCTGACGCAGGGTTCGATCGTCCGGCACTGGGGAGCTGACATCCCCCCCGATGCAGGAGCTGGAACGTCCTGACGCGGAGGTTCCAAACGTCGCCGGCTACGGGAGTCAAGATCATCCCGTCAACGGAGGGCTCAAGGCGCCCGGCTGCGGGAGAGCTAAGGGAAGAGATTGAACTTTTTTTCGTCTTCCATCACAGTGAGGAATGTGAAGGAGTCACTGCGGTGGATATTTATGTTAAAATGTGTTTTGTGTGTTCTGTTGCTTTTTATTTGTAGGACTGACTTGGCAAATGAAATTCCTCGTATGTTGCAAAACATACTTGGCTAATCAAGTATTATTGTGATTGGTATTGTGACTGTGTGAAACCGGAGTACCCAGAGGAAACCCACGTGACCACAGGGAGAATGCGCAAACTCCACCCAGACACCACCCGAGGTCAGGATCGAACCCGGGAGTCTGGTGCGGAGAGTTACCGGCACCCTCAATGGCACAACAGTGCTGCTCCAAAATGGCACTGTTGATTTTGTAAAACTGTGCAAACACTTACAAAAACTGCAAACAGATTTCACCCTGCAGAGAAACCTAATGGCGCAAAAGTAAATGCTGCTGAGGTTGTGATTTATCTATTTTTGAAATTATCTGTGTCTATGCAGAGGAATATGCTCAATGGAGCAGTGTGTCTTATTCAGCATCACTTTGCAAAAAAATTAATCCATTAATCACAGTAACCCAAGATCGTGAAGGTTTAATATCGGAGGTGCAAGCGATGATAAAATGTCTCGACGCGAGTGAAAACTGATTCGTTTCTATCTCCTTGTCACTCACTGATGGTGCCACTGAACAGATTTCTCTAGCTCTTGAGGACAATCACAGGTCCTGCATTTCAGCAGCAAGATAATCGTCAGACAACTTTTTAAAATGCAAGGTACCTGAGCAATGTTGTAGAGAAACAGCGTGGAAACAGGCCCTTCGGCCCACCAAGTGCACGTTGACCAGCATTCACCCCATACACTAGGTCTACTCTGCACACTGGGAACAATTTACAAATTTACAAAACCCAATTAACCAACGCACCTGTTTGTCTTTGGCACATTGGATGAAACCAGTGCACCTAGAGAAAACCCAAGTGGTCACAGGGAGAACGTACAAACTCCGTACAGACAGCACCCATAGTCAAGATCAAACCCGGATATGCGACGATAATCATCAGACAACTTTGAAAAATCCAAGGCACCTGAGCGATGTGTAAGAGATAGTGTGGAAACAGGCCCTTTGGCCCACCAAGTCCGTACTAACCATCGATCACGTGTTCACACTAGTTCTATGCTATCCCACTTTCGCATCCTACACACCAGGGGCAATTTACCTACAAATCTACAAACTGCAAGTCTTTGGGACACGGGAGGAAACAGGCGTACCTGGAAGAAACTTGCGCGGTCACAGGGAGAATGAGCAAAACTCTGTACAGACAGCACTTGTAGTCAGGATTGAACCCGGGTCTCTGGCGCTGTGAGGCAGCAACTCTACTGCTGCACCCCTGTGCCGCCCCTATACCAGAGCTTTCACGATTTAGTTTTTAACAAGAAACATTTACATTTACATTTGACACATTGTGTTGAGGCACATTGTGTCTCACCCACACACTCTTCACATCAGTTCCATCCCTGCAAGATGACATTCAAAGAGGCTTTGTAACAGGGACCACAATAGGACAATTGCTATTAACTTTGGCTAAGTGTTTACATTTGAAATGCATTTATTTATTATTAAAAACCAAGGCTACTTTGCACACTCAATAATACCATTATTTTCAAAGAAAGTACTGAGTTTTACATCTTTTGTTTGCCAGAATGAGTAGCAGACCAACTCGCTCTCAGATTTGGGCTCTAAAATGTCTCAAGTCAAACTCAAGTACAACAGATAGTGCAAATGAGGAAGATACAGAGTGCAGAATATAGTTCTCAGCGTTGTAGGGATTCATTTCCTTAGACAAAGTTCAATTTCCTCACTGGAATCGAGGTGAATCAGGCAGTACTGGAGATTATTTGAGGACTGTTCAGAAGCCTGATAACAGAGGGGAAGAAGCTGTTCCTGAGTCTGCAGGTGCCTGCTTTCCAGCTTTTATAACTTCTGTTGGATGGAATAAGATGGACAGAAAGTGTTGGAGAAACTTAACAGGTCAAGCAGCATCTCTGGAGAAAAAGGATAGTTGACATTTCAGGTTGCTACCCTTTTGCAGACCCTTCCTGAGTCCATAGAAGGGTCATGACCCAAGGCGTCGCCCATCCTTTTTCTCCAGAGATGCTGCCTTCCCCGCAGATTTACTCGAGCACTTTGCGTCTATCTTTGGTCTAAACCAGCAACTGCAGTTCCTAGTTACTAGTCAAGAATTTGTCAATCTCCGCCTTAAAAATATCCAATGATTTGGCCTCCACTGCCGTTTGTGGCAATGAATTCCACAGATTCACCACCCTCAGACTAAATAAATTCCACCTCATCTCCTTTCTATGAGATGCTCCTTCCTTCCGCTCCATTCTCCTCAATGAGAACGGTCTCTGCAGATTGAAGAATTAGCGGCGACTAGAATGAAGCCGCCATGGAGAGTAGCGAGAATTCTCGTGCCGTAGGTGGGTCGCCAGGAGGTCCTAGTGGGTTGCTAGGAGGTCGAAGGTTCTCGTAGGTTGTAGCCGGTGCTGACCGGTGAATTTCATTGGCTCATTGGTAAAAAAAACTTAAGCAGTAGTTTTCAGAACCAAGGATAACCGACCAGTAATGTTAATGTCCGCCGAGCTTCACAGCCTTGTATATCTGGCTTCTTAAAAATTGTCACCACTCTTTCTCCCCCCTTCTCCCTCACTATTTTAAAGGACTTACGAGACCCTTCCCTTACACTGTGCTTTCACTGTCTTAATTACAGCGCCAACCTTCCTGTTCATTGCTGTGTGTGTCAGTGAGTGTCACATTGGCTTTGCACCGTGTGAATTTCACTCAGACAGCCACTTGCCCTGTCCCCCCACTGGCCCTGGCCCCCGCCTGCATAACTGCTAGTGAAGGAAGCGATGTGTGTGTGTGTGTGTGTGTATGTTCCACTCTGACAGTCGCCGTTCCAGTTGCCGGTTTTTCAGGAGACTGCCGGTGACTTGGCAGTCGCCTAAAAAATCACATAAGTGGGACAGGCCCATAAGTTTACAATGAAGCTGAGCTCATCAGCCAAGGCTTTGTTTATTCTGTGCATTCACAAGGAGACAGCATTAAGTCGATAACAGCCATCAATTTGCAAAGTAATGCTGCTCCTGTGCATCAGAGATGGACAGATGGGTCAGATGCCAATGCACTGGCTAATGAATCAGTTTGACAGCTTCTTGCCTGAGTAATAATCTAATGAAATGTTATTCGACTTCATTCCAAAACTGAGGTTGAACATTGGAGAGCTGGCGTCAATCTGAACAAAATGGCAGCAGCAATTGTTTTTTCCCGTTTGATGATATAATAACATTTAAATACTATTACAACGAGGTGGGAGATTGGAACCTTCACGTGGTCCACCCTGTTTCGACTAATGCAATCAAATAGACAAACAGAACAAGTTGATCTACAACTTTATACGCGAGAAGAAGAAGGCTATAACAACACTTGAAGGCATTTGGACAGATGTGTGGAAAGGAAGGTTTTAAGGGATGTGGGCCAAATGCGAGCAGGTCGGCACAGTGGTGCATTGGGAGAGTTGCTGCCTTACAGCATCAGAGACCCGGATTCGATCCTGACTACGGGTGCTGTCTGTTTGGAGTTTGAACATTCTCCATGTGACCACATGGGTTTTCTCTGGGTGCTCTGGTTATCTCCCACACTCCAAATGCGTGCAGGCTTGTAGGTTAATTGGCTTCTGTAAATTGTCCCTAGTGTGTAGAACTAGTGTAAGCGTGATCGCTGGTCGGTGCCGTCTTGGTGGCCTGAAAGGCCAGTTTCCATGCTGTATCTCTAAACTAAAAGGTGGGACTAGTACAGATGGGGCAGCCTGGTCGGCATTGGCAAGTTGGGCCAAATGGCCTGTTTCTGTAATTCTGTCTGTAATTCTATGATGAGGACCGCTACAAAATATACGAATGGAACAGTGAGCAGAAGCAGGCAAAGCTTCTATCATTACATTGTGAAGATTTGGGTGGTAGCCATCGTTTCCATGACAACCAGAGATTGCTGCCTGACCGAACACTACTTCCCACCCTTGGCCCATTGCTCCGTAGTTGTCAGTCGTCTTGATTGATTAAAATACTGGGCATGAAAACAGGCCCTTCGGCCCATTGAGTCCATGCCGACCGTTGATCACCCATTCATGATAGTTCTATGCTATATATCCACTCCCTATCGACCAGGGGCTATTTTTGCAGAGCCCAGGTAACCTACAAACCCTCACATCTTTGGAATATGGGAGGAAACTGGAGCAACCGGAAGCTCAAGCATTTACAGGGAGAACGTCTAAGCTCCTCACAGCGAGCACCCAAGGTCAGGATGGAACCTGGGTCTCTGGCGCCGTAAGGCAGCAACTTTACCGCTACGCTGATGTGCCACCGTAATTTTTAAAAAATCGCATTAAATGACTTTCCTGTCATGCGTTTAAAAGTGCTAAAAATAAACATCTGTGTTCTTTCTCAGGCAATTGGTTGAGTTGATTGAGATATCAACACACAATTTCAATTATTCTTCAGGCTTGAAAGTTTGCGGGAAACTATTCAAAGTTTGAAAACAAAGATTAAGCGGGTAGGAATAAGCACAGCTTGAATGTGCTCAAGTCTGTCATACCGTTCATGGTTTGCTAGAAGTCAGTATAGAAATATATTGTGACTCATATACACACACACTGAGAACAGCAATTGAAATAGGTAGATAAGCTGCAGGAAGAGATCATAAAGTTGTCTTGATCAGCATCCATAGTGTTTTAATTGCTTATTTCCAATGTACCTTCTTAATGGTTGATTTTACACTTCCCGAAGAAATTGGTTTCCCATGTTGTAAAAAAGCCCAGAAAATTGGCATCATCATTTACTTAAGCTGACTGGAGTCAATGCAGCATGACATATACTCCAGTATTAGAAGATGATCTGCACATTAAAATACATTGCACAACATGGGTTTACATTACATTAATGCTGTATCCACACTCCTGATTTGCTTCAAGAATAGATATAACAATCAGAATAATTTTTATTTATTTGGCTGGAATTAGATGAAAGAAAAATATTTCCTTCAGCTCACCAGGTTCAAGGCTCCAACAGGATTGTAATGTCTTATTCATGCACACAACTCCATAAATTATGAATGGTCCAAAGTCAGAGACAATCAAGCAGCTACTTTATTTCTCTAAACATTTCCTATCCATGGGACCTATCCAAATGTCTTTTAAATGTTGTTATTAAACTGGCGAGACCCAGTATAGAACCAGGGACCCTTAGATCTTCAGACTAATGCTCTCCCAACTGAGATATTGGGGTTCTGATGTGGAACCTTGACAAAATTGATGTAGACTACATCAACAACACTGTTCTCATCTTTAGACCTTAGAAACACAGCACAGAAACAGGCTCTTAGACCCATCGAATCCACGGCGACCAGCGATCACCCCACGCACTAGCACTATCCTGCACACTAGGTATAATGTACAATTATTTTGTAACCCAGGAAACTGGAACACCCAGAGTAAACCAACGCCGTCAAAGGGAGAACGTTCAAACTCCATACAGACAGCACCTGTAGTCAGGATCAAACCCAGGGCTCTGGCACTCGATGGCAGCAACTCTACCACTGTGCCACTGTGCTGCCCCCGAATCAATTTAATTTGTTACCGCTTTAAAACATTAATTCAAATTGGTCAGATACCATCTCTCTTTAACAAAGCCATTTTGACTCTGGTTAATCTACCGAAATGTATATTAATTTTCTTTGAGAATGTTTCCAATATCTTCCCAACAACCGGCATGAGACTAAGGGGCTTATAATTACCAGGCTTATTCCTGCTGTCCTTTTCCAATCTTGACTGGCATCCCAATAATGAAGACAAAACTCTTTGTCAGCGCTCCAGCAATCTCCTTCCTTATTTGATGATCACATGTTTTGCAAATTCACTAATGCCTCTTTGAATTCTCCAACCACTGTTTTTCTACTTGGTGAACATAAATTGGAAAATGTTTATTCAAAACCTTACTTCTATCCTCCGCATACATTGTCTCTTTAGTATCTAATCTTTCCATGGTTACCTTATTGCCTTTAAAATGCTTATAAAATATTTTGGGGATTTCCTTAATAACGTGGTTGCACAGCGGTAGAGTTGCCGCCTTACAGCACCAGAGACCCGTGTTCAATTCTGACTACGGGTGCTGTCTGTATGGAGTTTATACGTTCTCCCCGTGACCTTGTGGGGATCCTCGGGTTTCCTCCCACATTCCCAGGAGATTTTTCCCAAAGCCAATTTGAAGGTTAATTGGCTTCTGTAAGTTGCCCACAGTGTTCTGCCCTTCCCTTTCACTCTGAGGGGAACGCGTTGCCATAAACTCTCGTCACTGTAATTCTAAATGGCACTCCCTTTTGCATGTAGATTTGACTGTTGCAACTGCACCCAATCTACTTTTGGTCCCATCATAATCTGTTGAAATTAGCCGTAAGCCAATTTAGCACCTTCATTGGCAGTAGTAAACAGTGCCCAGTCCATCATCGGTTCTCACCTTCCTTCCATCGAGGGGATTTATCGCAGTCACTGCCTCAAAAAAGCTGGCAGTATCATGAAAGACCCACACCATCCTGGCCACACACTCATCTCCCTGCTACCTTCAGGTGGAAGATACAGCAGCCTGAAGACTGCAACGACAAGGTTCAGGAATAGCTAAAGAAGGAACTGCAGATGCTGGAGAATCGAGGGTTACACAAAAAGTTGGAGAAACTCAGCGGGTGCAGCAGCATCTAAGGAGCGAAGGAGCTAGGCGACGTTTCGGGTCGAGACCCTTCTTCAGTCTGAAGAAGGGTCTCGACCCGAAACGTTGCCTATCTCCTTCGCTCCTTAGATGCTGCTGCACCCGCTGAGTTTCTCCAGCTTTTTGTGTAACTTTCAGGAATAGCTACTTCCCCACAGCCTCAGACTATTAAACCTGGCTCTGACAAAACTCTGAACATTAATAACCCATTATCTGTTATTTGCACTTTATCAGTTTATTTATTCATGTGTGTATATATTTATATAATGGTATATGGACACACTGATCTGTTTTGTAGTCAATGCCTACTATGTTCTGTTGTGCTGAAGCAAAGCAAGAATTTCATTGTCCTATCAGGGACACATGACAATAAACTCACTTGAACTTGAACTTCATTACCAGATCATCGTTATCCCTTTCAGTTGCTACATTGAAACATACAGATTTCTGGACACTTCAAACTGCACACTCACTAGCACTCTGACATTCCCTTAAACTAGATCCAATCTTTGGTAGGAGCATCGACATGGTCGTAGTAAAAGCTTTTTTAGAAACACGTTAAAAAATCGACCTTCTTTAAGACTCCAAAGATGGCCATCTTTTCATGGCGGAGAGACTTGCCTGTGCCTCAGATCCTGGAAGCTGAACTTTTTGGAGTTGTGCTCCTGGCTCCTGTCCAAACAAACCACCCCCTCCCCAGGTACTTTCCTCTGCAACTGCAGGAGGTCTCCCCTTACCTTGCTTTCCCCCACCCACTTGCCCCCCTCTTCCTCCATCTAAAGGTTTATTGACCATTTCAACATTTATCAAGAATGTATTACTCGTGTGATCACACCATCCCTAGCCAACCATAGCTCTACCAGAGAACCACCCTGCCTGAGGTCATCTGTTGCTGGCCCTGATTGTTCTGATCCTTTCTTGCTTCCAGTTCCCACTCCTCTTCCATCACTCTGAAGAAGGGGTGGTGACGCAGTGTTATAGTCGCTGCCTCTGCGCCTGGGACCCAGGTTCGATCCTGAACACAGATGCTGTCTGTACAGAGTTTGTACATTCTCCCCATGACTGCCTAAGCTTCCCCCGGGGGCTCTGGTTTTCAACCACACTCCAAAGACATACAGGTTTGTTGGTTAAATGTACAGATTTGTGGGTTAATTGGCAAAGATGGTAAACTGACACTGATGTGTAGGATAGTGTTAGAGTACGGGGTGATCGTTGGTCGGCGTGGACTCGGTGGGCCGAAGGGCCTGATTCTGCGCTGCATCTCTAAACTAAAATAAATGGTACTGACCCGAAACATGGTCCATCCATGTTCTCCAGAGATGCGGCCTGACCCATTGAGTTACTTCAGCACTTTGTGTCTATCTTCAGCTGAAGTCGAAGGGTCACTTCACCATGATTCACAACACAATTTGGATCTGATCGACTGGCAGTGAAAATGCTTGGATCTGTCCCTTATGTTTAGCATGCGTGCATGAAGTCCTGAGGTGGACATCTGTAAGGCTGACAGCTCATCATTTATGGATATGCACTGTGAAAGGCGAACTTTCGTCCATATTGTACACATCACAGTGCTGTTCACAGTAAATGCGTGCCTCCAGTCAGAATATAAATGTAATCACGACAATTCAAAACATCCCCGCAGCAAATGTCTGCCTGGATTGAAGTTTCAACAAAATTGGAAGCAGCCAAGATAGTCAAGAAGTCATGAATGAAGATTGGAACAGCCAATGCTAATATTGATTGCGGTGTACATTTCCAGCAACACTTTACGAGGTAATGAAGCAGTTCATTTTGTAAGCAATAAGGTCTGGAAAAAGTCCAGGCTGCAGCTGATAAGTAGCAAGTAATATCGGTGATCTACAAGTGCCAAAGCAATGACCGTAACACATAAGGATTAGGAGATGGAGATCTTGATTCCACACAGCCAAGATCACGGCTGATTTCCATCAGCACCATTTTCCTGCATGTTCATACGTTTTGGAGCAGAATTAGGCCATTCGGCTCATCAAGGCTGATCTATCTTTCCCTCTCAACCCCATTCTTGCTATTGAGAGAGTGCAGCGTAGGTTTACAAGGTTAATTCCCGGGAAGGCGGGACTGCCATAGAGGGGGTACAGAGAAGATTCACCAGACTGATTCCTGGGATGTCAGGACTTTCATATGAGGAAAGATTGGATAGACTCGGCTTGTACTCGCTGGAATTTAGAAGATTGAGGGGGGATCTTATAGAAACTTACAAAATTCTTAAGGGGTTGGACAAGCTAGATGCTGGAAGATTGTTCCCGATGTTGGGTGAGTCCAGAACAAGGGGTCACAGTCTAAGGATAAGGGGGAATTCCTTTAGGACCGAGATGAGGAAAACATTCTTTACACAGAGAGTGGTGAGTCTCTGGAATTCTCTGCCACAGAAGGTAGTTGAGGCCAGTTCATTGGCTATATTTAAGAGGGCGTTAGATGTGGTACTTGTGGCTAAAGGGATCACGGGGTATGGAGAGAAGGCAGGTACGGGATACTGAGTTGGATGATCAGCCATGATCATATTGAATGGTGGTGCAGGCTCGAAGGGCCGAATGGCCTACTCCTGCACCTATGTTTCTATGTCTATGTTTCTATGTCATATGCTGAGAGAATGGAGTAGCTGGGCTTGCACACTCTGAAGTTTAGAAGGATGAGAGGATATCTCATTGAAACATATAAGATTGTTAAGGGTTTGGACACACTAGAGGCAGGAAACATGTTCCCGATGTTGGGGGAGTCCAGAGCCAGGGGCCACAGTTTAAGAATAAGAGGTAAGTCATTTAGAATGGAGACCAGGAAACGCTTTTCCGCACAAAGAGTGGTGAGTCTGGGGAATTCTCTGCATCAGAGAGCGTTGGAGGCAGGTTCTCTGGACACTTTCAAGAGAGAGCTAGATAGGGCTCTTAAAAATAGTGGAGTCAGGGGATATGGGGAGAAGGCAGGAACTGGATACTGATTGGGGATGATCAGCCATGATCACATTGAATGGCGGTGCTGGTTCTAAGGGCCAAATGGCCTAATCCTGCACCTATTGTCTATTTTTCCACCTTCTCACCATAACCCCTGACACCTGTACTAATCAAGGAAGAAGGGGCAGTAAAGAGATAGAGCGGAGAAACAGACCCTTCAGTTCACCGAGTCCATGCCGACCAGCGAACACCCCCGTACACAGTGTGGCGATGACAGACAACTTTATATCGCAGTGTCACCACATGACCATAGTCCCCTACACTCACTGAGTCAGTGTGTCAAACAAATCAATGAGCGGATGAATCAGAACTTCCTCCAGCTCAATGCAAATAAAACAGAAATTATTGTCTTTGGTCCCAAAAATACAAGGCTAGAGCTAAGTGCTCAACTTGACTCAATCGCACTGAAAACCACAGACAAAGCCAGAAACCTTGGTGTTGTTATGGACTCGGATTTGGATTTTAACAGCCATATAAAGACCATTACCAAGTCTGCCTAATACCATCTAAAAAACATTGCAATAATCAAGGGATTTCTGTCCAAAGAAGACACTGAAAAACTTGTTCATGCATATATCTTCAGTAGGTTAGATTATTGTAATGGTATCTTTACAGGTCTCAGTAAAAAATCAATTAAACAACTGCAGCTTATCCAGAATGCCGCTGCCAGAGTCTTGACCAACACCAAGAAAATGGACCACATTACACCCGTCCTTAAATCTTTGCACTGGCTCCCTGTGTGTAAAAGGATAGATTTTAAAATTCTGTTACTGTCCAACAAGGCACTGAATGGTCTGGGTCCAAAATACATCTCTGACCTTCTTGTTGTATATGAGGCACCTAGACTCCTCAGGTCTTCAGGGACAGGTTTACTCTGTGTTCCCAGGGTCAAAACTAAAAAGGCTGAAGCAGCGTTCAGTTTTTATGCTCCACACCTGTGGAACATGCTCCCTGAACACCTGAGGTGTGTACAGACTGTAAGCTCATTTAAATCAGGCCTAAAAACACTGTTGTTTACTGTAGCTTTTCCATAACCCAAACATGCAGGTAATCTTAACCTTCTAATCTTAACTATTTTATGTACTTTTAAAAACTTATTGTTTTAGTGATTTTGTTTTACTATTCATGCATTTGTCTTATTGCTTGTTTTATAATTTTTGATTATTGGCTATTTTGTTGTCCTGTGTTGTATGGTTGTTCTGCTGTCTTTTTACTATGCTATTCTTTTGTTTCTTTTGTAAAGCACTATGAATTGCTGCTTGTACGAATGGTGCTATATAAATAAATTTGCCTTGCCTTGCCTTGCCTTACACTAGTACTATCCTACACACTAGGGACATTTTACAATTTTACCAAAGCCAATTAATCTACAAGCCTGTACGCCTTTGGAATGTGGGAAGAAACCGGAGCACCCAGAGAAAACCCACACAGTCACAGGGAGAATATAAAAACTCCATTCAGACAGCGCCTGTAACCAGGATCGAACCCAGTTCTCTGGCACTGAAAGGCAGCAGCTCTGCTGCTGTGCCACTCTGCTGCTGTGCCACCCCTATCTTTTCTTTTTTACTATTGCACTTGTGTATGGCAAGACCTGTCAAGATAGCCACTTTACCTTGGTACACATTACAATAATAAACCGCAGCGATGGCGCAGCGGTAGATTTGCTGCCTTACAGCGAATGCAGCGCCGGAGACCCGGGTTCGATCCTGACTACGGGTGCTGTCTGTACGGAGTTTGTACATTCTCCCCGTGACCTGCGTGGGTTTTCTCCGAGATCTTTGGTTTCCTCCCACATTCCAAAGATGTACAGGTTTGTAGGTTAATTTGCTTGGTATATGTTAAAAAAAAACCCTAGTGGGTATAGGATAGTGTTCATATGTGGGGATCGCTGGCCGAAAGGGCCTGTTTCTGCGCTGTATCTCTAAACTAAACAAAAACAAGTAGAAACAAATAACTGCAGATGCTGGTTAATACACAAAAGGACACAGATTGTCAGAGTAACTCAGCGGGGCAGGCAGCATCTCCAGGAAATATGGATATGGCATTATTGGTTGAGACCATTCTTCTTCGGAGAAAGAAGATTGTCAACTCAAAATGTCACCTCTCCATGTTCTCCAGAGATGCTGCCTGACCTTTTGAATTGCTCAAGCATTTGATGTCCTTTTGAATAATAAATGAATACCAGTACCAAAACCTTCTGAAATATACCACGTTCATTAGTAATCTATTGTGCGAGTGCGTATTATAGAACAAGTGTACGGATAATCACTAGTCGGCATGGACTTGGTGGACAACTATTCCTAGTTTATTTTTGGTGTAGGTTAGTTTAGAGATACAGCGCAGAAATAGGCCTTTTAGTCCACCACATTCACGCTGACCAGCAATCCCCATACAGCACTATCCCACACACTAGGGACAATTTTACCAAAGCCAATTAACCTACAAACCTGCGGACTGTGGGAGGAAACCCACTCGGTTACAGGGAGAATGTACATACTCTATACCGACAGCACCCGTAGTCAGGATCGAACCTGGGTCTCTGTCGCTGCAAGGCGGTAACCATACCGCTGCGCCACCGTGCTGCCCTAAACTCTAAACTAAACTAAATTTGGGAAAGTCAGCTCACTTGATTTGTACCACGTTGACTTGCTCCAGCATTGAATTACTCCAGCACTTTGTGTCTTTAAGGTCTGTTTTAGTACCTCTCTCAATTATCTCCACTGGACGTTTTGGGTTAAAACCCTTCTTCAGGACCCATCGGGACCTGTCTTTTTGTAAACCAGCATCTACAGTTCCTTCGGTCAGTCTTTAGAAATGTCTTGACCCGACATATCGCCTATCCTTCGTTCTCCAGAGGTGCTGTCTGACCTGCCCAGTTACTCCAGCACTTTATGCCTTTTTGTGAATCGGCATCTGCAGTTCCATCTTTCCATCTGAAGAATGGTGCCGAGCTGAAATGTCACCTATCTACGTTCTACAGAGTTGCCGTCTGACCCACTGAGTTACTCCAGCACTTTGTGTCCTTTTAGGAGTAGGTGTTCACCATTCTGCCCCTTAAACCGGCCCAGTCAGCCACTAACGTCACCGAGGAGCTGGTTTTGCCTCAGTTCTGCAACCCTGTTCACTCCTGCTAACACGTATTCAAGAAAGGAACTGTGAGGAATGTTCGCAATGCAAATACTTAACATCCCAATAGATTCTGAGCAATTAAAAACCCGATCCAGACCAAGCTTTGCTGCATTGAAATCACTCCCCTCCATCTGTTCCAAAGGATAATCAGTATTAAGGCATTAAATTAGTTTGTCTTTAGAAGCCAGGCAAAGGACTCATGCTGCCAGCATTCTTATGTTTTTTTCTTTATTCCTGTTAATATTCTCATGCTAATTGATAGTAAAAAGCTCAATCATAATTCAGAAATTAACATTTTTTTTTACTACCTTTCTCAAGCTCTGCACATCCGAAGGCACTTTATGTTAGTTTAGAGATACTGCACGGAAACAGGCCCTTCGGCCCACTTAGCCCGCACTGACCAAAGATCCCCGCACATTAACGCTACCCTAACGCTACACACACTAGGAACAATTTACACAAAACCAGCCAATTAACCTACAAAACTGTACGCCTTTGGAGTGTGGGAGGAAACCGAAGATCTCGGTGAAAACCCACGTGGTCAGGCGGAGAACGTACAAACTCCATACAGACAGCACCCGCAGTTGGGAACGAACCCGGTTCTCTGGCGCTGCTAGCGGTGTAAGGCAGCAACACTACCGCTGTGCCACCGTGCTGCCTAAGTGTATAACCAATGACCAACATGCTCCATCTACACCTGTCTAACCTGCCTCTGTTTGGCCTATATCCCTCTAAACCTATCCTATCCATTTATTTTATATACTTCTATTGGGCCTTCCCTCAGCCTCTGATGTTCCAGTGAAAAATCCATTTGTCCAACATCTCCTGATAGCTAATACTCACTAATCAAGGCAGCATTTTGTAAAAATTCTTCTGCACCCTCTCCAAAGCTTCCTGTAATGAGGCCACTGGAACTGCACACAATACTCTAAATGTAGCCTAACCAGAGTTCTATAAAGCTGTAACACGCCTTCATGACTCTTCAACCAATGAAGGCAAGCACAGCATCTGCCTTCTTTACGACTATATTTAGTTGTATTGCCAATTTCAGGAAACTGTGAATTTGGACCCAAAGATCCGTCTGTATATCAATGCTGTTAAGGGCCATTAACCATAGAAACAAACAACTGAAGATGCTGCTTAATACAGTTCTTTGTTTCTTCCAACAAAAAGGAGTTGCACCGTTGAATGAAGCCCTTTTGGGAGCTGCACTGACAATCACTCATCCCCTTTTAAAATGTTTGCAGAGAATCTGTCCTCACAGCTTGCTCCATCGCTCAACAACTAGGTTACAATAGCCAGCAGCTGAGCTATTTCTATGTGTTCGTAACCTAGATTCATATCCCCTGGGTCCTCCATGACCTGTTGAACTGGCATGCATTACACAAGGACAAAATAGGTTCCTTTAATTTAAAAAAAACCCTTAATTAGATCTCTGTGAAATTTATGTCATGGATGTTAAGACTGAAGGCTACTTTGATTGTGTTAAGTCCTCATAATTCAGGTTTATTAAGCCAGGCATTAATTTAGTGGTGCTTCTCTGAACCTTTTCCAAGACTCATACAGTATATCATTTAGACTATGAGGGAATCTATGGTGGGAATAATTTTCTGGCTAAGGTCTAACCAAGGAGCTTGATGCATTGTTTTGTTTATCATCACCCGAGCAATACATCCCGAAGCTGCTTATTGTTATGATAGCTTTGTCCTAATGGTGTTGGTCTCTCACCTACCGTATAACACCAGGCTGTCTCCTATTCAGCTGACTTAAGCAGGTTGGAACCAGCACTGTTTTTGTCAAATCTCTAAATAATCTATTTTGCCCTGTCAGGACTCTTTGACTGCTAGTACATGACATTCACAATCTTGAAGGATTGCGATTTGCACAGTCTGGTTTAGTATACGGTAAAGTAATTCAAACATGTGTAAATTGTAACTTAACGTAATTTTAATTCCAGGTAATGGACCATTGAATGTTGAGCTCTCGCTTGAACTGATCATGTCTCACAATAAACCTAGGGTGATACAGTGGTGCAGCGGTAGAGTTGTTGCCTTACAGCACCAGACACCCGGGTTTGATCTTGACTACGGGTGCTGTCTGTACGGAGTTTGTACACTCTCCCTGTGACCGTGTGGGTTTTCTCCTGGTGCTCTGGTTTCCTCCCATATTCCAAACACATGTGGGTTTGTATGTTAATTGTAGTGGTAGAGTATAGGACCAATGGGCACAGCCTCAGAACAAAAGGACATTCTTTTGGAAAGGAGATGAGAAGGAATTTCTGTAGTCAGAGGATGGTGAATCTGTGAAATTCATTGCCACAGACGGCTGTGGAGGCCAAGTCATTGGGTATTTTCGATGGCCGAATGGCCTAAATCATCTCCTATGACATGAATTTATTCCAGCACTTTTGTGTCCTTTAGTGTAAACCATTAATTCATTGTTTCTACAGAAGCATTTATATGCCTTCACATGATCACACACAAATTCATAGACATGGATGAGCCTACTTTCATGCTGTATAGCTCTATGACTATATAATACTCTGTAACCAAAACTCTCAAATCTCCCATCTGGAAGGAGAAGGTTGCATGGAAAATCTGTCATCTTAAATCATACTACATTGAAACCTGAAAATATATCATGGATCCCTCTTTATTGTCATGTTATATGAACATTTCGGAGAATCCTTATCCATCAATACTGCGCAACTTCCCTCAGTATCTGGACTTCAAACGTTTTTAAAAACATGGTTCACCGCTATCTTCTTCGGGATCATTCGTAATGGGAAATAAATACTGCCCTCGTGACAGAAACTCCATGACAGATGAGTAAAGTGTGCCCCCCAATGCTGCACCATTAATGTTGCTGCCTTTCTTGAGCATGCTGCCAATATCAAATCTGC
Organism: Raja brachyura; assembly: GCA_963514005.1. The sequence goes on along the minus strand of OY740782.1, from coordinate 114,675,646 downwards.
CACTTTACAAGAAGATAGTTATGAACCAGATTAAATTAATGAAAGCAGACTAAATTAATGCTTACTCTTTCTACTTTTGAACCAACCAAAATAAATGGGTAGAAAGGAACTGCAGATGCTGGTTTGTGCTAAAGTTGTGCTGGAGTTATACAAAGATGTATAAACACTGAGTCATTCAGCTTCCTACATAAGTTCTTTATTAGCAGAACACATAGAGAAAATACACATAACTGGTGTAGGTTCAAGCTCCTGGATGAATCTGAAGAATAACCAAACCAGCACACTAGATGACGTAGTAGAAACCCGAACTGGATTTTACTTCGGAGTCACGTGAGTGACTACGTGAAGAAGCCCCGCCTGGCGCTGGATTGGTATCACGTCGACGCTATCGGTAGAGGAAGAGCTGCAGAGCGCAGCTCCAACACAGCGGTAAGGAAACGGCCCGCAGGTAAGTAAAATTATTGTACTTCCAGGGCGTTTTCTAAACTCCGTAGGCTGGTGGGTAAACCAGGAGGAGTTAAATTAAAATATATATATATTTTTTTTAAATTGCGGGTAAAACGTGCGTCCCTGGGTGTAGAAAAGTCGGGACAGCAGATTATTGCGGAGCTGGTTCCGACACCGGTGGCCGTTGAAATACCCATTAGTGAGGCTTTGATTGCTCCACAAACAGAAACTTTGGAGGAAAACCCAGTGCCTAAAAAAATGTAAAAGAAAAGCTAAAAGGCCTGAGGTTTCTGAGGATTCTGATTCAGAAGGTCCAGAAAGAAAAGCCTTATGGCTCAGAATGGATCAAATGGAGAAAATGCTCCAAACTATAATCAACCAAGGGTCTAAATACCCAGAATATACCCAGGCAGCCCCTGAGGGGGTTCCATATCATGAATATGGTGCCAGTTTGAATTGGGAATTTGAAACTCCAGTGCCCGGGATTGGGCTGGAGGAAGTCTCCTTGAACAAGTTTCAGGAGTACCAGGGCTGTATGAGACAGACCCTGAAAGTGGTGATTGAGGTCCGGAGTACACGCCACAATACAAATATATTGATCCAGGTGTGACTGATGTGGCACAAAGTTTTGCTATACCTGGAGGAGGCGGTGAGGCCATGGAAGAAAACCTGGCGGCCAATATTAATTATATGGTCTCTCACCCGCTTCAAGAAGCTGTTATGGTTGAGACAGCAGAATTGTATAAAACACCTATTAATTGTGCCTCATTGAAGGTACCTACGGTGAATCCGGCTATTTGGGCGCCAATGTCATCGATGATGTGGGCGCAGGAGATTCGATTTCAAAGAATCCTCAAGCTGATTTCAGCTGGCATTACTGCCTTTGGAAGATAAGTGGAAGGTTGTGGAGTGACCAAAGTTCAGAAGCATATGTTGGCTTTATTCTGCAACTCATTTTTTGAGATAAATTGTATGAGGAAGATTGCCATTTGGCCTCTGTTACATCCAAGATTTGCAGGGTTGTGCAAGCCAAGCAATGTTCAAACTCCTGGTTATTTGTTCGGAGAAAATTTGTCTAAACAAATTAAAGAAATGGATGAAGAGGCAAAAACTATTGGCCTTATGAAACCCTTCAATTTTGGCCAGAGAAGGGCTGGTCATATGAAAAGGGGATTTGATTTTGGAGCTGGAACAAGCCGAGGCAGGAGTATGATAAGAAAGAATTACCAGCCAGCACAGCCGAATGTACACCCATTTATTGGGAAAAGGAGATAATTTCGTCCAGTTGGAGAGGTATAAAAACTTTATCCTATCAAAGAAGAATGTTTGGATGAACCTCAGATTGGTGGTAGACTCCGAATGTTTTATAATAAATGGGACAGTATAACAGCTGATCGTGTTGAATTAGATACTGTGTTAGGATCTACCATTGATTTTGTAGAAGGTATGGATCCATTGGGACAGAATAAGTCTAATCATTCTTTGATGTTTTCAGTTCTTGAAAAAAATCAAATTGACAAAGAGGTTAAGAATTTGTGTGAGAAAGGAGTTATTGAGAAAACAGGAGAGGATCCACATCAATTTGTATCAAATATTTCCCCAGACCAAAGAAAGATGGGGGTTGTAGAATCATTTTAGATCTCACACAATTGAATACATTTGTCCAGTATAAACATTTTAAAATGGACACATTCAACACTGCAATGCAGCTGGTATCAACAGGTTGTTATATGGCTACAATAGATTTGAAGGATGCATATTATTCGGTCCCAATTCATCATAGGTTTCGCAGGTATTTAAAGTTTAAATGGATGGGACAGCTGTGGCAATACAAAGCATTACCTAATGGATTAAGTTCAGCAACTAGATTGTTCACTAAATTGTTGAAGCCAGCATTTGCATTGCTAAGGCCATAAAAACACATCATTATGGCTTATCTAGATGACATTTTAATTGTCAATGCTAATCAGGAGTCAGTTGAAAAATCACTCAGCAACCACAAACTTGTTTGAAAAGTTGGGATTCCTGATTCACCCAACAAAATCTAAGTTACAGCCATCCCAAACCATTGAATAGCTGGGGTTTGTGATTAATTCAGTTACCATGTTGGTAACTTTACCAATGGATAAGGTGATAGATTTGACAAATGTGTGTCAGAACCTGATTAACAAACCTTATCCCTCCATCCGAGAAGTTGCTAAGGTTATTGGGAAGTTGGTAGCAGCATTTCAAGCAGTAGAATTTGGTCCACTACATTACCAAAATCTTCAAAGGGCAAAAACTCAAGCGCTTATTCAGCGAGCAGGCCATTTTGATAGGCCAATGCAATTGCCAAAGGAAGCCTTATCAGAATTGCATTGGTGGGTTGAGAATGTTCCACAAGCTGCTAAGAACATTTTAGTTCAGCAGCCAATAGTGTTTTTGCAAACTGACGCAAGTTCTCTCGGATGGGGGGCTACGGATAATGAGACCAGCTGTGGGGGCAGATGGGCTGTCCAAGAGGATTTATTGCTCCAAACATATGGTATTAATTATTTGGAGCTACTGGGAGCATTTTATGGATTAAAAGCTTATTGTTCTACATTAAAAGATTTGCATGTCCAAATACAAATAGACAATACCACAGCTGTGGCATATATCAATCACATGGGTGGTGTCAGATCAATATCATGTGATCATCTGGTAAACCAGATGTGGCAATGGTGTATTGGTAAAATATTTGGCTTTCAGCTATTTATCTCCCAGGGAGAGACAATGTTGTGGCAGACAAAAGATCACAAATATTTAAAGACAATACAGAGTGGATGTTAAATCCACAAATTTTCAAAAATATTGTCAGTCGGTATGGAGTACCGGACATTGATCTGTTTGCATCTAGATTGAATCACCAATTGCCCAAATACGTGTCTTGGGAACACGATCCAGGGGCAGTAGCGGTGGATGCTTTCTCGCTACACTGGGGGAATACGTTCTTTTATGCTTTTCCCCCATTCTGTCTGATTGGGCAATGTCTTAAGAAAATAGCGCAAGACGCTGCCAAAGGCATTTTGGTGGTGCCAAATTGGCCTACGCAGTCATGGTTCCCATTGATGCTTAAAATGATTGTTGAACCATGTATGACAATTCCCAGTTGCGACAATCTGTTGACACAACCAGTAACAAAAGAAATTCATCCATTGCATGATCGTATGAATTTGTTAATCTGCAGGTTCTGACCAGACCATTGCAAGAGTTTGAACTGTCGGACAGGACCGTGGATGTTATAGATGCAGCTTGGAGGAATAGCACTAAAAACAATATATGTCACATATAAGGAAATGTTAAGTTTTTGTACACAGTCAAAGATATCTTATCATACTGCAAACATTTCAAATGTATTGGAGTTCCTTGCTGGGTTACATTTTGATGAGCATTTGAGTTATAGTGCCATTAATTGTGCTCGTAGTGCATTGTCATCCTACTTAGGACAAATTTCTGATCAGGATTCAGTTGGGTCTCACCCATTAGTATCCCGATTCATGAAAGGAATTTTAATAAAAATCCTCCCAAGCCCAGATATACAGAATTTTGCGATGTTAGCATTGTTCTCACTTTGCTTAAGCAATGGACTCCAATTACTTCAATGTCTTTGCAGAAGTTAACATTGAAGGTAGTAATGTTAATGGCATTGGTATCAGCTCAAAGAGTACAAACTTTGCAATTGTTACGGTTGGATTGCATGCATGTGACTGCAGATAACATTGTGTTTTTTGTTTGACCTGATCAAACAAAGCAGACCAGGGAGAACTGGAGCTAAGGTAATGTTTAAAGCATATCCTATCGATGAAACATTGTGTGTAGTAAGCAGTTAACTCAATACATTGAGGTAACCAAAAATCTCAGAGGTTCTGAGGAAGCGTTATTGATAACACACAAAAAACCACATACAAAATTTCAGTTCAAACCATTTCTAGATGGTTAAAACAGGTTTTGGATCTAGCAGGAATAGTAACTGATGTGTTTAAATCTCACTCCACTAGGGCGGCAGCTACGTCCGCGGCGAAGGTACAGGACGTACCACTCGATCAAATTTTTAGAGGCCGCAGGGTGGTGTAGAGAGGAAACGTTTTCAAAGTTCTACAATAAACCTGTTGTCACGGTGCCAGGATTTGGGCACGCAGTACTGGGTTCTCTTTAAATGCTTGCTTTGTTTTATATTATCGATTTATATTATCGATTTATGTTACCATTGACATCATTTATCATTTTTCTTTTGTAATTTTCCCCTACGATAGAGGGGTTATTATTTAAAAAATTGTCCTTTTTTAAAGGACTTATTACATGAATTGTAACAATGTCTTAAAATACCATTTACTCACTACTGTTTTGACTAAACAGAGAGTCGTATGGAATGAATCTACGACATAAAAAACACAGAGCTTTAAAATCTTCACGTATTCACTCACGTGACTCCGAAGTAAAATAGTAAGATTAAACGAGAACTTACCTGTTGGAAGTTTGATCTTTATTTTATGAGGAGTTACGATGAGGGATTACGTGCCCTCCGCTCCCAACCCTCATAAAATAAATGATCATCTGGTAGTTCTAGTCTATGTTGGGCCTTACTATCTTACTCCGGCTATTGGTTCTGTGTTTTTCATGCCGCTGCTTTGAAGTATGCCGGTCCAGCGCCAGGCGGGGCTTCTTCACGTAATCCCTCATCGTATCTCCTCATAAAATAAAGATCAAACTTCCAACAGGTAAGTTCTCGTTTAATCTTAGTATTACGGATCGGGTGTACAACAGTAAAACCAGATATGGATCAAATCAGCTCATTGTGATTGATCTGCAGGAGTAACTCAACGGGTCAGGCAGCATCTCTGGAGAAAAGGAATTCAGTTTAGTTTATTGTCACATGTACTGAGGTGCATATACCGAGGTGTTTTGTTGCATCCTACCCAGTCAGCGGAAATACAATACATGATTACAATTGAGCCATTTACAGTGTATTTACATGATAAGGGAATAACGTTTAGTGCAAGGTAGAGCCAACAAAGTCTGATCAAGGATAGTCCGAGGGTCACCAATGAGCTAGATAGTAGTTCAGGACTGCTCTCTGGTTGTGGTAGAGTGGTTCAGTTGCCTGAATTGGTGATGTTTCGGGTTGAGACTCTTCAGACTGAGAATCAGGGGCGAGAGAAAACTAGAGGTATGAATAAGTTCAGAACAAATCAGAGCTGGCACTAATGACCAAGGGAAGGTGGAGCCCACAATGGTCCATTGTTGGCTGTGGAAGAGCGAGTCCGGGTTAAAATGTTGTCGTAAATGGCCTTATTTTAATCTTCTCATTAATATTAACTGCAGGTGATCCCCGCTCACAGAATCCCTTTGGTTTGATTTGCTCATGGTTTACTTCACTGATATCTTGTCAAATTTATTCCACAACATGACACATCTATGCAAATTAAGCAAACAAGCAATTCATTATTTATTCTCAGACTATGAAAAATATTCAGCTGGAGGGAATATTGGGGAAATAAGAAATGGGTGATAAACAAAATGTTATGTCAACATGTTGACTGTTGTTTACTATTTTGTCCTAATAAACTATGTGCATGTTTTGATAATATCCGTTTCAAATATGCCAGTCTTATGCCAATGAGTTATTGATTTTCATGAAGATCAATGTTCTTAACAATCGCAGATGATTCATTCAGAATGAAAGATTATTTGACAATGTTTTAATGTTTTGGCATATATTTCTAGTATATGCAATAGCAGAGAGTTGATCAATAGTAAATTAATAACTTATAATGTATCATTTACTACTGATTGCCGATTAGGTTTCAGGGCATATACACATTCCTACAGAATTTGCTTGCAAATTCCTGAGCTAACTCGTCAAACATTGATGATATCATTCGAGCATGTGTCACACATTACCCCCTTTCAGCAATACACATTCAGATTGCCAGATTTTTAAATCCATGTGTTAAAAGGGGCTTCGATGTTAACAATCCTGTAAAAAGCCACACATTCACTGACAACAGGTGAAACTCGGTTTAAACTGAAACCGGGTAATTACCACCAAAGGAAAAAAGGACCTCTCTGATCAACTCCCTGGTTACAGCACAGAATTCTAACTGCAACGCAAATCGTTTTTTGCACCCAAATCCTCTGATCAGTCCATAATAGCTGCACATGTCCTCTGATCGCACCACACACACACCGCCTTGCAATCGGTATGTACAACCAGCAGAAGATTCAGGCGGCTTTCAGCACCTGCGACATTGGACAGCTCCCAGTGTACAGGTTTTCTTCATATGTTGGAAGGAACTGCAGATGCTAGTTTAAACCGAAGATAGACATAAAAAAAAGCTGGAGTAACTTCAGACTGAAGAAGTCTCGACCCGAAACATCACCTATTACATTTCTCGAGGCCCGCTGAGTTACTCCAGCTTTTTATGTCTCTCAGATTTTCTTCATGTTGGAACATCCCCTTCACCAGACCAACAGCTTGCTATATGAGCGTCTGAACCAAACGTTGCCAATCCACATCAGCCAGAAATGCTGCCTGACCCGCTGAGTTACTCCAGCACTTTGTATCATTTTGCTCACTGTATCACGAGTGCCGCTCGATTGGACATATGTAGCCTACTTATACCCTTATACATTAACTCTAAATTAATTGTCAAACCGCACGCAAAAAGTTATTTACTTTTCAGACCAAGCGCAGTAATGAAAATCTACTTGTGAACGGATAATGTCTAACGCGGGCTTCAGTGACACTTCCCGATAGTAGTGCAGGAGACGCGGGGATTTCGAGTGGAAATGAATCACTTTCATTTCCACTCCGAGATGTTTGTTGATGATCATAAAATTGGTTTGACAGTATGAAAAACTTTGTGTAAATAAAATATCACCCGTTTATATTTAATTAGATTCGAGCCATGTGAGTTATTTGCACATAAATTTAAATTAAGAATAATTAACCTTGATCACCATTTCATAGTTTTGGCCTCCGTATCAAAGAATAAAAGTGACTTCTCAGCTTTACTAATTGTACCTATACCTTGTCTGAAGAAGGGTTTCAACCCGAAACGTTGTCTATTTCCTTCGCTCCATACGCGCTGAGTTTCTCCAGCATTTTTGTCTACCTTGTTCTTAAATTCATGTTACAGGAGCAGAATTAGACCATTCGGCCCATCAAGTATACTCCACCATTCAATCATGGCTGATTTATCTTTCCCTCTCAATCCCATTCTCCTGCCTTCTCCCCATAACCCGCGTTATCAGAGTGGAGTTTAGTGTAGAGTTATAGCAAGGAAACCGGCCTTTCAGCCAACCAAGTCTGCATTGACCATCGGCCACCTCTTCACGCTATTTCTATGCGATCCCGCTTTCACATCTAATGCCAAAACATTAGGGACAATTTTACAGAGGCCAATCAACCTACAAGCCAGCACTTCTTTTGGATATGGAGCACCCAGAGGAAACCCACGCAGTCACAGAGAGAACGTGCAAACTCCGCACAGTCAGAGGTCTAGATCAAACCAGGGTCCCTGGCGCTGTGAGGCAGCAGCTCTACCAGCTAAGTATCTCCAAAGGTTATACATTTGTACCACAGCTAACCATGGGACATATTATCCCAGAAATTCCTCATTCTACGTTCTCCAGGCTACAAATGCAGAAATTTATGGATATCTGGAAACAACACAAAATAGAAATCCTATATACATATCGTGTCAAAGATACAGTGCCTCACCTGTCCATGCCAACCATCAAGCACCCATTTTAACATGTCCAACATTGGCCCACTTTATCTTCCCCACATTCCCATCACTGCCCTCCCCCCCCCCCCCCCACACCACCACCACCACCCCCACCCCACCCCTCTCCAAATTCTACCAATGTTTGCACTTCTTAAGCATATTCCCATCAACTGACTCCTCCTCATCTACTCACTCATCGACACACACACATACAGCAGCTACTCATTGTTGTGGTGTGAGATTAAGCTGGAGCACCACAGTTACAGACTGAATGTACACAACACCCGTGGTCGGGATTGAACACAGATCACTGGTGTTCAAAGACGGTGCTCCCACTGGGTGCCCTGCAGCTTGCACATTCTGTTCCAGAAGCACAACCATCAGTATTCTGCTTTAGTGATGTTGGTTCAAGAATAAACATTAGAAGGCCTAATATCTCCTTGGTTCATCTTTGAACTAGTGTCAGGAGATATTTCACCTCCATCTGAATGATCGGACTCGATCGTGATTTAATATCACATCCAAAATATAAATGAAAGAATTGATCAAAAATGATTTATAGTCTCAAACATTTTGCTACATCTAATTAAATGGATTGATCAGGTGAATTGCTCCGAGTGAGTAGGGAGTGTTGTGCATGAACACCTCATCACAGAGACCATTGGTTTGATGCATGATGGCAATCACAAAGGACATTAGCACTTTACAATCTGTGCAGAAAGAGCCTGCAGGCAGATGGGTAAGTTTGCATTCATATAGCATTCTTAATGTGATGAATCAAATCAAGAAGCTTCACGGGAACATTTGCAAACAAGGTCTGATGCTGAGCCACAAGGTGGGTCATTAGTACTGGTGACCAAAAGCTTTGTTCAAGAAATTCACTGCAAGGAATGTCATATCCAAAGAGATGAATGAGAGAGCATGCAAAAGTGTGTGTGTGTGTGTGTGTGTGTGTGTGTGTGTGTGTGTGTGTGTGTGTGTGTGTGTGTGTGTGTGTGTGTGTGTGTGTGTGTGTGTGTGTGTGTGTGTGTGTGTGTGTGTCTGTGTGGAGAGACGAGCCAGAACGACGGAGAGAATGGTGCCTCAGTGCGTAGTTTAGTTTTAGTTTGGTTCAGAGATATAGCATGGATACAGGCCCTTTGGCCCACTGAGACCATGCAAACCAACAATCACCCATACATTAGTTCTATCCTACACACTAGGGACAATTTACAGAAGCCAATTAATCTACAAACCTGTGGGTTTGAAATGTGGGAGGAAACTGGAGGAAAACTATGCAGTCACAGGGAGAACATAAATACTCCCTACAGACATAACCCTAGGTCAGGATTGAACCTGGGCCTCTGGCATTGTAAGGCAGCAACTCTACCGCTGCACCACTGTGCCGCCCTGGAAATGGTTGAGCGTTTCAAGTTCCTTGATGATATTACCTCTCATGGACCTACCACATTTATGCAATAACTAACAAAGTACACCAACACATCTATTGCTGGAGAAGTCTGAGGACATTCAGCATGTCTCCAATGACACTTACAAACATCTACAGATGCATCAAATAAAGCATACTTTGGGTTGCATCAAATCTTTGTTTGGGAACAACTCTGCCCAAGACCTCAAGAAACTGCAGAGAGTTGATAATGTAGCCCATTCCGTCACACAGACCACACTTCCCCCATTGACTCTATCTACACTTCACGTTGCCTCGTAAAACATAATTAAAGACTTGTCCCACCCCTGGTCATTCCTTCTTCTCTTGCTCCCATCCAGCAAAAGATACAGAAGCTTGAAAACAAGCACCAGTGGACTCATGAACAGCTTTCCCCCCTCTGTTAACAGGCTTCTGAACGGTCCGTCCATAAGCTAGCGTACTATCTGATTCATCTCTACCGCATTGGTTGTGGACATTTGGCTATGGAACTGATGCGGTGCAATCCAGATAAATATATTCTACACTCTGTATCTTCCCTTCTGCTCTACCTATTGCACTTGCGTTTGACTTAATTGACTATAGTAGTATCTGATCGGTTTGGATAGCATGCAAAACAAAGCTTTTCACTGAATCTTGGTACACATGATAATAATAAGAAACCTAAATGGTGAATTCCAACAGGTCACAATACTGAGTGACAAAATGTCTCCTTAACCCAGTCCCAAGTACCCTCTTATTCCAAGAGTGTTTTACCAGCTGCTCACCACAGTAAAAACATCCTCTCTGCATTCTACCAAGCCTTATAAGAATTGTATATGTTTCAATGAGATCATCTCCCATTCTTCTATCTCCATGGGATATTGGTCGACAATGCTTTTAAGTAAATAGTCATCAATTAGTTGCACTCTCCTGTCCTTCTCCCTCATTGAACACAATAACTGCCTTCAATGTACAGTCAATCTTTAAAGCTACCAGTTACCCGGCACCGCTTCATAATAGATATAATTATTTCTATTTGTCTTTGCTCCAAGATAGAAACCCAGGTTGAGATAACTTGAGATAATCTCGCCTAAATGGTCTCAACACCCTTCGTATAATGTGGATCTAAAAGTGGATGTCATGCACTAATCATTCATTCTCTTCACATCTGCTGGATTTCAGATCTTAACCACAATACAAGGCTTCTAATTAGCTTGATTTCCAAAAAGCTACTTGAGATAAAATAATAATTTGCAATTACAAAGATACCCCGGCATATCTATTGTTCACTATAAGTATCACTACAGTAGGTATGTTACAAAACTTACTTTTAGCGGTGTTGCAGTTCTGTCACCGGCCGTGTGCATGACTTTGGCGCCTTTTGGGGGGGGGGGGGGGGGGTTAAAATGCGGTTTTCCCCTTGCCATCCGGAGCTTCATTTTCTCGGAGTGCGAGCTTTTGCTAAAGATTCGTTCTGACTGACTTTTTAAATCGCCCGACTATTTCAGAGCTGCAGTAAAATAAAAATTAGCTCCTAATGCCGTGAACGCCGACGACGGGGATGGATTTTACGTAGGGGACAGGTAAATGAAAGCTGTTTATTTTTTCATATAAACTTGTTTGTTTAGATTACCTTATTCAACATTTCACGTTGCAATGTTAATTCCCCATATGAACTGGCAGAAATTTTCCTGCCGATATGGGGTTTAAATTCACCGCAGCCGCAACGTTCCAATCCATCACGTTCCAGAAAATCCCACTCGCAAGCTGATTTATATGGCCATTAATCTACAGGCATTAAACACCAAATTCCTTCAAATTGGCCTATAAATTAATGACAATTAGATTTTAAAATCATGTTATATTGTGAATTCTTGTGTGAATGTTATTTGGACACTCAGGCTTTAAAAAAATGTTAATTTTTTTAAAGAAATGGATAGATGTTTAGATCTAGTAATTGAATATTGTAATTAGCTACAATTAGGTAACTAACTAATTATATGCTTTAATTTCAGGTCATCCGAGTAAGATTGTTTCATATTTGTTTCAGAATGCTTCAATCTATAATAACTGAAAATTTCTTTCAGTTCTCTTAATTTTTAAGAAAGTAATGGGCTTTTGACTGTCCTCGATCACAGCTTTTGTGTTAAGTCAACAGAAAAGCAATAGGAAACAAGTTGTTAATTTCCGAGTATGAAAATGACCATAACTTTTTTAATACTGAAGATATGAAAGTGAATTAGGTGTCAAATTAAACTTTTTATGCTTTATCTGATGGGATAAATTGCAGACTTGATTTTTAAAATCTCAAAATGTTGTAACATTGCTAACTACAGTATCACTATAATGTGATAGTTTGAGAGAAAACCATTGAGGACCATAATCCAAGTACCATACTCCTTGCCCTTGATGATAGTGAAAGCTATAAATAACTCTGACATTAATAATGTGGGCTTGATGGAAATTAATACCCAGTTGATTATTGGGAATTAATACAATCATCATTATATACATAAAACATGTCATTTTAATGTTATTTTGTCATCACACCCAAGCTTGTGAAGCATATCAGAAACCGAGTAAATGAGTGATCTTGTTGGCTTGCTCTGAGTCAACAGCCAAAACAACAGTAAATACATTTCTTGAACTAGATTGTGCATTTTAATGAACAGCCACAGAGACTGAGTTCAAGGTAAAATTCAATCTTGGTATCCCAAAAAATTGGTGCTAAACACAAAACTGTAAGTGATTTATAACGCTGCATGGATGTTTCACATTAAGGGTAGCTACCAATTACTATATTCATGACTGCTCTCTGTGTTACAAAATTATGCCTGAACGGACTTCACCTGTTCAGCTGCTGAAAATACAACTAATTTGAAGAGAGTGAATGGATTGTGATGAAAAGCATTTATTTTAAACGCATACCTCAAAAATAGTACCTACATTTAATGCATTTACTGTACAAAAGAGGGTCAAGATAATATTGAAAATAGTTACCATGGCAACGGCAGACAAAAGAGGAGAGATTTTAAACAAAAAAGCACAGGGGTCAACTCCAAAATGACAGTATGCTACAAAAATATGAAGCTCCAACCTTTGTTCATTTTATTGCAGAGCAGTTGGCATGGAGGACAGACTACACCAATCAGTGACATGTTAGATTCTGTAGTGACGAGATTGGATCACGGTTATTGGCATGGCTTCGCTGTTAATGAGATATCATTTATCATCAACTGTGGCCATAGCACGTTCCGTGTAAAATATGGGCTTGAAGCTGTTCATTGCAAAAAAGGCCCTGGTACCAAGAGAAAATATTAGATACTTGGCTTAAATGTATTTTATAGATTACACAATGCATAATTATTTGCATAGCAGTAATTACCACGGGTGGTTTTCTTGGAAGCCAGTCACCACTATGAAAATATATATATATATATATATATATATATATATATATATATAAAAATTAGGATTGCAATGCCCGTTCCCTTGAAGTGTCTTGCCATAATATCTCACTTAACAAAACAGTGTGTACCGACTTGCAGAGAGACCCAGGTAATATCTAGGATGCTGTGGCAATGACAGTCATGAGGGCTGTTGATTGTGTGGATGGGAAGAGACCTTTCCAAATGGCAGAGAGCAGAGAGCATCACTTCTGATAAGAGGGGGAGAGGGGATCAGGAGAAGAACTTTCTTATCCGAGGAGCAGACAGAATCTGGAACTCTGAGTGGGTGATGGAGGAAAGTCTCTCTTATCTATATTTAGTAAGTATCTGGATGAACGTTTAAATCACCAAGGCACAGCAGACTAAGAGCCAGGTCCTGGACTAGAGGGTATTAGCTATATGGAGAGGTTGGACAAACCAGGATAATGATGGATTTTCACTGGAGCATCAGCTAATGTGGGGAGACCTGATAGAACTATATAAAATTAGGAGAGGGTGTATTATGGATAAGGTATATAGTCTGAGGTTTAATCCCAGAGTGGAAATGTCAAACACTCGAGGGCATAGCTCAAGGCTAGAGGGTAAACGTTTAAAGGAGAAGTGTGGAGCTAGTTATTTTTACACCGAGAGTTATGAGTGCCTGCGTGGTGGTTGCGGAAGCAGATATGCTGGTGATGTTTCAGAGGCTTAAAGATAGGCACGTGGATATGCAGAGAAAGGAGGGATGTGTATCACATATAGGCAGAGGTGATTAACTTGGCATCATCTTCAGCATGGACATTGTGAGCTGAGGGGCCTGTTCGTGTTATGTGTGATTATGGAAAATCGGATCAGTATAGGTGGCCACTCGATGGTGCGAAGGGCCTATATCTGCACTGCATGACTCTATGGCATGGTGCTGAGTGTTTCAAAGGTGTGTCATAGACGCAACACTCAATGGCAGAAGCACAGATGGCTCTCCCACTTTCCAAACAAGGGACCATTGACCTAAAATGTAACTGGAACAGCCTCAGTGCTATCACCCCTCCCCAAAAAGAGCAGTTCAGAGATTGAGACTAAGATGAGTGAATTACTACTCCCTGACATGCCAAATCGCTTCCACCATAGAGTGGAAGCAAAGAGTATGAAGAATGGAGTTCACTTGTCTAGCTTTGGACTGGACTTTACAGATACAGTGTGGAAATAGGCCCTTCGGCCCACCGCGTCCATGCCGACCAATAATCACCCTACACTCGCACTACCCTACACATCAGAGACAATTTACAATTTTACAGAAGCCATTTAAACTGCAAATCTGCACGTCTTTGGAGTGCGGGAGGAAACCAGAGCAGCCGGAGGAAAACCCACGTGGTCACAGGGAGATCGTACAGACAGCACACATAGTCAGGATCAAACTCAGGTCTCTGGTGCTGTAAGACATCGACTCTACCACTGCGCCACCTTGCCGCTCCTAATGAGCCCAACTCTAACAATATGCCAGGAACTGAATGCTATTCAGGACAACTGGTCTTTGGTTTAAAAAAACTCTCAGCCTCCACTCTACAGTATATAAGATGCTACAGTCAGAACCCTGTGTAAGATACATGGTGATAACTCTCTTTCAACTCTAACTCACAAATCCTTTATCTCTACCAACAAGAAGGCAAGTGGGCAACAGGTGGCTGGAACAGCTCTCCTTGCAGGTTGTCCTCCATCCTAGAGAGTGGCCGGACATTGAATATGGAAGATGGGATGTAATGTTACCATTGTATAAGACTTTGGCAAAGCAGCACTTAAGAATAACGTGTCCAGTTGTGGTCACCCTGCTATAGGAAGGATGTTGTTATGCTGCAAAAAATGCAGAGAAGACTTACGAGGACGTTGCCAGGACTTTAGGGCCTGAGCTATTGGACAGGCTTGGACTTTATTCCTTGGAGCGCAGGAGGAATTTTTCACACAGAGAGTGGTGAGTCTGCGGAATTCTCTGCCAGAGGGCGGTGGAAGTTGGCTCTCTGGATTCTTTCAGGAGAGAGCTAGTTAGAGCTCTTCAAGACAGCAGAGTCAGGGGATTTGGGGAGAAGGCAGGAACGAGGTACTGATTGAGAATGATCAGCCATGATCACATTGAATGGCGGTGCTGGCTCAAAGGGCCGAATGGCCTACTCTTGCACCTATTGTCTATTGAGGCTGCGTGGTGATCTTATAAAGGTTGTATAAGATCACGTGGGGAATAGATAGGGGGAATGCACAGTCTTTTATCCAGAGGAGGGCAAACAAGAACCAGAGGACATAGATTTGAGATGGTGGGGGGGGGGGGGGGTTGAGCTGTGTCACTCCATGGATCTGTAAAATGCAGGGATTACTGTTTTGTTCTGTTTCGGTCCTCTAACTTTCTACTCAACGACACAGTGGGAGCTACCCACCCGAAGCTTGTAAATAGTGACAGAAACACGGATAATCACCCCTTCCTTCGGGCCAATTAGCCATTGGGTAATAAATAGTCGTTTTGCCAGCGACACCGGCCATCAGAGGTCTAACGCTGGGTTGGATGCAAAGTCAAATGACAATCCAGCCTACAATTATGTTCCACCGGAAACGAGCCAGGATTAGTATTCCGGGTGGAAGCACAACGCGGGCGACGTAGAAAGCGACACCTGCTGCTAATAGATATATTGTCGCTATATTTCCATTATTCTTTTCCGTATGTTTGACAATCTGACCTTGAATTAATTCCAAGTCCTGTGTCCATCGAAAGGGTTAAAGTGCAATTGAAAGAAGAGCAAAGATAATTCGGCCTCCCATGTTCTCTTTTGCACATGCCAGCCGCTAACTTGGCAATGTAATACAATAAAACATTAATCTCAGTGCAATTTAGAAGCTACTTAGCGTGCGATTGGAAACTCAAGCGTACATCTAATGCTTTCTGTGGCTGAAGGGCTGTTTCTGGAATAGCTTGACGAAATTAAAGCTGGAAGTCCGGTTCTTAAAGGACAGGAGGAGGTAGTTAGTTGTGGCAAGTACAGCAACAACAAAAACAACAACAGCCGCCTGCATTCCTTGTTTTTGCAGGACAAGTTTCAAATCTAGGAGCGGGGGTGGGTGTGGATAAAAGTAAATGCACCCCCCCCCCCCACTCCCCTCTTCGCGCCTCTGTGTATCTGGCAACGGGTCTCCTTTCAACTAGATCTCAAATACAAATCAAAACTGCACGCACCTTTCATCTGCAGTGGATTAAAAACAAATACGCGCGGGAAAAGATAGGCGGATATTAAATATTCTAATCTCCCAGGGAGACAGAAACGCTCTGAAATATATTTATAATTATATACACACACACATATGTATATTTATCTGTGTATCTATATATATGTGTGTGTGTGTCTGTGTATATTTGTCTGTGTACATGTGTGTGTGTGCGTAATTATATATATATATATAATATATATATATATATATATACACAGTGCATGCATATACCCATACATAGATACACACATACAGATATATAGACCCATAAACACACACACATATAAACACACATGGAGATATATATACCCATACATACATATACCCTTACATAAATGTATACACACACACATATATATATATACATTTACATACATACACACATACCCCTCATGCACACATTTGTGTCTATATTTATGTGCACACACACAAACATATATACACACATGCACCACACTAATCTTCGTTGCGGTGCATGTTTCACCGATTGGGCCAGGTCAAGTTTGCTAGATCTGTCCCGCAGTGAGAGTGTACTGGTCGTGAGCACGGGATTCGCAGCGTGTCAGGCATTTTAAACAAAGATAGATCCTGTAATTAAACTACCCGGCTATAAGCAGTCGGCCTGAAGGGAACGATAAATCTTAATGACTTCTTATTCTCGCTATCAGCTGTAAGAAAATGTACATGACCACACGGCATCGCTGGCGCCGAATCCCTGCGGAATAGCTGGAGTAATCATAAAACTGGACGGGAAACTGTACTCGCGGGTCAGATCCTCTTAGACCCGGTGCATAACCGGCGACCACAAGGCGAAATGTATCCAATAAATATAACCCCTGTGCTGACCAGAGGGACATCTGCAGACAGGAATTATGTAAAGGTTGCCCAGGCGATATGCAAACACAACTTCTTCAACACATAACCGAGGCTTACACGGTAGCAAGCAGCACGCCGTTGCATGAGATGTGCAACACAAGGCCACGCAGCGCCCGGATCACTATTGTCTCAATGTCTATTAAAGTCCCCCGCTTCAGACAAACGTATCAGATGAAGCAGAGCCCGACCTTTGCCACAGTCAGGAGGGCTGGTGCGTTAACCCCCTCAAATATCAAGCCCAGGGGAACAAACCCAGACGCGGGAGTTGGCGGCACAGAGGAGAAAACTTGACGACAGGCAACTTGAAACGGCGCGGTGGGGGGACTTAAGTGTAAGCTTAAAGGAAGCAGGCGGAAGGGAGGAGAGGAGAGCGGAGGGGAGGAGAGGGGAGGGGAGAAGAGGGGTGGAGAGCAGAGGGGAGGAGAGCGGAGCCGGAGGAGAGCGGAGGGGAGGAGAGCGGAGTGGAGGAGAGGGGAGTGGAAAGAGAGAGGAAGGATTGGGATTGAAGGCAAAAGAGCCCCGTGGGGCAATACAAACATATTGAGATCCTCCCTGTCCCTCTCGCTCACACACACACACACACACACATATGCATATCGGCACCCGGCGACACACGTATGTACAACACTAAACAAATGAAGATTGCTCTCACATCATCTTCGCTCTGCTCGTACTGGAAGCGGGGCCGGTTCTCTTCCAGGGGCCGTGGGTTTTTGCCCGCGGTGTCGTCCTCGGGGTATTGTCCCGCCAGGAGGTGACTGCCTTCAGCGGGGGCTGGGTAAGACCTGGAAGTGTTGATCTGCCCAGTGATCCTCTGATACAGCGAAGCCATAAAGTCGGCTCTGGGAGTCAAGTGCAAGGGCGCGGGCAACTTCGATCTAGCCTCGTCGGCCGAGAGAGGAGAAGATAAAGGACAGGGAGAGGAGAGAGGGGAGGGGGCGGACAGAGAGAAGAGAGACAGGGAGAGAGAGAGATTGCAGAGGCAGATGTGAAGTGGGAGGCGAGGGGAGAGGGGTTTCTGGATGGGGCCAGGCCTAACGGTAGTATTCCGGCATCTGATGATGATCGGCCGTCCTGGAGAAGCAACCGTTGGAGTTCAGCTCTCCGTCAACATGCGGCAGGAGAGGGGGGTTCAACACAGTGTGGCGGTGGGAGGGGTTCGTTCTCGCCGTTGTTGCAATGAGGGCACGCCGCGCTCCTCTCTCTCCCTCTCTCTGCCTTGTCTGATCTCACGGCGGCCACAGCGCTGCCCGGCTTTCAAAACAAACACTGTGACTGCTCGCAGGAACAGCAACGGGGGGGGGGGGGGGGGGGGGGGAGGAAGACAGGACAGCTTACTCCTCGTCTCTTCCCCTCTCCTATGATGCCCTGGAATGATATCCGTCTGCCCCCCCCCCCCCCCCAGTTGCAAGAGAGAGGAGAGAGAAGGGAGAGGGGAGGAGAGAGGAGAATGAGGGGATGGGAGAGACAAGGCTAGAGAGAGAAAGACATGGGATATAAGAGCTTCTGCAGCAGGCAAGTGTCCCGCTTATCCATTTCAGTGCAGCAAAGGGTTTGCACATTGGCACATTGGAGTGAGCAAGGCTTTTGCCCCCCCTCCCCCCCCCCCCCCCCCCATATGTTATCAACGGATGTTTTGCTTTTTGCTGATAGACACAAAATGCTGGAGTAACTCAGCGGGGCAGGCAGCATCTTTCTCTGGAGATAAAGAATGGATGACATTTCGGGTCGAGACCCTTCTTCAGAGTGATAATCGTGGGAGAGTTAAACTGGGGGTATGACAAGGTACAGAACAAATCAGAGCTGGCACCGATGTTCCATTGTTGGCTGTGGAAGAGGAGAGAACGAAACAGTGAAACTAGCAGGACGACCGGGGAGAGGGAGGGACGGGGAGAAGGAGGGAGAGACCTTTTCGCTTTCTGACTTTCCCCCACCCCTCGGCAAGGCGGAGTGTTTAGGTTGCAGCGTTAAAGCGGGCTGCAGCACCACTCCGTGGAGGAGTCTGTTCAAAGCACCGAGAGTGGTGCCGTCTTCGCTGTTCTCTCCCCCCCCCCCCCCCTCTCCCTCCACTCTCCCAGCTCAGCCAGACGAAGGGCGCACAGTTGTCCGTCCGACCGCTAACGTTCGTCAGTCTTGAGGTCGACTTGCCTTCATTAAATGAAAGGCTTCCATTAAAAGAAGACAGCGACGCTGGCGGCCTTCCAAGGCACCTTGCAGTCAATTAAGTCCTTACTTTTCGAAGTACATCCACTCTCCAACGTTTGAAAATGTGCCACCATTCTTTTTCCCTTTACTCTGAATTATACCGATTCTTAAACGTTCCCTATACCGAACATGCAGTGGAATTCCTTAACCTAAAGGCTGCATGCAGACATTTTAGGAGCAGGCTTAAGAAAAGAATTTCAATGTATCTAAACACATGTAACAACAAATGACCAATCGGTTCGCACACAGCATTGACAATAGCGGGTGATATGGTAGGGACCGACTTGCACCTCATTGAAACTTACTGAATAGTGAAAGACCTGGATGGAGTGGATGTGGAGAGGATGTTTCTAATAGTGGGGGAGTCTAGGACCAGAGAGCACCGCCTCAGAATAGAAGGACGTTTTGCAGAAGGCTCTCTGACCCTGACTGGTTTCTCTCATCACAAATACTGCCTGACTGTCTGTGTTCTTCCAGCATTTGTGTTTTGTTTCATAAGGGGGATCGGACAGAAGTTTAGACAACGAAGAGAGGAACGGATATAGCGCTGACATGTCAGACCCTTTCCCCCAAGATCGGAATCTCAAGGACTAGAGGGCATAGCTTTAAAGTCTTTAAACTCTTTAAATCCTTTAGATTTGTGGAGGGGCAAGTATTTTACACGGAGGGTGGTGGGTACCTGGGACGCATCGCCAGGGGTGGTGGTGGAGGTGGAGGCAGATACTAACCATAGTGGCATTAAGAGGCTTTTGAGTAGGCACATGGATTATACGGCGAATGGATCATGTACAGGCAGAGGAGATTC
Organism: Raja brachyura; assembly: GCA_963514005.1. The sequence continues at coordinate 114,655,480 of OY740782.1, read as the reverse complement.
ATTTAAATTGGTTTTACGTTCAACACGGACACTGGGCCTGTTTCCGTGCTATTGTTGTTCTATGCTCTGGCAACAGTTTTGTTTGGTTCGCTTCTCCCTGAGTTCTGAGGAAGCCCCCTTGCCCGAAATGTTAACCGGTTCCCTGACCACGAGAAGACGTACAATGCTGCAGTATCTCAGCGGGTCTGAAGAAGGGTCCCGACCTGAAACGTCACCTATCCATGTTCTCCGTGGATGCTGCCTGACCCGCTGAGTTATTCCAGCACTTTGCGCCGTTTCTTCGTAAACCAGCATCCGCAGTTCTTACTTTCTGCCCTCTTACCACAGATGCTGCTTGACGGGTTGAGTTCTTCCAGCGTTTGTTTTTGGTCTCGATCTGAACCGTCACGTATTTCTTTTTTCCAGGGATGCTGCCTAAACCCTCCATCTGTTTGTGTCAATCTAGTCACTTGAGTCTGAAAAAGGGTTACGACCCGAAACGTCACAAATTCCCTCTCTGCATAGACGCTGCCTGTCCCGCTGAGTTACTCCAACTTTGTGTGTCTATCTTCGGTGTAAACCAGCATCTGTAGTTCCCTCTTACGCGAAGAATGACTAGATTATCTCCTCCGGATAAATTAAAGCAGGGGCACCAGAGACGACCTCGCTGCTGTCGGGAATGCGAAACGACAGCACGAAATTAATTGTCAGTTCATTATCATTATGGCCGGAATTAGGGATGCGCACCCAGATCAGACAGGAACGTTCAAAGTATTGAATTCATCGGATTTATAGCTACCCCGTCGATCGAACCAGTTGAGGTGACCAACAGTTGTACGCCCACTCACACTCAGAGGGAAAATACTAAAGTTCCCAATGGCCATAAATAAAATGAAATAAAAGTTAAAAATAAAAGGAACGTTATGGCTGCAGGCTAAAGACTGGGGATCAGAATCAATTTACTGGAAGCAAATTGGCTACGGCGCGGAATTGTGTTTCTCCTAAGCCACCATTTCCAATTACAAGCAGATGATTAACCGCTGGTTCCCCAACAAGAGCTCAATGCTCACCACCGACCACAAAGGTTAATAAAGGTTTCGTGGTCGTAATACAATGGCAGTCTCATTCCAAAATATCCCCGATTTCAACCTAACGGCAGGCGATGCAATTAATCCAAGTGTCTCCAACCCACTTGCAACAAATGCTGTACTCGACAACAAGTCTAAAACTGAAGAAGGGTCCCGACCCTAAACGTCATAGAGTCATACAGCGTGGAAACAGGTCCTACTGCCCTACTTGCCCACACCTACCAACATGTCCCGTCTACTCTGGTCCCACCTGCCTGCGTTTGGCCCACAACCCTCTAAACCTATCCTATCCAGTTATCTGTCCAGACGTGGTAGCCTTCTGACTCACTATAATTCCATTTGTGCTTCGAATCATGGAAAATGTGGACAGAAAAAGACGATTAAACCACAATGGTTTCTTTGCTGTTGTTATCAGACTCTTGAATCAACCCCTCATGTCAAAGAGTTTGGAAACAAGTCCTTCCGCCCAACTTGCCCACGTCGACTAACATGTCCCCATCCACACTAATCCCACCTGCTTGCGTTTGGTCCATATCCCTGTAAGCCTATCCTATCTATGTACCTGTCAACATATTTCTTAACACTGCAATATTACCTGCCTCAACTACCTCATCCGACAGCTCGTTTCATACACGCACCACCCTTTGCCCCTCAGGTTCCTATTAAATCTTTCCCTCCTTACCTTTAACCTATGTCCTCTGCTTCTTAATTCCCCAAGTCTGGGTAAAAAAAAACTTGTGCACCTCCATAGGATCACCCTCACCCTCATGTACTCCAAGGAATATATTCCTAGCCTGCACTATTTTTCCCTACAGCCCAGGTCCTTGACACCTGGCACCATCATCGTAAATCTTCACTGTATCTTTTCCAGCGGGACAAGATAATGCTAAGAATGAATCCCCAAACATCCTATCTACAATTTGCAGGCCATGCACTTATTTAAAATCTGCACTTTCTCTGCACTATATTCTGCACTCTGATTATTTCCTCTGTTTGCGCTGCCCGCTATACTCACGTAAGGTATAATCTACTTGAATTGCATGCAAAACAAAACATTTTGCTGCATCCCAGTAGATATGACAATAATAAATCAACACCATAATAAAGCAAGGAGTGGATACATGGAACAGCAAGTGCTCGTTCACAAAAAAGACACAGTGCTGGAGTAACACAGTGGGTCAGGCAGCATGAGTAGGGAACATGGATAGGTGACAGGTCTGAAGAAGCGTCGCGACCTGAAACGTCTCCTATCCATGTTCTCCAGTAACTCACCGAGTTACTCCAGCAAACAGTTCTCATATGCCTGGAGAATTAGAATTGGACATGATATTCAAGATACCATCTGACCAGATAAACAATAGCTTTATGCATCAGCAGTTCTCCAATTCTACAAACTTCTCATACTCTCCCTATTTCCCCCAACATTCCCCCACTCACCCTCTCACCCTTTCCCCACCTCCTGGAGTCTCACCAATTTCTCCCCTCCACCACCACTCACATTCCTTCCTCTAGCTTCATAATTCACAACACATTAATCCTCTCATACCTTCTGTCTTTTCATCTCTTGCTTTTGTCCAACCATGTATCTATAATGCCCCCCACCCAGCTGCATCAACTTGCCTGGCTTTGCCTGACCTCTCTTCCAGCTCTCTATCCCACCCCCCCCCCCCCAGCCCAATAATCAGACTGAAAAAGAGTCTCAACTTGAAACCCCACCTACCATGTTCTCCAAGGATGCTGACTGATGAGCTGAATGACTCCAGCACTTTATGCCTTTTTTTGTAAACCAGTACCTGCAGTTCTTATATGTATAGTACTTTCATGTTGCCTTATATCTACAGCCACCTCTTTTAAGCTTGCTGAATAGTTAAAGGCCAGAATGGAGTAGATGTGGAGAGGGTGTTTCCAATAGTGGGAGAGTCGAGGAGCAGAGACCACAGACTCTGAAATAATGGACGTATCTTTAGAAAGGAAAAATGAGGAGGAATTTCTTTAGTCAGAGGGTGGTGAATCTGTGGAATTCATTGCCACAGGCTGTGGAGGCTGTAATTTGATATTTTTCAAGCAGATATTGAGATTCTTGATTAGTAAGGTGTCAAGCGTTATGGGGAGAAGGGAGGAGAATGGGGTTGAGAGGGAAATATAGAACAGCCGTGATTGAATGGTGGAGTAGACTTAATGGGCCAAATAGCTTAATTCTGCTCTTAGAACTTCTGAACTTTCTACTATTGTGGCTACTTAACATCTTATGGTGCATGGGATCTGTTATATGTGCTTAACATGGGGTCCTCACCCATCTTAATCTATTTGTATATCGTACTTGTTACTTTGTCCTGAATTTTGAATAAACTACATTAAATTCGATCTGTTATTGCTCTCATACTCTCCAATACTGAGCTGCTTCCAAGCCTCATTTGCAACTCTCAAAACTTTGCACTGAATTTCAGAGCGCGTCACAATGGAAGATATAAAGTTACTTGCCAACTCAATAATTCCCTTCTCTCTGTCACAAATCATGAAAACATATATTTTTTCTAAATCAGATGAAAGTACAATTGTTCTTTGGAGGAATGTTGTCCATTATTTGAGAAATATTTTCATTAAAAATTAAAATGTAATATAGAATCATAGAATCAAAATCTCAGAAAAACAGCAGCAAAAATCTCCAATGTCTTAAAACATAACTTGCTTTTCAAATGATTCATATTCAAGTTATTGAAAAGTTCATTTTTCCTCATATCTTTGAAAAGACCATGCGGCCCATCGAGTCTATACCAGCTCATAGGGCAATCCCAGGAGTTTACCCTGTAATCTACGCTAGATTTTCATTAGTTCCTCCCCTCTACCTTGATAGTTTAATTCAGCGAAAAAACGATGTATGATTACAATCAAGCCATCCACAGTGTACAGTTATAGGATAAAGGGAATAACATTTAGTGCAAGATAAAGTCCAGTGAGGACCAATAAAAGATAGACCAAGGGCCTCTGAAGAGGTAAATGGTAGGTTAGGAACACTCTATAGTTGGTGATAGGATAGTTTGGTTGCCTGATAACAGCAGGGATGAAACTGTCCCTGAATCTGGAGGCATGTGTTTTAACACTTCTGTTGGTCTTGGCTGAGGGGAGAGGGGAGAAGAGGGAGTGACCAAGGTCAGACTGGTTCTTGATTATGCTGTTGGCCTTGCTGAGGCAGTGTGAAGAGGCGATGGAGTCAATTGAAGAGAGGTTGGTTTGTGTGATGACCTGGGCTGCATCCACAACACTCTGCAATTTCTTGCAGTCTTGGGTGCAGCTGCTCCCCAACAATGCTATGATGCGTTCTAATAAAATACTTTCTATGGCGCATCTGAAGAAGTTGATGAGAGTTGTTGGGGAAATGCCATACTACCTAAGCCTTGCATGGAAGTTAAGGCATTGGTGTGCTTTCTTGGCCATTGGAGATAACAAACAACAGCTGTCCCAGCACCGACTCTAGTAACTCTCCACTGGCCACATGCTTCAATGAGAAAAACAACTCTACATAAAGGGCCTGTCCCACTTTGGCGATTATTTCAGCAACAGCCGAAAAATAGGCTGTCGCCACATGGACAGAGGACAAAGGACAAAGGACATTTATTGTCACATACACCAATTGGTGCAGTGAAATTTGAGTTACCATGCAGCACACAGATAAGATAAACACAACACTATAGAATTGAACATAAAACATAAAACATCCACGCTTCCACAACATCCATGAATCAACGCTTTCCACTGTGAGGGAAGGCAATAAAAGTTCAGTCCTCTTCCCCTTGTTCAACCGTGGTCGCGGCCTATTTGAGGCCTCCGCAGTCGCTGCTACAGATGGCCCGATGTTTCCGGCACTCTCGCCTGATGATGGTACTCCGGCATCGGAAGAACACTCTCAGCAGTTTGGAGTGTCCGAATCGGTCGCTTGCTACCGGAGACAGCGGCTCCTGAAGTCCACAGGCCGAGCTTTGCGCAGCTGCAACACTGGCAACCACGGTGAAAGATCCCAGGCCTCCGCGATGTTTAAGTCATCGCTGCCTGCAGCTGGCGGCTCCGCAGACCACAGCTCCACGGTGTTAAAGTCGGCAGTCCCAGCACTCCGGAGCTTCAACACGGCAACCTCCGTAAGGCATCTGCCGCTCCGCGATGGTACCTCAGTGCTGCGCTGCCGCTGAAGCTGAGGCTCTGGCTGGTCTCCAGCAGGAAAGGCCACGCCAATCCAGATAATAGGCTGAAAGGAGGGGGTGAAGATGCGGCTCAGAGGAAAGATGCATCCTCGACCCAGGTAGCAACTGTTAAAAACAGTTCCCCCCCCCCCCCCCCCACATAAAAAGATAAAAGACCTCCACAACAAAACGTTTTGACGGGAATAAAAATTTTAAAAAGGATGAAAGTACAAACAGCTGCAGGCGAGGCTGCCACACTCGATGGCGCCACCTCTCGGAGTGACGCCTGTATTGTCGTGAGCGGTTTCCTCGAGTGTCATTACTTATTTCTTGTCGCCGCTGGATTATGAAATGTTCAAAACTTCTTGGCGACAGTGGGCTTGACGTTGCCTGACGTTGCCTGTCTTCTCCTGTCGTAGGTGCTGTCATAGGTTGTCACCAGGATGACGCCTGGTGATATTAGTTGTCGCCGGGTCATGACCTCGGTGAATTCCATTGGCGACAACCTACGTCATCCTAAGTCAACCGGTGACAGTGCCGGCATCAAGAGAAGTATTCAGTTGTCTTAATTTGTCGCCGACAGGGTCGTAGATTGTCGTAGCTTGTCACTGGTGGAGGTAGGTTGACTTCGGGTGTCATAGGTTGTCGCCTGTGTGGTCGTAAGTTGTCGTAGGTGTGGTCGTAGGTGGATGTCCCAAGTCGCGAGGAATTGTGTCGCCGGTTGACATAGCTTGACGTCGACTAGGTGGTCGCTTGTCGCGGACATTGTCGGGTGGTGGGTGCAAAAAGACATTTTTTCCGGTATCACGCCCCAACAGTGACTGCCGCCACAGTTGACTAAAAAATCACTTAAGTGGGACAAGCGCTTAGCTATCTTATGCATAACAAAACATAATTTGTCTCAAGAAGGGTCTCGACCCGAAACGTCGCCCATTCCTTCTCTCCAGAGATGCTGCCTGTCTCGCTGAGTTACTCCGGCATTTTGTGTCTATCCTCATAACTATCCTTTGACTCCTTCCTCCAAGGCACGAGAGGGACATGGCATCCCAGGAAGGAGACAGCTGGAGGCCCACAACAGCCTTGGTCTTACCTGGAACCAGGCACCGCTCATAAGAAGTAGTGCGTGGACTTTGAAAATGGCGGCGACCCTGCATGTGCAATGTTGAAATTCTCTATTTTTAAGCAATACTTCCAACCAGCCACTCCTCGCTTTCCACACTCCCCTCTCCCTGGTGTGCACCATTCCCCCACTGTCTACCATCCCCCCAGTCAACTTGCTCCTCTTCCATCCTCTTTATGTTCACCTCCCCTTCCTTCCCACACCCATCCTTCCCATCTGGTGGTCCCCATTTCCCTTTTATCCTCACTCTTTTCCTTCCCTCCTGCCCTGCACACAAATAAGAATCAGGATCAACTGTGGACTATCATCCATCCATCAATGCCCACCATTGGCATTTGCAACATTCAAAGTTCAAGCAAGAAAGATAAAGTGGTAATGCTAGCAACTTGAGCTTTTATTTCCTTCCCCTCTTTCCTTCCAGAGCCCAAAACCTCCACCTCGATGCACATCTATTTCTTCCACTAACTCACCTCTCTTCCTCTTTCTCCCATGCGCCCCTTCCACCCATATTCCATCAGCTAGCTTTACATTACACACCTCCTCTTCTTCCCTTACCCCACACCCTTTTATCTCCCTGTAATGTCTAGCATTTGACACTCTACCCATCTACCAATCACCCAGTCCCTGTACCCACACCTGTATGGATACATATGGTGTATGTATATATACACCGTATACATATGGTGTATATGGCATGTATCTATGCTATCTATACATCACCTGTATTCACCAATGACTTGCCAGAGATAGTCTGAAGAGACCAGAAACGTCACCCATCCTGTTTCATCAGATATGCTGCTTGACCCACTAAGTTACTCCAGGAATTTGTGACTATCTTTGTTCTCAACCACCAACTGCAGTTCCTAGTTACTAATGAAGAATCTGTCAAACTCCGCCTTAAAAATATCCATTAACTTGGCCTCCACAGCCATCTGTGGCAATGAATTCCACAGATTCACCACCCTCTGACTAAATAAATTCCTCCTCCGTTCTATGAGATGCTCCTTCCTTCCCCTTCATTCTCCTCAATGAGAACGGTCGCTGCAGGGAGTGAGTGGACTTGCAAATGGTGGAGCAAGCGGTGTGTGAGTGCCAGACACTCGATCACTTGCCTAGCTTTACCCCAACCCCACTTTTCTTTTCCAGCTTTCTTCCACCTGCACCATCGCCCTGAAGAAAGGTTCTGACCAGAAGCATTGTCCATTTCCCTCCACAGATGCTGCCCCACCCACCAGTTTCTCCAGTGCTTTGATTTTTGCTTAAGCTGCATGGAAGTGGATTTGGTTGAGAAATAAACAGATCTTCATTTTACTCATGTGTTACCCACGGGAACAATATATGCGATGTGTTGCAGCAAGGCTCAATCATTTTGAACCAAACATTATTCAAAGTCTTCAATATCAACCCAAGAACAAAAGCCAACATTGATAAAATAACTTTTATCACCCCACAAGGCACTCATGTGATAAGAATGATATGCAGATCAGCTTTTAAAAATAGACAATAGACAATAGACAATGGGTGCAGGAGTAGGCCATTTGGCCCTTCGAGCCGGCAATTCAATGTGATCGTGGATGATCATCCCCAATCAGTACCCCGCTCCTGCCTTCTCCCCATATCCCCTGACTCCGCCTTTTTTAAGAGCCCTATCTAGCTCTCTCTTGAAAGCGTCCAGAGAGCCTGCCTCCACCGCCCTCTGAGGCAGAGAATTCTATAAAAAAAAACATAATATTTATTTAAGGCCTAGCCAGATTGCATAATCCTGCAGTTAGATCATAAGATTGAGACATAGGAAGATAATTAGGCCATTCAGCCCATCAAGTCTGCTCAACCATTTGATCATGGCTGATCTATATTTTCCTCTCAACCCCATTTTCCTGCCTTCTCCCCGTAAACTTTAAATCACTGCAACTTACTAAAAAACTAACTTACTGCAGGAAAAATATTCCCAGTGTTGGGGGTGTCCAGACCCAGGGGTCACAGTTTAAGAATAAGCGGTAGGCCATTTAGTACTGAGATGAGGAAAAACTTTTCCATCCAGAGAGTTGTGAATCTGTGGAATCCTCTGCCACAGAAGGCAGTGGAGGCCAATTCACTGGATGTTTTCAAGACAGCATTTAGCTCTTAGGGCTAAAGGAATCAAGGGATATGGGGAAAAAACAGGAACGGGTTACTGATTTTAGATGATCAGCCTTGATCATATTGAATGGCCCACTCCTGCACCTATTTTACTATGTTTCTAAATCCATATTTACTTCCATTCAGAAACTTTGCTCAAGCAATTCCACATCATCCGTCTCGAGTAGATTATTAATACTTCCTCTATTAATACTTCCAATTCCTCTATTTTAATCTCCCAAATCATTTTTATTTCCTCTCTCAAAACTGTGTTCTTTACAACAATATAATTTTGAACTGCACGAATTGCAAATGTGTTCCCGCAAGACTCAAAATCATCTTCTTGAAGTAAAACAGTAAAACAGGGCTGTACGGTGGTGCAGCTGGTAGAACCGGAGCCAGAGATCCTGGATCGTACCTGACCTCGGGTACGGTCTGTGTGGGGTTTGGATGTTCTCCTTGTGACCGCATGGGGCTCCTAACACATCCCAAAGACGTGCAGGTTTGGTAGATTAATTGGTCTCCATAAATTGCACCGCTAGTTTGTAGGGTGGATGTGTAAGTGGGATAACATAGAAATGGATGAAACAGGTGATCGATGCTGGACTTGGTGGTTCCAAGCTGTATCTCTTAATCAAAAAGCACAATACTCAACAAAGGATCAATTTCTATACTGTGATAAATAAAGCAATTTAGGTTTTTGATTTAAAGGAATTTAAAGAGATCTAAAATCACAAATGGATCATGGATCAGAACGGTCTCGACCCAACGCATCACCTATTCATGTTATCCAGAGATGCCGCCTGACCTGATGAGTTACTCCAACACTTTGTGTATTTTTTTTTACTGCCTCTCAATGATACTTGCATGGAGATCATATCAAAGCAGGCCATTAGAGGGCAGCATCTTAGAAATACTGTGTGAAAGTTTGTGTAAATTTTCTTCGGTTTGTTTTACGTGGGGGAGGGAGAATTTTTTTTCAATCTCCTACTTTCCAGAGATGTGATTGTTTTCCGGATTGTATCTCCGGTCGCTCTGCGGCCTAACATCCTGGAGCTGGAGGCCTGCTCGGACTGACTTTGAGCCCCATGGCGAGGCATGGACTTAACATCGGAGCCGATCCCTTGCCTGGGATCACTATCAAGAGCTCGCAGTCTAGGGAATGGCCGTAGATGTCAGAAAGCTCCAACGGTGCCGAAGGTTCGACGGCCCGACCCGGGGTCCGAACGCTCGGCGCAGGGAGCTGACACCCCCCCCCGATGCGAGAACTTGATCGCCCTGATGCGGAGGGCCCAAAACGCCACTGGCTAAAGGAGTCAAGATCGTCCCGTCAACAGGCTTGAGGCCCCCGACCGAGGGTGAACAAAGAAGGGAAGAGATTGAACTTCTTTTTCTGCCTTCCATCACAGTGAGGAATGTGGAGGAGTGACTGTGGTGAATGTTTATGTTAAAATATATTTTGTGTGTTCCGTTGCTTTTTTATGACTGACTTGGCAAATGAAATTCCTCGTATGTTCCGAAACATACTTGGCTAATAAAATATTATTGTATGGTATTGTATTGTATTACGCCTTCTCCATGTATATGTGTCATGTATAAAATCTTTGAAAGGCGCATGAAATTAGTTAATTTATTATTAGGCAGTTCCCCTGATATGATTGTCTGTGCAGCTGAGTGACGGATGTCGAGATTATAAATCACGGGAAAGAGGATATCCACACCACAAACAATGATTCACATTTAAACAAAAACACAAAATGCTGGAGTATCTCATTCGCTCAAACAGCATCTCTGGAGGACATGGATAGGTGAAATTTTGGCCGGGACCCTCCTTCAGAATAATTTTTGGGTCCAACATTGAGGAGGAATTTCTTCAGCCAGAGGGTGGTGAATCTGTGGAATTTGTTGCCTCAGACGGCAGTGGAGGCCAAGTCAATGTGTACTTTTAAAGCGGAGATTTTAATAGGTTCATGATCAATAAGGGCATTCAAAGTTACAGGGAGAAGAATGCAGGAGAATAGGGTTGAGAGGGAAAAATAGATCAGCCATGATCAAATGGTGGTGCAAACTCAATGGGCCGAATGTCCAAACTCTGCTCCTATGTCTTCTGAATTAATGACCCAAAGCGTCTCACATCCATGTTCTCCAGAAAAGCTGTCTTGTAAACCAGGAGCTGCAGTTTCTTGTGTCGCAATGATTGACACTTGCAGGCATGTCTTTTAACCATTGATGACAATCAGTTTTCTTTCATAAATCGACCAGAAATCGCACGTCAAAGGCAATGTTGAGAAAGAGTAGAAAAATATACATTTTCTGAAAAATGGGATATTCCTTGAGAGGTGACAAGTCACGACAAATCTCGTCAGGAATCAGCAATCAGTATTTCATTCACACAGGAAATGCCAATTCAAAATGTAAACCTAAATGTCAAATGAAAGAGTAATTTCAGAGATACTGAGAAGATTTTGAGGTTAATTAGGTTTCACAACATCACAGGCTCAAACACAGATGTTAAGAGTATTGATTTGTTGCAAATCTGACAGGAAGGATAAAGACCCTTTCATTGCCTTTTATTATCCTGCAAAGAGCTCGTGGTTTCCTGATTTTAACAGAAGTGGCTCTTGAGTGAGAGTTAGATTGATCTCTTAGGGAATAAAGGGATATGGGGAAAAAGTCAGAATGGGATACTGATTTTGGATTATCAGCCATGATCATATTGAATGGCAGTGCTGACCCGAAGAGCTGAATGGCCTACTCCTGCACCTAATTTCTATGTTTCTATGTGATTGCAACCCAACTCTCCGGAGGCCCTCAGGACTAAAACATCTCGAAACTAAACCAACAAGGGATTACTTTAATAAGGGATTAGGTGAGACCAAGCGCAGACTGGGCGATTGTTTAGCTGAACACCTATTCTCAGTCTGCCTTGGCCTACATGATCTCCAAGTTGCCAAACATTTCAACTCCTCTTCCCATTCCCACATTGACCTTTCTGTCCTGGGCATGCAGGTACCGCAGGCAGTGAAGAAAGCCAATGGTATGTTAGCTTTCATAGCAAAAGGATTTGAGTATAGGAGCAGGGAGGTTCTACTTCAGTTGTATAGGGTCTTGGTAAGGCCACACCTGGAGTATTGCGTACAGTTCTGGTCTCCAAATCTGAGGAAGGACATTATTGCCATAGAGGGAGTGCAGAGAAGGTTCACCAGACTGATTCTTGGGATGTCAGGACTGTCTTATGAACAAAGACTGCATAGACTCGGTTTATACTCTCTAGAATTTAGGAGATTGAGAGGGGATCTTATAGAAACTTACAAAATTCTTAAGGGGTTGGACAGGCTAGATGCAGGAAGATTGTTCCCGATGTTGGGGAGGTCCAGGACAAGGGGTCACAGCGTAAGGATAAGGGGGAAATCCTTTAGGACCGAGATGAGAAGGAATTTTTTCACACAGAGAGTGGTGGGTCTCTGGAACTCTCTGCCACAGAAGGTAGTTGAGGCCAGTTCATTGGCTATATTTAAGAGGGAGTTAGATGTGGCCCTTGTGGCTAAGGGGATCAGAGGGTATGGAGAGAAGGCAGGTATGGGATACTGAGTTGGATGATCAGCCATGGCCATGATCATAATGAATGGCGGTGCAGGCTCGAAGGGCCGAATGGCCTACTCCTGCACCTAATTTCTATGTTTCTATGTTTCTATGTTACACACCTGCACGTCTTTGGGATGTGGGAGGAAACAAGAGCACCTGGAGGAAAGCCACAAGGTCAAAGGGAGAACATGCAAAAATTTACACAGACAGCACCCGAGGTCAGGATCGAGCCCAGGTGTCCGGCGCTGTGAGGCAGCAACTCTACCAGCAATCTTAAATGTAACAATAACAACAATGGAATGAGTCCCCTAAGATTTGCTAGATATTCATGATTCAGAGAAATCCAAAGTACGTTTTCATTAGCTTCAATCTATTTTTAATAAATAATTCAATATCCATTAGTATGACCATGCTTTCAATTGATTAGCTCAAAGCATTTTTGTTTTGAATGATTCTGACATCAATATTTCAGATCCTTCTGTATCTCAGCAGTCAGATGAACGTAATTAAACAGAAGTTAGACAAAAATGCTGAAGGTGGACAAAAACTCAGCAGGTGAGGCAGCATCTATGGAGCAAAGGAATAGGTGATGATTCGGGTCAAGACCTTTTTTCAGAGGGGTCTGAATAAATGAACTAATTAAACAAAAGATCTGCATTGAAGCAGATCAGCCCTAATTGTGTTTGTTAGTTTAGTTTAGTTTATTGTCACGTGTACCGAGGTACAGTAAAAAACATTTTGTGCTATCAAGTCCACGGAAAGACTATGAATGGTTACAATTGAACCATCCACAGTGAACAGATACAAGATAAAGGGAATAATGTATAGCACAAAGTTATGAGAGGAATGGATCAGGTAGACATGCAGAATCTCTTGTCCAGAGTAGGGAAATGAAGAACCAGAGGATATAGTTTTAAGATGGCATCTCTCAACACAGGAGGCACACATGTTCTATCAGCCCGGTTTCAGGCAACTGTCCATTTAACTCTCACACTCCATCTCCTTTTCTTCATCCCTAAACATGGATCGTTTTCTCTGGACCACCGGAGGTTGAGGGGAGACCTGATAGAAGTGCACAAAACTATGAAAGGCATAGATAGGGTAGATAGTCAAAATCTTTTTACCCAGGGTGGAAATGTTAAAGTCAGCAAGATGTGGTCAATCTGGAAAGGGCCCTGAGCTATAGGGAGAGGTTGCACAAGCTAGGACTTTATTTCTTGAAGCGCAGGAGGATGAGGGGTGATCTTATAGAGGTGTTCAAAATCATGAGGGAAATAGATCGGGTACACGAACAGAGTCTCATGCCCAGGGTAGGGGAATCAAGACCAAGAGGACGAAGGTTTAATGGAATGGAATGGAATGCTTTATTGTCTCATGTGACAAGGCACAGTGAAATTCTTTGTTTGCATACCCAATGTAAACAAATAGCAGTCATCTATGGCATTGAAGGTGAGGGGGAAAAGAATTAATAGGAACCTGAGGGGTAACTTTTTCACACAAAGGGTGGTGGGTGTATGGAACGAGCTGCCGAAAGAGATAGTTGAGGCAGGTACTATCGCAACGTTGATGAAACATTTAGACAGTGTAGATGTTATGTGTATACCCCTTTAACAGTAGTGACGTAGCCCTTGCTAACCACTCCCCTATAATCGAGTATAACTGTGTCCTCCCCATCCCTAGCTCTCTCTCTAGGGCAGTGATGTGTGCTTAGATAATAAACGTTATAGTAAAGAATTCTCTATGTACGTGCATGTTCTTTACAGACAGGTACATGGATAGGACAGGTTTATCTTATTATTATCTGAATGGTGTCAGATTATGCCAAGGGGAGGTGCAAGGAGACATGGATGTGCTTGTACATGAGTCACTGAAAGTAAGCATGCAGGTACTGCAGGCAGTGAAGAAAGCTAATGGCATGTTAGCCTTCATTGCGAGAGCATTTGAATTTAAGAGCAAGGAGGTCCTACTGCCGTTGTACAGGGCCCTGGTATGCACCTGGAGTATTGTGTGCAATTTTGGTCTCCTAATTTGAGGAAGGGCATTATTGCTATTGAGGGAGTGCAGCGTAGGTTCACCAGGTTAATTCCCGGGATGGCAGGACTGACACTTGATGAAAGAATGGGTCGACTGGGCTTGTATTCACTGAAGAATGAGAGGGGATCTTATAGAAACATATACAATTCTTAGAGGATTGGACAGGGTAAATGCACAAAAAATGTTCCAGATGTTGGGGGAGTCCAGAACCAGGGATCACAGTTTAAGAATAACCAGTAGGTCATTTAGGACTGAGAGGAGGAAACACTTTTTCACCCAGAGAGTTGTGAATCTGTTGAATTGGCTGCTACAGAAGGTAGTGGAGGCCAATTCATTGGATGTTTTCCAGAGAGTGTTAGATTTAGCTCTTAGGGCTAAGGGAATCAAGGGATATGGGGAAAAAGTCAGAATGGGGTACTGATGGTGGATGAACAGCCATGATCATATTGAATAGCGGTGCTGGCTCGAAGGGCTGAATGGCATACTGCAGCACCTATTTTCTATGTTTCTATGTTTAGAGGGATTTGGGCCAAATGCAGGTAGGTGGGACCAGTGAAGCTGAGACATGTTTGGCGGTGTTACCAGGGGTGGTAGTGGAAGTAGATGCCATAGTGGCATTTAAGTCGATTTTTGGCGCCGCATGGATATGCCAGGAATAGAGGGATGTAGATCACATTCAGGTAGAGGAGATGAATTGAACTTGGCATCACGTTCGGCACAGACATTGTGGACCAAAGGATCTGTTCCTGTGCTGTACTGATCTACGTTCTATGTAGATAGACTTGTTGAGTGAAGGGTCTGTTTCTGTGCAGCATGGCGCTGTGAATCTCATAAACAGCATTCTCTTTTCCTGGGAAAATGCAAGTAGTCATTACGTTGAAATTGTAACACAGATATCGCCTGTTGACAATTAACTAAATCAATGTGGGCCAGTTCAGAATAAGATATGAGCAAACAGGTGTGAGAAAAAATAGACTTACCAAAGCTTGAAATACATCAAACCTAACGTGCCAAACATGAACGTTTCCCGTCTTGTACAATTTACATCTTGTACTATTCATAGTTGGCCATGATAAAGTGTGCTGTTTATATATTGCTTAATGGTTGATTGCTTCATCACATAGTTAATAGCTTCTGCCTTTCAGGAGCTACTAACAGGAAGAGGACATTCCACAGTTTAAGGGCAAGACATTCAGGATAATTGTATTACAAATTATAATTAAAACACAAAGTACTCCAGGATAAGCACTCAACTTGGAAAACTAAGCTCAAAGCCAAAGTATTAACTAGCTATCTAACGGAGTATACCAATTTATGCTAAGGACAATAACTAACTCCATGTGCAATAAACAGCTCCCTAGCTCTTTAAACAAAAACTGATCATGACAAGATATCGAGACATATTTAGGGACAGGTCTTTGAACATAGAACACAGAACAGCAAAGGAACAGGCCCTCTGGCACACAGTGCCCGCGCTGATGCCAAGCTAAACTAATCTCATCTGTTTGCACGTGATCCGTATACCTCCATTCCCTGCATATAGCACATAGGTTTAAGGCGAGGGGGGAAAGATTTAATAGGAACCTGAGGAGTAACCTTTTCACACAAAGTGTGGTGGGTGTATGGAATGAGCTGCCGGAGGAGGTGGTTGAGGTAGTACTTTTGCATTTAGCATTTAGAAAAGTACATGGATCAGACAGCTCTTGAGGAATATGAGCCAATTACAGGCAGGTGGGTTGAAGATCCCTTTTCCATGCTATAAGTCTCTATGTGACTCTACCCATGTGCCTATCTAAAAACCTCTCAAATGGCACTAACTTATCTGCCTCCACCACTCCTGGCAGTGTGTTCCAGGCACCTGCCACCCTCTGTGTAAATAAAACCTGCCCCGCACTTTGCCCCTTTCATCTAAAGCTACGCCCTCTAGTCTTTGACATTTCCACCCTTGAAGAAGGCTCTGACTGTCTACCCTCTCTAAACCTCTCATAATTTATATAAACTTCTTTCAGATCTCCCCTCAACCTTTAGTATTCCAGTAAAAACAATCCAAGTCTGTCCAACCTCTCCTTATATCTAATACCTT
This sequence comes from Raja brachyura, assembly GCA_963514005.1. The sequence goes on along the minus strand of OY740782.1, from coordinate 114,639,298 downwards.
TTAATTCAGGATCTAATTGAAATATTCAAGAGCAAATATTTAAAATATTAGGTCATAAAGATTTGCTCTAAAAGTGCACTTACAAGTAATGGATTAATATCTGATGTCAAATAGCATGGAAGTGAATGCAATAATATTGTGGCAGGCTAATTCCTGCAGAGTGCAGAGCTTGTGAGGAGTTTGTACATTCTCCCCCTGACCGCATCAGTTTCAGTTTCCTCCCACTTACCAAAAATGTGCAGTATTGCTGGTTAATTGGCTTCAGTAAACTGTCCCTGTGTGTAGAATAGGACTTGTGTACGGGTGATCGTTGGTCGGTAATAAATGATGGCTTTGATAACAAACTATGCACATTGTATTAATTAAAATGTGCAAGGGAATTCTGCTCCCCATATCTTCTCCATAGCTAAGCAAATATTTCCTTTTGGTGTCATTTTGATGTTTTTCCCAGGGTGGAAATATCTAACACTAGGGGGCATAGCTATAAGGTGAGAAGGGGAAAGTTTCATGGAGATGTGTAGGGCAATATTTTTTTACACAGAGAGGAGTGGGGGCCTGGGGACATGTTGCCAGGAGTGGTGGTGGAGGCAGATACACCAGGGGCTTTTAAGAGGCATTTAGATAGGCACATGGAAGTGCAGAGAAGAGGGATGTGGACCATGTACAGGCAGATGAGATCAGTTTAACTTGGCATCACGTTCAGCGCAAACATTGTGGGCCAAAGGGCCTGTTCCTGTGCTATACTGTTCTATGGAAATTATTCCGCTATGGGAGGCACGGTGGCACAGCAGTAGATTCGCTGTATTACAGCAACACAGACCCGTGTCCGATCCTGACTACGGTTGCTGTCTGTACGGAGTTTGCACGTTCTCCCTGAGTGCCAGACTCCAAATTCAAGGTTTCAAGCTTTCAAGGTCAGTTTATTGTCACATGCAACAATTAAGGTACAGTGAAATTTGAGTTACTATACAGCCATACTAAGTGAAAAGCAACCAGACACACAACCACATAAAAGTTAACGTAAACATTCACCACTGTGGATTCCACATTCCTCACACTGATGGAAGGCAATAATGTTCAATCTTCTTCCTCTTTATTCTCCCGCGGTTGGGGCAATCAAACCATCCGCAGTCGGGGCAGTCAAAACCCCCGCAGCTGGCGGTCAAAGCCCCTGTCGGGGTGATCGAATCTCCCGCATCAGGACGGTTGAAATTCTCTGCGCGGCATGGAGCTCCCGAATCGGCCTCATCTTTATCAGAAACAGTGGGCTTCACAATGTTAAAGTCCACAGGGTCCAGGTTTGTAGGTTAATTGGCTTTGGTAAAGATTGTGGATTGTCCCTATTGTCATAAGGAATACGAGTAGAATTAAGCCACTCGGCCCATCAAGTCTACTCGGCCATTCAATCATGGCTGATCTATCTCTCCCTCTTAACCCCATTCTGCTGCCTTCTCCCCAAAACCTCTGACACCTGTACTAATCAAGAATCTATCTATCTCGGCCTTAACAATATCCACTGACCACCTCTACAGCCTTCTGTCGCACTATTGTGTAGAATAGTGCGTGAGTATGGGTGATCACTGGTCGGCGGGGATTCTTGGGCGAAGGACCTGTTTCCACACTGTATCTCTAAACTAAACTAATTTAAACTAAACTGAACTATATTAGTGATAGCACATTTTTAATTGCAAGATGTTTCCGTAAACAGTCTTGTTCTCTGGAGAATCATTCTTAATCTTCAATTTATCACTATGTTGATTAATGATAAAGGAATAGAGAATTGTATATTCAAATCTTCAGGTGACAAGAGTTGGGAGGAACAGGAAGCAGTGTGCATGGATGCAGAAAATTGTAAAGGCATGCATGTAAAGTTTGGCAAATCTATGTCAATTGGAATTCACTGTGGGCAAACACAAGGTTATTCACTCTGGGCATGTGAAAGATAAATTATCTTGTTTGAAATGCACCAACAAAGAGATTTGTGAGTCAAAGTACATAAATCACTAAAAGTTAGCGGACAAAAAATAATTAAGAAGGCTGTTCTTTCTCTCCAGGGGAGTTGAAGTACAAAAGGGAGCAGATTTTGTGTTAAAGAAGGAACTGCAGATGCTGAAGAAGGGTCTCGACCCGAAACGTCGCCTATCTCCTTCGCTCCTTAGATGCTGCTGCATCCTCTGAGTTTCTCCAGCTTTTTGTGTAACCCAGGGAGCAGATTTTGTCTGAATTGTGCAGAAGTTTGATCAGATACAATCTCAAGTAACACTGGTATTCAGGGAAGTGGTTCTGGGACACTAGAACTAACTGCTGAGCCTTCCTGAGGTGTCATGGGCCTAACTCAATGAAACACCAGTGAAGGGAGGTGCCCACTTGACAATAGACAATAGACAATAAAGACAATAGACAATAGGTGCAGGAGTAGGCCATTTGGCCCTTCGAGCCAGCACCGCCATTCAATGTAATCATGGCTGATCATCCCCAATCAGTACCCCGTTCCTGCCTTCTCCCCATATCCCCTGACTCCGCCATCTTTAAGAGCCCTATCTAGCTCTCTGTTGAAAGCATCCAGAGAACCTGCCGCCACCACCCTCTGAGGCAGGGAATTCCACAGACTCACCACTCTCTGTGATAAAAAGTGTTTCCTCGTCTCTGTTCTAAATGGCTTACTCATTATTCTTAACCTGTGGCCCCTGGTTCTGGACTCCCCCAACATCGGGAACATGTTTCCTGCCTCTAGTGTGTCCAAGCCCTTAACAATCTTACAATTACAATAGACAATTGACAACCCCAATGATGCACTGGCATCTAGACGATTTGTTTTTATGTACTTGTTAACGTGTAGATAGATAGCTTATTATTGAACCTGGAGTTAGATATATTAGTTTTATAGCAGGTATGTATAAGATGTTTAGATACCACTTTGGTGTTGTGCTTGGTTTTCGTGGTTGAGCACTTATCCTGGTGTGATAGCACATACTTTGTGTTTTAATAGTAATTCACAGTTTGAGGGTTGCACATTATGCCCCTGTCCCACGAAACCTGAACGGAAACCTCTGGATTTTGGTAGTGGAAGGTAAGTCTTTCCTGGTGGAATAAAACTGGGTGAAAAAAAGGCCTTACCTTCCACTACCTGCAACCTCCGGCAACCACCTTCAAGTAGCATCACAACTGGCTTGAATAAAAAATTACCGATTTTTAAAACGGCAACCTATTCTTAGTCGCGGCCGGTTTTGGATTTTTTGAAATAATCGCTGGAACATAGAAGAAGCGGAAACCACTTTCGACCATTAGGGAGACTGACAAAAACCTCCGAGAACTGCATGGAAACCTTGGGTGGGGCGCAAAGTCTCCAGAGGTTTCCGTTCAGGTTTCCTAAGTGGGACAGGGGAATTAGGAAGGACATGTGTACATTGGTAGGATGCACCATAATCCAGCAGAATGCTTTTCAATGACTTAAGTTACGATCAGGTGGTATAAAGTTAGCTTGTACTTCATTTTAGAAGCCGGAGGGGAAATTTGTTCCACCTGTTACAAGAATTATGGGATAAATACATGGAGAACCTGTGGCAGATTTGGAAAAAAAAGTCCTTAAATAGTCTTACAATAAGTGCAAAGCCAATTATAGACCAAATTCAGGAAGTGGATAACTGTAGAACGTAAAACATAGGACAGTACAGCACAGGAACAGGTCATCCAGCCCAACATGTCTGCACCAGCTATGATGCCAATCTAAGGTAATCCCATCTGCCTGCCCATGGTCCACTTCCCTCTAGTTCGTGGGTAAGAAGGAACTGGTAAGATACTGGTTTACACTGAAGACTGATACAAAATGCTGGAGTAACTCAGCAGATCAGGCAGCATATCTTGAAAATAGAAATAGGTGACATTTCGAGTCGAGACCCTTCTTCAGTCTGAAAGCGCTTGATCCTGTTCTGTGCGTGTGATTCTATGATTTCTTACCAATATTCACTTGGTTCTTAATTTAATTCATGGTTTCATCAGATGTCCACTCTGGGTATTGATCACTGCATAACAATATTTTTTATGTCAATCTTCCAACATTGGAATTGAATTCCGAACTTTGATCAACCATTTCATACTATTAAGATCATAACCCTCCAGTTTTTTTACTACCCACAAAATCATCAGTTAGATATGAAGTGTCGCACTGTGATGAAATATGGCTCCATATAACAATTAATCAGTACTTAAAGAATGGCGTTTCCATGCTTTAGGCTTTAGAGATACAGCGCAGAAACAGGCCCTTCAGCCCACTGAGTCAGCGCCAACCAGCAATCACCCCATACACTAGCACTGTCCTACACACGAGGGAGAATTTACATTTTACAGAAGTCAATAAATGTATAACCCAGTACATCTTTCAAATGTGAGAGGAAACCGGAGTGCTTGAGAAAACCCACGCAGTAACAGGGAGAACTCCACACAGACAGCACGCATAGTCAGGATTGAACAGGGTCTCCGGCACTGTAAGGCAGCAACTCTACCGTTGCGCTACTGTGCCATGCTATACGACTCTATATCATGCGGAGTGAATCAAATTGGCTAAATACTGGATTCTCTGCTGGAATGGGATCTCTGGAGCTGTATTGGACTTTACTGGACTTAATCATGCACTAAATATTATTCCCTTTATCCTGTATCTTTACACTGTGGACAGCTTGATTGTAATGATATATAGTCTTTTTGCTGATTTGATAGCACGCAACTAAAAAGCTTTTCACTGTACCTGGGTACACGTGACAATAATAGACTAAAGTAAACTAAACTAGGATGCTGGGTGGGTACTTGTGGCCGAACACATTTATGAGTGTTGCTATTATTTCTTTAGCATTAGGCACTCTCTCCCACAGCAGTTCTGCAATACTCTCTCTCACTGCTCTCCCCCTGTGAGTTTGAGGAAGGGTCCCGACCCAAGTGTCACCGATTCTTTATCTCCAGCGATGCTGCCTAACCCACTGTGTTACTCCAGCATTTTGTGCCTATCTCCGGCATGAACAATCATCTGCAGTTCCTTCCCACACATTTCTTTAGCATTCACAGCTGGGTCGTGTCATTATCAAGGACGAGGGTGTTCTTGGAGCCTCCTCAGGACCACTCACCCCTCACGCCACCATTAGCTGTTTAATTGCCCATCGCCATTCAAGAGGAGGACTGCAGAGTCTCGGCCTGATCCATTGCTTGTGTAATTGTTTATCTATTGCGGGCTGCCTGGGTCGTTTGGAATGCATGCAGTGCTGGATGGCAGCTTCGCCAGACTGCCATCTCATCATTTATTAGCTGGAGCTCCCAGCCTTCTCTCCTGCCCCCATCATTTAAACGGGGTTAGTTGCCTGCTCCATATCTTTGCTCTTTCGCTTTTGGTGTCTAACCGAGCAGATATGGAGCTGACAGGCAGACAGTGAGGGATCTAGAGAATTGTTGATGCATCCCTGGTGTTTGTGCATTAGCAATGTTGATTTAATAAATGTGCTTCAGTGCATCAAAGAGGCAGACAGAGGTTGCAGACCTGAATCTAATTTTACATTTTAAACACTGGGAGCTTTAATGTTGGTCCCAACATAATGCTAAATCAAATCAAATTGCCAGTGATTAGCAAAGACTAAATACAGGTGATTTTCTAATGTGAAATGAGTGCAAAGTTTCAAACAAATATTTTCACTGAACTCGTAAATGAAGGCAACAATATAGAGTGGAAATTGATTTTAGTTCGTTTAGTTCAGTTAGTTTAGTTTATTAAGGCTTTTCACTGCACCTCGGCACACGTGACAATAAACTAAACTACACGTTTAGGTAACAACAGCAACATGTACAGTGAAAAGATTTTTTTGTTGCGGGCTATCAAGTCAGCGGAAAGACTATACTTCATTACAATCAAGGCATAGAAACATAGAAACATAGAAAATAGGTGCAGGAGTAGGCCATTCGGCCCTTCGAGGCCATTAGGCCATTCAATATGATCATGGCTGATCATCCAACTCAGTATCCTGTACCTGCCTTCTCTCTATACCCCCTGATCCCTTTAGCCACAAGGGTCATATCTAACTCCCTCTTAAATATAGCCAATGAACTGGCCTCAACTACCTTCTGTGGCAGAGAATTCCAGAGACTCACCACTCTCTGTGTGAAAAATGTTTTCCTCATCTCGGTCCTAAAGGAATTCCCCCTTATCCTTAGACTGTGACCCCTTGTTCTGGACCTCCCCAACATCGGGAATAATCTTCCTGCATCTAGCCTATCCAACCCCTTAAGAATTCTGTAAGTTTCTATAAGATCCCCCCTCCGTCTTCTAAATTCTAGCGAGTACAAGCCAAGTCTATCCAGTCTTTCTTCATATGAAAGTCTTGACATCCCAGGAATCAGTCTGGTGAACCTTCTCTGTACCCCCTCTATGGCAAGAATGTCTTTCCTCAGATTTGGAGACCAAAACTGTACGCAATACTCCAGGTGTGGACTCACCAAAACCCTGTACAACTGCAGTAGAACCTCCCTGCTCCTATACTCAAATCCTTTTGCTATGAATGCTAACATACCATTTGCTTTCTTCACTGCCTGCTTTCAATGACTGGTGTACCATGACACCCAGGTCTCGTTGCATCTCCCATTTTCCTAATCTGCCACCATTCAGATAATAGTTTACCCTCCTGTTTTTGCCACCAAAGTGGATAACCTCACATTTATCCACATTATACTGCATCTGCCATGCATTTGCCCACTCACCCAGCTTATCCAAGTCACCTTGCAGCCTCCTAGCATCCTCCTCACACCTAACACTACCCCACAGCTTAGTGTCATCCGCAAACTTGGAGATGTTGCATTCAATTCCCTCGTCCAAATCATTAATATACAGTGGCTTGCAAAAGTATTCATACCCCTTGAACTTTTCCGCATTTTGTCATGTTACAACCACAAACGTAAATGTATTTTATTGGGATTTTATGTAATAGACTAACACAAAGTGGTGCATAATTGTGAAGTAAAAGGAAAATGATGCATGGTTTCCAAATTTTATTACAAATAAAAAACTGAAAAGTGCAAAAGTATTCTGCCCCCTTGAGTCAATGCTTTGTAGAACCACCTTTCGCTGCAATTACAGCTGCAATTCTTTTGGGGTATGTCTCTACCAGCTTTGCACATCTAGAGACTGAAATTTTTGCCCATTCTTCTTTGCAAAATAGCTCAAGCTCAGTCAGATTGGATGGAGGGCGTCTGTGAACAGCAATTTTCAAGTCTTGCCAGAGATTCTCAATTGGATTTAGGTCTGGCCTTTGACTGGGCCATTCTAACACATGAATATACTTTGATCTAAACCATTCCATTGTAGCTCTGGCTGTATGTTTAGGGTCGTTGTCCTGCTGGAAGGCGAACCTCCGCCCCAGTCTCAAGTCTTTTGCAGACTCTAACAGGTTTTCTTCCAAGATTGCCCTGTATTTGGCTTCATCCATCTTCCCATCAACTCTGACCAGCTTCCCTGTCACTGCTGAAGAAAAGCATCCCCACAGCATGATGCTGCCACCACCATGTTTCACAGTGGGGATGGTGTGTTCAGGGTGATGTGCAGTGTTAGTTTTCCGGCACACATAGCATTTTGCATTTAGGCCAAAAACTTCAATTTTGGTCTCATCAGACCAGAGCACCTTCCTCCACATGTTTGCTGTGTCTCCCACATGGCTTGTGGCAAACTGCAAATGGGACTTCTCATGGCTTTGTTTCAACAATGGCTTTCTTCTTGCCACTCTTCCATAAAGGCCCGATTTGTGGAGTGCACGACTAATAGTTGTCCTGTGGACAGATTCTCCCACCTGAGCTGTGGATCTCTGCAGTTCCTCCAGAGTTACAGTGGACCTCTTGGCTGCTTCTCTGATCAGTGCTCTCCTTGCCCGGCCTGTCAGTTTAGGTGGACGGCCATGTCTTGGTAGGTTTGCAGTTGTGCCATACTCTTTCCATTTTCGGATGATGGATTGAACAGTGCTCCGTGAGATGTTCAAAGCTTGGGATATTTTTTTATAACCTAACCCTGCTTTAAACGTCTCCACAACTTTATACCTGACCTGTCTGGTGTGTTCCTTGGGCTTCATGATGCTGTTTGTTCACTAATGTTCTCTAACAAACCTCTGAGCCCTTCACAGAACAGCTGTATTTATACTGAGAGATTACACACAAGTGGACTCTATTTACTAATTAGGTGACTTCGGAAGGCAATTGGTTGCACTGGATTTTATTTAGGTGTATCAGAGTAAAGGGGGCTGAATACTTTTGCACGCCACACTTTTCAGTTTTTTATTGGTAAAAAAATTTGAAAACCATGTATAATTTTCCTTCCACTTCACAATTATGCACCACTCTGTGTTGGTCTATCACATAAAATCCCAATAAAATACATTTACGTTTGTGGTTGTAACGTGACAAAATGTGGAAAAGTTCAAGGGGTATGAATACTTTTGCAAGCCACTGTAGATTGTAAATAGCTGGGGTCCCAGCACTGAGCCTTGTGGTACCCACTAGTCACTGCCTGCCATTCTGAAAAGGACCCATTTACTCCTACCCTTTGCTTTGTGTCTGCCAGCCAGTTCTCTATCCACATCAATACTGAACCCCCAATACCGTGTGCTTTAAGTTTGTATGCTAATCTCTTATGTGGGACGTTGTCGAAAACCTCCTGAAAGTCTAGATATAACACATCCACTGGTTCTCCCTTATCCACTCTACTAGTTACATCCTCGAAAAATTCTATAAGATTCGTCAGACATGATTTACCTTTCGTAAATCCATGCTGACTTTGTCCAATGATAACATGAACAGTGTACTGCTACAGGATACAGGGAATAACATTTAGTGCAAGATAAAAGCCAGAAAAGCCCGATTAAATATCGTCCGAGTGTATCCAGTGAGGTAGATGGGAGGTCTGGATCTATCTATCTCTAGTTGGTTCAATTGCCTGATAACAGTTGGGTAGAAACGGTCCCTGAATCTGGAGGTGTGCGTTTCACAGTTCTGTACCTCTTGCCTGATGGGAGAGAAATGGAAATAACTTAGAAATAGTTATGTGAGTTTCAATCACGAAGCATTGGTACAGAGTTTTTTTTAACTTGCGGCAGAGTAGCCTGCTGATGAACAGATGAATATTGTGGGTTGAATCATACAAATGCAACCCTATCCTCTCATCAACTCAACAGATGACAAATCTCGGTGAGATACAAAAAATTACAAATGCTGGCACCTTATGCAAAACACAAAATGCTGGACAAACCCTACGGGTCAGTCAGCATCTGTGGAGGGAATGGGCAGGTGACATTTCGGGTCGGGACGCGTCAGACTGAAGAAGGGTCCAGTCTCGAAATATCGCCTGTCCATTTCCCACTACAGATGCTACCTGACCCGCTGAGTTCCTCCAGCACTTTGTGTTCTACTTCCAAATCATTCTGCGATCTCCGCAATAATTCAGATGGGTGTTTTCTCAGCTTCATGCACCATTTTGAATTAGGTGATATCCAGACATCTTGACACGTTGTATTTCAAAATTGAGGAGTTTTGAAAACCTGAGCTTATGCTGTCTACTGATATCACTGATACGTTTTGATAAACATTAAGGATGATAAATGTGCTGTACAGATTTATACAGAAAATCATTGGTAATCCTGTTTAAATTCAATGATTGTACCAAACAAAATAAATGGTGCCAAACAGAAAGACATCCATCAAATGCACAATTACAAAAAAATGTCAAGCCTGCCTTTGGAAAGCTTAAAAGTATGTTTTCAAAAACTAGTGAAGAATTAATAAAATACATGAATTAGATATATTTTGCAAAGTAAAATAGTTTATTACTGTAAACATCTTCATCCATGACCATTATCCCATAAACACTTTCTGTAAGATCCAAAGATACTTTATTGTCACGTACCTAGGTACAGTGAAATAATTTGTTTACAATCCGGTAAAATCACACTATCGTTGAGCACAATCATAGACAAGTACAAACGTGCAGCATTTGTAGATAAAAGTAACTGGATAACTTCCAAATACTAATTGAAAAGAAAGGTTCTCCACATTCATCAAGTCAGGTGTGGTTTGCATGCTTTGAAACTTTATAAAAATAATTGTTTAAGAGGTGTGTCTATGATTCTAAATGACTAAACTAAGTGTGAAAATTAAATGACCACAATACAGGAGTCATTTCATTTCAGAGGCATTCTATTGACTATAAAAGGCTTTGAAGCATCTTGAGTCAGATGAGGAAAGCTCAAGATAAATGCCAGTCAATCTTTCTTTCGTTCTGTTATTTTTTGGTAACAAAGAGTAATTGGTACATAGCTGCAGTCACATCTGCGCTGTTGCTCAATGGTGCCACTATTTTGGACGATTGACAGATAATATCAACTTGAGTTTAGTTATTGCCACGTGTATCGAGGTACAGTGAAAATATTTTGTTGCGCACTAACCAGTCAGTGGAAAGATAATACATGATTGCAATCGAGCCATCCACAGTAAATAGATACATGATAAGGGAATAACGTGAATAATGTTTAGTTCAAGATTAAGTCCAGTAAAGTCTGATCCAAGAGGGTCACCTACGAGGTAGACAGTAGTTCAGGACTGCTCACTAGTTTTTGGTCAAATGGTTCAGTTACCTATAACAGCTGGGACGAAAGTGTCGCCGAATCTGGAGATGTGCGTTTTCACACTTCTATATCTTTTGTCCGATGGGAGAGGGGAGAAGAGGGAGTGGCCGGGGCGCAACTCATCCCAGATTATGCTGGTGTCCTTGCCGAGGCAGCGTGAGGTGTATGAACTTGAATATATGAACTTTTCTTCCCAATTGCCCTTTTATTTGATTACTTTTGCACAGGTAATCATGTTTGTGAACATATGAAGCTATCTCGTGTCCTCTTTTAGTGTTCCTGAGTGCATTCTTAAGTGCATGTCAATCCCTCTTATGGGAGAATTTAAGGAATTTAGTTAAGTTTAGTTTAGAGATATCCATGGGGTGGCACAGCGGTAGAGCTGCTGCCTTACAACACCAGACACCCCGGTTCGATTCTGACTACGGGTGCTGTCTGTACAGAGTTTGTACATCCTCACCGTGACCACGTGGGTTTTTTCCAGGTGCTCCAGTTTCCTCCCACATCCCAAAGACGTACAGGTTTGAAGGTTAATTGGTTTTGGTAAAAATTGTAAATTGTCCCTAGTGAGTAGGATAGTGTTAACGTACAGGTGATCACTGGCCGCAGTGGACTCGGTGGGGTGCGAAACTAAACTAATACAGCATGGAAACAGACCCCGTGGGCCACTGAGTCCAGCAATCAACCATTTACACTAGTTCTATGTAATTCCACTTTCCTATGCACCAGGGACAATTTAGAAAGGCCAATTAACCTACAAACCCACAAGGGATGTGGGAGGAAACCAGAGCTCCAGGAGGAAACCCACACGGTCACAGGTGGAATGTGCAATCTCTACACAAACAGCGGGATTTGCTGAATCCTAGATGCGTAAATTTGAATACTGCTCCTAATATTTCTTGACCAGAGCCTCACTATCCATCATCATTCGGGATCACCTAACATTGCCAGCTTTGCCATCTACTCTAACATCCTAGCCCTTTCACAAGTCTAAATGATTTCCATTTGCCATACATCCCTTTCCATCTTCCAATAACCTTGTTCCATTTTAGCTTTAGGATAATGTACCTCCGTCACACACAAGACAAAGTTTGCCAAGATCAGCTTCTTTGCTAGCCCTTAACTTTCCATAAGACCAAAAGTTGTGGGAGCAGAATTAGGCCCTTCACCCCATCATGTCTTCTCTGCCATTCAATCATGGTTGTACTCAGAGACGGCCTTAAGCCGATTGGACCGATTGCACCCAATTGGGCCCCGCGCCTAAGGGGGCCCCGCGCTAGAGTGATCAAAAGATCCTAGAGCTCCGCAACTGTTCCCCCGCAACGCTGCGAGAGGCATAACTGAAGCAGCGTTGCTTTCGTCCATCTGTCTGCACGTTTGCACGCTCTCCCCTCAGACTCCACCCAACACACACACACAGCATGTCCTTGGCAATCAGTACGTGCCGAGACCAGGAGCAGCTTTGAGGAGCAGGGCGAGGGATGACATCAAATGGGTCATGGCAGCTATCAAAAAAGTACGGAAATGTTAAGGGGGAATTTTTTTTTTAACTCGAAGGATTTCCTGAAAACTTGGAGGATTTTTCCGAAGGAAAAAAAACAGATGGTTACCAAAAGAAAGGGCGGGGGGAGTGGCGATCACTCCTTGTCCGTGTCGGAGGGAAGGGGGGTGGGGTGGTTTGAGTTCCTCTTCCCCCTGACTCAGTCTGAAGACCAGTCACCTATTCCTTTTGTCCAGAAATGCCGCCCAACCCATTGCATTTTGTGTCTAACCTTTAATCACTCAGTTTTGCTTTGGAGTAATCTACTCTCGGCTCGGGTAGATCTACTCCGGGTGGAGGGGGGAGTGAGGGGTGGAGAGCGAGTAGAGGGGTGGAGGGGGAAGAAAGGGGCAGACAGGGAGGGGTGTGTGAGGGGGAATGGAGATGGGAGAGAGAGGTCATGCCCTCAGGGTCCCGCGGCAGCGCTCCCGCCCCTCCAGTCGCCGTGCTTCACGCACACAGCCCCGGCTTCACCGCTCTCTCTCCCCGGGAAGATGCGGTGAACAATACAGGGAGGGGAGGGCCGGGCTGGGGGTTGGAGCAACGATTACAAACCTCGGCCTCAGTTCACACCCGTCCACCCAGACCCCGGCATCCGCTCCCGCCGCCAGCCCTCTCCCTCCCTTCTCTCCTTCCCTTCCCTCCCTCCCTTCCCTTCCCTTCCCTCCCTCCCTTCCCTTCTTCCCTCCCTCCCTTCTCTCCTCTCTCTCTTTTCCCTTCTCTACCTCCCTCCCTTCTCTCCTTCCCTCCCTCCCTTCTTTCTCTCCCTCCTCTCTCTCTCTTTTCCCTTCTCTCCTTCCTTCCTTCCCTTTCTCTCCTTCTCTCCCTTCTTTCTCTACTTCCTCACTCACCTCTCCTTTCTTCTCTCCCACCCTCCCTTCTCTCCTTCCCTCACACACACACACACACACACATAACGCACAGACAACTAACACACACATCACGCACAGACAACTAACACACACACATAACGCACAGACAACTAACACACACACACAACTAAGTTTAGATGAGGTAGAAGCCCAAAGAGTAGGATGGGGCTGAAGCCCAAAATTTAATGCCTAGACTGTTTTTTCGCGAATAGTTATTGGTTTTCCAGGATCTAGTTAATTATTTTTTTCATTTCACAGTCACTAAAACAAGTGGTATTGTAACTATGTACTTTTCAGAGTATTTTGTTTGTTACTTGCACGCTTACATGTATGTAATTTTATATTAAAATGTAGCTTAGATCTGTATGGTCCATTAACTCGCATACCGCTTTAAGAATACCCAATGACTAAGCCTCCACAGTCATCTCTGGGAATTAATTCCACAGCTCCACCACCCTCTGTCAGAGTCATAGGGAATCATAGAGTCATACAGCATGGAAACAGGGACTTTGGCCCAACTTGCCCCCGCCAACCAACATGATCCATCTATACTAGTCCCACCTGCCCGTGTTTGGCTCATATCCCTCTAAACCTATCCTATCCATGCATCTATCCAAATGTGTTTTAAATGTTCTGATGGTACCTGCCTCAACTACCTCTTCTGGCAGCTCATACCTACTGTAAAAAAGATGCCTCTCAGGTTCATATTAAACCTATCCCAGCTCACCTATGGCTAAAGAAATTCCTCCTAGCTCCATTCTTCAGTTTTCTGCCGATAACTGTATTGGAATTGCGGCGTCTGGGTGTCAGAACCACTCCTTCACCGCTAAAAATATACCAGCGGAGTAGAAAACGCTTCCATACATGCAGCCACGTGCAGTGGTGTCCTCTCTGACCTATCTCTCAATACAATTTACGTTGAAATTTCCCAGATGAAGTGCACAAAGAAATACAGCAGATTCAATTATAATTTCAATTTGGAAAAAAAAATTAAGTGGGAAAAAAAGGAGAGTGCAAGTGCAAGAGCAACTCCTGGCAGTCCTAGACATAATATAATCTTTACTGGCGTTGCAATGGAATGTAACATAATTAGGTCCAGAAGATCAAAGGTTGTTAAAAGATCTTCCAGGGTAATACCTTACATGCCAGTCTAATAGATACGGATGACTGAAAACAAAAATCCCAGCAAACTCCGCTTGGGCCGACCAACAGAAGTCATGTAAAACACCTGTAATTTGGTAAAGGCTGGGTAATGGAAGTGCAAAATCACTAGAAAAATGTCAATGAAATTCAGCAAATTGCATGGTTATAAAGCAATCCAATCTTGCAGCTCCATGTAGAATGGGATTGCTTGGTTTTCTGATAATTTCCCTGAACCAACTTACCTTGAGATCTGCGATAACATATAATCTTCAGGCAAGTTGTTGGATTGTTAATTGGGGCTACAGCTTAAAGCATAGTGTGATCATTCTGGAGATACTCAACATTTTAAATGGATGTAATTTCAATGAAGGTTTAGCCCACTTAAATCATAGATAGAAGTATTTAAAAAGAGATTGCATAGAGAAAGAAACATGTCTGGGGCAAAGAGGGTAGTGGTGAGGGTTTAGTTTAGTTTAGAGGTACAGCATGGAACAGGCCCTTCGACCTGCCAAGTCCATGCTGACCAATCTGTAAACTAATTCTATCCTCCACACTAGGGATAATTTTACCGAAGCCAATTAACCTACAAATCTCTACATCTTAGGAGTGTGGGAGGAAACCGTAGCGCCTGGAGAAAACCCACCCGGTCATGGGGAGAACGTACTTACTACACACAGTCAGGATCGAACCCGGGTCTCTAGAGCTGTAAGGCAGCAGCTCTATCGCCGCACCACCTTGCCGGCCCAATGATAGACTACAGGAAAGACAGTCACAGATGATAGAACTACATGAATATAATTAAAGAAAAGAGAGCTTTGGACATTTTGAAAAGGTCATTGGATATGGTATTATAATTTGTCCAACAAAATGGAAATACTTTTTTTTAAAGGTCAGTGCAAACTCTACAGAGTCTATACATACCATTGAATTTATAAACAGTGAGAATGTATGAAGAGATTTTGAACAGTTTTTGGCTTGTAAATTTTTTTTTATTCTGAAAAAAAAAAAAATTGGAAATGAAAAGATGTCCAATAAGCTCTAGATATATTTGGAACCCATGGGATTATTAAAGAAACAGGAGCCTTGACCCAAAAAGTCACCTATTCCTTTTCTCCAGAGATGCTGCCTGACGCGCTGAGTTACTCCAGCTTTTTGTGTCTAACGGGTGTAATTTAACCAGCATCTGCCGTTTCTTCCTCCGCAGGAACAGTTTTTGGGCCAGATTTCATGAATTCAAGCCAAGAGAGACAGGGCTTTTAATGAACGAGGTGGGTTAATGGTTGCTGTAAATTACACATTGTCAAGCTAGGTGAGAATCAGGTTGGAGTTGAAGTCATGAAAGAGAGAATAGATTGCAAGGAAATACATGGGGGATATGGTTTATGGGATTGTTAAAACAGGCTGCATTAATCCAATGGCTTGAGTCCTTGTATGTTCGTAAGGAAATAAGAGAAAGAAAAGCAGAAAAAAAAATTGATTACATTATCAGTTTTAGGTGAAACAGGATGATGAATATCAGATAGTATATCTTCAGTTTTAATAAGGTCCAAGGCACTCAAATAGACCTTCAACAGCTCTCTTATATCTAAATATAACACTGACATTTTCTTTCTTGTGAAAGGTTAGTGTGTTTCATTGCATGTCAGTACAAAGTTTAAATATTTACTAGTTCATAAAAATAAATCACAAACTGTGAATAAATTTGACAAATGTTACCATGAATCTGTTGGTTCAGAGTGATTCTCAAGTTCAGCAATAGAGGGGTATCAGAACTTCAGAAACAGTGCCCCTCAAATGAAACATAAAACCAATGCTAAAACCTAGTTTTTCCAAGATATTTATGGATGAAAATTGGGAATCTGACCTGTTTTAATACAGCCATCTAAAGAAAGACCTAGATTTCACTCAGAGGGTAGTGGGTATATGGGATGAGCTGCCAGGGGAAGTAGTTGAGGCAAGTACTATAACAACATTTAAAAGTCACTTGGACAGATACACAGAGAGGTAATGTTTAGAGGGACCAAGTGTGGGCAAGTGGGGTAGGGCCTTAGATGGGGCACATTGGTCGGCATGGACGAGGTGAGCCTGTTCCTTGATGTATGATTGTATGATTTCTTAACAATATACACTTGGTTCACACTTTAGAGATACAGTGTGGATGCAGGCCATTCAGCCTACCGAGTCTCTGCCAACCAGTGCTCACCCTGTACATCAGCACTATCCTACACAGGAGCGACAATGTATAATTTCATGGAAGCTAATTAACCTACAAACCTGTTTAAGAAGGAATTGCAGATGCTGGAAAATCGAAGGTGGACAAAAATGCTGGAGAAGCTCAGCGGGTGAGGCAGCATCAATGGAGCGAAGGAAATAGAGCCAAACCCTTCTTCTGAAGAACCCTTCTCGTTCTGAAGAAGGGTATTGACCCAAAACGTTACCTATTTCCTTCGTTCCATAAATGCTGCCTCACCCGCTGTGAGTTTCTGCAGCATTTTTGTCTAACCTACAAACTTGTACGTCTTTGGAATGTGGGAGGAAACTGGAGCACCTGGAGAAAATCCATGCTGTCATGGGGAGAACGTACAAACTCAGTACAGACAGCACATGTAGTCAGCTTCAAACCGGGGTCTCTGGCGCTGTAAGGCTGCAGCTCCACAACTGTGCCACGGGTTCTTAATTTAATTCATGGTTTTCATCAGAGGTCCACTCTGTGTATTGATCACTGCATAACAATTTATTTTAAGTCAATCTTGCAACATTGAAATTGAATTCAATAATTTGATCAACCGTTTCAAACTATTAACATCATAATCCTGTAGGTTTAGTACTACCCACAAAATCATTGGTTAGATATGAAGTATCACACAATAATGAAATATCGTTCCATTTAACCATTAATCGGGACTTAAAGACTGGGGGAAAAAATGCAATTTGTCCAATGTACGAAGTAGACAGACTCACAACTCACTATGCAGCAATTCATCAATGGTGCCTGTATTTTTGAGTATTCCACAAACAAATGCATGTTTCACCTATAAATGTACAAATATGTACTGAAGTAATAATTTTACTTCGGAGTCATGTGAGTGATTCCGTGAAGAAAACCCGCCAGGCCACATGCGCACCAGTACGTCAGCCGCACTGGCGCAAGCACCAGACTGGCAGGACAGAGCTCTTGCTGGCGGTAAGCTAAACCTAAAGGTAAGTTTGGTTTTTTACTTACCAGGGTTTTTCAGGCAGGAGCCTCTTTTCACAGAGGTTTTCCTGCCAGTTTCGCAGCCCGACCAGTGTGCCTGTTATGGACTGTGGGGAAACCCCATTCCGACAGCAGAAGCGGGTAACCGGCAAAATTGATCGGGTTGCGAGATAAGGAGCCGCTAACAGTGCAGTCAGCGGCTCCCAGCCTGTGGGGATGCCGTTGGAACGGCAAGGAAGCAACGCTGGAGTCCCTGACAGTGGGGTCAGTGGCTCACAGATGTTGGTCCCCAGGCAAGGAATTAAATGGGACTCATTCAGCCCTATTTGGACTCAGGTGAGTCGGGCTATAAAGGGTTTTTCCTTATAATAAAATGTGTCTATAAAATGTTTTTATAGTGTTTTTCTTAATGTTAAAAGCTAAAGGCAAAGTTAAAGTCATAAAAAGTTATTGTTATATGTTTCTGACAATGTAATCCTTGTTGTTTGGCACAAGTTGCTATGAATTATTTTTACCCTTCACAGGTAAAGCTGTACACTAAAAATGTTGACTTAGTGAGCTCACACTGTAATGGCGCGGGCTTATGGGACAGGCTGCACCAGCAGCGCCTGACAGGGCTGCTTCATGTGTAATATGTGTGGGCCAATGGGACAGGCCATGCCAGCAGTGCCTGATGCAGGGCTGTTTCATGTCAAAAAGCACTGGCCTTTACAAAAGGTGGCACCAGCAACGCCTGGGACAGGGTTGCTCAAGTTCACACATAATTTGCGCGCCCACGGAGTCGGGAGATGATTCTCCACCGGAGCTGGATAGCAAGGCCCACGGAGTCGGGGGATGAATTCCTCACCGGGGCTGGATAGTGAGTTTGAAACAACTATCCCATATACAGCAACTGTTGCATACAGTGCTACAGAGGTCTCCCTCTCAGAGGCAGAGACCAAGACGGGTCAGTATCCTGCTGACACTGAGTCTGAGGGTATGTCCGTGGGGCATACCCCAAGGGATGAAGGGCACGTGTCAGAGGTACCTTTTTCCTGACAACAAAGTTGCCATCCCAGCAGAATATTCTTTTTTTTTTTGTTTAATTTCTTTTATTAGAAGTAATCCATTTACAATAGTGTAAACATTATACAAACATCAACTTAATTCCATATTTTTTTAAATAACCCGTTGAAAGTTATTATCTTCTATTTTTTTAGGAAATAAAGATAAGGATAGAGTAGTTTTAAATCAATAAGAGGGTGATTAAATAATAATTTGATTATATAAAAGAGAAAAAGAAAATAGAGAAAGGAAAAAAGGTTAACAAAAAGTGAAAAGATATTATATATATATATATATAAATGAAAATCAACAAAATATATTGTATCTAAAACTATTACAAATAATAATATCAATGAAGATATGCCTATTAATCCTAGTGTAAGAATATGTTATTCTCATCAAGTCCCGCAGGGTACCCGTCAAGCTGTGATGTCAAGAACAGCTACTTCTCTAGATACTGTAGATATGGAGACCATATTTGTTCGAAGGTATTATATTTGTCCAATAGGACAAATCTGATTCTTTCTAATTGTAACGTCTCCAACATTTCTGCTGCCCACATTTTAATTGTGGGGGTTAATGTTCCCTTCCGAAATTTCAATATGATTTTTTTCCCTATTATCAAACAGTAATCAAAGAAATTTCTTTGATTTACTGTAAGTACCGAATTTGAATCCAAAATTCCAAGTATTAATAACTTTGGGTCTGGATCCAATCTAATTTTAAGAACCTCAGAAATAACCTTAAAAATATCTGTCCAGTAGTGATTCAATTTGGGACATGTAGCAAAACTATGTGTTAAATTTGCTTCTAAATTCTTACATTTATCACAAATTGAAGAGAGATTGGGAAAGATACTATTTAATTTAGTTTTTGAATAATGTAATCTATATAATACTTTGAATTGTATCAATGTATGTCTGGCATTTAACGAACACCGATGTATTTGCTGTAAACTTTCTTCCCAATTTTCTTTTGTTATGGATAAACCAATTGCATTCTCCCATGCTTGACGATATGTTTCAGTTGTTGGATTCTCCTTATCCAAAATTATGTTATATATATAGGCTATTAATTTTTCTGTATTTGGGTGCAAATTAAACAAATCATCTAATAATCCTGGTACTTTATTTTTATAATCTTGTGTGTTGGATTTTATATAATCTCTAATTTGTAAGTACCTAAACAAGTGTTGCGGAGACAATCCGTAGATATCTTGTAACTCTTGGAATAAAAGAAATTTTCCTTTTCTATAAAGGTGCTCTATCCTTTTAATTCCTAAATCATCCCAATGTCTAAACCCTCCATCCAATATAGAGGGTTTAAATAATGGGTTATTCGTTATTGGTAGCCTGAGTGAGAGATTATCTAGCTGTAAAGTCTTAACTATTTGTTTCCAAATACGTCTATTATTATAAATTATAGGGTTGTCCCTATAAATTTTTTTTTGTACTTCCTTTGGGGCAAAGAGAATCGAGCCCACATTATAAGGTAAACAATCTTCCTTTTCCATCTTTAACCACATTGGTTCATGATCCATATTTACCCACCAAAAATTCATATTCTTAATCTGGACTGCCCAAAAATAATATTAAAAATTTGGAAGTGCTAGTCCTCCGTTTATCTTAGATTTACATAAATGTTTTTTACTTATTCTATGATTTTTATAATCCCAAATAAAACTATAAATAATATTATCTTTTTTTTTTAAAAAGTCTTTGGGAGAAAAAAAGGAATAGCCTGAAACAAATATAATAATTGTGGTAAAAACACCATCTTTATAGCATTTATTCTTCCAATCATGGATATAGAAAGTGTTTTCCAATACAAAATATTTTTTTAAAGTTTATCTAATAATAGAGGATAATTAGATTTAATTAGTGAATTATAAGATTTAGTTACATTAATTCCTAAATATTTAAATTTGTCTGTAACTATTTTTAATGGATATTGTTGTAATATATTTAAATTAATTCCTGTTATAGGCATAATATCACTTTTGTTCCAATTAATCCTAAATCCTGAAAATGTGCCAAATTTGGTTATAACATTAAACAGCTTAGGTATACTAATTTCCGGTTTTGTAATATAAATCAAAACGTCATCTGCATATAAAGATATTTTGTTAGTTGTTGTGTCAGTATTATAGCCATAGATTTCAGGTTCAGATCTGATTCTTTCCGCCAAGGGCTCTATCATCAAAGCAAATAGTAAAGGCGATAACGGACATCCCTGTCTACATCCCCTAGAGAGCTTAAATTTAGCTGATAATATTTGATTAGTTAAGATTCTTGCCGTTGGATTCAAATATAAAATTCTTATCCATTTACAGAATCTATCCCCCAATTGAAACTTTTCCATTATATTAAATAAATATAACCATTCCACCTGATCAAATGCCTTTTCTGCATCTAGCGATACAACTGCTAATTCCCTGTCCCGTACTCTTTTTGAATATATAATATTAAACAAGCGTCTGAGATTATGGGATGAATAGCGTTTTGGAATAAAACCTGTTTGATCATGATGTATTAATTTAGAAATCACTAAACTTAATCTTTGAGATAAAACTTTAGTTAATATTTTTTGGTCTGTATTGAGAAGTGCGATCGCTCTATATGATCCTGGATCTTCCAAATCCTTATCTACCTTAGGAATGAGTGTAATAGTGGATTTGTTTAAAGATTCTGGTAATTTGCCTTGTTCATATGCATATCTATATACTGTATATAATCTTGGGGAAATCAGGTCTAGAAATTTTTTATACAATTCTGCATTCAGGCCATCAGGGCCCGCTGCTTTTCCATTCTTTAACAAACTAATTGATTCTTCAATATCTTTTACTGTTATTTCAGCGTTTAACAAATGTCTACCTTCCTGATCTAGACTGTTAATTTGACACTCTTGTAGGAATGTTTCCATACAAACTGTTTGTCCTGTTAATTTAGATGAATAAAGATTTTGATAATATTGTAGAAATCTATCATTAATATCTTTTGGTATCGTCAATATATTTCCATCCGCAGATCTAATTCTATGTATCAATTTTTCATCTTCTAATTTTCTAAGTTGTCGTGCTAACAGTTTTTGTGGTTTGTCTCCAAACTCAAAGTGCACTTGTTTGGTTTGTTGAAATAGTTTAATGACTTGGTTAGAATATATTTTATTTAGTCTATATTTTGCTATTGCAATTTTATTACTTAGCTCTTTAGAAGGGCGTTTTATGTTTTCACTATCTAGTTGTTTTATCTCATTTTCTAACCTTTTTTCCATCTTTCTATTTTCTTTATTAAAATAAGCCTGTGCTGATATTATTGCACCACGCATAAATGCTTTAAATGTGTCCCAGAGTAACGATGGTGAAATCTCAGGTTTGTCATTAGTTTCAAAAAATAGTTTACTCTGTTCCATTACATGTTTACAACTGTCCTTATCCTTTAATATCTGGGGATTAAATCTCCAAGTAGTCGTTTTATTAAGTATATCTTTTAGTTTTATCTTGAATGTTAGTGGCGCATGATATGAAATAATAACATTATGATATTTTGCATCATACGTAAAAGGTAGTAATTTTGAGTCTATTAAAAAATAATCTATCCTAGAATAGGTTCCATATACGGGCGAAAAAAACGAGTATTCTCGTCCGGATGGATTATCTAGTCTCCAAATATCCTTAACATTCGATGTATTAATAAAAGAATTTATAAGTTTACTTGAATTAGAGGTAGCTTTCCTTTTTGTAGAAGACCTGTCTAGGTAGCTATCTAAGGTGCAATTAAAATCACCCCCAATAACTAAATTATATTGAGTGGAAATAGGAATATTATTAAATATTTTCTTTAAAAATAGTGGGTTATCAAAATTAGGGGCATATATATTCACCAAAATTATTTTCTGTGAATATAATTCCCCTGTAATTATTACATATCTACCCTCTTTGTCCTCTATTATAGAACTTTGTTTAAAAGGTATACCTTTACGGATAATTATTGCAACTCCTCTAGATTTGTGTTTAAATGAAGAGTGATATACCTTGGAAATCCATTTTGCTGTTAATCTATGTTGAGCATCTCTTTTAAGATGAGTCTCTTGAAGGAAGATCACGTCTGATTTCAATCTGTTCAACTGTGCTAGCACCTTTCCCCTTTTAATTGGTTCGTTAATTCCCTTAACATTCCAACTACAGAAGGTAATTCCACCCCCCCCCCAGTCTTCACATTCATGTCTTGCATTTTACTGTTAGGGTGTTTTTTTTTGGAGTAGCCTTCTCGACCCCTCCAGCCCAGCGGTATACCCAAACGCCAACCCGATGAGAATTTCTATCCTCAGTAATCCATATACATATCTTCTTAAAGCAATTATACAATATCGCTCATAACTACATTCATATAATATATAACATAAAATCAAATATTTAATATATAAGAAAAAATACAAAGTGTAATAAAAAAAAAGAGAAAAGGGTGTTAACAGGGTGCCCAGAAAAAAAAGAAACTACACTGATATATTGTGTAGTGTGCATTAGTGAGAGCCACACTAGCGTGGCTATTAATCTACTGACTTCCGTTTTTTTAAAAAAGATGTTAAATGTTCCAGCTCCTGTCTATAATGCTGTGTATATTGGGGTGGGGTACTAACTTTAAGTACTTAGTAATTATTTCTATTATTCATATTACTAATTACTAATTACTAGTTATTAATTTCTATTATAATTATATTTATAATAAGTAATACTATATTAAGGGGACAATTGAAATTTTACTAATTAATACCAAACTATAACAACATGTCCATTATTGCCCCTCTTTCTTAATGAATAATTCATAACCGCAGGTCGGTGATAAAAGTTCATTCTTCTTCTCCTTCCTCGCTTGCTTCTTCTTCTGCTTCCTCTTCTGCCTTCTTCTGTATGTCTCGAGCAAATTCCAGTGCTTTGGTATGCTTAACAAAACGGTATTCCTTGTTGTCGTAGGTCACTCTCAATGTTGCTGGGTACATCAGACCATATCTGAGATCCTTTCTATCCTTTATATTCCGAAGAATACCTCTTGTTTCTGTGAATAAAGATCTTCTCTTAGCCACTTCCGCCGGGTAATCTCTGAAGATACTGATGTTATCTCCTTCGTATTTCAAATTCCTCTTTCTTATTATTATCTTCATCATTTCTTCAAAGACATGATCGTGGGCCACCTTTACAATCATTTGTCTTGGCGGTGCACCTTTCCCAGGGACACGTCTTAAAGCCCTGTGAGCACGGCCCAACAGGGGTTCTTGATCCAAATCCAGCAGAATATTCTATTTGGGTTAAGGTCAATGGGTTTGTATCAGTATTGGTAGCCTGCAGCCTGCGGCAGTGCCTGTTTAGGGTCCCCTACGAATCACTCTCTCTGAGGAGGGAAGAGCAAAAGGTCAAGATATAACTGACTCCAGGCTCTAAAGAAGTCAATAGAACAAACCTAAGCACATATGTGCCGGCAGTGAACAGCGCCAAAAGGGGGATGTGAGAGCCAGCCGCCGAAACTGTTATTCAGGTAGGCCTATTCAACAGGGGAAGAAAGCCTGGCAGACAAATCAATTCGGCCAACAGCAGGCAAAAGTTCAGAATGCACCCCAGGCGCTCATTGGGAGTAGTGGTTCACTGGAGCTGGGGGCAGCATGATAGCTCAGAAATTCCATGGACCTTTCCAATCATACTCAACAAAATGGGTCTAGCACTTCCAAAATGTGGGTAGAGCACTGTTCACAAGTTGTAATATTTACATTTGTTTTGTACAACACACAAAGGGTAAAAATATTTGGTTGAGGCACAGTCGGAGCATTCCAAGCAAGTTTGGATTATGGCCAGGGTTTGGAAATAGGGCAAAAGTTCTCATGCAAACCACCCATGGAATAAGGCAGGAGTGGCATGTTATTATGAAGATTGGAGAGTGTCGGGCGTTTGAACTTTCCGAATATGAAAACTTATTTTTCTGACTGCAACAGATTCATAGGGTCAGAGATCCATGTTATGCAAATCCCATTACAGAGATTATCAAAGACAATATAAATTTACTATAACAGTAAAGCTTTGGGGTATGGGATAAACTGTTTGTTGGTCATTGGGATTTACCTTTAATTATTATTAATCTTGACTCCGCCTTGTGGCAAGAGATTGGAGTTATAGCAATCTGTTACAAATCGGAGTTATTTTCATCAAGAGTAATTGGCAATATAGCAGCTGTGTTTCAGCCAAGCAAATCAAGGAACTGATATTATGTCAGTAGCAATTAGACCATTATTAACAACCTTATGCTATTGTCAGCTGAAGCTACCTCAGCTACAATGATGAAGTAACCGTATTCAGCATTGCTGAACATGACAATAACTCATTGAACTTGAACTTGAAACTCGCTACAGTAGTGTGGACAGTCGAATTCAGTTATTACAAACTGATGCTTAGGACTCTAAGATGAGAAGTTCCGAATACCATCACCTATTTGGAGGTATTGGAGATTGCATGAGTTACCAATTCTTCAATTGTTGGTATCAACTAAATATATACACTAGATGCACCCCATAGGAAAGGGGCTATTGAGTGAATATACATATTCTACATGCTCAAATTCAAGTTGCTACTCTACGATGGTGACATATGTTAGTCACATGGTAATCAAGTAAAGGTATCCTATAATAAATCTCCTTTGCAACTGGTGTATCATCCAGTTCAGTTCGATGATAACACAGAATAAGTGTTGGATTTAAAAGCTTGATGGAAGTATGGTTCATATACTACATCGAATATCGACATGTTGGTGCATGTTTATTCACTGATTGCAAAAATATGTGACACAACAGTGCGGAGAAATGCATTCTCGCTTCAATAGGAGGAATGGTCTTTTATGTCTTCCTCATTTTTGCCTCATTAGCCGGGTCTTAAAACAGTCAGCAAGACCTTGCTTGGGTACGTACTGTCGGACTGGCCAAGCATCCATGTTGCCTGCTTCATCAGGCATTATGGCACAACGGTATACGGTTATTCCAAAAAACAAGAACTTGCTGTTTCAAACTGTGGTTCAGGAGACCGGCCTTTGCACAGTAAAACAATTATTGACTTACACATTTTGAATGGAATGACTTATGCCTCAGGTTGTCATATCAAGCCATGAAGGTGCTCACTGCAGTGTGCAGGAATAGCACCCAAAAAAGAAGTACATTTCTATTGAGGGGATCAGAAGTGTTTTTTGTTAAATGTTAATGTTACATTTAATACGGTACAGATTACTGACATTTTCCAGTTCATTTTAAATGGTATTTGACAATAATTCAGTTATAGAAACACTACAGCTGCAACATAAGGGAACTACACTGTTGGGTTCAACCTGGATATTGAGTTGTTAAAAGATCTTGACTCAAGTTCTCCCACTACAAGATTATGCAGTTGGTTATGGGAAATGTGTGAACATTACTTCACCAAGGGGTTCCATCTACATCCTTAGTTATGACACTTACATCAGCACAACGGCGGCAAACATTGCAAACGCTGTGGCTAGATAGGATGGAATTGGCTGCAGGTGCCATTACATTTTACATTCTGGTCTACACAAGCAGAGTAGACCAGGAGTGGCATGATTTAAGATCATTTTGGATACCCCACGGTCTCAAGTCTATGTTATCAAGGCCACCAGAATCCTAAAAAGTATGGAATCAGCATTGTTTATTAGTCAACAAACAACTACACAAAGGAAGGTCACAGACTATTTCAAGGTGGCTGCAGCAAATTCTGGGTTATACAGGTATGAACACTGATGATTGTATATCTCACTCCACCAGGTGAGCATCAGTGTCAGCGTATCATTTAGATAGTGTGTTTACATCTCTTTCCATTAGGGCAGCAGCTACGTCAGTGGCCAAGGAGATGGACGTGCCCGTCGATCGTATTTTGGCGGCTGCCAGATGGGCAAATGAGTTGATGTTTCAGAATTTCTATCATCGGCCAATTGCCGATCCAGGGCTGTTTGCCAATGCTATTTTAAGTTCTGTTTAAAGTGCCCTGGGATAGAGGGGTACTGTTGTTTGTTTATATATTTTAAATAAACTTTATTACTGCATTACATGCAATGTTACTACTAATGCATTAATTTATCATTCTAGTCAATCACTGCAGTGGGATGCCGAGATTTGTAATCTGCGGCATGAAATCACAAAGCTTTGAACTCTTCACGGAATCACTCACGTGACTCCGAAGTAAAATAGTAAGATTAAATGAGAACTTACCAGTTTGAAGTTTGATCTTGATTTTATGAGGAGTTACGTTGGTGATTACGTGCTCGCCACGCCCAACCCTCTCTCATAAAGGATCATCTGGTAGTTCTCGAGTCACGCATCTTACTATGTCACTTTGGTGTTGTTATTTGTGATTTCATACCGCTGCTTTGAAGATTGGTGCGCATGCGGCCTGGCGGGTCTTCGTCACGTAATCACCAACGTAACTCCTCATAAAATCAAGATCAAACGTCAAACTGGTAAGTTCTTATTTAATCTTACTATTATCTAATGGAAAGGAAATCAAAGTGTTTTGAAAGGATTGTTCAGTCAGCCCTTTAGCTTCACCTTGCCTGATCTAAATTCTGACTATATATCATCTCAATCACAGACTTTTCCATCTTGGCAACATTTTTCTTTTTGGCAGAGCATCTCTGTTGAAAAATAAATGATAATTCCCTTCAACACTTGGATGACCTTTAAAAATCTGAGGCAACAAACTTGCTGTCCACATCCTCAGTGAAGTAAAGCATGGACAAATCAAACCAAAGGGATACTCATCTCGGGGATCACACGCAGATTAAAATAATGCCATTTACGACCACGTTTTTACCCGGACTCGCTCTTCCACAGCCAACAATGGATCATTGTGGGCTCCATCTTTTCTTGATCATTGTGGACAGCTCTGATTTGTTCTGAACCTTTTCATACCTCTAATATCCCTCTCCCCTGACTCTCAATCTGAAGAAGGGTCTCTTTTGATGCTGTCTGACCCACTGAGTTACTCCAGCATTTTGTGAGTAACTTAGGAATAAAAGAGCATCTTCAATTAGAAACATAGAAACATAAAAACGTAGAAAAATAGGTGCAGGTGCAAGCCATTCGGCCCTTCTCACCAGCGCCGCCATTCAATATGATCATGGCTGATCATCTAAAATCAGTACTCTGCTCCTGCTTTTTCCCCATATCCCTTGATTCCTTTAGCCCAAAGAGCTAAATTGAACTCTCTCTTGAAATCCAGTGTATTGGCCTCCTGTTTCAGAGAATTCCTCAGATTCACAACTTTCTGGGTGAAGATGTTTTTCCTCAATTCAGTCCTAAATGTCCTACCCCTTATTCTTTAACTGTGACCCCTTGTTCTGGACTGCCCCAACTCACCAAACCTATCCAAGTCATCCTGGATATTCAGATCAATCTCTTCACAGTTCACACTGCACCCAGTTTTGTGTCATCTGCAAATTTGCTAATAATACTTTTAATTCCTTCATCTAAATCATTAATATATATTGCAAATAGCTGTGGTCACCGAGCCATGCGGCACTCCACTCGGCACTGCCTGCCATTCTGAAAGGGACCCGTTAATTTCTACTCTTTGTTTCCTGCCTGCCAATCAATTTTATATCCATGTCAATACCCGGCCCCCAATACCATGTGCTTTAATTTTGCCCACTATTCTCCTATGTGGGACCTTATCAAATGCTTTCTGACAGTCCAGATACACCACATCCACTGGCTCTCCCTAATCCATTTTTACTTGTTACATCCACAAAACATTCCAGACGATTAGTCAAACAAGATTTCCCCTTCATAAATCCATGCTGACTTAGACCAATCCTGTTACTGCTATCTAAATGCACCGCTATTACATCTTTTATAATTGACTCCAGCATCTTCCCCTCCACCGATGTCAGGCTAACTAGTCTATAATTCCCTGCTTTCTCTCTAACTCCTTTCTTAATGGGATAATGTTAGCTACTCTCCAATCCACAGAAACTGATACAGTATCTATAGAACATTGGAAAATCCTTGAGTACCCTGGAATGCAGACCATCGGGCCCTGGAGATTTATCAGCCTTCAGTTCCATCAGTCTACCCAACACAATTTCCTGACTAATGTGAATTTCCTTCTGTTCCTCCGTCACCCTAGCACATCTGGGAGATTGGTTGTGTCTTCCTTAGTGAAGACAGAAACAAAGTACCTATTCAACTTATCTGCCATTTCCTTGTTCCCCATAATCAAATTATTCGGAGGGGCCAAAGACGAGACAGGGTGCGTATATCACACATCCAATTTAAATCACCATCAAGACCTCTTTGCCCCTCTCCCATCAGGCAAGAGGTACAGAAGTATGAAAACACACACCTCCAGATTCAGGGACACTTTCTTCCCGGCTATTGTCAGGTAACTGAATCATCCTACCAACAACTAGAGAGCAGTCCTGGTCTACCATGTACCTCATCGGGGGACATTTAGAACATCTTTAATCGGGCTTTATCTTGCACTGAAAGTTATATTCTTTATCCTGTATCTGTACACTATGGATGGTTTGATTGTAATTATGTATAGTGATTACAGGATGCATGGTGGTGCAGCGGTAGAGTTGCTCCCTTACAGCAATTGCAGCGCCGGAGATCCGGGTTCGATCCCGACTACAGGTGCTGTCTGTACGGAGTTTGGGCCTTCTCCCCATGTCCGAGTGGATTTTCTCCGAGATCTTCAGTTTCCTCCCACACTCCAAAGACATTCAGGTTTGTAGGTTAATTTGCTTGGTATAAGTGTAAATTGTCCCTTGTGTGTAGTGTGTGTCAAATAGAAACATAGAAAATAGTTGCAGGATTAGGCCATTCGGCTCTTCGAGCCGTCACCGCCATTCAATATGATCATGACTTGTCATCCAAAATCAGTACCCCGTTCCTGCTTTCAGCCCATATATCTTGATTTTGTTAATATGCGTGGATCACTGGTCGGTGTGGACTCGGTGGGGCGAAGGGCGTGTTTCTGCGCTGTATCTCTAAACTAAAAATAAAAATTAAACTAAAAGTAAAAATGAAACTATAGTCTTTCCGCTGACAGGACAGCACACAACAAAAAAAGCTTTTCACTGTACCTCGATACACTTGACAATAAACAAAATGATTAACCATCAACTAGATGGTTTTCAAGCATATTTTTACCAGGTGCTAGAGGATAGGTGCACTGATGTGAAGTTCAGGTCGAAACTATTTTTGAAACACATAGTTGTATCTGATGGACATTCTTCTACATCTTTAAAGTCTTACAATTCTATGCACATGATACATTTTATCAGAGTAGATACGACTATTTCTATTCCCTCATATGGTGACCCAAGGGAGGTGGAGGCAGGGCAGAAACAATATACTGAGCAAAACACAAAGCGATGGAGGAACTCAGCGGGTCAGGCAGCATCTGGGAATGGAAGTGCTTCAGGTTGCTGCCTGATCCGCTGAGTTACTCCAGCATTTTGGGGCAATCTTTGGTATAAGTCAGCATGTGCATACCTGATGACCTTGCACTTTTCTTTACCTGCACTTCCTCTGTCGCTATAATGTTGAAGCACTCTGTTTGTCCCTTTGGTATTTTCCCCGCTCTTACACTATTTACTCTTCCTCATTGGCAACAGTGACAGAGATTGAACCATACGACTCCGGCCACTGGAAATTGTCCAAGAACCTGCTCAAGCAATAAACAAGTAATGCGGTGTTCAGGTGAACCCCCATATTTTGACCATGAGGCCTCCCGCAGTAGATGCATGAAGTCTACACTCTTGAACTTTTAAAATCCTTAACATCCTTAACCAAACTGCTATAACTCTTCAATTATTTTTTTTTTAACATACTTCGCTTTGATCCAGTGAATTACATATTCTAAACATGCACCTGGTTTATCTATCATCCATTTAAAATGTTAAAATGTTATCTGAAGCGCCTCCACTTATAACCATCATATTGACAGGTTTCAAATATACCTTGAACACAAGCAACCACAGATGCTGAAATCTTGAGCAAACAATGCAAAGTGCTGGAGTAACTCCGGGTCAGGAAGCATCTCTGGAGAAAAGGATTTGGTGGCGTTTGAGGACGAAACCCTGCTTCAGACTGAGAATAAGGTGAGAGGGAAACTAGAGGTACAAAAAGGTACCAAGTTTAAGGAAGGGTTTCAACCTGAAACGTCACCCATTCCATCTCTCCAACAATGCTGCCTGTCCCACTGAGTTACTCCAGCATTTTGTGTCTATCTTCATTAATGGGAGTATAATGTTGCATGAGCTAGTAGAGGCCCTCACTCGTGTCTCCTCGATACCACGCAGCTCCAGCCTTTCTCCTGAACACCTTCGCTCAGTCCACCTGAACCTACCTGATCTCCCGGTTGCTAAACACTTTAATTCTCCTTCCCATTCACACACAGAAGGGATCTCATATTTTGCTTGGGCAGCTTACAGCCCAGTGGTATGAATATTGATTCGAAATTCAAGTCACCCCAGCATTTCCACTCTCACTATCCCTCCCCCACGCAAGTCGCACTAGTTTCCCATGTACCACTAGGGGCGCTGCATTGAAGGCGCCTATGCCTACAGCCTGTCCGTTTTTTCCCCTTGTTTTTTTATTTTAGTTTGTCTAAATTGTTTGTTTTGGGGTTACTTTAACTTTTATATGTGGGGGAGGGGGGCAGGGTAAGGGGGAAACTGTTTCACTGTCGCTTCATGGCGGGGACGCGACTATTTCTCCGAGTCGCGACCTCGTCCCCCTCCTCGCAGCTTACCACCTGGATCGGAGCGGCCTTTCCTGCCGGGAACCGGGAACCGGACCAGAGCTGCAACAGCGGCGGCGTGGCGCTGAATTCACCGCAGAGCAGGCGATACCTGCCTGGATCGTCGTTTAGAGCTCCGGAGCGTTGGGCCTGCAGCATCGACATTGTGGAGCTGTGGTTCAAGGAGCTCCCAACGCGGGCGGCGCTGACCGACATCACAGAGTCTTGGGGCCCTTTGCCGAGGGCCCCCAGTGTTGAATCTCTGCCAGGCGCGGCCTGGGGACGTCGGGAGCTGCGGACTCCGGTGGGAAGCAGCGGCCGATTTGGAGGTCCAAGCCGTTAAAGTTGGCCTACCGTTCAAACGTTGCAGTGCCAACATCCCGGCGAGTGGACCAGAGCGGCGAGCTTCCCGTAGCGGCGACTGTAGAGGGCTCCGGAGGCCCCGACCACGGGTGAACATCAAAGGAAGAGACTGACTTTGGTGCCTTCCCTCACAGTGGGAAACGTTTGATTCTGCTGTGTGGGGATGTTTTATGTTTAAATGCATCGTGTGTTGTGTACTTAATTTTAATGTATGGCTGTATGGTGATCACATTTCACTGTGCCAACTGGCACATGACAAATAAATGTATCTTGTATCTTGTATTTTGTATTTTGTATTATCACCCAACATACAGCCAACAATGGCCTGTTTCCTTTATCATCATTATTTTTTTTGCATATGTTTCATTCATTGTTCTTTATCTCAGTACATCATCAGATATATCTCTAGTTTCTCTTATCTTTAATCAGTCTGAGAAAGGACCACATCCCGAAACATCACCCATCCCTTCTCTCCAGAGAAGCTGCCTGTCCCGTTGAGTTACTCCAGCTTTTTGAGAGTCTAGTTTAGTTTACTTTAGAGATACAGCGTGGAAACAGGCCCTTCGGCCTTCTAGGTCCACACTGACCAGTGACCTCCATACATCAAGTCAAGTCAAGTCAAGTTTATTCGTCACATGCACATAACTGTGCAGTGAAATGAATAGTGGCAATGCTTGCAGACTTTGTGCAAGAAAACATGCATTAACACTAACCTACACACACTAGGGCCAATTTACACATACACCAAGCCAATAACCTACAAACCTATATGTGTGGAATGTGGGAGGAAACCAAAGATCTCGGAGAAAGCCCACGCGGCCACGGGGAGGACGTACAAACTCTGCAAAGACAGCACCCATATTCGGGATCAAACCCGGGTCTCTGGCGCTGCAAACTCTGTAAGGCAACAACTCTACCGCTGTATCACCGTGCCACCCGTCAGTGGGCCAAATGGCTTCTCTGTATTGTCATAAGCAAGTACTGTATGATTGGGTCAGGCAACTTCTGTGTAGTGAATGGACAGACAAAGTTTCAGGTCGGGACCCTGTCTATCTTCAGTGTAAACCAGCAACTGCAATTCCTTCCTACACAGGTACAAAGACCAAATGAAGGAAAGGTATGAAAAGGACAAATCAAAGTGTCTACCTTCAGGGCAAACCCGCAACTGCAGTTCCTTCCTACACATTGAAACTAACTGTCTTTTACATGATGTATTACTGCAGCTCATCAGCAACAATTGTTAGGAGATTTTATCTAGAATTATGGATCAATGGGGAATTCTGGAGCCAATTTGTTTAGGGCAGGTTAAACAAAGAAGTAGCTTCTAAAATGGCAATAGACAATAGACAATAGACAATAGGTGCAGGAGCAGGCCATTCGGCCCTTCGAGCCAGCACCACCATTCAATGTGATCATGGCTGATCATCCACCATCAGTACCCGGTTCCCGCCTTCTCCCCATATCCCCTGACTCCGCTATTTTTAAGAGCCAAGGGTCAAGAAATCAATTCAACGCAAGAACTGCATTGGATGTTCTGATCATCGAGTTCATCAACCTAGAGTAATGCGTCTGTTTCTCCTTCACATATGCTGCGGGACCTGATGAGTATTTTGCTGCATTGTCTGTTTTTAATTTCAGATTTCCAGCATCTGCATGGATATTTCTCCAGCTTTGGAACTGAGAGTTATTAATAACACAATGCAATCTACGCCCTACTTTTCTGCATCTTGCAATCTTTAATCTTAGAGAGTCTTAAAGAGTGCCAAACTACAATGGATGTTGATCTGAATAGAAAATAGAAAATTATAATATCTCACCAGAAACACTGCCTGGTACATGTACCCTAAATCAATCAATGTTGAATATATGCCACCTGATTTTTTTATATCATCTAAATTTACTAACCACATTTCCACTATTGGTTTGTTGTTCCAGGGGTATGATTCTTGCTTCGGGTGCGAGAGGCCCTAGGTTCAATTCCCAGCCAAGCCAAGCCCTCCTTTTGAATAGTACAATTGTGCAGCTGGTAGAGCTGCTGCCTCACGGTGCCAGGTTCAATCCTGATCTCCGGTGGTGTCTCGGTGAAATGTATACGTTCTCCTTGTGCCTACATTTCCTCCGGGTGCTCTGCATGGTGCAGGCTCGAAGGGCCGAATGGCCTACTCCTGCACCTAATTTCTATATTTCTTGTTTCCTCCCACATCTGAAGATCATGCATATTTGTACGTCAATTGCCCTCTGTAATTGGCTCCTGCATGTGGAGTGGATGTGAAAGTAGGATAGCATCAAACTAATGTGAATAGGGGGCAACACAGTGGTGCAGCAATAGAGTTGCTGCCTTACGGTGCTAGAGATTATGGTTGCGGTCTGTGTGGAGTTTGTATGTTCTCCCTGTGACTGCATGGGTTTTCTCTGGGTGCTCCGGTTTCCCCCACATTCCAAATACGTGCAGGTTTGTACGTTAATTGGCTTTGATAATATTTGGAAATTGTCCCTAGTGTGCAGGACAGTGCTACTGTACAGGGTGACTGCTGGTCAGCGCAGACTCAGTGGGCTGAAGGGCCTATTTCCACGCTGAATCTCTAAAGTCTAAAGTAAAGGTTGATCATTGTTCCGCATGGATTCGGAGGGCCAACGGGTATGTTTTCATGCTGTATCTCGCAACTAAACTAAACCGTTGAAAAGGAATTTGCTAAAGAAAAACAAAATAAAGAAAAAAAAATGACAATTTAGTTCCACTCTTTTTCCATTGTCACAAATGGTCGTTGATATAAATCACTGATACAACATGATACCACAAGTAAACTCTGATAATACGAGAAATAATACTGGGGGAACTAAGTGGGGAGGGGAGGGACAGGCAACATTGTGGGTCGAGATCCTTCTTCAGCCTGAATCTCTATAAAATATTTTATAAATATGTGTATAAACACCTTTATACACCTCTATACCCCTCAGCCTCCTGCGCTCCAAGGAATAGAGTCCTAGCCTGCCAAACATTTCACTGTAGCTCAGCACCTCAAGTTCTGGCAACATCCTCATAAATCTCTGCACTCTTTACCAGCTGTACCTACCTGAAGCAGGGAGACCAAAACAGAGCACAATACACCAGTCTGATGTCTGAAGAAGGGTCTCAACCCGAAACGCCACTACTTCATTTCTCCCCAGAGATGCTGCCTGTCCTGCTGAGGTACTACAGCAGTTTTTGTCTACCTTCGATTTAAAGCAGCATCTGCAGTTCTTACCTACACCAAATGTAGCCTTAGGCCAAAGAAACCCAGGGTTGACAGATCCATTCGCGTCGCTTTGAAAGCTCGCACCGCTGCTTACAACTCCTGCCTGGCATTCGGTAACATGGATGATTACAAGGCAGAGTGCTATAGACTGCGAAAGGCGCAAAAAGGAGGTACAGGGAGAGGATGGAGTGGCGTGACACCAGACGCCCATGGCAGGGGCTACAGACTATAACAAATTAACAGAGCAGCCCCCCCCCCCCCCCACCCCCTCAACCGGGAGTGCCGGCGCCTCCTTAGCTGATGACCTGAACTCTTTCTATGCACGATTTGAGACGGGCAACAACACCCCAGGCTTGCCGGCTAACAACACCGCCAGCGCGCTGGCTAGCGAGGCTGGAGTGAGGCACACCGCTGGGGATGTGCACACATTCTCGGTGTCCGAGCACAATGTGAGGAGGGCTCTGACGCGTGTAAACATGAGAAAAGCTGTCGGTGCAGATGGTATATATGAGTGAGTACTAAAGTCTTGTGCTAATTTGCTAGCTCCAGTGTTCACCACAATATTCAACCTCTCCCTGGCCAAGTCCGTGGTCCCTACCTGCTTCAAGAGATCCACTATTGTCCCAGTGCCTAAGAATGCCTCTCCAGTCTGTTTGAATGACTATCGACTGGTGGCCCTTACCTCAGTGGTCATGAAATGCTTCAAGATGCTGATCAAATCTGCGCTTTCCTCCCCTACATCTGCGCCTTCCTCCCTCACGCCATGAATCAGCTGCAGTTCACATACCGTCCAAACAGATCCACGGATGATGCGGTCTCCCAGGTTTTGCACACCACTCTCTCTCACCTTGACAGCCAGAAGGGGGGTTATGTGAGGATGCTGTTCATTGATTTCAGTTCAGATTTCAATACCATAGTCCCCACCAGTCTAGCTGAGAAACTACTGGAATTGGGACTGAACACTCCCCTGTGTGCCTAGGTCCTGGACTTTCTGACCACCAGGCCCCAGTTGTGCAAGATGGTAGACATACCTCCAACTCCCTCCCCCTGAACACAGGATCCCCCCAGGGTGGTGTCCTCAGCCCCCAACTGTACTTCCTGTACACACATGACTGTGTGACCAGGTTCAGCTCCAAATCCATCAATAAGTTTGCTGATGACACAGTGGTGGCGGGCCTGATCTCCAATAACGATGAGAAGGCCAACCTGGTGGAGGTGGCTGACCTGGCACTCCGGTGTCAGAATAACATCCTCCTCTTGAATGTCATAAAAACTAAGGAGCTGATTGTGGACTTTAGAAGGGCACAACAACCAAGGACGTACACACCACTGGGGAGTAATGGGACTACTGTGGAAAGGGTGAGCAGCTTTAAATACCTGGTAGTCCACATCACAGAGGATCTGACATGGACAACACACACTGCCACACTGATGAGAAAGACAAGGCAGCGCCTTTACCACCTCAGGCAGCTAAGGAAATTCAGAGTCTCTCGGAGGATCCTTCAATCCTTCTAATCTGGTGCTGTAGAAAGCATCCTGACCGGAAACCACTCCATCTGGTTTGGGAACAGCTCTGCCCAGGACAGGAAGGATAGTGCGTTCGGCCTACACTTCGAACTACACTTCCCCCCCCCCCCCCCCCCCCCCCGCTGCAGGACCTATACACCAGGAAGTGCAGATCCAGAGCCAGCAAGATCATGAAGGTTCCGTACCAGCCCAGCAACGGACTGTTCCAGCTGCTGCGGTCAGGCTAGCGCCTCTGCTGTCACGCAGCAAAAACAAAGAGGCTGAGAAGGAGTTTCTTCCCAAAGACCATCAGGACTGTAAACTCTGATCTCACCAGAGAGTAAATACTGTTGCGTCTTCTATTTTTTAATGTAAATACTGGTTCTGTTCTGTTTTGTGGTTTTGCACAATCCTGCAGGCATTGCCACTTTCATTTCACTGTACATCTTGTACGTGTATGTGACAAATAAAGTTGACTTGAAGAAGATCCCCGATCTGAAACATTGCCTGCCTTTACTCTCCCCGATGTTGCCTGGCCAGCTGAGTTCCACCAGTACTTTGTGTTTTGTTCATGATTCCAGCATCTGCAGTTCCTTGTGTCTCCCTGTTCCTGTTTTCGTTATGTTACTCACAGTGCAAGACCTAACATTGTATTCCTTCACCCGTGCTCTGTACCCAGTCTGGACACCTTTGAAGCCTCTCTGCTCCCAGTGCACATCCCACACTGCCATCTAGCAAACCTGGAAGTATTACACTTGATAACCTATGTAGGAAGGAACTGCACATGCTGGTTTAAACCAAAGATAGACACAAAATGCTGGAGTAACTCAGCAAGACAGGCAGCATCTCTAGATGGAAGGAATGGATGATGTTTCGAGTCGAGACCCTTCCGAAGAACGTAACCCATTCCTTCTGGAATGTCTGTCCAGCTGAGTTACTCCAGCATTTTGTGTCTATCGCACTTGATAACCTTGTTCAAATTGTTGATTGTGAAGCCCCAATCTTGATAACGGCCTCATGAAGTACAGCCCCCATCTGCAAAATGACTAATTAATTCTATAGTCCACTATGTTTTTTCATTAGTCCTCGTTCCACATCAATATATTGCTGTGCATTCCAATTTTGTTTCATAATTTCTCATCCCTACTGAGATTTAATTTAGTTTATAGACATAAAATGCTGGAGTAACTCAGTGGGTCAGGTAGCATCTTTAGTTTGGTTCAGTTTGGAGTTGCAACTTGGAAATAGGCCCTTCGGCTCACCGAGTCTGCACCAACTAGTGTTCACCTGTACACTAGTTCGATCCTACACACTAGGACCAATTAACCTACAATCCTGCACATCTTTGAAATGTGGGAGGAAACTGGAGCACCTGGAGAAAACCCACTCGGTCATGGGGAGAATGTACAAACTCTGCACAGAATGCATCCGTAGTCAGAATCAAACCTGGGTCTCTGGCGCTGTAAGGCTTCAACTACACGGCGTTTCGGCCCGAAACGTTGCCTATTTCCTTCGCTCCATAGATGCTGCTGCACCCTCTGAGTTTCTCCAGCACTTTTGTCTACCTTTGATTTTCCAGCATCTGCAGTTCCTTCTTAAACACTATACTGCTGCACCACTGTGCTGCCCCATATTTTATTAGGATTAATAGAGAGAAGGTCAGGAGTTATTTGGCATGAAAATAAATCACTATATATTTTATGACCATAAATGAAGGCAGCTTTGGGCCAAATCAAACTATTTTCCTTGTACGCACAATGTAAGCCATCTTTTGTGCAGAGAGAGCAGCGGCTGAATTCATGTGGTGCATTGCATCTGAACCGATAATCATATGTTTAGCTTACTCTGCTGAAACATAGTTACAGAAACAAGAAAGGACAATGAGTATTGAACTTCTTTAAAGAAGATTGATTTGAAGCTGACAAAGAAAGAAAAATCTGTTAAAATGCTCCCTTAATTATTTGAAAATGTCGAAGACAAGAGCACAAAATTAATCAAATCTATAGGATACAGGGCTTCACTAAATTTTGCCAAAAGCGATATTCTGTGTTAATTTGTCAATATTTAAATAACTATTGCAACGCACTCTCCTTAAAACAATATCGCTGCAAAACCATTTATCATTAAACAAACAAAAATATTAGGAATATTCCAGGGAACCATAGAAGTTGCAAGTAAATAAGATTATATCCAGATAATTACATTGCGTGCTGTTTATGAGGAATTGGGGGAGCTTCTTAATAACAGGGTTAACAAGAGTCCTGCAGTAAAATGAGCAGCGGGGTCAGAACAGAGTACATGAACATTGTTAGTTAATCAATAACCATGCCCCATTAAATTATTTTTAACTGTGCATTAACTGTCACTATCAACTTAAAAATGAATTACAACACATCAAATCGCAAAGGGATTCGCATCACATAAAAGAAAATGGTTTTAAAAAAGACAACAAATTCCACTATTTGACGATGTGATATCACACGTCCTCCCGCAGTACCGCTCCGATCCCCATCATCGCAAACAATGCCTGGCTGCTGCAAAACACCAGCACTCTGGACTAAGCTGAGGCCGCAGAGCCAAACAAGCCACCGCGGCATGGTGGCGCAGCGGTAGAATTGCTGCCTTGCAACGCTAGAGACCCCGCTTCAATCCTGACTATGGGTGCTTGTCTGTACGGAGTTTGTGCGTTCTCCCTGTGACTTGCTCCAGCCTCCTCCCACACTACAAAGATTGTATGGAGTTTGCACATTTTCCCCGTGATCTGTGATAGTTTTCTCCAGGGGCTCTGGTTTCCTCCTACGCTCCAAAGATGTACACGTTTGTAAGCTAATTGGCTTGGTATAAACGTAAATTCTCACTGGTGTGTGTTGGATAGTGCTCGTGTACGGGGTGATCGCTGGTCAGCGCGGACTCGGTGGGCCGAACGGCCTGTTTCTGTGCTGTATCTCTAAACAAAACAAAGCTGAACCCAGTTAGTGGCTATTGGCTGAAATCGCTTGCACCGTGTCAGAGGAGAGGGAGGAAGCTGTGGGGATGGTTGTAGCCCCTCTTGTTTATAGATGGAAATGAAGCCCAATTGGGTGAGTTCACTTGACAGTGTGTGTGCCCCTGTGTAATCATTACCCATCTGGCTTCATTACCAATGCCACAACTATTTTAAAGAAGGGACTCGACCCGAACCCTCACCCATTCCTTCTCTCCAGGGATGCATTCAGTCCCACTGAGCTATTCCAACATTTTGTGTCCACCTTCAAGTCAAGTCAAGTTTATTCGTCACATACGCATACGAGATGTGCAGTGAAATGAAAAGTGGCAATGTTTGTGGATTGTGAAAAAAACTACGAAACAGAATGGAACAGAATCAGCAATTACATATTTGTGGGAGAGAAAAACAAAAGAAGAAACAGCAATTTAAAAAGACACCACACAACAGTAAATTGGCCCAGTAGTTTAGTCCCTGGTGAGATAGGAGATTACAGTCCTAATGGCCTCTGGGAAGAAACTCCTTCTCATCCGCTCCGTTTTCACAGCATGGCAACGGAGGCGTTTTCCTGACCGTAACAGCTGGAACAGTCTGTTGCTGGGGTGGAAGGGGTCCCCCATGATCTTGTTGGCTCTGGATTTTCACCTTCTGATGTATAGTTCCTGCAGGGCGGCGAGTGTAGTTCCCATAGTGTGTTCAGCCGAACGCACCACTCTCAGCAGAGTCTTCTTGTCCTGGGCAGAGCAGTTCCCAAACCAAATTGTGATGTTTCCAGCCAAGATGCTTTCCACAGCCTCTGAGTAGAAGCACTGAAGGATCCTCAGAGACACTCTGAATTTCCTCAGCTGCCTGAGGTGGTAAAGGCGCCGCCTTGCCTTATTCACCAGTGTGGCGGCGTGTGATGTCCATGTCAGATCCTCAGAGATGTGGACTTCCAGGAATTTAAAACTGCACACCCTATCCACAGTATCCCCATTTATCCTTAATGGTGTGTACAATCCTTTGGTTGCGTATATTGTCGTGTGCACCGAGGAACAACAAATAGTTTTTTTGTTGTGCGCTATGCAGTCAGTGAAAAGACCATACGTGATTAACCCAATGCAGAAAACCAACAATGAAACCTCGATGACAAAAAGTCCATTAGTGAATAACATAGAAACAAGGAACCGGGTGCTGGTTTCCCAAGGGAAAGCACAAAGTGCTGGAGTAACTCGGTGGGTCAGGTAGCACCCCTGGAGAACATGCAAATGTGATGTTTCGGGTCGGGACCCTTCTTCAGACTGTCAAGGGCTGTGTTGAGCTTAGTTTAGTTGAGTTTAGTTTATTGGCACAAGCACTGAGGCACAGTGAAAAGCTTTAATTGCAAAAAAAATTGTCCTATTGCAATATAACCATATAACCATATAACAATTACAGCACGGAAACAGGCCATCTCGGCCCTTCAAGTCCGTGCCGAACAACCTTTTTCCCTTAGTCCCACCTGCCTGCACTCATACCATAACCCTCCACACCCTTCTCATCCATATGCCTATCCAATTTATTTTTAAAAGATACCAACGAACCTGCCGCCACCACTTCCACTGGAAGCTCATTCCACACCGCTACCACCCTCTGAGTAAAGAAGTTCCCCCTCATGTTACCCCTAAACCTCTGTCCCTTAATTCTAAAGTCATGTCCTCTTGTTTGAATCTTCCCTATTCTCAAAGGGAAAAGCTTGTCCACATCAACTCTGTCTATCCCTCTCATCATTTTAAAGACCTCTATCAAGTCCCCCCTTAACCTTCTGCGCTCCAGAGAATAAAGACCTAACTTATTCAACCTATCTCTGTAACTTAGCTGTTGAAACCCAGGCAACATTCTGGTAAATCTCCTCTGTACCCTCTCTATTTTGTTGACATCCTTCCTATAATTGGGTGACCAAAATTGTACACCATATTTTGTACAACAATATTTGTCCCATTGTTTTCTTTCAGACTGACAATATTTATCCTTTTGGCTTTTAATAGATGAAGTGGTCAAGATGCAGCTAATTTTGCACTCAATGTGAAAAAAGGGCTTTAGATGTGCTTGAAGGAAGAGGAATCTCTGGATTGCTCATTTTAACAACGGTTGAGAAAGGGAAGCACAGATAATAATGCACTTCAGCTGGCTGTATTTTCTCCTCACTACTAAAACACGAGCTGGCACATCAGTAGCTGATAGATGTGTTAGAGGCACCATCAGAGCACTGTCAAATGATGAAATATGAGCTAACCCAATTTAACAAGTATTAGGTTGTAGTATTGCTCACTGCAGCAGTTTGCAAGATAATGGGAATGAAATACCTACCACTGAAAATAAATTAGAAAAGAGCTGTGATGAGAGGTCATTGACCTGAATCACTGCACCTCTCTTCATAGATGCCATCTGACCTGTGAAACCATCCATCCTTATTCCAGATATCTGCCATTAGCAATATTAGCATGTTTTGAAATTTTTGTGGCTGCACAAAAGCAGCTTTTAAAAGAGTTTCGATCTGCCTCGAAAGGACTGGTAAAAAATGTTTTATCCTGCCATTCACGGCTGAGCTTTTTCAATCAATTTTGTAAATTTCCTGCCCATTTTAACTCCCCATTCAATACCGACCTTTCTGTCCTGGGCCTCCTCCATTGCCAGAGGCCACACATGAACTGGAGGAACAGCATTGGTGCAGGAGGAGGCCATTCAGCCCATCGAGCCAGCACCACCATTCAATGTTATCATGGCTGATCATCCACAATCAGTGCCTCGTTTCTGCCTTCTCCCCATACCCCTTGATTCCGCTAGCCCTAAGAGCCCTATCCAACTCTTTTTTGAATGCATCCGGTGAATCGGCCTCCACTGTCTTCTGAGACAGGGAATTCCACAAATTCACAGCACTCTCTTTGAATTTTATTTTCCTCATCTTAGTTCTAAATGGCCTACCCCTTATTCTTAAAATGTGGCCCCTGGTTCTGGACTCCCCCAACATCGGTAACATGTTCCCTGCATCTAACGTGTCCAATCCCTTAATAATGTTATATGTTTCTATAAGATCCGCTCTCATCCTTCTAAATTCTAGTGATTCCAGGTCCAGTCACCCGATTCTTTCATCATGTGACAGTCCCACCACCCTGGGAATTAACCTTGTGAACCTACGCTGCACTGCCTCAATATGAAGAATGTTTCCTCAAATTAGGAGACCAAAACTGTACACAATACTCTAGGTATGGTCTCACCAGGGCCCTGTACAACTGCAGAAGGACCTCTTTGCTCCTATACTCAACTCCTATTGTTATGAAGGCCAACATGCCATTAGCTTCCTCCACAGCCTGTTATACCTGCATGCTTACTTTCAGTGACTGATGTACAAGGATACCCAAGTCTCGTTGTTCTTCCACTTTTCCTAACCTGACACCATTCAGCTAATAATCTGTCTTCCCATTCTTGCTACCAAAGTTATCCACATTATACTGCATCTGCCATGCATTTGCCCACTCACCCAACCTGTCCAAGTCACCCTGCATCCCCATACCATCCTCTTCACAGCTCTTCTGCCACCCAGCTTTGTGTCATCTTCAAATTTGCTTATGTTACTTTTAATTCCATCATCTAAATCATTAATATATATTGTAAATAGCTGTGGTCCCAGCAACAAACCTTGCGGCACCCCACTAATCACTGCCTCACATTCTGAAAGGGACCCGTTAATCCCTGCTCTTTGTTTCCTGTCAGCCAACCAGTTTTCTATCCATGTTAATACCCTACCCCCAATACCATGTGCTCTAATTTTGCCCACTAATCTCCTGTGTGGGACCTTATCTCAGGTTTTCTGAAAGTCCAGGTACACCACATCCACTGGCTCTCCCTTATCCATTTTACTTATTGCATCTTCAAAAGATTTGTCAAGCATGATTTCCCCTTCGTAAATCCATGCTGACTTGGATCAATCCTGGTACTGCTATCCAAATGCTATCCAAATATTACATCTTTTGACAATCGACTCAGTCAAGCTGGGGTGGAAGATTGCAACCTTCACGTGATCCGTCCTGTTTCGACCAATACAATCAACTCGGCGTGCACAAACAGAAGATCAAATAGAACAAGTTGTCCTACAACTTTAGGCTGTGCACGCCACACGAACGAAGAAGACTCAGTCAAGCTATATAATTCTCTGCTTTCTCTCTCCCTCCTTTCTTGAAAAGTAGGATAACATTAGCTACCCTCCAATCCACAGGAACTGAACCTGAATCTATAGAACATTGGAAAATGATCACCAATGTGTTCCACGATTTCCAGAGCCATCTCCTTAAGTACCCAGTGATGCAGACCATCAGGCCCTGGGGATTTATCAGCCTTCATTCCCATCGGTCTACCCAACACCATTTCCTGCCTAATGTGAATTTCCTTCAGTTCCTCCATCACCCTACGTCCTCTGT
The DNA here is from genome assembly GCA_963514005.1 of Raja brachyura. The sequence goes on along the minus strand of OY740782.1, from coordinate 114,595,552 downwards.
TCCCTAGTACATCTGGGAGATTGTTTGTGTCTTCCTTAGTGAAGACAGAACCAAAGTACCAGTTCAACTTGTCTGCCATTTCCTTGTTCCCCACAATAAATTCACCTGTAAATTCAAGGGACCCACATTTGTCTTAACCATTTTTTTCCCATTCACGTGCCTAAAGAAGCTTTGACTATCCTTCTTTACTACATCCTCAAAAAATTCCAAAAGATTTGTCAAGCATGACAAATGCTTGGCCATCTTACCCGTATACTACATTTCACCCTATATTGCCCTTTTTGTTACCTTCTGTTGTCCTTTGAAAGTTCCCCAATCTTCTGGCTTCCCACTACTCTTTGCTATGTTATACACCTTTTCTTTGAGTTTTATTCAGTATTTAGCAGTAACGGGACCTATACATCAGAAGGTGCAGATCCAGAGCTAGCAACATTATGGGGGACCCCTACCACCCCAGCAACGGACTGTTCCAGCTGCTACGGTCAGGCAAACCCTTCCGCTGTCATGCCGTGAAAAAGGGAGGGGATGACACGGAGTTTCTTCCCACAGGCCATCAGGACTTTAAACACTTATCTCACCAGGGACTAATTTACTGTACTAATTTTACTGTGTGTTGTGTCTTTTTAAAATTGGTGATTTTTTTCTAACATGTAAATACTATTCTGTTATGTAGTTTTTGCACAATCTGCAGGCATTGCCACTTTCATTTCACTGCACATCTTGTATGTGTATGTGACAAATATACTTGACTTGATTCCATCCCTAACTTCCCTTGTCAGCCACGGTTGCTTCTTACTCCCCTTAGAATCTTTCTTTCTCTTTGGAACGAAATGATCCTGTGTCTTCTGTATTATGCCCAGAAATTCCTGCCATTCATTCCTGCTAGGATGCTTTTCCAGTCGACCTTGGCCAGCTCCTTGCTCAGGCCTTCATAGTCCCCTTTGTTCAACTACAACACTGACACTTCTGATTTAACCTTCTCCCTCTCAAATTTCAGATTAAAACATCATATTATGGTCACTACCTCCTATGGTTCCTTTGTTTCCTTGAGTTCCCTTATTAAATCTGGTTGATTGGACAACACTAAATCCAGAATTGCCTTCGCTCCGGTAGGCTCCAGTACAAGCTGCTCTAAGAATCCATCGCGGAGGCACTCTACAGACTCCCTTTCTTGGGGTCCAGAACCAACCTGATTTTCCCAATCTACCTGCATATTGAAATCTCGCATCACCACAGTGGCATTACCTTTGTAACATGCTAATTTTAACTCCTGCTGCAACTTGCACCCTATATCCAGGCTACTGTAAAGCTTCATGAGATGTTGTCCCCTGTTAATGATGCCACATTAATGTGAATATCCAATTGAAATACGTAACCAGTATGGATGAAAACTCATTGGATCAGCATGTGAATGAGATAACAACATATTTAAGTGAAGCAAGTTTATTCACAACTTCAATGTTGGCAAAAAATAATTTATAGTGAAATCTTTGATGAAAATTATGAAATTGTAATTCAGCGATGATATGTTTCTTATAGTTTATTGTAGCAGGAATATAATTTTAAGGTGGCACACTGGCACACCTGGTAGAGATGCTGCTTCACAGTACCAGAGACCCAGGTTCAATCCTGACCACCGGTGCTTTCTGTGTGGAGTTTGCACGTTCCCCTTGTGACCGCGTGAGTTTCCTCTGGGTGCTCTGGTTTCTTTCCACATGCCAAATCTATACGGGTTTGTAGGTAGGGAGTGGATGTGAAAGTGTCTGTACATAGAAAGTGGATGAGAAAGTGGAATAACATACAACTAGTGTGAACAGGTGATCGATGGTTATCATGGCCTTGGTGGGCCAAAGGACCTGTCTCCATGGTGTATCTCGAAACTAAACAAAAAATTAAGCTTCCAACAAGAAAAGATCTTTGCAAATTTCCCCATATCTAGTATTAAATTAAAGTGAGCTATTGTTGACCAATTTCACAGACGCAGGTTACCAATAATATAAGATACTGTGGAAAGAATTCACTTCTTGCTAAGTTGCATTGTCACATTGAAATCACTTATTCAGATTGTGGTGGGAAGATTTTGAAGTTCTAGGTGTGACGGAGTGAAAAAAAACGTAACCTTCTAACAGTGCAACGAGAGAGTTGCTGTCTCACAGTGACAGAGACCCAGATTCGATCCTGACTATGGGTGCTGTCTGTACGGAGTTTGTACGTTCAATCTGTGACCGCGTATGTTTTCTCCAGGTGCTCAGGTTTCCTCCCACATTCCAAAGATGTGTGGGATTGCAGGTTAATTGGCTTCTGTAAATTGTCCCTAGTGTGTAGCATTGAACTAGTGTATGGGGTGATCGCTGGTCGGTTTGGACTCAACGGGCTGAAGGGCACACTTCCACGTTGTATCTCTAAAAAAACACTGGGTTATTTCCTTTTTACCACAAAAATAAAGATGCAGTTCAAATACATCTTGTTTCTTCTGAATAATAAAAATAGTTCGATTGGCAACTTTGTTTGGACTAATCCTGCATTACCCTTGTTCAGCTTTACTGCGCCGCAGTGTCGTTCAATCATGCTGTCACCGCTATTCTCAGTGGAATACTAATGACCATATCAGGAGAGCAGAAGCAGCTCACAGAGCAGTAGTCTTTTGGGAACAGAATTAGCTGCATATCACCATTGGAACTGTGCAGGTGCAAAGCTGTGGGAAACAACTATAAATAAACTTTCACCCCATCAATGCAAACTGCCTCTCAAATGTAGAAATGTTCCCTGAACTGAACCCAAAAGATATCCCAAAATCAGCGAGCAAGATCAAAACAATAGGCCGGATTATTGCTGAGTTTAGTTTAGAAACACAGTGTGGAAATAGGCCCTGCGGCCCACCGAGTCTGCGCCGACCAGCGATCACCCGTACACTAGCTCTATCCTACACATGAGGGACAATTATACAGCCAATTAACCTGCACGTCTTTGGAGTGTGAGAGGAGAGTGGAGCACCCTGGGAAAACCCACGCAGTCACAGGGAGAACGTACAAACTCCGTACAGACAGCACCCGTAGTCAGGATCGAACCTGGGTCTCTGGCGCTGTGAGGCAGGGACTCTACCGCTACTCCACTGTGGCATTTTGTGTGAAATAACAAAAGATAAACTTTAACCCCATCAATGTGAACCTCCTCTCAAATGCAGAAATATTTCCTGAAGTGAACTCAATGCACACCCCAAAAGGAGTGAGTGAGATGAAAACTCCAGGTTGGATTATTGGACTCTCATAATTTTATATATTTCTATCAGGTCTCCCCTTAACATCCGGAGTTCCAGCAAAGACAGTTTGAGTCTGTTCAACCTCTCTCTGTAGCTACTTTCTACCTTCCACATTCCAATCCAAGCATCATTATGGTAAACTGCTAGTTGTTCTTCATTAACTGTTTCTTTCTGCACAGATGCTGCCTGAATTTCTGAGTATTTCCAGTGTTTTCTACCTTTGAGTGATGGTCAGAAGTTATGACTTGCAGCCCCCCCTCCACCTACTGATACTTGCAACCAATGAAAGGCCGTGGATGCCAAAAATATGTAAGACCATACATGGTCACAACCCCCATCACCAACCCTCCCCTTCCTATACCCCCCTTCTCTTCCCTGTGCCTCAATTGGACTTGCCCACATTTCTCCCCTTCCCCTCACACCTACATTCCTTCTTTTCTCTGACTTCACAAATCATAACACTTCTCTCTTTAACTCACACTTTTTGTATTTTCATCTCTGCCCATTATCCAACCATTTTACTCACCAGTGTCTATTTATTGCCAGCCAGGCATTGTCCTGCCCCTCCTCTCATCCAGCTTTCTCCCCTCTCCCCCTCCCCTCCCCTCCCCCCTCCTCCCTCCTCCCCCCAAACCACAAGCAGTCTGAAGAAGAGTCCAAATTCCTTGTATGTGAATACTTGGCCAATAAACGTACTTACTTAAAACCTGTAACGTCACCTATCCTTGTTCTCCAGTAAGGCTGCCTGGCCGGCTGAGTTACTCCAAAATGTTGTGTCTTTTGTGTGTAAAGCCGCACCCGCAGTTCCTCGTTTCTACACTCAACCATAGCTGGTGTGCCGCCTTGGTTTTTTAATCACTAGGCATTGCTTGATTGCACATTGCAATGTTGCACCTATTTCTGCAAACAGTGGCCCCTTGAAATATAATCCCACTAATGTAAAAGCATAAAGCTCTCACAATAAACACAGGGAAAAGATGGAAATATTCAGCTGGTGAACTAGAATTAGTAGGGAAGGCTGAACTAAAGCAATCTTTCGAGTTACTAACAAAAGATCTCTTGGCGATCGACAGGGAAGTTCAGGTTCAGATTTATTATTGTTATGCGAAGCAAGGTCAGAGAAAAGATCATTTCCAGCTTCTCCAATCAAATCAGATAGCACTATGCATGAATACAATCAAGTCACACTCGTACAAAAGGTAGTAGAAAGAGAAAGGTACAGAATATAATCAATATTGTTAACACAGCTATACACTTTAGAGATACGGCGCAGAAACACGTCCTACGGCCCACCAAGTCCACCCCACCAGTGATCACCCTGTACACTGGCAAAATCCTGCACACTGGGTACAATTTACAAATTTTACCGAAGCCAATTACCTACAAACCTGCACGTCTTTGGAGTGTGGGAAGAAACTGGGGCACCCGGAGAAAACCCACGCAATCACAGGGTGAACGTACAAACTCCATATAGACAGCACCTGTAGTCAGGATCGTACCCTGGTCTCAATAGTTGGAAATAGTAATAGATTTACAAGTGGGAAAGAGATTTAAAAGAGTACTGTATCGGATAACTGTAGATCTTCCTCTGGGACCGGCACGCAAAGAGTCGCCATGCACCGACGCCATTTTGCGTCTGGCCTCCTGAGAGTATGTAAGCGAACTGTTCACATTGGGATCTGCTGGAGGAGGTTGGCCGATCCACAGCTGCGGTCCTACACAGTGGCAAAACCTTTCACACGCAAATCCAATCACAGTGGGGATATGGGGGCAGAACTAGCTCCGCCTATGAAACCACAGAACATAAATGTGGACAGGTGGTACCATCTGTCAGGAAGCGTGGTGGAATACATGCCCCAATCAGCATCAATGATGCCGAAATGGAAATGGTTGAAAACTTCAGGCCCTTTTGACTTTAGGCTTTAGAGATACAGATACAGTGCGGAAACAGGCCCTTCTGCACACCGAGTCCGCTCCGACCTGCGATCACCCCATACACTTGCATTATGCTACACACTAGGGACAACTTACAATTTAACCGAAGCCAATTAACTTACAAAACTGTACGTCTTTGGAATGTGGGCGGAAACCGGAGCGCCCGGAGAAAACCCACACGGTCATGAAGAGAAGGTTCAAACTCCATACCAACAGCACCCATAGTCAGGATTGAACCTGGGTGTCTGGCGCTGTAAGGCAGCAACTCTACCGCTGCGCCACCTTGTGCTCCCAATGTCATGTTTCGTGTCAATAATATTACTAATTATCTGTTGTGGACCAACCATTGAAGCAACACAACAGCAAAGGCACGCAAACGCCTCTACTTACTAAGGAAACTGAGGAAATACTGCATGTCTCCAATGACATTTCCAAACCTACCATTGCACCATACAAAACATACTGTTGGGCTGCATTACAGCTTAGTTTGGGAACAGCTCGGCCCAAGACCACAAGAAATTGCAGAGGCTTGTGGATGTAGCCCAGTCCATCACACATAACCAGACTCCCCACCATTGACTTCATCTACACTTCCTGGTGACTCGGGAAAGCAGCCAACACAATCAGAAACTTTTCCCATCCCGATTATTCCTTCTTCTCCCCACCCCCATTCGGCAGAAGGTGCAGAAGCTTCAACGTGCATACCTCCAGACTCAGGAACAGCTTCCATACCTCCAGACTCAGGATCAGCTTCTTCCCCTCTGTTATCAAGCTTCTGAATGGTCCTTCCATTGGATCAGGTACTGTCTGATTCACCACTATCCCATTGCATACATTGGACTTTGTCTCTGGAACTATTGCACAATAATGCTGAGAACTATATACTGTGTTCTATACCTTTCCCTTCATTCTAACTTTTATACCAGTTTAGTTTGATTGTAATTATGTATAGTATTCTCTGTTTGATTGCACAGTAGAAACACAAAGCTTTTAACTGTACCACAGTCCATGTGACAGAGTGTGTGTGTGCGTGCGTGTGTCTATTCTGTCTGTCTGTGTCCACCACCGATTTTCCAGCATCCTTGGTTCCAGCGCATTGCTGGATGATCCATTTTGCCAGATCTACAGGGGTCACGGCCTCCGAGATGAGTCCAACGATATTAGAATAGTCGACTTAGGCCGCTAAAAGGAATGGGATGCCGGCCCACAAAGTAGGTCTCGGAAGTCAACTATGGGAAAGGATCTGCTGGCTCCGGCCAGGCCAGAATTCCGGAGCCAATAGTTTCAAGTGCATTCTGTTGCTTTTGTCCAGATTAAAGGAGGCATTGGACCATCAGTGGTGAACCTGTACATGTTTATGAGTAGACACAAAATGCTGGAGTTACTCAGCAGGACAGGCAGCATCTCTGAAGAGAAGGAATGGATTACTTTTTGGGTCCAGGCCCTTCTTCAGACTGATGACAGGGGAGTGGGCGGTACAGGGATAGAATGTAGTCGGAGACAGTGAGACTGGTGGGAAAACTAGGAAGGGGGAGGGGATGGAGAGAGAGGGAAAGCAAGGGCTATTTAAAGTTAGATAAGTCAATGTTCATACCGCTGGGATGTAAACTATCCAAGCAAAATATGAAGTGCTGTTCTTCCAATTTGCGCTGGGCCTCACTCTGGCAATGGAAGAGGCCCAGGACAGAAAGGTTAGATTGCTAATGGGAGGGAAAGTGTTGATCAACTGGGATATCAGGTAGGTTAAGACGGACTGAGCGGAGGTGTTCAGCGAAACGATCGCCGAGCCTGCGCTTGGTCTCGCTGATGTACAGAAGTTGACAGCTGGAACAGCGGATACAGTAGATGAGGTTGGAGGAGGTGCAAGTGAACCTCTGCCTCACATGAAAAGACTGTTGGGGTCCTTGAATGGAGTTGAGTGGGGGAGTGGGGGTAAAAGGACAGGTGTTGCATCTCCTGCAGTTGCAGGGGAAAGTACCTGGGGAGGGGGTGGTTTGGGTGGGAAGGGACATGTTGACTAGGGAGTTGCGGAGGGAACGATCTCTGCCGAAAGCAGAAAGAGGTGGAGAAGGGAAGATGTGGCCAGTAGTGGGATCCCGTTGGAGGTGGCAAAATTGTTGGAGGATTATATGCTGGGTTGTATGCGACGGCTGATGGGGTGGAAGGTGAGGACAAGGAGGACTGTCCTTGTTTCGAATGGGGTGAGAGGGGGCAAGAGCAGAGCGGCGGGATATCGATGACATCCCAGTAAGAGCCTTGTCTCTAACGGAAGAGGGGAACCCCCGTTTCCTAAAGAATTAGGACATCTCCGTTGATCTAATATGGAAAACCTCATCATGGGCGCAGATGTGGCACAGACGGAGGAATTGAGAGTAGGGGATAGAGTCTTACAGGAAGTAGGGTGGGAAGAAGAGTAGTCTATCTCCTGTGATGGAGATGGTGAGATCCAGAAAAGGTGGGGAGATGTCGGAGATGGTCTATGTGAATTTGCAGTTCTTTCCTACAGTATATACTTTATATGCGCAATGTTACTTACTAATGCATCTCAAACACCACAGGGCTTCTTTCAACTTTGATTTATATTATAGCATGTAAAATATTAATCTTCAGTAATATATTGAACAGTTTCTGACACCCCAGAGATATTCCACCATCTACACAGCCCATTCATAAGCATGATGGAACACACTCCACGTACAAGGGAGTCTGCAGCTACAAATATTTTTGAGCAGAGCAACACTATCAAATACAAGAGAGCAAAGCAAAAAGTGCTGGAGGAACTCAATAGGGCGTGCACATCTGTGGAGGGAATGGACAGGCATTGTTTCAGATCGGGACCATCCAACACGGAGCTGCTTGTTTAAGGGACATCCTATTCCTCAGCATACACCATGGCTGTTATGTGTACTTCATACAAAATTCACTGCTGACCCTCATTTTGTCTGCTCCAACAACACATCCCAAACACAAAAGTTGAAACAATTATTTAAAATATATAATTCATCAACAGTTAAAGTACTCACTTTTAAGGTAATCATAAACAAACTCCATTGTTCAATAAACGTTAAGTTTTAGTGTAAACACTATCCACTTCAAGGTTAATACAAAATAAATCAAAATGGGGCTTCAATATTCAGAAGCAAATTGGATTTAAAAAAAACCAAATGTGCAAAGTTATTAACTTAGCAAGCATTGTCCTTGGAACATTACAATCGTAATTGTAATGGTTATTTTATTTTATTTTAATTTAATTTTATTTTATTGTGCCGCTGCTGGAAATGAAGCAAAAATTCGGAATGACTATCGGAAAAGAAGATCTATTTAAACGATAACGGGAAATAATTTCATCAAACATCAAAGAAATGTTTTAGAAATATGCATCTTTGAACCAATATAACATTCTTCTTCTTGCGAATGAAACATAAACCAAAGGAACAGTTAGATCTCAAGCCGGGTGTTGAGCAGCCAGATTGTTGTCTCTGTGTTAATGTCTGCCAGGCCCTGAGCTCCATTTGGTGGGTGGTAGAGCGGACACCCAGAGATGACATGGTTGGCTCTCTGTTGTTCTGCTCTGCATTCACAGGCTGGGCTCTGGTGGAGCTCCCATCTCCACATGTTGGCATTGAAATGCCCAACTCCAGTGCGAAGTTTGACCCTAGACAGCTTTTATCTGGTGAAGAGATGTAGCTGTGTAATGGAGATGAGGTTTCCTTCCACTCCTGTGACCACTTGACAATAGACAATAGACAAGAGAGAATTGGTGCAGGAGTAGGCCATTCGGCCCTTTGAGCCAGCACCGCCATTCAATGTGATCATGGCTGATCATCCCCAATCAGTAGCCCGTTCCTGCCTTCTCCCCATATCCCCTGACTCCGCTATCTTTAAGAGTCCTATCTAGCTCTCTCTTGAAAGTATCCAGAGAACCGGCCTCCACCACCCTCTCAGGCAGATAATTCCACAGACTCACAAATTCTCTGTGAGAAAAAGTGTTTCCTCGTCTCCGTTCTAAACAGCTTACCCCTTATTCATAAACTGTGGCCCCTGGTTCTGGACTCTCCCATCATCGGGAACAAGTTTCCTGCCTCTAGCGTGTCCAAACCCTTAACAATCTTATATGTTTCAATAAGATTCCCTCTCATCCTTCTAAACTCCAGAGTGTACAAGCCCAGCCACTCCAGTCCCGCAATCCCAAGAATTAATCTTGTAAACCTACGGTGCACTCCCTCAATAGCAAGAATGTCCGTCTTCAAATTAGGGGACCAAAACTGCACACAATACTCCAGGTGTGGTCTCACTAAGGCCATGTACAACTGCAGAAGGACCTCTTTGCTCCTATACTCGACTTCTCTTGTTATAAATGCCACATGCCATTCGCATTCTTCACTGCCTGCTGTACCTGCATCCTTACTTTCATAGATGGATGTACAAGGACTCCCAGATCCCGTTGTACTTCCCCTTTTCCCAACTTGACGCCATTTAGATAGTAATCTGCCTTCCTGTTTTTGATACCAAAGTGAATAACCTCATATTTATCCATATTAAACTTCATCTGCCATGCATCTGCCCACTCCCCCAACCTGCCCAAGTCACCCTGCATTCTATTAGCATCCTCCTCACAGTTCACACTGCCACACAGCTTTGTGGCATCTGCAAATTTGCTAATGTTACTTTGAATTACTTCATTCAAATCATTGATGTATATTGTCAATAGCTGTAGTCCCAGCACGGAGCCACTCGGTGGCTATCCAGTGTGATTTTGTCTCATTGGTGGCTGGATGGATGCTAGGAGTTGTTATCCATGTGGAGCAAAGGGGTGATGGGACTTCAGTCGGGGTGACCTCTGCTCTCTGCAGATAGCCTGATGGAGGAGGTGATCTGGGTCCATGGCTCGATGAGATAGTGCCAGAGTTGATGCTTGCCTTCGGATCCCTGTAGGCGGAATGCCTGAAAGGATAAGGTGCTGCTCGACTGAAGTAGGTTGAAGGCACCCAGTGATGGTTCTCAAGGTGCTGTTTAGGCTTGTGTCTACCAGGCTAGTGTGTCTACTTCAGCTCCATACGGATGCCCAGTACTCAGCTGTGGCATGCACATGAGCTAAGACAGAAGTGCAAAGAGCTTATGGACTTGCTCCCCAACTTGTTCCTATAACATTCAATGGGTTGCCTTGGACCAATGTGCAGGGTTTTTTTAAGGCTTTGCAAACAAAGGCTTCAGGGAGAAGAAAACTTAGATGGGAATTCTGGTTTCATTGCCATAGCCACCACTACAGTTAATTATGGAACGTCATTCACATTGAGCAACATTATGAGAGTCATTGACAAAATTCAATGCAGATCCTGAATAATATCAGTAACTGAATGAAATCTTGTGCAAAAGGATCATTTTTAGAGGAGCATTGGAAAGGGAAAGATTTAGAAAGACAGAAAGATAGACAGGATTGTTTTTATACCTTGACAGCTTTGAAAACAGCCCCATCCAAGACAGCAAGAAATCGCAGACAATAGTGGACACAGCCCAAACTATTCACGCAAACCAACCTCCCCTCCATTGACTGACTCCATCTACACTTCACGCTGCCTCGGCAAAGTCACCAGCATAATCAAGGACACCTTACCCTGGACACTCCCTGTTCGATTAACGATGTAAATGTGGGAATTAAACGTAACATGTCTAAGTTTGCAGATGACACAAAATGGGTTGGCACTGTGAGTTGCGGGGAGGATGCGATGAGGCTGCAGAGTGACTTGGATAGGTTGGGTTAGTTGACAGAAGCACGTCAAATGCAGTATAATGTGGATTATAATATGGAGATTATCCCCTTTGTTGGCAAGAACAGGAAAAGGCAGATTATTTTCTCAATGGTGCCTGATTATGAGAAGGGGAGGTGCAATGAGACCTGGGTGTGCTTCTGTATCAGTCACTGAAAATAAGCATGCAAGTACGGCAGGCAGTCAAGAAAGCCAATGGCATGTAGGCTTTCAATGCAAGAGGATTTGAGTTTAGGAGCAAAGAGGGTCTGCTTCAGTTGTACAGGGCCCTTGTGAGACCGCACCTGGAGTGTTGTGTGCAATTTTGGTCTCCTAATTTGAGGAAGGACATTATTGCTAGTGAATTGCAGCATAGGTTCACCAGGTTAACTCCCAGGATGGCGGTACTGACATGATGAAAGAATGGGTTGACTGTGCTTGTATTCGCTGGTATTTAGAAGGATGATAGGAGATCATATAGAAACATATAAAATTCTTAGAGGATTGGACTGGGCAGATGCAGGAAAAGTGTTCCCGACATTGGGGGAGTCCAGAACCAGGGGCCACAGTTTAAGAATAATGGGTAGGAATGTAGGACTGAGATGAGGAAAAACTTTTTCACCCAGAGAGTTGTGAATCTGTGGAATTCTCTGCCACATAAGGCCAATTCATTGGATGTTTTCAAGAGAGTTAGATATAGCTCTTCAGGCTAAAGGAATCAAGGGATATGGGAAAAAAGCCGGAACGAGGTACTGAATTTGGATGAACAGCCATGATCATGTTGAATGGTGGTGCTGGCTCAAAGGGCCGAATAGCCTAATCCTGCAACTATTTTCTATGTTTCTCCCATCTCCCATCAGGCAAGAGGTACAGAAGTGTGAAGACGCACACCTCCAGATTCAGGGACAGTTTCTTCCCAGCTGTTATCAGGCAACTGAACCAACTAGTGAGCGGTGCTAAGCTACCATCTACCTCATAGGAGACCCTGGACTGGACTCTATCTTGTACTAAACATTATACTTGATTGTAAACATGCAAAGTCCTTCCGCTGCCTGAATAGCGCGCATCACAAAAAGCTTTTCACTCACACAGTACAATAAACTAAACTAAACAGACAAGCTATTAAAATTGGACGCTCTTAATGTTCACTATTGAAGTGGTAACAGAAATTGAGGTGCATAAACTCATGGCAAGTTAACAGGCTAAAATCTCCAGAAGAAGTTGGGATGTTTTTAAGGTAGAAACACAAGGAACTGCAGGCTGAAAAAATGAGCAAAACACAAAATGCTGGAGTAACTCAGTTTCTCAGACAGTATCTTTGCAGATGCTGGTTTAAATCGAAGGTAGACACAAAATGCTGGAGTAACTCAGCAGGTGAGGCAGCATATCTGGAAAGAAGGAATGGGTGACGTTTCGGGTCGAGACCCTTCTTCAGACTGATTGGAATATCTTTGGAGGAATGGATGGGGGATATTTTAGGAATATCACAATCAAACAAATTATGGATTTGTTTAACAGGAAAGGGACACAAAATGTTAACGGTGTGCAGATAAGGAGGTTGGTGAGATAATTGGTTATGAGGCAAAAGAAACAAGGTAGAGGTGAATATTGTGAAACAGGCGCTGGCAGACTTAGCGATGGCCTGAATGTGGACTTCCAGCTTCAATGCAAGACCAATGGACAAAGCTTGCATGGACATCAGGAAGAAAGGTAGGATAACAAAGCTAAGGTCCAGGGTTCTCTGCTACAGACTAAACCATCTTTCATACATTATATTATGAGAATTAGGCCATTCGGCCCATCAAGTCTACTCCGCCATTCCGAACATCCTTTTATTCTGAGGCTATGTCCTCTGGTCCAAGACTCTCCCACCACCAGGATGTGGAAACATCCTCTCCACATCCACTTTTTCCAGGCCTTTCATTATTCGGTAAGTTTCAATGAGGTTCCCCCTCATCCTCCAAAACTCCAGTGAGTACAAACCCAATGCCGTCAAACGCTCATCATATGTAAATCCAATCATTCCTGGGATCATTCTCGTAAACCTCCTCTGGACCCTCTCCAACACCAGTGCATCCTTCCTCAGATATGGGGCCAAAAAATGCTCACAATACTCCAAATGTGGTCTGCCCAGTGTCTTATAAAGCCTCGAGTTTGGTGTTTCATTTGCTCAGACATAAGAAGGGTCTCAACCTGAAACGTCACCAATTCCTTCTCTCCAGTGATGCTGTCTGACCCGCTGAGTTACTCCAGCATTTTGTGTCTATCTTGAGCAGAACGTGGAGACCAGCACTCCAAAGTCCCTTTGCACCTCTGATTTCTGGATTCTCACCCCATTTAGACAATAGTCTATGCCTTTATTCTATTGCCAAAATGCATGACAGCACAGTCCCTGCTGAAAGCACGGGACTCGGCTTTCTGGTCAGGCGATGCCCGTGCCTATAGTTCATCGAGGGCCAACCTGAAGCGGGGCATCAAGAACGCCAAACATAGATACAAGCTGCGGATCGAGGAGCACTTCGACAGCAACTCTGACCCCTGACGCATGTGGCATGGCATCCAGGCCATCACTGACTACAGAACCACCAACTCCACCCCCACTTCCAGCGACGCATCCTTCCTCGAGGAACTCAATCACTTTTATGGCCGCTTTGAAAGGGACAACCAAGAGTTGGCCATCAAGGCTGTGCTCCCCTATGACCACCAGCCCCTCACACTCAACCCCTACGACGTGCACATGGCACTGAGTCGGATCAATGTACGTAAGGCTGACAACATCCCTGGGCGCGCCCTCAGGGCCTGTGCTGCACAGCTGACAGACGTCTGGACTGACATCTTCAACCTGTCACTTGCCCAGGCAGTTGTCCCCACGTGCCTTAAATCCACCTCCATCGTGCCAGTGCCAAAACACTCCACTGTGGCGAGTCTCAACGACTTCCGCCCAGTTGCACTCATCCCTATCATCGCCAAGTGCTTTAAAAGGCTGGTCATGGCACACCTCAAATGCTGCCTACCTGCCACTCTGGACCCCTACCAGTTTGCATACCACAAGAACAGGAGCACGGAGGATGCCATCTCAACGGCACTCCACTCCGCCCTCTCCCACCTCAACAACAGAAGCACTTATGTGAGAATGCTGTTTATTGACTACAGCTCAGCATTCAACACCATTATCCCATCTAAATTGATCGCCAAACTCGATGACCTGGGCATCAACCCCTCCTTCTGCAATTGGTTACTGGACTTTCTAACCAACAGACCACAGTCTGTTAGGTTGGATAACCATTCCTCCTCTACCCTCACCCTGAACAGGGCTGCGTGCTGACCCCCCTCCTCTACTCCCTCTTCACCTACGACTGCATACCTGTACATGGTACCAAAACCATCATCAAGTATGCAGATGACACGACGGTGATTGGCCTCATCAGCGACAACGATGAGTCGGCCTACAGGTGAGGAGGTTCAGCTCCTAACAGCATAGTGAGCCGACAATAACCTGTCCCTCAACTCCAAGAAGACCAAGCAGCTCATTGTGGACTTCAGGAGATCGAGCGGCTGTACGCACACCCCCATCCATATCAATGGGATGGTGGTGGAACGTGTCTCCAGCTTCAGGTTCCTGGGGGTCAACATCTCCGATGACCTCTCCTGGACCCACAACACATCCTCGCTGATCAAGAAGGCTCACCAGCGTCTCTTCTTCCTGAGGAGACTAAAGAAGGTCCACCTGTCTCCCCAGATTCTGGAGAACTTCTACCGCTGCACCATCGAGATCATCCTTACCAACTGCATCACAGTATGGTATGGTAACTGCTCTGTCTCCGACCGGAAGACTCTGCAGAAGGTGGTGAAGATCGCCCAACGCATCACAGGCTCCTCACTCCCCTCCATTGAATCTGTCCATAGTAAACTATGCCTGCGCAGGCCGCACAGCATCGCCAGGGACAGCTCACACCACAACCATAGACCGTTTACCCTTCTCCCATCCGGGAGACGCTACAGGTCCCTCCGCTGCCATACCAGCAGGCTCAAGAACAGCTTCTAGCCTGCGGCTGTCACATGTCTCAACGCTGCACCTCAATGACTGCCTGTTTCCACCCATCCCCCCCCCCCCCCCCCGGACAATGTTTATGTATAGATGTATATACTCATACTACTGCGCAATTACTTGTTTATTCATAAGTTCGCCCTTCGGAGATACCAACCGCATTTCGTTGTCTCTGTATTGTACACTTCACAATGACAATTAAAGATTGAATTGAATTGAATGACTCCACACTTTGCTACACTACATTCCCTCTCTCGTACAAGGAGAGGAGAGATGGCCATGTCCTTAAGCAACTATGGAAGCCCTTGTCATACTAAATAGCCTGTCATTCATTTTCGGATGATTTTTTAAAATAATTTATTCTGGTGACACATTCAGTTCCCAGTTGCGCTCTCCAGCTATTTTCTGCCAAATAAAGGCAAAACTTGCAAATTCAGCACAAAATGGCAGCATGAAAATTCAATGTTTTTTTTAAATGTAAAAAAAAAGTTTGCTCCAACCACTGAACATTTTGTTAGCAAATCACACATCGTAAGGTAATTATTTAATATAACAAACTTCATAAAGAACAGCAGACTCTGTGGAAGACAAGTATAAAATGATCGGCAGTAGTTGGTTTTGTTATTTATCACAAAATCACTGAATGGTTACAACACAGAGGGAGGCCATGAGATCATACCTAGTTCCAAGTTTCATTGAACACCTACCCCTCAGTCCGCCTTGGCCTACGCAGTCTCCCGGTTGCCAAATGCTTTAACCCTCCCTTCCCATTCTGATGTGTCGGTCCTGGGCCTCCTCCACTGTCAGAGTGAGGCCAAATGTAAATTGGAGGAACAGCACCTCATATTTTGATTGGGCATCTTACAACCCAGCGGTATGAATAATGATTTCTCCAATTTCAAGTAACCCCTGCATTCCCACTCTCTCTGTCACTCCCCCACCCTAATTGTCTTGCCAGTTGTTCCTGTTATCCTGCTAGTTTTTCCTGTTGTCCTGCTTAGTTTCACTATTCATATTCCCTCTTTATCATCTTTTCCACAGCTGACAATGGACTATTGTCATCTCCACCTTTCCTTGATCATCGCTTATGGCTTTCATTTGTTCTTATCATTTCCTTTCATTCATTTGTTCGTGGTACCATTTCATACCTCTAGTCTCCCTCTCCCCTGACTCTCAGTCTGAAGAAGGATCTTGACCCAAAACGTCACCTATTTCATTTCTCCAGATATGCTGCTGGACCCGTTGATTTACTCCAGCATTTTTGTGTCTATCTTCTATGTAACACACTCCGGTTTCACTATCCTCGTTCTACAAGTTCTTTCCATTCAGATTATTATCCAATTCGTTTTGGAACATAAGTGGATTTGCTTCCACCACCATCACCAGAACTCACTCCAGTCCCTACCTTTTCCCTCAAGTCATTTCTGGTTCATTTCCCAGTCACTTACACCCATGGACACTAATTCATGATCACCAGTATATTCGAGGGATCATTTTCTCTCTATCTGCGTTGTTTCTAAACTCACTATTTAAAAAAAAACCCGTTTAGACACCGTGAGCATGGAGCAGGTGACGGAAAGAGGCAAGGAGCAATCACCTTTAGACCTCTCCCGTTATTTAATCATAGTTTCATTTGCCAGGCTTTGAATCCATTTTAACCGGGCAACCGGGATTTTATTAATTGATTGAAAGATACAGCAGTGAAACAGGCCCTTCGGCCCACCGAGTCCGCACCGACCTTCACTCACCCGTTCACACTGATCGTGTTATCCCCTTTCACATCCACTCCCGACACACTGGCGGGTCAATTTACTGACCTACACGTCTTTGGGAAGTGGGAGGAAAGCAGAGCACCCGGGAGAATCACACACCTTCTCCTGGAGAACTTGCAAACTCCACACAGACAGCACTGGAGGTCAGGATCAAACCCAGGTCCCTGGTGCAGGGAGGCAGCAGCTGCACTAGCGTGCCACCCTTTTGATCTCAGACAACTGAAACTGCGTGACTGGTTTTATCTTGACTGATTTAGATAATCTAAACGGGGCAGTATAGTGGCGCAACGGTAGTTTTGCTGCCTTACAGCACCCGAGACCCGGCTTCGATCTTGACTACCAGTGCTCTCTGTACGGAGTTTGTACCTGTGACCTTGTGGGTTTTCTCCCGGTGCTCTGGTTTACTCCCACACTTCAAAGACGTACAGTTTTGTACGTTAATTGGCTTCTGTAAAAATTGTAGATTGTCCCTAGGGTGTAGGATGGTGCAAGTGTACGGGGTGATCGCTGGTCGGTACGGACTCGGTGGGCCAAAGGGCCTATTTCCGCACTGTATCTCGAAAGTAAACTAAACTAATATTACTATCTATTATTATTATTACTACAAATAAAAGTATCTTTGCTGAGACTTCATTTACTCCTTGTTGGAAATATATGAACACATTGTCAATTATTTTAGAATAATGTGCAGAAATATTTGCTGGAGGTATTGATGGATGAATATATTTGGATTATTGGTATTTTCTAGAGCTAATATCGAGTTTATTGACCCATTCAAAGTAATTGCTTCAGGTCATATCTGCACATAAACAGCAGATAAATAATAGATTAGAAATGCATGCAATGTTCAACCAATAACAGGATGTCATTTATATCTTCAGAAAATTCCCACAAAATGGTAATTATGCAACATTAGAATTACTTGCGAGGCGGAGTGAGATTTTTTTTAAACTGCATGAAGTAACACGGCAGCTGGGAATATTAAATCAGTTCCAGCAAGGAAGAGGACCTCTGCCAGAGATACATTTGGAGAGATCGTGCAATGCTGTCACTTATACTGCTTGAAACATTGCCTCACCAATATCAACAAGTTCCTGCCATGCACATGCCTTCAACATAGCAAGGCGTCAGTCTGAGGAAGGGTCCCGACGTGAAACATCGCCTATCCTCGTTCTCCAGAGATGCTGCCTGGCCTGCTGAGTTACCCCGGCACTTTTTGTCCTTTTGTGCATGAACCAGCATCTGCAATTGTTTATTTCTACATTGTTCCGATGTGGCTTCCCCCACCCCTGCTGTTTTAGCTTTGTCCAGTGCTTCCGCTCCTTGACCAGCACTTTTACCCCATCCAGCTGCATTGCACAGACCAGCCCTTCTTCACCCCATTGTCCAGCTGTTTTGCCCCATGTCCAGCTGTGTTTTGCCCCTTGTCCAGCTGTTTTCCCCCATTTCCAGCTGTGTTTGTCCATTGTCCAGCTGTGTTTTACCCCTTGTCCAGCTGTGTTTTGCCCCTTATCCAGCTGTGTTACCCCTTGTCCAGCTTATTTTAACCCTTGTCTAGCTGTTTTGCCCCTTGTCCAGCAGTGTGTTACCCCTTGTCCAGCTGTGTTTTGCTCCATTGTCCAGCTGTGTTTTACCCCTTGTCCAGCTGAGTTTTGCCCATTCTTCAGCTGTGTTACCCCCTTGTCCAGCTGTGTGTTACCCCTTGTCCAGCTGTGTTTTGCTCCATTGTCCAGCTGTGTTTTACCCCTTGTCCAGCTGAGTTTTGCCCATTCTTCAGCTGCATGTTTCTCTTGTCCTCCTTCTTTGCCCTCAGTCCAGCAGTTGCTTCCCCTTTCTCTTGAGGCATTTGAAAAGGAAGGAAAGATGGCATGAAGATTCAGGGAGGGAATTCCAGAGACTAGGGCCATCATAATTGAAAGCTATCTTTGTGGCAGTGATTACCATCAGGGTCCAAGATTCTGAAATTAAAGGTGTACAGATGCTCCTGGATTTATGTAAGGATTACGTCCTATGGGCCCTTGCGTCAGTCAGACGTTATGCAAGTTGCAAAATGGACGTGTCACTGCACATGTGTAAATTTACCATTGGATGTGGAGACCATGAGGGGAGCCACGGAGGAGACCACGCATGGAGATTACGGAGGAGCTCTGGCATGGAGATTATATGGGAGCTCCAATGTGTGGGAGCTCCGATGTGGAGCTCTGCTGCTGAGATGCACAACTCTGAAATAAAGCAGTGGGGTTAAAGAATTGCGAGTTTACTTAAGTCGCCTATTAAATGTTGGGAAATACCTGCATTGGTATCTCTCGGGGCTTTCAGGCTATAACAGATCAGGGATGGTAAAGACAGGTCCACAAGGAATTTGAAGGGAATGATATTAAATGTTCAAAAAACAATAGGTTAAGTACTTGGATAGCATAGGTTTAGAGGGATGTGGGCCAAACACAGCCAGGTGGGACTAGTGTAGATGGGACATGTTGATCGGCGTGGGCAAGTTGGGTCAAAGGGCCCGTTTTCACGCTGTATAACTGTGACTTGATAACTGAAAGAGATGTAGATTAACTAGGAACTAACGCGACTGAGTTCTTGATGATGGCAAAGAGATCTTGGTGCAAGATCTTGGGGATAGATTCGGATGGCCTTGTTTGCAATTTGATATTTTATTCAATGCTTCATCCAAATATTTGACATCAGCTATCACCCACTTGTTACTGACAACTGGAAGTCTCTGTCAGCGGAAATGACCGAATCAGATATAATTGCTACATTACTACATTTAAGAGGAACTCACTTCCATTGACTCCATCTACACTTCACGCTGCCTCAGCAAGGCCACCAGTATAATCAAGGACCAGTCACTCCCTCTTCTCCCATCTCCAATCAGGCAAGAGATACAGAAGTTTGAAACTTCCAGATTCAGGGACAGTTTCTTCCCAGCTATTGGGCAACTGAACTATCACCTCATCAACTAGAGTGCGTCCCTGGTCTCCCATCTGCCTCATTGGAGACTTATGAACCATCTTTTATCGAACTTCAATGTTATATCCTGCACCAAATTTGTGCCCTTTATCTATGCACTGTAGACAGCTTAATTGTACTCATGCAGTCTTTTTGACTGTATAGTACACTAACAAAAGCTTTTCCCTGTACCACGGTACACGTGACAATTATAAACTAAACTAAAAATGTTGACAAGTACTTATATAGGCAAGTCAAAGAAGGATAAAGTCTACTGGGGGTTAATGGATTTAGTGTACATGAGCAAAAAGATCAGAATGGATATGGTAAGTTGAAGGCCCCATTTGTATGCTGTACAAATCTGACCTTTTAACACTGATAAACATTAAAGGGATAATCATTGCAGGCACCAAGTAAAAAGTATAAATTACAAAGGTAGCACTTCCCTCAAGTATCTGCATTAACGAATAATTCCCAATAAACCCTGACAACATCCTGGTGAACCTCTTCTGCACCCTCTCCAAAGCCTCCATATTCTGGGGCAAACATTCAAAGCCTCGCCAAAGTTTTACAGCATGACTTCTGCAGCATGACTTCTCGACTTTTATACTCAACCCCTCGACTGCTAAATGCAAGCATGCCATATGCCAATGAAGGGGACCTCATTGAAACTTACCAAATAGTGAAAGGCCTGGATTGAGTGGATTTGGGGAGGATGTTTCCACTAGTGGGAGAGTCTCGGACCAGAGGCCATTGCCTCAGAATAAAAGGATGTTAACAAAGGGGATAAGGAGGATTTATTTAGTCTTGACTAGTGAGGGTGTCAGGGGTTATGGGGAGAAGCCAGGAGACTAGAGTTGAGCAGGAAAATAGATCAGCCATGATTGAATGGCGGAGTAGACTTAATTGGCAAAATGACCTAATTCTGCTCCTAAAACTGACCACTGAAAATTGCTCACTCATGCGTAAGTGCTTGGCAGAATCTTGGCGAGGGTTGAGGGGAATGTGAGGAGACAAAAATAGGGAGTGCGATCGACTTTGTGTAAATGGTCAGCATGCACTTGATGGGCTGAAAGGCCGCTTTCCATTTGGCACAACTCTTAGACTGTGACACAATTTATGTGAGCACAGAGCTTTTGAAAATGGAAGTGTTGACGAGTAGGAGGGATTTAATAAGTTGGAGGACAGATATGATTATATGGTGTTGAGAAGTAATGAAATAAGAAGAGGGATAAATAGTCGTAACAAAACCATTACCAGTGTGTGTTGCTTGAATAAATGGGAGATATGGTCATTATCTGAAACAAATAGATGATTCTTAAAACACTCAGCAGGGCAAGAAGACAAAACATCGCGGCTGTTATTTTTTATTTTTGTTTCCAATTTCCAGCATTGACAGGGTTTGTAAAATTTGGCTAAAATTTGTGCCAAATTTTGGCATTTACTGTCATAATTACCTGTACAAGTCCACCACCAATTTTCCGGCAACTGTAATCCAGACAAAATTTACAAAAGTGCACTTGAAATCCCCGAAGAAAGTCCCACCAAAAATGTGTCTCTCCCCACCCTCCTGCTATCTGGCATTGCCAACACTCTATGTCTATCTTTCCTTGGGCTTTCCAGTGGTCGGTTCCCTACTTCCTGTACAAAATCACAAGAGGAATAGTGCACTAAATCTTGAGAGGAATAGATCGGGTAAATGCATAGAGTCTCTTCCCCAGAGTAGGGGAATCGGGAACCAGAAGGACATAGGTTTAAGGTGAAGTAGGGGGGGGCAGTAAAATTGAATAGGAATCTGAGGGGTAACTTTTTCACTCAAAGGGTGGTAGGTATATGGAACGGGCTGCTGGATGAGATAGCTGAGGCAGGTACTTGCGCAACATTTAAGAAACATTAACATTTAGACAAATACATGGACAGGACAGGTTTAGAAGGGCAGGTGGGACTAGTGTAGATGGGACATATTTGTCGGTGTGGGCAAGTTGGGCTGAAGGGCCTGCTTCATAGAAACATAGAAAATAGGTGCAGGAGTAGGCCACTCGGCCCTTCGGGCCTGCACCGCCATTCAATATGATCATGACTGATCATCCAACTCAGTATCCTGTACCTGCCTTTTCTCCATACCCCCTGATCCCTTTAGCCACAAGGGCCACATCTAACTTGCTCTTAAATATAGCCGATGAACTGGCCTCAACTACCTTCTGTGGCAGAGAATTCCAGAGACTCACCACTCCCTGTGTGAAAACTGTTTTCCTCATCTTGGTCCTAAAGGAATTCCCCCTGGCGCATGGCACAAATCAACTCATACCTCAACAAAAACCTGGACCCACTGCAGTTCTCTTACCTCCACAACAGATCAACGATGGATGCGATCTCACTGGCTCTACACTCCGCTCTGGAACACTTGGACAACAAAAACTCATATGTCAGGCTGGTATTCATTGACTACAGCTCGGAATTTAATACCATCACCCCCCCCAAGCTGGTTACCAAGCTCTCAGATTTGGGTCTCTGCGCATCCCTCTGCAATTGGATCCTCGACTTCCTCATTCACTCTTAAATCCCTCTTAAATATAGCCAATGAACTGGCATCAACTACCTTCTGTTGCAGAGAATTCCAGAGACTCACCACTCTCTGTGCCACTGTTTCCACAATGGATGAAACAATGGCACTTACCCATGTGTGTAGCATTTCAATCCATGCCATGATAAGATTATTGACTAACTCTTACTCGTTGCACTGTACCCAGAGAGTCCGTTTCCTGGCTGGCTGCTCAACCTATTGGTGCATCCCATGCACATGCCAGGAACTCATCCTGTATAGTCATTGAGCAATACAGCACGGAAACAGGCCCACCTGCCCAACCAAGATCGCACTCTGGGATGGTCCCATTTGCCCCCCCTCCAACCTAGTTCATACTGGCCCCCATCCCACCCGCCTCCTCCGGCTCCAGAGCAAGTCGATAGCTGGAGCTGCCTCCTCAAAATCCAACCCCCCCCCCCCCCACCCCCCCATCCCACTTCCCATGCAATTCATCCAAACATCCATCAAGTGCCAGAGATCCGCAGGAAGAACTGCACTCCCACTACGGGCACCACATAACGCAGCAAAAGATTTACTGCCTTACAGGGCCAGAGACCCAGGTTTGATCTTGACTATGGCTGCTATCCGTATGGAGTTTGTATGTTTTCCTGTGACTGCCTCGGTTTCTAATCTTTCCTCCCTCACTCCAAAGAAGTACAGGTTTGTAGGCTAATTTGCTACGGCAAATTTGTAAATTGTCCCAAATGTCTGTAGGAGAGAACTAGCGTATGGTGATCGCTGGTCGGCGTGGACTTGGTGGGTCGAGGTGTTTAGAATTAAACTAAACATTAGCATATAACCGGCTGGTTGTGAGCAGCTCCCTGGTCAGTGAAAGAGCTGCAGAGAGTTGTGGCTGGAATATTAGTGTGGGGAGAATATTTTTAAAAGCTCAGTGTGGGTAGGAATGAATAAAATTGGCTGTTTGATGATTGTCATGTCCACAAGGGGCCAAAGCGCTGTCCCATGCGGTAACTTTCTATGATGATATTAAAAGCTCTCAATGTTAGAAAGACAAAGGAGATGGTAATTGCCTTCAGGAAGTGAAACGATACACATACCCCAGTTTGCATTGACAGCACTGAAGTAGAGGTGGTTGAATGCTTCAGGTTCCAAGGAGTAAATACACCAGCAACTTGGCTTAGACCAGCTATATCGAAGCAATAGCCAAGAATGCATGCCAACGCATCTACCTCCTTAGAAGTCTTAGGAAATTAGGCAAATCACCAACAACTCTCACCAACTTCAACTAATGAGGCTTAGAAACCTTTTTAACCAGGTAGGTCACAGTTTGGTTTGGAAACATTTCCGCCCAAAACTGCAAGAAATTGCCGAGATTTGTGGATGCAGCTCTGACCATCACACAAACCAACCTCCCTTCCATTGACTCCGTCTACATTTCATATTACCTCAGCATGGCCACCAACATAATCAAGGACCAGTCTCACCCAACCACTCCCTCTTCTCCATTCACCCATCAAGCACGAGGTACAGAAGTGTGAAAACGCACACCTCTAGATTCAGGGACAGTTTCTTCCCAGCTGTTATTAGGCAACTAAACCATTCTATCCACAACTAGAGTGCGGTCCTCAGCTACCAACTACCTCACTGGAGACCCTTAAGGCATCTTTAATCGGACTTTATTTTGCATTAAACAGTCCCTTTCAGAATGGCGGGCAGTGGGGTACCGCAAGGCTCGATGCTGGGACCGCAGCTATTTACAAGATATATTCATAATTTAGATGAAGGGATTACATGTAACATTAGCAAATTCGCAGATGACACAAAGCTGGGAGGCAGTGCGAACTGTGAGGAGGATGCTACGAGAATTCAGGGTGACTTGAACAGGTTGGGTGAGTGGGCAGATACATGGGAGATGCAGTTATATGTGGAGAAATGTGAGGTTATCCACTTTGGTAGCAAAAACAGGAAGGAAGACCCATCAGTCTGAAGAAGGGTTTCGGCCCGAAACGTTGCCTATCTCCTTCGCTCCTTAGATGCTGCTGCACCCGCTGAGTTTCTCCAGCCTTTTGTGTACCCAAGATTATTATCTAAATGGTGTTGTTTGGAAAAGGGAAAGTACAACGGGATCGGGGGGCAGTGAAGAAAGCGAATGGCATGTTGGCCTTCATAACAAGAGTAGTTGAGTATCGGAGCAAAGAGGTCCTTCTGCAGTTGTACAGGGCCCTAGTGAGACGACACCTGGAGTATTGTGTGCAGTTTTGGTCTCCAAATTTGAGGAAGGACATTCTTGCTATTGAGGAAGTGCAGCGTAGGTTTACAAGATTAATTCCCGGGATGGCAGGAATGTCATATGCTGAGAGAATGGAGCGGCTGGGCTTGTATACTCTGGAATTTAGAAGGATGAGAGGGGATCTTATTGAAACATATAAGATTATTGAAGGTTTGGACACGCTAGAGGCAGGAAACATGTTCCTGATGTTGGGGGAGTCCAGAACAGGGGTCACAGTTTAAGAATAAGCGGTAAGCCATTTAGAACGGAGATGAGGAAACACTTTTTCACACAGAGAGTTGTGAGTGTGGAATTCTCTGCCTCAGAGGGGGGTGGAGGCCAGTTCTCTGGATACTTTCAAGAGAGAGCTAGATAGGGCCCTTAAAGATAGCGGAGTCAGGGGATATGGGGAGTAGGCAGGAACGGGGTACTGATTGCGGATGATCAGCCATGATCACATTGAATGGCGGTGCTGACTTGAAGGGCCGAATGGCCTATGCCTGCACCTATTGTCTATTGTATATTATACTCGTTATCCTGTATCTGTACACTGCGGGTGGCTTGATTGTAATCATGTATTGTCATTCCGCTGACTGGTTTGCACGCAACAAAAGCTCTTCACTGTGCCTCGGTACACTTGACAATAAACTAAACTAAACTCCATAGAAATTTATTGTAAAGGAAAACTTGGTCGGTATGAATGGGTTTAAACAAAGTTTCAATGCTATATATCTCTATGACAATAAATTAGATCACAAACATTGCCAAACTGACTGTAATTTAGAAGGTTAAGGGTGATTTGGCTGAAGTTCAACTCCTTATGTTGGGAACAAGTTGTTATGCCCTCAGCAGTATATCGGCCTGGAGGTGAGGTCTGACATATTTTGTGTTTTATTCACTAGTAACAAGCTCAGTCCATAGAACTGGGTCAGGCAGCATCTATGGAGGCGATGGAAAGGTGGCATTTCAGATCGGGACCCTTCTTCAGGCTGAGTGGGGAAAAAAGGGTCCTGAACTGAAACATCAGCTGTCTATTTCCATCCACCGATGCTGCCAGGTCCTTCAGCACTTTGTGTTTTCCTCAAGATTCCAGTATTTGCAATTTCTTGAGTTTCCATCAGGAGTAACAATGGGAAACATGTAGACATGCAGCATGTAGTAGAAATTTGGAACTCTGTACCTAAAGAGGGTAGGTGCCAAACACGGGGCAAATGGGACTAGCTTAGATGAGGCATCTTGGTTGCCATGGATGAGCTGGGCCTGTTCCCGTCCTGTATGACTCTAAGACTTATAGGAAGGTGAATTGTTAATTTTGATTCTGGGTGATTTTTTTTTTCCAATCAAACGCACGTCATGGGATGGAGGGGCCAGATGGACATGTGGTGGGAGTCACCAAGTGGCATCAAATGCACTGACTTGTGGAATAGGCTTGAACTGCTAAATTAGACTTTTGTCATGGAAACAGACCCTTCGGACCACCGGGACCACGTCGACCACCGGCCACCCCATTCACCAGCACTACCCTACACACCAGGAGCAATTTATAATTTTTCCAGAAGCCAATTAATTTACAAACTTGTACGTCTTTGGAGTGTGGGAGGAAATTGGAGCACCCAAGGAAAACCCACGCGGTCACGAGGAGAACGTACAAACTCTGTACAGACAGCACCCATAGTCAGAATCGAACCCGGGTCTCTGGCGCTGTAAGGCAGCAACTCTACCACTGCGCCACTGTGCCATCCCGAGCTTTTAAATGGCAGCTCCAGAGGCGTCTTGGTGTTATTTATGTGGTTATTTTAGAATTCTTCTTGCAACAGATTTTCTTTGGCTTAATGGGAAATAATTTTACAAGGACATAAAATAGACCTGAGAAATTGATTAGATTTTTTTATTCTGCTGTGTCGGCAAATGATCACAGTTAATAAAGGGAATGTTCAAAGCCAAAATTATACATGCCCTGTTTTAAAACATGGAGAGACTCAGTCAGCAACAGTGAAGACAAGAGACAGGCTCCTCGGACACATATACAGCATCTGAACTAAATGTTGAAAGATACGCAGGGAGGTCCTGTCATGTGAAATAGACAAAGAGACACTGGGGAGCAGAAGAGGGAACATGCATAATATCACAGAGGCAGCAAACATATATATAATATGCTACCGGTTTCAATGTGAACATGTAAATAAAATGAAAACAGAAAATTCTCAGCCGGTCAGTCAGCATCATTGTTTATAAGGTCACTAGTGAAAGGAGCCAAATTAGGCCATTCAGCCCATCAAGTCTGCTTTGCCATTTAATCATGGCTGATCTATCTTTCCCTTTCAACCCCATTCTCCTCCCCCACGTGGGAGGTAATGTAAGGAATGACACAGAATGTGGTGTTGATGTGAGCATCGTGTAACATTGAACATAAAACACAGTGCTGGCCTTGGGGAGTTTGCACGTTCCCCCTGTGACCGCGTGGGTTTCCTCCGTGTGCTCCGGTTCCCTCGCAATCTCAAAGACATGCTGGTTTTTGGCTAAATGGCCTCTGTACATTGCCCCGTGTGTGTGGGCTGTAAATGTAAAACTGGGATAACATTGAACCGGTCTGAATGGGCGATCGATGCTCAGCGTGGACTTGGTGAGTTGAAGGGCTAGTTTTCAAACTGAATATTCAAATCCATAAAAAAAGAGAATAATACAGCACAGGAACAGGTTCTTCAGCCCATGATGTCTCTGTTACAACTGGAAGTATCAAAGAAAGAGAGTAAATTAAAGTAGATAATGCAAATGAACCAAATGCAGAAGATCTGCAAATGAATCAAATGTAGAAATGGGTGCTGTCTATATGGAGTTTATACGTTCTCCCCATAACCTCGTGGCTTTTCTCTGGGTGCTCCTGCTCCCTCCTACATACAAATATGTAGCGATTTGTCGCTTAATTGGTTTCTGTAAATGGTAAATTATCCCTCGTGTGTAGGATAGTGTTAGTGTGCGGGTGATCGCCGGTCGGCACAGACTCGGTGGGCCGAAGGGCCTCCTTCACACACATCATATCATCATATATGTATATTAAAACTCTGTGGCCGACTGCCGCCAACCGTCTGCCGCGTCTCCGCCCTTTGATGTCGCGCTCCGCCGAAACAGGACCTCGGACGCCGCCATTTTTCCCACTGGCCCGGACGTTACGCTCGCGCTTTCCCGACGGCGCTCCCCATCACGTTTGGACGTCATTACCTACACCGTTTTTAATAAAATCCGTCGTCCCCCCCCCCTTTTTCGAAAATCGAACTGCTCTCACCCATAGAACGCTGGTAAACATTCCATCGTGCCATGTCACAATGCCCACGGCTCACAGATGGCCAATTGGAACGGATCTCATTTACATCTGCCCCAGCCCCAGCCCCCCAGCCTCCTGATGTTCCAGCACGTTCCATTGTGTGATGTCACAATGCCATCCCTCACAAATGGCCAATCGGAATGGATCTCATTTACATCTACCTTGGCCCCAGCCCCAGCCCCAGCCCATCCCCCCGCAGCCTGTGTGGACATGTGAGTGGGGGGACATTGCCGGCTCGCGTTGCCTTGGAAGCCTTTTCAAGAACATTCTTCCCCAACGGCCATTCGGACTTCGTTTCTCGACAGCGATCGATCTAAACGCTGGATTTCTGCCGTTATTTCATTTTTTATTTGACACTTTTGTTTTGAAAATCTTATTATCGATTTACACTTTTTTCAAAAGGTAAACGTAGATGATGTTTTCAATATTTATTTATATTTGAATAATTCTTTTTATTAAGTTCTCCGTTATTTGCTCTGCCAAATTAACACACATTTTCCCGTTTTTTTAATATTCTCTCTTTATTCAAAGGACTCCATTACTTCACTTTGAAGAGATTGCTTTTTTCTTTGCCGATTTCCACAGCCGTGTTTATCAAATGTTATCTTTAGACAAGTGATAATTTTATTTCATTTTCTGGTTTTCATTGCGTATCTATACTTTACATTAGACAAGTAATTTTTTTTAAATGCTTAAAAAAACACCATTAAAAATCCGTTTTAAAAAATTATCTATTCTATCCCTCTTCCACCACTCCCCCTTCCCCCTCTCTCTCTCCCACTTCCACCGCTCTTCCCTACACCTCTCACCCTCCCTCCCCATTTCCACTTCTCTCTCCCCCATCCCCCACCTTTCCCCATCTCCCCCACCCCTCTCTCCCCCCTCCCTTCCCCCCCCCCACTCTTCCCCCTCTCTGAGCTTTCCCCCTCCCTCCTCACTCTTCCCCCTCCCCTACCTATCTCCCCCTCCCTGCACACTCTTCCCTCTCTCTCCCATCCCCCTCCCCCCTTCCTCCACACACTTCCCCCTCTGTCCCCTGAACCCTCCCACCCCTCCCTGAACCCTCTCACACCTTCCCCCACCCCCCTCTCCTCCTCCCTCTCCCCCTCTCCATCTCCCTCTCTCCTTACCGCTCCCACCCCCTCTCTCTCCCACCCCTCTTCATCCCCATCTCCCCCCCACCCCCTGCCCATCGCTCTTGCACCACTCCCTGCTACCCCTCTTCCACTCACTCACCACTCTTCCCCTCTCCTTCCCGTCTCCTTCCCCTCCCCACCTCTCCCCCTCTCCTTTCCCTCTCTCTCCCCCTCCTCTCTCACCCCCTCTCTCTCCACACCTCTCTCCCTCTCCTTTCACTCTCTCTCCCTCCCCCTCCACTCTCTCTCCACCTCTCCCCTACCCGTTTCTCCCCCTCTCCTCTCCCCTCCGCCTCCCTTTCCTCCCCTCTTCTCCATAACCCCTCTCCTCTCACCTTCCCCTCTCCTCTCCCCTCCCCTTCCCCTTACCCCACCCCTCTCTAACCCCCTCACCCACCCTCAGGGACATGCTGCCCCACCCCCCCCCCCTGCACATGTGACTAGGGGGACACTGCACCACTTCCCCCACACATGTGACTAGGGGGACACTGTACCGCTTCCCCCACACGTGACTAGGGGGACACTGTACCTCATCCCCCACACATGTGACTAGGGGGACCTGTACCACTTCCCCCACACATGTGACTAGGGGGACACTGTACCACCTAATATCCCCCACACACGTGACTAGGGGGACTCTGTACCTCATCCCCCACACATGTGACTAGGGGGACACTGTACCACCTAATATCCCCCACACTTGTGACTAGGGGGACACTGTACCACTTCCCCCACACTTGTGACTAGGGGGACACTGTACCTCATCCCCCACACTTGTGACTAGGGGGACACTGTACCACTTCCCCCACACATGTGACTAGGGGGACTCTGTACCATTTCCCCCACACATGTGACTAGAGGGACACTGCACAACTTCCCCCACACATGTGACTAGGAGGACACTGTACCTCATCCCCCACACATGTGACTAGGGGGACACTGTACCACCTAATATCCCCCACACATGTGACTAGGGGGACACTGTACCACTTCCCCTACCCCTCTCCCCCTCCCTCCCCACTCTTCCACTTCTCTCTCCCTTCCCCCACCCCTCTCCCATTCCACCTCTCTCTCTCCCCCACCCTCTCTCTCCCCTCCCTATCTCCCCCACCCCTTTCCCCTACTCCTCTCTCCCTCTTCCACCACTCCCCCTTCCACCTCTCTCTCTCCCACTTCCACCATTCTCCCCTACACCTCTCACCCTCCCTCCTTCCACTTCTCTCTCCCCCATTCCCCACCTTTCCCCCTCCCTCCCCCACCCCTCTCCCCCCCCTCCCTTCCCTCCCCCTCCCCGCTCTTCCCCTCTCTCTGCTTTCCCCCTACCTCTTCACTCTTCCGCCTCCGCATACCACTCTCCCCCTCCCTCCACTCTTCCCTCTCTCTCCCCTAGTCCTCTCCCCCTCCCTCCACAATCTCCCCCCTCTCTCCCCTTCCCCTCCCACCCCTCTCCCAACCCCTCCCTGAACCCTCTCACACCTTCCCCCACCCCCCTCTCCTCCTCCCTCTCCCCTTCTCCATCTCCCTCTCTCCTCACCACTCCCACCCCCTCTCTCCCCCACCCTCTTCATCCCCATTTCCCCCCCACCCCCTTCCCCTCGCTCTTGCACCACTCCCTGCTACCCCTCTTCCCCTCACTCCCCACTCTTCCCCTCCCCACCTCTCCCCCTCTCCTTTCTCTCTCTCTCCTCTCTTCTCTCACCCCCTCTCTCTCCCCACCTCTCTCCCTCTCCTTTCTCTCTCTTTCCCTCCCCCTCCACTCTCTCTCCACCTCTCCCCTACCCCTCTTTCTCCCCCTCTCCTCTCCCCTCCACCTCCTTTTCCTCCCCTCTTCCCCATAACCCCTCTCCTCTCACCTTCCCCTCTCCTCTACCTTACCCCACCCCTCTCTACCCCCCTCACCCACCCTCAGGGACATGCTGCCGTGTCCTCCCTCCCCTGCAACCGCACGTTGGGGGAACAGACCCAACGGGTCTGCACTTGGTCTAGTTTAGTCTAAAATTAAATGAGACAATGTGTAGCACGGTGGATAATCTAGAGAAGATAGAGGAGAAGAACTGAGTTTCATTACAAGTATCAACGTGATTTGAAAAAATGGAGAAAGGATCTGCACAGACCAAAAGGCCAAGAGTGTCTAACAGGGGCAGCAGAGTGGCGCAGCTGGAGAGTCGCTGCTTTACAGTGCCACAGACCAGGGTTCAATCCTGACAAAGGGTGCCATCTATATGGAGTTTGTTCATTCTCCCTGTGACCGCATGGGTTTTCCCCAGGTGCTCCGGTTTCTTCCCACATTCCAAAGATGTACAGGTTTAAAGGTTAATTAGTTTAGGTAAAAATTGTAAATTGTCCCTAGTGTGTAGAATAGAGCTAGAGTACAGGGATTGTGGAAGAGCCTGTTTCCGCACTGTATCTACAAACTAAACTAAAATAAGAAGGAAGAGATCTTTTTTCTTTTAGTTCGCACAGTGTGAATGACCATAGGCAAAAGTATTAAGTCGGAGGTTTTGTTAGTTTAGCTTTTTTGGTTCTAGATTTAGAGATACAGCGTCGAAACAGGCCTTTCAGCCCACCGAGTCTGAGTGGACCAACGATCACCTGAACACTGGTTCTATCCAACATGCTGGGGACAGTTTACAGAAGCCATTTAACCTACAAACCTGCTCAGTCACGGGGAGAACGTGCAAACTCCGTACAGACAGCACCGGTAGTCAGGATCGAATCTGAGTCTCCGGCTTTGTGCGGCAGCAACTCTACCGCTGTGCCACTGTGTTGCAGTGGCAACGGGAAGGTTAAATTGTGGAGCCTCAAGGAGTTAGGACTGCATACGGCAACAGAAACAGGAATGTTTAATGAAGCATTTAGCTCGCCCTGGTTTGATTTCTTGCTTCGAGGAAACTGCAGTGTGAGCAAAAATGCCGTCTACTAAATGAGAAAGAATTCCCTGCAGTGAATTTTGGTCTCGAGCGGAAAGAGTGTTTATTGTTGGGCAGCCAGTGGCTGCAACAATCAATCTGCCAAGTCGATCTTTGCGTGTCTCGGGGATGTTAGAAACAAGTCATGTGGAGGATGGATAACGCTGGGATTGCAGCTGAAACACATGATCTGGAGATGTTCAGCTGATCAGGCAGCATCTGTGATTGTAGGAATCAAAAGTTAATCTTTCTGATGCCTGATTCCCTTTCATCAACGCAATCGTGGCGCAGCAGTAAAGTTGCTGCCTTACGGCATCAGATACCTGGGACCGATCCTGACCACAGGCGCAATGCGCACAGAGATTTTACGTTCACCCGTTGACCTGCGTGGGTTTTCTCTGGACATTTCAGTTTCCTCCACAAAAATTGGAAATTGTCCCTAGCGTGTAGCATAGTGTTTGTCGGTGGGGCTCGCTGGTCGGTCAACGGGTCACAGGGAGAACGTACAAACTCCGTACAGACAGCACTGATAGTAAGGATGGAACCCGGGTCTCTGGCGCTGTAAAGCCGCAACTCTACTGCTGCGCCACAGTGCCGCCCCTAAGTTTTGAAATCAGAAGAACCTCAGAGGGGAATATAATCTCAAAATGTGGGACTGCCATGAGCACAAATTCAGCATCAAGTCAAGCACGGTGGGGTTGAATTGGTGTCCACAAGACCTTTTCCTTCACTTGAAAAAGGATTGGTTGAATTGCGATGTTGGATAATGTGACATAATATGAATTACATTAATTTTAACCTTGTGGCTCTGCCTGTATGTGGTAGACATACAGCAATTCCATAGCTCCCTGCAAAAGCCGACACATCGATAGGGTGGTAATCAAGGCATATGGCATGCTTCATATGTTCATATGTCATAGGAGCAGAATTACGCCATTCAGCCCATCGAGTCTTCTCTGCTATTTAATCAGGGCTGATCTATCTTTCCCTCTCAACCCCGTTCTCTGCAGTCTGAACAAGGGTCTTGACCCATTCCTTCTCTCTAGAGATGCTTCCTGTCCCGCTGAGTTACTCCAGCATTTTGCGTCTATCTTCAGTGTATAAGCAGCATCTGCAGCACCTTCCTTGAACATGTAATGTTTTGCATTTGTCCTCGCCTTGGCAGTGGAGAAGGCCAAGGATGGACAGGTCAGGTCAGTGTGGGAATGGGGGAGAGGAGATGAAATGACTTGCAACCGGGAGCTCAAGATTGTTACTGCAGACAGAGTGCAAGTGTTTGGTAAAGCAGTGACCTAGTCTGTGCTTGGTCCTCTGGCACTAAAATTCCTTTGCTAAATCTTGTTAGCCTTCTCTCCTCCTTCAAGATGCAGCCGAAAACTTTAATCCCTCAGCCAATTTTTAGTTTAGTTTAGTTTAGAGATACAGCGAGGAAACAATTCCTTCGGCCCACCGGGTCCGCGCCGACCAGCGATCCCCGCACATTAACACTATCCAACACCCACCATGGACAATTTTTACATTTACCAAGCCAATTAGCCTACAAACCTGTACGCCTTTGGAGTGTGGGAGGAAACCGAAGATCTTGGAGAAAATCCAGGAGTTCATGGGAAGAATGTACAAACTCCATACAGACAGCACTGATAGCCAGGATTGAACCCGGGTCTACTGCGCTGCATTTGCTGTAAGGCAGCAACTCTACCGCTGCGCCCACCGAGTTCATGCAAACCAGCGATCACCCCGTACACAGCACTATCTTACACGCTGGGAAAATGTACAATTTACAGAAGCCAATTAACCTACAAGCTTATATATCTTTGGAATGTAGGAGAAAACTGTAGCACCTGGAGAAAATCCATGGGGTCACAGGGAGAACGCATAAACGCCGTACAGTCAGCTGCCACAGTTAGGATCGAACCCAGGTCTCTGGCGCTGTCAGTGAGTAATTCTACAGCTGCACTACTGTGCCGCCCATGTCCGATCTATTTTTCCCTCTCAACCCCACTCTTCTGCTTTCTCCCCATACCATTGATGCTCTTAGTTCTTAGCCCTGAGTTCTTCCAGTAGTTTATTTGGTCCATTTCCTCCAGAAATGCTGCCTGAGCCACTGAGTTAAGGGCCTGTCCCACCAGCATGCGTTTGTATGCGTCTAGTGCAACCAAACGTGGTCGCTTGAGGCGTACCGCCCCGCGGGGCAAGTTCTGCTTCAAACCGCGGAGGCGTATGGAGTTGTGCGGGGCTGGTCCCGACATCATACTCACCAATCAGCTGGGCAGGAGGCGGGCCGACTGAATTTGGGCATCGCACGGCGTTGGGCAGTGACATCATCACGCAACGGCACGCCGGGTAGTGAGGTCATCGCTAGGCTCACGCAATGGCACGCCGGGTGGTGAGGTCATCGCTAGGTGTACGCCGTCAAGACACTACGTACGACGTCAAGACGCTGCGTACGACGTCGAGACGCTGCGTAGGTCCTCAATGCAGCTGCGGGCCGACAGGCCGTTGGCACGCGGGATTTTTGGACAGTGTTTTTTTTGTCAGAGCCCCGCGCGACTCCATACACCTCCGGCGATCGAAGTGGGACCGGCCCTGCGAGGCCGTATGGCTCAAGCAGTCGCATGCTGGTGGGACAGGCCCTTTACTCCAGCACTTTGTGTCTATCTTTAATATAAACCAGCATCTTCAGTTCCTTTTCATCACAGATTATTTTTTTGCTCCTGATTCTACAATCTCTTATGTCTCCTGAAGCATTAACTCTATTTCCTCCAGTTAAAATTCTGCCAGACCAGCTGTATATTTTCAGCGCTTTCTTTTAAATCCAATTGAACGGTGCTCTCAGATAATGAAATGATTTTTAAAACTGTGCAGTCATGGAAAATGTGTATTACTCGCAGCAGCATCACAGTTTTGGGGGCAATTAGGGGAAACGATGTGATTTATGAACCCAATCTCTGAGGACAGCGGTAGTGCTGCTGCCTCACAACGCCAGAGACCCGGCTTCGATCCTGATTACGTGTATTGTCTGTACGGAGTTTGTACATTCTCCCTGTGACGTGCGTGGGTTTTCTCCAGGTGCTCCGGTTTCCTCCCACATTCCAAAGACATACAGGTGTGTAGGCTAATTGGCTTTGTATAAATGTAAATTGTCCCTAGTGTGCGTTGGATAGTGTTAGTGTGCGGGGATCGCTGGTTGGCGTGGATTTGGTGGGTCGAAGGGCCTGTTTTCGCGCTGTATCTCTAAATTAAACCAAAGTAAACTAAAGTAAAGAAAGCGTAAAATGCATCACATGTCTCTTAACCAGCATTCAACTCCACAGCCAGACAAACTGACCTAGAGTCACACAGCACGAAAGTAGGCCCTTCAGCCCAACTTACCACGCCGTCGAAGACACTGATCTGAGCTAAAAAAGACAGGGGTGCTGCAGTATCTCAGAGGGTCAGGCATCAGCTCTGGCGAACAATGCAACAATTTTGTAAACCATCTTCTGCAGTTCCTTGTATCACTGATCAAGGTATTCCCATTTATCTGCACATGGCCTATATCACTCTCAAAACTTTCCTATTCATGTACCTGCCCAAATATATTTTGACTGTTGAAACAAGGGACTGCAGATGCTGGTCCGCTATGGAAAGATGTTGGAGTAACTCAGTGGGTCAGGCAGCATCCCTGGAGAACATGGATAGGCGACGTAGGGTCTCAACCTAAAACATCATCAATCTATGTTCTCCAGGGTTTCTGCCTGACCCGCTGTGTTACTCCACCATTTTGTGTCTTATCTTTTAACTGTTATTATTATACCCACTCCAACCAGCTCATTCCATATATGCACCACCCTCCGTGTGAAAACGTTGCCCTTACTTTCTAATAAATCTTTCTCTTCTCCCCTTAAACCTCTGCCCTTTAGTTCTCAATTCCCTGCCCTGTGAAAAGGACAGTGTGCATTCACCCTATCTATGCCACAAAAGGATGGACAATTTCCTTCCCTGAAGTATATATATTTGAGCATAAGTGTGTATTATACAGCAATCCTTGTAGCTTCAAGGGCATAAATATATATATATTTTTTTTTTAATTTAATGGAGCTTAAATTTTCAGCCCCTGTGGTAATGTATGAAGAGGTTTGATGGCTCTGGTCCTATACTCCCTGGAGTCTGGAAGGATGAGGGAGAATCTTATTGAAACCTACTGAAGAATGGAAGGGCTAGATCAGGAATGGGAAACGCGTGGCCTTCTAGGCCGCTAAGTGTGGCCTTTTGAATGAATCCAAATTTTGTAACTGGCCAAATAAAAGATGTCACAAAATGGAGAATCTCTGTATTTGCAAAGCCTGCTTGGCCTCTTTCTGTGAAAGTTGCAAGCTGTGAGTCACAGCTCCAAGGATTCTGGACCCTGGAGGGAAGTTGAGGATAAGGTGAGGTCCAGATGTCCTTCCTTTTGTTAATATGTATGAGGGTTTTTCAGAAGAGCTGAGCAGGTTTGCAAATGCATGATTAGGATTGGTCATAGGATGGGGTGTTGAGTATTGTTAACATAGCTGGTAGATAAAATTAATATGGAGAGGATGTTCCCAGTCATGTGAAGCTAAGGAGGAATTTAGTTAACCAGAGGGTGGTGAATGCGTGGAATTCATTGCTACAGATGGAGGCCATTGGATATTTTTTAAATGGAGATTGATGGGTTCTTGAATTGTAAGGGTGTCAAAGGTTATGGTGAGAAGGCAGGAGAATGGGGTTGAGAGGGAAAGATAGAACAGCCATGATCAAATGGTGGAGCAGACTCGATAGCTCGAATTCTGCTCCTATGTCTTATGACTATATATTCCTCTTTAGTTTGATCCTCTGAAAACAACCAATGGAAAATATTTAAAGCAGGTATTTAAAATTTACTTTAAAAACAAGGGGCAGCACAGCGCCAGGGACCCAGTTTCGATCCTGACTGTGGGTGCTGTCTGTGCGGAGCTCGTATCTTCTCCCAATGACTGCTTGGGCTTTCCCCGGGTGCTCCGGTTTCCTCCCACACTCCAAAGACGTGCAGGTTTGTAGGTTAATTGGCTTGGGTAAAGATTGTAAATTGGCCCTAATGTGTAGGATAGAGGTAGTGACTAGGCGGCGCAGACTCGGTGGGCCTGTTTCCACCCTGTATCCACAAACTAAAGTAAACTAAACCCGATGAGACCATGCCACAAATGGTACCACAAATTCAATTCCACTTCCTACTGGTAGAGCGATTCGATTTGCCTAAGCACTGACGTCATAAATTCATAAGTTATTGGAGCAGAATTATGCCATTTGGCCCATCAAGTCTCCTCCGCCATTCAATCATGGCTGCTCTATCTTTCCCCCTCAACCCCATTCTTCTACCTTCGCCCCATAACCCCCTGACACCCGTACTAATCAAAAATCTGTCAATCTCCGCATTAACATATCCAATGTCTTGGCCTCCACAGCTTAACCACACTCTGACTAAATAAATTCCTCCTCATCTCCTTTCTAAAGGCAGGTCCTTTTATTCTGAGGCTGTGCTTTCTGGTTCTATACTCTCCCACATCCTCTGGAGAGGAAACAACCTCTCCACATCCACTCTATCAAGGCCTTTCACTATTCACTTAAGTCAATGTACTTATTCTTTGCACGGTAACTGATGCAGCATCAGATAAATACTTGCAAATGATACACTATCACAGTCACATTCATCTATTGGGTCTGAGCGATCCAAACCCCCTCTGGTATGCATGTTCTACACATTTTGTTCTGCTCCCTCACACCAAAATTAGATTCACCCAAACGAAGGAAGTTCAATACGCAATTAAAAACGTGTAATATTAACCTCTGTAATAAATAAATATTGAACCTGGATTAATCCAAGTCTGCAGCGTGAGCAATAAACAAGGTAAGTGTCAGCAACATTAAGTTTTCTAATTTTCTCCCTTCCTCCAACTGTGTTAAACATTGTCAATAAATTCCAACCGAGTCATTAAATGAATATTAATACTGCCAACAGTACTTGGGCTCCCTCGCATATATATTATAACCTGCCAAGCTCTGGTAAACCTGGTGAATAAGGTTGGGTTACACAAAAAGCTGGAGAAACTCAGCGGGTGCAGCAGCATCTAAGGAGCGAAGGAGATAGGCGACGTTTCGGGTCGAGACCCTTCTTCAGAATGAATAAGGTTTATGCTTAACAGCAGAAACAGCGTTCCCTAGATAGAATGTGGTAACCCCTTCTATCCACTGAACTCGATATGGGCAATTGAAGTGTTATTGCAGAGAGAGAGAGAGAGAGAGAGAGAGAGAGAGAGAGAGAGAGAGAGAGAGAGAGAGAGAGAGAGAGAGAGAGAGGAAGAGAGAGAGAATATTACTACGGGCTGACTACGGGCGCTGTCTGTACGGAGTTTATACATTCTCCCGGTGACCTGTGTGGGTTTCCCCCAGGATCCCTTGTTTCCTACCACACTCCAATGACGTACAGGTTTGTAGGTTAATTGGCTTGATAAAATTGTAATTTGTCCCTAGTGTGTGTCAGACAATATTATCCCCTCTCTCTCCGTCTCTCCCCCATACCAGTCGTCCTACTACTTTCACTGTTATCCTGCCAAGTTTCACTGTTTCACTTGTTGGTTTCACTCACAATCACTTTCTCCACAGCCAACAATGGACCATTGTGGGCTCCACATTTCGTTGATCATCGTTGCTGGCTTTGATTTGTCCTTTTGAATACCTTTCATTCATTTGTTCTCTGTAACTCTTCATACCTCTAGTTTCCCTCTCACCCGACTCTCAGTCTGAAGAAGGGATTCAACCCAAAACATCACCTATTCCCTTTCTCCAGTGATGCTCCAGCCTTTTGTGTCTATATTCAATAGACAGAGCTCAGTGAACTCATTGCTAATAGATGTGCAGCTAAAGGCTTTTCATTGCTACCACGTTCAGCTGCGAATGGTGATGCAGAATTAAAATGTATGGAACATAAAACGGTATGGCACAGGAATGGGCTCTTCGGCCCACCGAGTCCGCGCAGACCAGTGATCCCCATACACTAACATTATCCTCACACACTGGGGACAATTTACAATTTTACCGTCAATTAACCTACAAACCTTTATGTTGTTGGAGTGTGGGAGGAAACCAGAGATCCTGGAGAAAACCCACAGGTCACGTAGAGAACGTAGACTAGTACAGACATCACCCGTAGTCAGGATCGAACCCGGGTCTCTGGCCCTGTAAGGCAGCAACTCTACCGCTGTGCCAACGCGCTGACTTATGGTAGTTATATTCTCTGTCTCTCTCTTTCTCGACATGCAAATAACACATCAATTGTCCATCTTGAGTTCTGTGGATCCCCACTGTGACAAACTGATCTCATCTGCCTGGACATGATCCATGGGATCCATAGACATGATCCACATCCCTCTATTCCCTGCACTTCCATGTGCCCATCTAAAAGGTGAGATGATGCAAAGGAATGACATGTGACCAGGAGTAGGCCACTTGGCCCTTTGTAAATGTACTACCAATCAACAGGATCATCGCCAATCTTCTGTCTCAACACATCATTTTACCAGCATGAGTCACAGCATGGTTTGGGAACAGGTCCATCCAAGACCGCAAGAAATTGCAGAGAAATTAGTACAAAGTCCAGACCATCACAAAAACCAACCTCCTTTCCACTGATTCCATCTGGACTTCATGCTGCCTTGGCAAGGCCAGCAACATAGTCAAGGATGAGTTTCATCTCGATTACTCCCATTTCTC
This sequence comes from Raja brachyura, assembly GCA_963514005.1. The sequence continues at coordinate 114,555,903 of OY740782.1, read as the reverse complement.
CCATCAGGCTAGAAGTACAGAAGTGTGAAAACGCACACCTCCAGATTCAGGGACAGTTTCTTCCCAACTGTTGTCAGGCAACTGAACCATCCTATCACCAACTGGAGAGTGGTCCTGAGCTACCATCTTTCTCATTGGAGACCCTCGGACTGTCTTTAATCAGACTTTACTGGACTTTATCTAGTACTAAACATTATTCCTGTATCTGTACACTGTGGACGGCTCGATCGTAATCATGTATAGTTTTTACGCTGACTGGTTAGCACGCAACAAAATGCTTTTCACTATACCTCGGTACAGGTGACAATAAACTAAACTAATCATGTTGTCCACTCACTCAGCTTGTCTATATCCTCTTGACGCCCCTTTTGCATCCTCATCATCACTCACATTCCCACTTCGTCTGGCGTCACCAGCAAATCTGATCCACTGGTATAGAATATAGAACAGCCTTCGGCCCACAATGTCTGTGCCGAGCATGGTGCAAAGTTAAACTGAACTCTTCTGCCTTTGCATGATCTATATCCCTCTATTCCCTGCAAATCCATGTGCCTATCCAAAAGCTTCTTCAATGCCACTATCTTATCGACCTCCACCACCACCTCTGGCAATGTGTCCAAGACCTCACCATTCTGCATAAAAACACTTGTCCCACACATTTCCATTAAACTTTCCCCCTCTCACCATATAGCTATGCCTTGTACTGTTTGCCATTTACACCCTGGGCATGGGGGTGGGAGGGTATAAGGTTCTGGCTATCTACCCTGTCTATGCCTCTCATCATTTTCCATACAAACAGTAGACACAGGCTGTGAATAGTCAGGGTCTCCACGGCTAGCACTTGCAAAACTGTACCGACCTGTAAAGATACTATTTGTCCCAACTTTTTGCTTTTCAACTCTTAAGGGCCTGTCCCACTTGGGTATCATTTGCGCGTCACGCAGATGGCGTGCGAAGATTTTGTACATACCAAAATCCTGGGGAACTGCGCGTCACTGCCTACGTCACCACGTACCATCATTTACGCGTCACGATGCATGACGCGCGCGTTGAGCCGCGCACGTGATCCACACATGGTGCGCATTCCGCGCGCATCATGAAGCGTAAATGATGACGTGTAAATTGCCGCCCAAGTGGGACAGGCCCTTTAACCAGTACCCAGCGCACACCAGCATATCACTGCAACTTCACACATTCTCAATATCTTCTCCAACCTCCTGTGTGGGACCTTCGGGAAAGTCTACTGTAAAAAAAACATGCACCGGTCCCTGTCATGTGGAGTAGGGGAGGCATAGTAACCCCCGCTGCCTGTGTGGAGTATGCACGTTCACATTGGTGCTCTGCACTCCTCCCAATGACGTTTAGTATAGTTTAGTTTATTATTGTCACGCGTACGGAGATACAGTGAGAAGCTTTATTGTTGCACGCTATCCAGCGAGGGAGCGCCTTTAACACATGGAGATCAAGAATTAAAAAAGATGTTTCTCCATTGCCCTCCAAAATGCTATTGTCTAGTTTAGATTCTTATTGCCAGGTGTACCGAAGTACAGTGAAAAACTTTTTTTGCTGCATGCTATCTAGTCAGCAAAAAGACTACACATGAGTATAATCAAACCGTCCACAGTGTATGGATATAGGATAAAAGGAATAACATTTAATGCAAGATAAAGTCCAATATAGTGCGATTAAAGATAATCTCTCCTTTCTCACCTCAAGCCAGTTTTAAAATCCTCTACCCTGAGAAAAAGACTATGGAGTATTATCCATGCCCATCATGATTTTGTATACATCAATAAGGTCATCCCTCAGCCTCCTACAATCCAAATAAATAATATCCCCGCCTCTCCTTATAACTCAAGCCCACAAGACCCTGTAACATACTGGTGAATCACTTCTCCACCCTTTCCAACATAATGACATCCTTCCTATTGGAAGGATATGGGTCACGTGCAGGTAGAGGAGCTTAGTTTAGCCTGGTATCATGTTTGGCATGGACATTGTGGGTGAAGTCAAGAGTCAAGTCAAGAAAGTTTATTGGCATGTGTCCCAGATAGGACAATGAAATTCTTGCTTGCTGCAGCACAACAGAATATTGCAAACAAAAGTATAGAGCAGTTCAGTTCGGTTATAGTTCAGAGTCTGTTTGTCGGTAAGTTCTTTGTTCTATAGCTGGGCAACCAGAACTGCACATAGTACTCCATAGTCTCATCAATGACTGATACAGATGTATCATGATGTCCCAACTTTTGTACTGAATACCTTTTCCTTCAGACTACAGACTTTAAGGATTCAGGGCAGAAACAGGCTCTTCGGCCCACCCAGTCCATGCTGACCAGCGATCACCCTGAATACTACCACTATCCTACACACTAGGGACAATTTACAATTTACAGAAGCCAATTAATCTACAAACCTGCCCATCTTTAGAATGTGGGAGGCACCCAGAGAAAACCCACACGATCACACGGAGAATGTACAAACTCTGTACGGACGGCATCCCTAGTCAGGATCGAACCCAGTTCTGCAGCAGCTCTACCACTGCGCTAGTGATCCGCCTTCATTTCCAATGAAGGCAATCATGCCAAACGCCTCATTCACTATCCTGTCCTCTCAAGTCACCACCTTCAGGAAACATATGTTATGATAAATATGGAATTGTTTTTACTATACTGTATACATTCTTAAAGAATTCAATCGATCAATCAAACTTTGTTTCCATTTGATCCATTTTCATTGACTGTCATATCATTGTCTTCTAAATATCTTGATATCAAATCCTCGAGGATAGATTCCAGCATTTTACTAACTACTAACAGTCAGGTTAACAAGAAACTAGCGGCCTGTTCTTTTGCTCCTTCCTTTCCTGAATAGAGGGGTCACATATGCGAGCCTAAAATCTCCAGGAACCATTGTAGAATTTGGAGATACTGGAAGATGATGTATAACATCCATTAACGCGACAACCATTTGTATCTAAACTCGGGAATGTGGCTCATCTGGTAATTCGGATTTATCACTTTGCATTTTCTTTAACCTTTAACTTCAAAACTTATCTTTTGCATTTGGAAGTTTTGTTCTCCATTACTTCTGAGATGTGTTTGTAGTTTAGATCTCTGTTATTTCTGGGAGCGCTTTGTGTCTTCTACAATGAAATCATACACAATGCTGGAAACGTGCTGGAGTAACTCAGCGGGTCAGGCATCATCTCTGTAAAACATGGACAGGTGACGTCGAGTTGCGACCCTTCTGCAGGTTCCTTTATAGTAAACCAGCATCTGCAGTTCTTTGTTTCTACAGACACAACGTTCCTCACATCTATGGAGCGAAGGAAATAGGCAACATTTCAGATGCCCCATCTATGCTTGTCCTATTTGCCTGCATTTGGTCCATATCCCACTAAACCTTCCCTATCCATGTACCTGTTCAAGTGTTTTTCAAATGCTGTTATAGTACCTGCTTCTATACTAGTCTCACCTGCCTGCATTTGGCCCATATACCTCTAAACCTAACCTATTCATGTACCTGTACACTGTGGAAGGCACAATGGTAATCATGTATAGTTTTATCACTGACAAATAATAAACTAAATTAAACTAGATACTTGTTCAAATTGTTTTAAACATTACGATAGTACTTGCCTCAACTTCAACCTCTGGCAGCTCGTTTCATCGACCCACCAACTTCTGAGTAAAAACGTTGCCCCTCAGGTTCCCATTAAGTATTTTCCCTCCCACTTTAATCCTATGTCCTCTGGTTCTTGATTTCCCTACCCTGATTGTATGATAGTGTGAAATCACCCTGTCTATTCCCAGAATGATTTTATACACCTCTATGAGATCATCCCTCAGGCTCCTTCACTCCAAGGAATAAAGTCCAAGCTTGCCCACCCTCTTCCTATAGCTCAGGCCCTCGAGATCTAGCAACATCCTTGTAAATCTACTTTAGCTTATTTCCAGCTTAATATCATCTTTCCTACAACAGGGTAACCAAAACAATATCCAATACTCCAAATGTGGTCTCACCAAAAGTAATGCTATCTTTGTTTTCTCTTATCTAAGGTTTTACCACTTTTCACATTATATTTTTTATGCCTTACAGCAATCTGGCAAATCATGTATTCGGTTGTTAGCCATTGCCTCACACTTTCACACCTTCCTTTGGTTCAATTGAAAACCCTGGTTTCAGATTGAACTAAACATTGTTTGAACAATGTAAAATTACTTTAGTTCAGAGATACAGCATGGAAACAGGCCCTTCCGTCCGAGTCCAGGCCGACCAACCATCACTCCGTATTTACCTCAGAATGTATTTGGAATGGGCCTCCAGATGAAATGACAGAGGCAGATACAATTACAAGACATACAGACAGGTTCAATGATTGGAAAGGTTTGGAGTGATGTGGGCCAAATGCAGGCAAATGGGACAAAGTCAGGTTGACACCTTCATGCTATTTGTGAGATGGTCTGAAGGGTCAGTTTCCCTTCTATCTGTCTATCCATCTATCTGGCACTCAATGCAGCAAAGGCAATGTTGGTCAACCTCACCCGACACAGAACCAGAAACCCGCCCAGACAATGAGAGGGCCAAGCTCGGCCCCTTCTCGCACCTGAAGACTGGGTAATCAGAGAGAAGGTGGAGGGAGAGGGAGACGGGGATGGTGGCGGATGCTGGACAAAGGAGAACAGCGAGGGGGTCTTACCTTTCGCACCCTCAGGGATCGGCTGCAGGAGGCGCCCCACCCCTGGGAACAAGGGGTAAAGTGGGTCGTGCGAGGAGGGTCATGAGTCATACAGTGTGGAGTTGACCGCTGCAATGGACCTTTGTAGCCTGCTGTAGCTGAAACTGTAAAACGTTGTCAAAACGGCACCTTCTGCATTCAGAGTGGAGTGCAGAAGGTGCCGTTTGACAACATTTTACAGTGGGCTGTTCTGAATATCTAATCTATCTATCTATCTATCTATCTAATCTATCTATCTAAAGCTCTGATCTTGCGTTCTTCCAGTTTGTGCAGTTTTTCTATTTGCGCAAATATGGTGCGCAATAGCACTATGATTTTTCGCCAGCTCACTCGTCGTTTTCCTGTGCCGTGAGTGCAACAAGTTTCATTCCGATCGGTGGTATATTGTAAAAGTTAGCAAGGTTTAAAAATCTTAAAACCGCGCGTGCGCAGATCGATCTCCTCTCCAGCCAGTCAGTGCCGCGCGGATTAGTCTCTTCTCCTATCACTCCGCGGGACGGTCCGCCCCTTCCTGCACCATCGCATCTTTACTGGAGCTGAGGGATGCTGTGGGTGGCCGGCGGAGGTCTCCAACCAGACACAATTTTCGGAGGGACCGGAAGTGGCGCGGCGATGCCACCAAATGGAAAGCGGTGAATCTGATCCCGACAGAGGAGAGAGTCCAGCACCCACTGTGAGTCCCAAACGCAATGCCCCACAGCTCCAGCCCCTTCTCCTCTGGTCCCCCTCGCTGGCTCCTGTCCCTCCCCTGTGATACCCCCCTCTCCCCCGTGGCTCTTCCCCCTTCTTTTCTCTGAGCTCCCACCCCCCTTCAAGGTCCTAGGGAGGGAGAGTGGGGGACAAGAGGGGATAGAGGGAGAGTGGGGGACAAGAGGGGATAGAGGGAGAGGAGGGGAGTAGGGAGGGGATAGGAGTTATGGAGGGAGGGAGGGATTGGGGAGGGGAACAGTGAGAAGGGAGAGTGGGGGAGGCGGGGGAATAAAGGAGGGGACGTAGAGGAGGGGGGAGTGGGGGAGGTAGGGAGTGGGGGAGGTGGGGGTAGAGTGATAGGAGAGGGGTGGGGAGTGGAGAGAAGTTATGGAGGGAGAGAGGGAGTGACTGAGGGTAGGGGAAAGGAGAGGGAGAGAGGCGTGAGGGAGTGATTGGGGAGGGGAGGAGGAGAAGGGAAAGAAGAGGGAGCGTGAAGAGGAGGGGGAGTGAGTACTAGGGGTGAGGGGAATGAGCTGTGCCTGTGCAGTCGAGGGCTATGGGTGAGTGGTGGAATATTGCGTTGGGGGACCAAGCCTCCTGTGTGACAGGGACCCAACGGGTTCCACTTAGTCTAGTTCTGTACTAATTGGGGGATTGTGCTCACTTACGGGGTTAGTATTGCCGAGCTGTATGCAAAAAATAAAAATTGATTTCACTGTATCTTGGTACACGTGATAATAAAGAAACCAATGAACCATTGACCACACAACATTCCAACTGTTGTGCTGTGACTTGTGCTATTCAAGCCAAGCTCTTTCAATAGTTAGTACATTGGTATCCATCCATGTGCAACTGCAATGCAGAAGACTGAAGATGCTGGAATCTTGAGCAAAAAGCAAATTGCTGGAGGAACTCAAGGTCAGGCAGCATAGGGAAATGAACAGAGGGCAATGGACGTTTCAGGTCAGGACACTTCTTCAAACTGAATTATCTCAACCCCTGTCCCACTGTGTTCCTCCAGCACTCTGAAAAGAAAAGCGGCCACTAGTTCAAGAAGCTGGCTTCACAAGGACATAATCGTCCCAAGGGCAATTAGGGATGGCCAATAAATGCTGGTCTTGCCAGCAAGATCCAGAAAACGTGAATAAATAAATACTTGTCAGAAAACATATTGGATTAAATGCAGAAACAAGGACCTGGGGAAGCTGGTTTATAAAAAAAAACACACAAAGTGCTGGAGTAACTCAGCAGGCCAGGCAGCATCTCTGGAGAACGTGGAAAGGTAACGTAGGTAGACAAAATTGCTGGAGAAACTCAGCGGGTGAGGCAGCATCTACGGAGGAAAGGAAATAGGCAACGTTTCGGGCCGAAACCCTTCTTCAGACTCCCCCACCCGAAACGTTGCGTATTTCCTTCGCTCCATAGATGCTGCCGCACACGCTGAGTTTCTCCAGCAATTTTGTCTACCTTCGATTTTCCAGCATCTGCAGTTCCTTCTTGAACACGTGGATAGGTAACGTTTCGGGTTGGATCCCCTCTCATTTCGTGGCTCCTCTATATATCATGGACAATAGTTTTTTATCTTCATGCATTTTTCAGAAAACCTCATAATAAATCAACGGTAGTCTTGCCACAGATGAAATGTTAAGTGTTTCCAACATTCTCAGATTTATCTCGTGTATTAAGATGTAGGGACAAAGATTAAATGTGTTTTTTTTTACACAGTGGTGGTTTAGTTTAGTTTAGTTTAGACATGCAGTGCAGTGCCCACCAAATCAGCACCAAACAAAGATCCCCCGCAGGCTAATTATACCCTGCATGACCCTGCATATTTATCCTGCATGATACGGGCAATTTACAGAGCCCAATTAACCTACAAACCTGGAGATCTTTGGAATGTGGGAGGAAACCAGAGCGCCCAGGGAAAACCCCATGTGGTCACAGGGAGAATGTGTAAACTCCATGCAGACAGCACCTGTAGTCAGGATTGAACCCGGGTCTCTGGCACTGTCAGCTCTACTGCTGCGATACTGTGCCGGCCATTGGGTGGGTGCCTTGAATACACCAAAGATCATAGAGCGGTTTTAGCGATCCAATAATCCCACTAATAATTCCACTGTCCAATAATCCCATCGAAGATGAAAGATCTCGGTATACCTTGCAATAGATAGCGCGAATCCAAAAGGTGTTGAGTATTTCACGGCGTAAACCGGCCCCGTTGGGAAGGAGTCCTTCAAAACATGTATTACAACTCAGCACAGTGTTTAAAGCAATTGCCCATGGAAGCGGCCGTACACACGGCATGGTGCGGAAGGACAAGCCACCCTCTGCAAATCTAAATACACTATCTCCTAATTATTTCTTAAAACCAAATCGTTGAGAACGAACTGCTGGCATTCTGCGTTGAATAATTCCCCCACATCTCCTTCCATCTCCCTAGTAATTAACGATGGCAGGACAAACAGACACTGCGGGACTGTGTATAGGTTTTTTTCTGATGTGTTGTTGATAAATTAGACGGTATTGGGTGGAATCTCTCCACTCACGCTTTGTAGCTGCATTCCTACAAAGAATGTACAAAGACTGTCGGGGCTATCTTGTTACCGGTGAGAGACTGTTATCCCTCTCACAGACTCGGGAGGTCTATCCCTTCAGATGAGCTCATTAAAAACAGCAGCCAGTGATTTACCTCGGCGCGGAAAGCATCGCTCAGCCTGAATCGACGGCCAGAGGGAAGTTCTGAAGCAAGCAAACTCCCAGCCCCACAACCCCGTTCCGTTTGAATACATGTTGTTTATAGGTAAATGTTGTTTACGGACATAAAACAAAACATGCTCGCTGGAATGAATCTCAAAATGCAGAAACTGCCCACTGCTCATTTTTATGTTGGATGTGAAGTTTGAAGCATTTACCTCACACAAAAAACACTTCCTCACCTTTAGCTTCCCAATGCAGTTGCCAATAACAATAGAGCTAATAGATAGCTCAACGAGCCAACATTTCAATGGAGACACGTTTCTGAATGCACAAAGTAAAATAACAAAATAAAACTTACACAAAATAAGTCTAAGCTAAATTGGCAAACGAGTGGGGATTTGAGGGATTGAGGGGATGGGGATTTTGTTTTGGTTGGTTGGGGTTCAAAGCAAAAAAGGCACCGATGTCCGAAGCAAAATTGGGTGAAGACATCGAAATGTATACTTTCAGTTTGTTTAGTTCGGCCTGACCTGCTGAGTTACTCCAGCACTTTATCTCTTTGTACCACATATGGTGTACCCTTAATTGTATTTGGCAAAGCAATGGAGAAACACCTTCTTAAATTCTTGACCTCCATGAGTTGTTTAGTTTAGAGATACAGAATGGAAACAGGCCCTTCAGCACACGCCAACCATTGATCACCCGTTCACGCTAGTTCTATGTTATCCCATTTTCGCATCCACTCCCATCACACGAGGCTTTTTTTTGTTTGTTTGTTTTACAGGGACCAATTAATCAACTGACCTGCAGGAAACTGGAACACCCGAAAGAAATCCACACGGTCACAGGGAGAACGTGCAAACTCCATACAGACCACCGGAGGTCTGGATCAAACCGGGTCTCAGGCGCTGTGAGGCACCAACTCTACCAGCTGCACCATTGAGCCGCCTTGCAGAGCACGGGTACAAGGGACAGAATGGTTTCTTCCTGCGTTGCGTGATGTTATCATTGCCTTTCAAAGAATGCAAAATACAACGTGCTGGAGGAAGTCAGCAGGTCATGTATGCAGCATGTGTGGAGCGAATGGACAGGCGGCGTTTCGAATGGGTCTGGATCCGTCCTTGGATTTGTAAACTTGGATTGAAGGGTTTCCGCCACAGTGGAAAGAAACACAATCCCTGCTAGATGAATGCGGGACTGAACCTATTGGTGGAAATACCAATATTCCTATTACAATCAGTCCGAAGAAGGGTTCTATCTGTCACCTGAAAGCAAAAACATTTTGTCGCCTATCCATTCCCTCTGCAGATGCTGACTGACCCGCTGAGTTACTCCGACATTTTGCAGGCTGCTGGGACCAGTGGAGATGGGGCACGTTGGTTGGCGTGGGCAGTTTGGGCCAAAGGGCCTGTTTCCGCGCAATATGACTCTATAACAATGTGTATTTGGTTCAAGATTCCAGCATCGGCAGTGCCCACTATTCCAAACCATGCTCTTCACACTATTCACCATTCCACCTCAGCGCTGCCTGGATGCCTCGCCTTCCAACGCCCAGTGGCCTTAATGACGAAGAGAGGTGCTGTCTGACCCGCTGCGTTACTGCGGCTTTTTGTTCTATTTTAAGAAGAACATATAATACGATTCGGGGCCCGACCCGAAACGCCTTCTGTCTATTTCCCTCCACATATGCTACCCGACCCGCTGGGTTCCATCTGCAGTTTGTGGTTTGCTGCAAATAAATAAAGCTTTTTTTAAATGTTATAACAAGTAGATTTGTACTGACTATGTAATTTTCAATTACTGCCAAACAACCTTTGGCACTGAAATTAAGGTGCATAAGTATAGACTCTGATTATTTCTGGTTTCCGTTATTGCTGGATATTTCTAAATTAAATACATTATGTCCATTCCTTTGGACAATAGACATTAGACAATAGGTGCAGGAGTAGGCCATTCAGTCCTTCGAGCCAGCACCGCCATTCAATATGATTATGGCTGAGCATCCACAATCAGTACCCCGTTCCTGCCTTCTCGTCAAATCCCCTGACTCCGCTATCTTTTGAAAGCATCAAGAGAATTGGCCTCCACTGCCTTCTGAGGCAGAGAATTCCACAGATTCACAACTCTCTGTGTGAAAAAGTGTTTCCTCATCTCCGTTCTAAATAGCCTACCTCTCATTCTTAAACTGTAGCCACTGGTTCTGGGTTCCCCTAACATCGGAACCATGTTTCCTGCCTCTAGCGTGTCCAATCATTTAATAATCTTATATGTTTCAATAAGATCGACTCTCATCCTTCTAAATTCCAGAATATACAAGCCCAGCCGCTGCATTCTATCAACGCATGACAGTCCCGCCAACCTGGGAATTAACCTTGTAAACCTACGCTGTATTCCCTCAATAGCAAGAATGTCCTTCCTCAAATTTGGAGACCAAAACTGTACACAATACTCCAGGTGTGGTCTCACTAAGGCCCTGTACAACTGCAGAGTGCGGGGGTCAGAAGTTATGGGGACAAGGCAGGCGAACGGAGTTAGGAGGGAGACATAGATCAGCCATGATTGAATGGTGGGGTAGACTTGATGGGCCGAATGGCCTAATTCTGCACCTGCCACTAATGGTCTTATTTGTTATGGCCAGAAGAATGTTATTTGTACCAATAAACCAGAGACGAATGTCCACATGTATATCGCGGTGATCTGTTGTCAATCTTCAAAGTCTCTCTGCTTTTCCACACATGATTTGGCATTGAAATAACTATTGGAATTTCCACTTACAATTTCAGATTCTGACTGCCCCAGAATCAACTCTTACAACTGGCCACGCTTGTTTGCCCTGTCCACACGCAGGTCACAAACACCAGGTCGACTAGTAATCAACGAGAACCAGACCAACCAGACAGATCAAATGTTTTTTTTTCTCTAATTACCACAAAATTCCAACGCAGCATCGCACAAAACACAAGACGCGGACACGTTCATGGTGTGACCATGGTCTCTATTCACGCTTCTGCCCTACAGGACCTTCGTCGCCCATTATCATCCAATTCTGTCACACATCCCACCTTCAAGGCGCTCAACTCTGGGCGCTCATGTGCCAATGGCTTCCATCTTCCGATTGCTCCTGTAGGGTCGGATTTAGTATTATTCTCTACGTCCACCTGATTGTCCCATCGTTTACGCATGCACACACACGACCTCAAGATAGTCTTCCACCAGAAAACAAAACATTCTGTGAAAAAATCAAGCCTTCTACACGACCCGAAGCACTAGAATTGGAGGTAGAACACTGCCGTTCCCTTGGGCAAAAAGCAAAAGATCGCCGAGAGTTTCACCCGCGTGTATTTCGAGATGGTTTCCAAGGAGAGAGAGTTTGCAACTTTCGCCCTCGTTAACCAAAAAATAAAAAATAAGGTCCCAAGATCAAATTCGCTCAAAGTTGACTCTCACCCAAGAAAGAGGAAGGGAGATGAAAGAAAATTACCTTCTGGGAACGATACGTACAATTTTGCTCACCGGGATGCTGGATTTAGTGATCACCTTCTGGTGTGTCGCTATCATCACTGATGCGGAGAAAGAAGGGGGCTCACATTCACGAGGAAAGCCTGTTCAGTAGGATCATCCCCTCGCCCAAAAAACCCCCCACTTTGTCCGGAACCCAGAGGGGGGCAAAAACTGCAAGCGGCAGTGGGTATCTCTTGTCTCCCGTACCGTTTCAACCGATTTTGCTTTTCGTGTGGAAACACATCTGTCAATTATGTATTGTTTCAAGTCCCTCCACCGACTGTTCCTTGTTCACAGGAGGTGCGGCGCGATCGGTTTCTCAACGGCAACGTGCACAGTCGAAACTAGAGGGGAGGTGCTCTTCTTGTGAAGGGGGGTGGGGGGGGGGGAAGGAAAAGTTGCATTTTTTTGTTGCATCTCGCGATCCTGATAATAGCAGATTCTGTGTGTGTGTGAGAGAGAGTGTGAGATTGTGTGTGTGAGTGTGCGTGTGAGTATGTATGTGTGTTGCGATATGAAATATCCACTGGTGTCAGTTATTTTACAGCCCTGCCGTGGACGATTCTTTTTAATCAGCTATGATACGGTGCGGTCGTACATCACGGGTTATTATTTATACCAGCTCGTCCACGAATCGTAAATTAACCACTCTCCCAAGGTAGCTCCGGGAGGGAGAACTAGAGGGACAAAAAAACCCCCTGCTGTTTTAGCTACCGAACCCAAAGGACGGATTGCACCGTGTTAACGTGAAATAATGTATTTAAAACAATGAAAACACAACATACCGCAACCCCAACGGAACTTGCATTGATATTGCTATTTTAACGAGTCCCAGTATGATTCACAGATGGGAATTTACATCAGCCTAAAGACCGGCTAAACACCAGGGCTATGGGGGAACCACTGACACTTGGGACATAGGTAGGTTTTTAAGGGAGAGGAGAGGCGGGAAGGAGGAGGGAAGGATCCCCTTCAGGGAAGATAGACACAAAGTGGTGGAGTAACTCATTGGGTCAGGCAGCATCTCTGGAGAAAAAGATGATGTTTCACGTGGAGACCCTTCTATTAGATGCAGAATGGGTGCCAATGTTGAAGACTTGGAATGGGGATGGATCGAAGGGGCTCAAGGCAGGTATGAGGTTAGGTAGGTAGGAGAGGTAGGAGTATGAAGAAGGGTCCCGATCCGAAATATCGCCAGTTCATACCATAATACCATAACACAAGGAGCAGAATTAGCCCATTCGGCCCATCGAGTCTACTCCACCATCCGATTGTGGCTGATCTATATTTCCCTCTCAACCCCATTCTCCTGTCTTCACCCCATAGCCTTTGACACCGTTACAAATTAAGAACCTATCACTCTCCTCTTTAAAACATACCCAATGACTTGGCCTACACTGCCATCTATGGTGACGAATGCCTCAGATTTACCACCCTCTGGTTAATGAAATTCCTCCTCATATCCACCCTGAAAGTACGTCCTTTTATTCTGAGGCTGTGCCCTCTGGTTCTAGATTCTGCCATTACTATGTTCTACGTCCACTCTCTCCAGGCCTTTCATTATCCGGTAGGTTTCAATGAGATCCCCTCTGCACAGATGCTGCCTGACCCGTCGAGTTCCTCAGCACTTTGTGTTCTGCGTTAGCTGCGAGATTACTTGAGAGGAATGAGACCCTGGAATTGATGGCCAGCTGCAAGAAACGGAGCTGTTCTGGGGGTAGGACACAGGTCACATTTTAGTATGTGCTAATTTCTGTAAAGGTGAGCATGAAGAACAGTTCTGACCTGAAATGATGCCTGTCCTAAGATCAATGGTTCAACGGTTCATTCAAGGGTCCTATATTGTCACGTGTAGTCAAGTCAAGTCAAGAGAGTTTATTGTCATGTGTCCCAGATAGGTCAATGAAATTCTTGCATTGCTGCAGCACAACAGGATATTGTAGTCATAAATACAGATCACACCCCTCACCAGGTCCTGAAACAGTTTATGAAGCAGGTACAACCCTTTTATCTCATTTTCTTTATATTTTCCTTTTTTAATTTTTTTTTTCTTTCTTTTACTCTTCCTCGTGCTCTACATCTTTATGGGCTCTTTCTTTCCACTTTTTCACGTACTATTAATATCACTATCTTAGCTAACTTTTTCTATTTCTCTTTTTCTTCCTTCTGTTACTTTTCTATTATTAAAGTTTAAAACAAGAAGTGGTACATGAAATGCATTATGTTATTTTTGGTGCATACTATTGTACATTACTTCTAATAAAAATATATATATATATAAATACAGATAAGCTCAGTGTGTCCATATACCATAGCATAAATAGATACGCACATCAATAAACAGATCGTGCAATAGGCTGTTATAGTTCAGAGTTTGTTTGAAGTTGTGTTTAATAGTCTGATGGCTGTGGGGAAGAATCTGTTCCTGAACCTGGATGTTGCAGATTTCAGGCTCCTGCACCTTCTGCCTGACGGCATGTACCATTTAAGGTACAGTGAAATTTGATTTTCCATACAGTCATGCCAGAAAAAAAAGCAACAAGACACAGAGCTACATAAAAGTGAACATAAACATCCATCACAGTGGCACCCGCACATTCCTCACTGTGATGGAAGGCAATAAAGTCTTATCTTCTTTCCTCCTAAATAAGATGTGCTTATGTATAGTAATACTTGTACTAAACTGTGCGCAAAAAAATAATTTCACTGTACCCCAGTGAATGTGACTATAATTGATCCATTTCCTCCTGACCTGCTGAGTTACTGCAGCATTCTGTGTTGGGCAGCACAGTGGGCAGCGGTAGAGCTGCTGCCTTACAGCACCAGTGACTCGGATTCGATCCTGACTGCGGGTGCTGTCTGTGCAAAGTCTGTACATTCTCCCTGCGACCAAGTGGGTTTTCTCCAGGTGCTCCGGTTTCCTCCCACACTCCAAAGACGTGCAGGTTTGCAAGATAACTGGCTTTAGTAAAATTGTAAATTGTCTCTAGTGTATAGGCTGGTGCTAGTGTACGGGATGATCGATGGTCGGCATGGATTCAGTGGGCCGAAGGGCCTGTTTCCGCGCTATATCTAAAGACTAAAGTAAATCTGCACATCCTTGTGTCCCTGTAAAGGTGGGAGAAGTGGGGAAGGTGACCAGAACAACCGAATAGTTAAGTACGTGGGTAACAGATAAGCTGAACCAACTAAGTGGTAGGTAGAAAACAACACACACAATGTGCTGGAGTAACTCAGCGGGACAGGCAGCATCTCTGGAAAACATGGATCGGTGATTTTTCAACTTGGGTTCCTTCTTCAGACTTCTTAAACCCATCTGAAGAAGGGTCCCAATGCTATCCATGTTCTCCAGCGATGCTGCCTGACCCGCTGAGTTACTCCAGCACTTTGTGTCTTTTTTATTGGTAAACTAGCATCTGCATTTCTTTGTTTCTAAAGGTAGGTGACGTTACCAAGGTGGAGGGCACTGCCTTTCATGGAAGGCATACGAGATCGCATACGCCTTATACACTGACATCTGTGCAGCCACATTCACCTCTAACCCAAGTTTGCAGGTGGCACCACTGTGGTGGGAGGGACCACAAACAATGATAATATGGTGTACAGGAAGGAGGTGGAGAACTTTGTTACATGCTGCAGGACAACAACCACTTCCTCAGTGTCAGCAAGATGAAGGAGTTAGTTATTGAGTTCAGGAAGGATGGTGGAATATATGCTCCAATCAGCATTGCCAAAGTGGAAATAGTTGAGAATTTCAAGTTCCTTGGAATCAATATTATCAACAATCTGTCTTGAACTAAGCACTGAAGTGACAGCCAAGAAGGCACATCAATGCCTCTACTTCCTCTGGACACTCAGGAAATCTTGCATGTCCCCAATGACTCAACAAATTTCTACAGATGCACCATACATAGCAAACTGTCGGGATACATCGCAGTTTGGTTTGGTAACAGCTCTGCTCAAGGCCACAAGAAATTGCAGAGTTGCAGATATTGCCTAGTCCATCGCACAGACCAGACTCCCCATCAACGACTCCATCTATACTTCATGGTGCCTTGGAAAAACAGCCAACTTAATCAACGACTTGTCCCACCCTAGTCATTCCTCCTTCTTCCCGCTCCCATCGGTCAGAAGACGCAGAAGGTTAAAAACACACACCGCCAGACTCAGGAACAACTTCTTCCCCTCTTTTATCAGGCATCTGAATGGTCCATCCATAGGTTAAGGTACCATCCAATTCACTTCATTATGGACATTGGATTTTGTGTCTCGAACTGGTGCGCTACAATGCTGAGAACTACGGTACTAGAAGATAGACACATAATGCTGGAGTAACTCAGCTGGTCAGGCAGTATCTCTGGAGAAACTAAATAAGTGATGTTTTGGGCCGGAACCCTTCTTCAGACTGAAAGATAGATGTGGGTGGAAGGGAACTGGAGGTGAGTAAAGACCAGAACAAATCAAGTCCGGCAACAGATGACCTCATGAAGGGTGGAGTCCATAATGAGGTGCTAATGCGAGGGATACCATGATGCACACACCGTAACTGGTAAGATGACTAAGGTGGGGGAGAGGGGAAGAGAAAGAGGGGTGGGAGGTGGGAGTGGATGCAGGAGTTATTTGAAATTAGAGAAATCAATGTTCATGCCGCTGGGATGTAAGCTGCTCTTGCGAACTATGAAGTGCTGTTCCATCAATTAGCGTGTCACCTCACTTTGACAGTGGAGGAGGCCCAGGACAGAAAGCTCAGTATGGGATTGAGAAGGAGAGTTAAACTTTCCTAGAGTATGGCTTGATTGTATTCATGTACAGCATTATCTGATTTGATTGGATGGCATGCAAATCCCCCCTCACCTTAAAGCTATGTTCTCTGGTTCTCGATTCTCCTACCCTGGGCAAAAGACTGTGCGTTTACCCAATCTATTCCTCTCATATTTTTGTACACCCATATAAGATCACCCCTCTTCCTCCTGCACTCCAAGGAATAAAGTCCGAGCCTGCACAACCACTCCTTGTAACTCAGGCCCTCAAGTCCTGGCAACATCCTTCCAAATCTTCCCTGTACTGTTTCCAGCTTGACAACATATTTCCTATAACATGGTGACCAAATTGAACACAATACTCAAAACGTGGCCCCACCAACATCTTATACAACTGCAACATGACCTCCCAACTTCTATGTTCAAATAATAAGCAGATTATCTGTGGCAAGGTCCAAAAAAAGAGATGGGCAGCCCATACGGTGGAGATAATTCATGTGTTATATAAAGATCCATTTGAATTTGCAAACTGGTGTGCAAAAATACCTCACATTTACTCCTCCGCATATAATATTTGTGAGTATCTGCCTGATCAACAGATCAAGTGACAGAGTCTCTCATCTTCCAGTACATGTAACTGTTCAAAATGGAAATTCAAGGCCCAGTGAGTCTTGAGTGCCCTTGACAGGCTGGGGGAGTTTTGCATTATACAAGCTAGTCTTTTAGCACTGTTCTGGGGGAGTGTGGTATTATACATTAGTCTTTTAGATGAACTGTTCTGAAGTCTTGTATTGCTGCTGAGGCGGATAATAAGTTGTCATTCTATCTAAGGAAGAGTACTGGAAATTCTGTGGATGGATGGGGAGGAAAGAACTTTAGTACATTCTGAAACCAAGTTGGGTGCCTTAATTACACTCATAGAACAAACAGAACACAATGCAGTATCACACAGCACAGGGACAAGCTCTTCATCCCATAATGTCCGTGCCGAGGAAGATGCCAAGTCGAACTAATCTCCTCTTCCTGTACATGATCCCTATCCCTCCATTCCCTGGTTATCCATGTGCCTATCTAAACACCTCTTAAATATCGCCATCGTATATCCTGGCAGTACGTTCCAGGGTCCCACCACCGTCTGTGTAAAAAATGTTGCCCTGCACATCTCCTTTAAACTTTCCCCTCTCACCTTAAAGCCATACCCTCGAGACTTTGATATTTCCACCCAGGGAGAAAGGTTCTGACTGTGCCTTTCATGACTTGTAAATACTTTTCTCATGTCTCCACTCAATCTCCAGCAAAAGAACAATCAAAACCAGTCCAGTTTCTCCTTATCCTGAAGCCACATCTCCCCCTTATGCAGTCAGCATTCTGGTTATCTTCTCAAAGCCTCAATATCCTTCATGTAATGGGGCAACCAGATCAGCCATGCTCCAAAACCAGCCTAACTAAAGTCTTTTGGAGCTGCATAATTTTCTTCCTCATCAGGCTTAATGCCTGGCATCAGCTTTGCCTGTTACTATTTGGGTTCATAAGTCACAAAAGCAGAAGTAGGCCATTGGGCCCATTGGTCTACCCTGTCATTCCATCATGGTTAATCTATCTATCCCTCTCAACCCTATTCTTCTGCCTTCTCCCCATAACTCTCGACACCCTTACCAATCAAGTATTTATCAAGGTTAAGATTAAGATACAGAGATGCTGCCTGTCCCGCTGAGCTACTCCAGCATTTTGTGTCTACCAAGTATTTGTTAATCTCTGCATTAAAAATATTCAATGCACTAGCCTCCATGGCTATCTGTGGAAATGAATTCCAGAGAGGCACCATCTTCTGACTAAAGGAATTCCTCCTGATTTATTTTCTAAAGGTACGTCCTTTAATTCTGAGACTATGCCCTCTGGTTCCAGACTCTCTCACTAGTGGAAACATCCTCTCCACATCCACTCTAAACAGGCCTTTCACTATTCAGTAAATTTCAATGAGGTCCCCTTCTCATCTTTCTAAACTGCAGCGAGTACAGGCCCAGTGCGTCAAATGCTCCTCATAAGTTACCCCAATCATCCTCGGGATCATTCTCGAAAACCTGCTTTGGACCCTCTGCAATGCCAGCACTTCCTGCCTCAGATATGGAACCCAAAACTGCTCACAATACTTCAAATGTAGCCTGACCAGTGCCTTATAAAGCCCCAGCATTATTATTAATGTTTAGTGTTTTCTGAGTCATTCGTAACTGTCACTGTATGTCATGTTGTTACTTGTGGGTGGAGCACCAAGGCAAATTCCTTGTATGTGAATACTTGGCCAATAAACTTACTTACTTAGCATTAGAGGTTATTATTTAGGTTATCATGTTTAAGTCTCCACATCCAAAGCTCGTGTAGGTGGTGGGCTGGGGTTGCTTGTGATGAAAACCATAAATGGACGCACCACTTATTAAACTGTGCCAAAGCTGGTTAGACGTATGACATTCTTTGCCCAGTCCCAGTGATGTACCATGATTCTCCATTCCCATCATCTGCAGGGTGTCCCAAAAAGCTGGAGAAACTCAGCGGGTGCAGCAGCATCTAAGGAGCGAAGGAGATAGGCGACGTTTCGGGTCGAGACCCGAAACGTCGCCTATCTCCTTCGCTCCTTAGATGCTGCTGCACCCGCTGAGTTTCTCCAGCTTTTAGTGTAACCCTCGATTCTCCAGCATCTGCAGTTCCTTCTTTAACAATCTGCAGGGTGTCCAAGTGTGTGATGGGGCATTCTTCACTTGTGCATTTGGATGGGTGGCAGCTCCAACGCAGTCAAAAAACTTTACACCGCCCATAGTAAAGCAGCTCACTCCCATAGTAAGGAGCAGCTCACAGTGGCCCCTTGTCCATCACCCCAAACAATCACTCCCTCCACCATCAGCTCATCATTACTCAGAAACCGCAGTTATTGGACTGCAGCCACAGGGGCGGCAAGTGGTGCAGCGATAGAGTTGCTGCCTTACAGCACCAGAGACCCAGCTTTGATCCTGACTATGGGTGCTGTCTGCACGGGGTGGACGGGAGGTCAGGACCGCCCTCTCGCTTGGTGAGAGGATGATTCAGTAACCTAATAACAACAAACTGCTGGAGTAACTCAGCGATCTGACTCGACCTGCCTCAGGACCCCCGACCCGAAACGTTACCTACCATGTTCTCCTGAGATGCTGCCTGACCTGCTGACTTACTCCAGCACTTTGTGTCTTTTTCGTTTGTAAACCAGCATTTGCAGTTCCTTGTTTCCACACCATATATGGTGCCAATCAGCCAAGAATTAGAGAAGTTAAGGGATCATTCTTCGGAAGATGTGACAGTAAAGAATTGTCACTGGTGTGACTGCCAACCAAGTCACTGTCTCTGGTTGCCCACTCACCTGCCACGCCTTCAGCCCTGTGCTTCAGTAATTTAATTTTAATGGGATGGGTATCTGAGCCAATGCCTGACTGAGAGCTAATCCACACTGCAATCATTCCGATGAACCTCAGTCTATTCTGCTCTTGTCCCCTCTCGCATGAACAACCTCCCTTCAAACCCACAGCCACAAACCTCAGCTTTCACTCCCCCCACCTGTTTTAACAACATATGCAATTCCAACAGTATTTGCATTGGCTTCGGAGTGAGGGACATTAACGTAACCGCATTAACCCTTGCAATGCATAATCTCATTCTTGCAAGTGCCTCCACTTATGTTTGTGCTTGGTTCAAGTGTGGGTGGTGATCATCAGCTCATGGTGTGTGGTGCTCCCCCTTTCATCATCTACAGAGCACTGCCTTCACATTGCTCTGTAAAAGGAAGCAGGAGCATCATCAGCAGCACACATTTATCCATTAGGCCCCCGGGCGATCGATCACTGCATGTACTTTCAACGCACATGGTCCTTCGAAGTAAACATGGTGCACCTTCGCATATGTTCTGAATTTGCCACTCGCTGGTTGCCCTGCACTGCCCTTGAACATCTGTTGGCATCAAAGTCTTGCAGAACATTTTTCTGAACAGATGTACAGATCGCTCGTCATATTGTGTAGGAGGTTTCAGCAGATGGGATCCACGCACTGCACTACTCTGAAGTCTAAGGTTTGTCTTCAAAGAGTAATGTGGGCTGACATGAGTTAATTTGGCTCATATGAATTGCTTTCAGCCCTTGCTGTTGTCAGACATGGCATATGATTTCCATAATCCTGCTGCTTTTGCTTCTAATGCATTTTCTGTGTTATTGCAGTGTTTTTATATATATTCTTTTGACAACTCCTGGGGGTTTTGCCATGCATCACTTACTGCTTTGTTATTGTAAAAGTCTTGCCTTGTTTATCAGCTCCATTGTTTTCTTTTAAACACCCAGCAACTTCTCCTACACCTCTCATCCAAAGCAAAATTGTCCCACACACTAGGGACAATTACAATTTTTTTACCGAAGCCTACGCACCTGCACGTCTTTGGAATGTGGGAGGAAATCAGACCATTCTGAGAAAACCCATTCATACTGTATGTTAAATGATAGGATGTAACAATAAGCCTTGAACAATTCCATGATACTGGACAAAAGTATTATCTTGCTGATAATGTCACATTTTGGAATCGGGATGCATCACGCTATTTAGATCTCACGTTGCATCAGCAAGTCACCAGCACAATCAAAGATGAGTCACACCCTGGCAATTCCCTCTTCTTATTGAAACATATAAGATTATTAAGGGTTTGGACTAACTAGAGGCAGGAAACATGTTCCCAATGTTGGGGGACTCTAGAAACCAGGGGCCATAGTTTAAGAATAAGTGGTAAGCCATTTAGAACGGGGATGAGGTAAAACATTTTCACACAGAGAGTTGTGAGTGAGCGGAATTCTCTGCCTCGGAGGGCGGTGGAGGCTGGTTCTCTGGATGCTTTCAAGGGAGAGTTAGATAGAGCTCTTAGGGATAGCGGAATTAAGGCATATGGAGAGAAGGCAGGAACGGGGTACTGATTATGGAGGATCAGCCATGATCACATTGAATGGCGGTGCTGGCTCGAAGGGCCGAATGGCCTATTCCTGCACCTATTGTCTATTGTCTTCTCTCTTCTCCTGGCAGGCAAAAGGTATGGAAGTGTGAAAATGCACACCTCCAGATTCAGGGAGAGTTTTTCCCAGCTGTTATCAGGCAACTGAACCACACTACCAGCAACCAGAGAGCAGTCCTGAACTACTATCTACCTATTTGGAGACCCTCGGATTATCTTTGATCAGACTTTACTAGCTTTATTTGCACTAAACATTATTCATGATATTCCCTTTATCATGTGGATGGCTCGATTGTAAGCATGTAGTGTCTTTCCGGTGACTGGTTAGCATGCAACAAAGATTTCCACTGTATCTCGGTCCACCTGCCAACAAACTAAACTCAGATCAGGGGGTGGATGAGTAAGTGGAATGACAAAGATCTAGTATGATTGGGGTGACTGATGGTCGGTGTGAACTAGGCGTGCCACAGGACCTGCACCTCTAAACTAATCCAAACTAAACTGGCCAAGCACCCGATCACAAGAAAGAATTATCTCAGAGAGAACATCAGGAAGAAAAAAGCACCGTTTTTTCACAAACCTTTTAAACATTTACCAACTACAAGTGGAAGATTAGAACATACAATTATGCCCCTGTCCCACTTAGGAAACCTGAATGGAAAACTCTGGAGACTTTGCGCCCCACCCAAGGTTTCCGTGCGGTACCCAGAGGTTCCTGGAGGTTTTTGTCAGTCTCCCTAATGGTCAAAAGTGGTTTCCGTTTTAAAAATCGGTAATTTTTTAGTCGAAGCCGGTTTCAATGCTAGTTTAAGGTGGTTGCCGAGGACAAAAACCTCCGGGAACTGCACGGAAACCTTGGGTGGGGCGCTAAGTCTCCAGAGGTTTCCGTTCAGGTTTCCTAAGTGGGACAGGGGCATTAAGATTAAAGCAGAAGCTAAAACTCCATGTGGAACTCCAGCCCGTCCCTACAGCCGACTTCAAAGGCTGTTGGCCGTCAAAACGGGTGATACTGCAAGGTTCTAGAACCAAGGGTGCCGGAAAATCAGTTGTGGACCTGAATAATCACATTGTAAACTATTTGTGATATGGTTCCTAACACAAAATCTAGACAGTTGATGTATCTCATGAAATCAAAATCTGAATGCAGATAACAGAAGCATACCCACCTAACATGTTCTGAAGAAGAAACGTCACACCTTGTACGAGCTTCAAAACTGGCCACATTATTACATTTGGGTACATTTCACAAACAGACATGAAAATAAAGAACATAGAACAGTATAGCACAGGAACGGGTCCTTCGGCCCAATGTTTGCATCAAACATGACGCCAAGTTAATCTGATAGTATCTGCCTGTACATGATCCAAATCCCACGATACATTGCATTTCCACCTGCCTACTAAAATCCTCTTAGATGCTACTGAAAAGCTTTTTCACCCAGAGAGCTGTGAACCTGTGGAATTCTCTGCCACAGAAGACAGTGGAGGCCAATTCACTGGATGTTTTCAAGAGAGAGTTAGATTTAGCTTTTAGGGCTAAAGGAATCAAGGGATATGGGGAAAAAAAGCCAGAATGGGGCATTGATTTTGGATACTCAGCCACAATCATATTGAATTGTGGTGCTGGCTTGAAGGGCCGAATGGCCTACTCCTGCACCTATTTTCCATGTTTCTATATTTCTACTCTCATATTGTCCACCAGTAATTATCCACCAATAATTTGGATCACATCAGGACAAAGTCACAGATAAACACAAAATGCAGGGGTAACTCAGCGGGACAGGCAGCATCTCTGGAGAGAAGGAAAGAGTGGCACTTTGGGTCGAGAACCTTCTTCAGACTGATCACAAAGTCATCATCAGGTCAGGTCAAACAAAATTGTTTCCTGTTACTGCAATGAAAAATCACCTGAATTAATACCTTTCCAGCAAGAAAAAAAACACAATGCTCTCGAAACTAATTAAATCACTTTGCTTCTTGCAATCTATCATTGAACAACAGGCCTTTACAAATAAGACTTGATGACTTCTAATAATCAAGCAGTAGTATGCGACAGCATTTCAAATATCTTCTGTTATTTAATACGATCTCAGTTGATACAGCTCCCCAATTGGGTGGCACAGTGGCGTAGTGGTAGAGCTGCTGCCTCGCAGCGCCAGAGTCCCGGGTTCAATCCTGACTACGGCTGTTGTCTGTACAGAGTTTGTACGTTGTCCCTGTCCATGTGAGTTTTCTCCGGGTGCTCCAGTTTCCTCCCACATTCCATGAACGTGCAGCTTTAAAGGTTAATTGGCCTCTAAATTGTCCCTCATATGGATGGAACTAGTGTATGAGTGATCGTTGGTCAGCGCAGGCTCGATAAGCTAACGTGTCCGTTTCCATGCTGTATCTCAAACTAAAAAAATTAAACCCTTACCCGACAGAAATCCATCAATCTTCGTCTTAAACATTTTGACTTGACATTGGAAAAAACATTGTTTTGAGTAAGTGGTTCCAATTTACATGATCCTTTATGAAGAAATACAGCAAGGAAAAAGGTCCTTTGGCCCATCAAGACTGCACCGACCATCCATTACCCATTCACACTAGTTCTATGCTATCCTACTTTCGCATCCACTCCTTCCCCATTTGGAGAAGTTTTAGTTTAGTTTTGTTCAGAGGTACAGCATGGAGACAGGCCTTTCAGCCCACCGAAACCGTGCCATCCCATCGATCACCCATGCGCAATAGTTCTATGCTATCCCACTTTCGTATCCGCTCCTTACCTATTAGTGTCAATAGACAATAGGTGCAGGAGTAGGCCATTTGGCCCTTTGAGCTAGCACCGCCATTCAATGTGATCATGGCTGATCATCCACATGTTTTATTTAGTTTAGTTGAGAGATGCAGCATGGAAACATGCCCTTGGAACCACTGAGTCTATGATGACCATCAAACACCGATTCACAATTATGTTATTCCACGTTCGCATCCACTCCCTACACCCTAGGGGCAATTTTACAGAGGCCAAAAATACATACGTCCGATACCAAATAACACCAAGACAAATCCCTTGTATGTGAATACTTGGCCAATAAACTTATTAATTCATTCATGTCTTTGGGATGTGGGAGAAAACCAGAGGATCTGGAGGAAACCCATGCGGTCCAGGGAGAATGTGCAAACACCACACAGGCAGCAACCGAGGTCAGGATCAAACCTGGGTCCCTGGTGCTAAGAGGCAGCAGCTCTATCAACGCTATGCCATTATAGGTTGACAAAAATGCTGGAGAAACTCAGCAGGTGCAGCAGCATCTATGGAGCAAAGAAAATAGACAACGTTGCGGGCCGAAACCCTTCTTCAGACTGAAGATATGCCATTATACACCTCAACATAGAAGATCCTACCGTTATTCTGAAACGATATGGGATATTGGGTTTTATCTTAACATAAAGCCCAATATCCCATATCGTTTCAGAATAACGGTAGGATCTTTGCACTGATTTTTACTGTTTTGTGCACATGAACATTTAAATCTTCAAGCTCCACCAAAGATCATTGTCTTGTTCTGTTGGGAACATTATTATTTTCATTTTATTCAATCTGAAGTATATAACCTCGAAATACTCCATGTTCAGCTCGGCCTGCTGCAAATTACCTCATAATGTTTATCTTCTTTCTTACTTGCAGCTCCAATTTGTACAATTTATTCTGCTTTGGTGTCACCAGGAAATGCAGATATACATGGCTCTTGCAGTTATTTACAAGTTTTATTTTGAAAGGTTGAGACACGACTTTAGGGGCTGTCCCACTGCGGCGGCCTACTTGGCGAGTTTAGAAGAGTTTGCCCTCGACTCATACTCGCAGCATGGTCAACAGGAGGTCCTCGGAGGTCTTTGTAACTCTCCTTCATGCTTGAGAGTAGTCCCCGCGTACTCGAGGCCTCAGCTAGGCCGCGGCGTATTTTTCAACATGCTGAAAAGTGCCCGCGAGTAAAAAAAGGTCGCCATGGAAAAAAAAATCAATATTTTTTTTACTCGTAGGTTTAGTCGAAGTAGGTCGTAGTAGGTCGGCATGTTATTCATAGGTAATCGAGGGTAGTCGAAGGTAATTGAAGGTAGTCGAAGGTAGTTGTAGATAGTCTTCAACATAGTCGAAGGGAGGTCGAAGGAGGTCGAAGGAGGTCGTCTTCACTCTCCACTATTCGGTGTCCAATTTTCCCGAAGCTAGTCGAAGCTAGTCTTCTACATAGTCAAAGGAGGTCGAAGGTCTTAAACATGACACTTTTTCAAACTATCCTAAGCTCTTCTAAACTCGCCAATTAGGCCGCCGCAGTGGGACAGCCCCTTTAATTTACCTTACAACCAGAAAATTGTTACCCTTGCTCAATGTCTTTTATCTCATTCTGTCTCTAACAATTACATACCAACTCATGAAGTAAGACGAGCTCAAGTTCGATCCTGACTGTTTGTGTGGAGTTTGCAAGTTTTTCCGAGGACCAAGTCAATTTCCTCCAGGTGCTCCAGTTTCCTACAACGTCCCAAAGACGTGCAGGTTTGTAGATTAACTGGCCTCTAAGATCACCCCTAACGTGTAGGGAGTGGATGAGAAAGTGGGTTGACCCAGTGTGAACAAGTGATTGATGGTTGACATGGACTCACTGGGCTGAAGGGCCTGTTCCATGCAGTATCACTGAACTAAACTAAATAAATCCCATTGTTTTCATCTTTGATAAAAGGTTACCATGCAGAATCTTATCAATGAAACCTGGAACATGCCAATGGTTTTCTTGTGGGATCTCCTCAAAAGCTCAACAATATAGTCATACAGCATGAAACAGGCTCTTTGGCGCAACTCATCCGAAGATGCACCATCCAAGTCAGTCCCATTAACCTGCATTTGGCCCACATTCCTCCAAACCTTCCATATCGATGTAGCTGTATCTATATTACTAAAAGCCTGATCTTGACCGCTTTTGGCTCACTGTGGTGTGATTTCCAAGAGAACACCGCCAACTGCGGCCGTTATTTTTGGCCATTAGTATAGCTCAGAGCCCCCCTCCGCCTTCCTGGACCAGAGGATTTTCCCCATCTATGAAAATCAGAGATTTTATTATTAATGTTTTTTTTTAATTCACCGTTCTCTCTGCTGCCCCTGCTGGAGGGAGGGGGAGGGACTATAAAACCAGGAAGTGCTGTGCCTCACTCAGTCTCTGAAAGATGGAGGAAGCCAGAGGGTCATGTCTCTCTGAGCTCGGAATAACACTGCATACCAGTCTACTCAACTGTGAGTGCCCTTAATGTGGTTCTATAAATGCTTGCACAAAGTGTCTCTATTGGATCTAAAATGCTTGCAGGGAGTGTCTATTGGTTCTATAATGCTTGCAAAAAGAGTGTCTATTGGTTCTAAAATGCTTGCAGAAAGTGTGTCTATTGGTTCTAAAATGCTTGCAGAATGTGTCAATTGGTTCTAAAATGCTTGGAAAAAGTGTGTCTATTGGTTCAAAAATGCTTGGAAAAAGTGCGTCTTTTGGTTCTAAAATGCTTACTAAAAGTGTCTATATTGGATCTAAAATGCTTGCAAAAAGTGTCTCTATTGGTTCTAAAATGCTTGCAAAAAGTGTCTCTATTGGTTCTAAAATGCTTGCAAAAAGTGTCTCTATTGGTTCTAAAATGCTTGCAAAAAGTGTCTCTATTGGTTCTAAAATGCTTGCAAAAAGTGTCTCTATTGGTTCTAAAATGCTTGCAAAAAGTGTCTCTATTGGTTCTAAAATGCTTGCAAAAAGTGTCTCTATTGGTTCTAAAATGCTTGCAAAAAGTGTCTATTGGTTCTAAAATGCTTGCAAAAAGTGTCTCTATTGGTTCTAAAATGCTTGCAAAAAGTGTCTCTATTGGTTCTAAAATGCTTGCAGAAAGAGTGTCTATTGGTTCTAAAATGCTTGCAGAAAGAGTGTCTATTGGTTCTAAAATGCTTGCAGAAAGAGTGTCTATTGGTTCTAAAATGCTTGCAAAAAGTGTCTCTATTGGTTCTAAAATGCTTGCAGAAAGAGTGTCTATTGGTTCTATAAATGCTTGCAGAAAGAGTGTCTATTGGTTCTAAAATGCTTGCAGAAAGAGTGTCTATTGGTTCTATAAATGCTTGCAGAAAGAGTGTCTATTGGTTCTAAAATGCTTGCAGAAAGAGTGTCTAATGGTTCTAAAATGCTTGCAAAAAGTGTCTCTATTGGTTCTAAAATGCTTGCAGAAAGAGTGTCTATTGGTTCTATAAATGCTTGCAGAAAGAGTGTCTATTGGTTCTAAAATGCTTGCAGAAAGAGTGTCTATTGGTTCTAAAATGCTGCCTGGCCAGAGTGACTGAGCTGCCTGGCCAGAGTGACTGAGCTGACAGCCCAAGAATCCATTTGGCCCACAATGTCCATACTAGCGCTCTGTAAACCAGTCCCTTTGACCCACAACACACATACTGCGGCTCCAGAAAGCCCCCCCCCCCCACTGGCTAGCAATATTGGAATTGGTGGAGAGGTCCCACTTAGTCTAGTTTATTATAAATGTTGCTGTAGTACCTGCCTCAACCACTTACTCTGGCAGCTCGTTTCGTATGCCATCACTCTCTGATTTTAAAAAGTTGCCCCTCAGGCTCCTATTCAATTTTCCATCCTCTCACCTTAAACCTGTCCTCTGGTTCTTGATTGACCTACCCTGGGGAAAAAAAGATAGTGTACTTTCAGCGGATCTATGCTTCTCATTATTTTATACATATCCATAAGATCACCCTTCAATGTCCAACACTCCAAGGAATAAAGTCTTAGTCACCCAAACTCTCACTAGTACTCAGGCCCTTGAATCCTGGCAACATCCTGTTAAATCTTCTGTGCATTCTTTCCACCTTATGGGCACCTTTCCTATAGCGGGGTATATCTACTATAGCAGGTCATCTCTCCTATAGCATGGATCTCTGCTACAGCAGGGAACTCTACTACAGCTGGGCATCTATAACAATTACAGCACGGAAACAGGCCATCTCGGCCCTTCAAGTCCATGCCGAACAACTTTTTTCCCTTAGTCCCACCTGCCTGCACTCATACCATAACCCTCCATACCCTTCTCATCCATATGCCTATCCAATTTATTTTTAAATGATACCAACGAACCTGCCGCCACCACTTCCACTGGAAGCTCATTCCACACCGCTACCACTCTCTGAGTAAAGAAGTTCCCCCTCATGTTACCCCTAAACCTCTGTCCCTTAATTCTAAAGTCATGTCCTCTTGTTTGAATCTTCCCTATTCTCATAGGGAAAAGCTTGTCCACATCAACTCTGTCTATCCCTCTCATCATTTTAAAGACCTCTATCAAGTCCCCCCTTAACCTTCTGCGCTCCAGAGAATAAAGACCTAACTTATTCAACCTATCTCTGTAACTTAGCTGTTGAAACCCAGGCAACATTCTAGTAAATCTCCTCTGTACCCTCTCTATTTTGTTGACATCCTTCCTATAATTGGGCGACCAAAATTGTACACCATACTCCAGATTTGGTCTCACCAATGCCTTGTACAATTTTAACATTACATCCCAGCTTCTATACTCAATGCTCCGATTTATAAAGGCTAGCATACCAAAAGCTTTCTTTACCACCCCATCTATATGAGATTCCACCTTCAAGGAACTATGCACGGTTATTCCCAGATCCCTCTGTTCAACTGTATTCTTCAATTCCCTACTGTTTACCATGTACGTCCTATTTTGATTTGTCCTGCCAAGGTGTAGCACCTCACATTTATCAGCATTACACTCCATCTGCCATCTTTCAGCCCATTTTTCCAACTGGCCTAAATCACTCTGTAGACTTTGGAAATCCTCTTCATTATCCACAACACCCCCTATCTTGGTATCATCTGCATACTATCTTGGTATCATCTGCATACTTACTAATCCAATTTATCACCCCTTCATCCAGATCATTGATGTACATGACAAACAACAAAGGACCCAACACAGATCCCTGAGGCACCCCACTAGTTACCTGCCTCCAACCCGACAAACAGCCATCCACCATTACCCTCTGGCTTCTCCCATTCAGCCACTGTTGAATCCATCTTGCTATTCCTGTATTTATACCCAACAGTTGAACCTTCTTAACCAACCTTCCATGAGGAACCTTGTCAAAGGCCTTACTGAAGTCCATATAGACAACATCCACTGCTTTACCCTCGTCAATTTCCCTAGTAACCTCTTCAAAAAATTCAAGAAGATTAGTCAAACATGACCTTCCAGGCATAAATCCATGTTGACTGTTCCTAATTAGACCCTCTTTATCCAGATACTTATATATATTATCTCTAAGTATCTTTTCCATTAATTTGCCCACCACTGAAGTCAAACTAACCGGTCTATAATTGCTAGGTTTACTTTTAGAGCCCTTTTTAAACAATGGAACAACATGCGCAGTACGCCAATCCTCGGGGACTATTCCCGTTTCTAATGACATTTGAAATATTTCTGTCATAGCCCCAGCTATTTCTACACTAACTTCCCTCAATGTCCTAGGGAATATCCTGTCAGGACCTGGAGACTTATCCACTTTTATATTTTTCAAAAGTGTCAGTACTTCTTTTACTTTGAAACTCATAGTATCCATAGCTACTCTACTGGTTTCCCTTACCTCACATAATTCAATATCCTTCTCCTTGGTGAATACCGAAGAAAATAAATTGTTCAATATCTCCCCTATCTCTTTTGGCTCTGCAGATAGCTGTCCACTCGGTCTCTCCAATGGACCAATTTTATCTCTTGTTATCCTTTTGCTATTAATATAGCTGTAGAAACCCTTAGGATTTACTTTCATCTTACTTGCCAAAGCAACCTCATATCTTCTTTTAGCTTTTCTAATTTCTTTCTTAAGGTTCTTTTTACATTCCTTATACTCCTCAAGCACCTCATTTACTTCATGCTGCCTATAATTATTGTAGATCTCCCTCTTTTTCCGAACAAGATGTCCAATTTCCCTTGAAAACCAGGGCTCTTTCCAATTTTTACTGGTTCCTTTCAACCGAACAGGAACATAAAGATTCTGTACTCCTAAAATTTCCCCTTTAAATGTCCTCCATTTCTCCTCTACATCTTTCCCATAAAACAAAATGTCCCAGTTCACTCCTTTTAAATCATCTCGCATCTCGTTAAAGTTAGCCTTTCTCCAATCAAAAATCTCAACCCTAGGCCCAGTTCTGTCCTTCTCCATAATTATATTGAAACTAATGGTATTGTGATCACTGGACCCGAAGTGCTCCCCAATGCATACATCCGCCACCTGTCCCGTCTCATTTCCTAACAGGAGGTCCAGCACTGCCCCTCCTCTAGTAGGCACCTCTATGTATTGCTGCAAAAAACTATCCTGCACACATTTTACAAACTCCAAACCATCCAGCCCATTTACAGAATGTGTTTCCCAGTCTATGTGTGGAAAGTTGAAATCTCCCACAATCACTACCTTGTGCTTACTACTAATATCTGCTATCTCTTTACATATTTGCTCTTCCAATTCTCGTTCCCCATTTGGCGGTCTATAATATACCCCTATAAGTGTTGCTACACCTTTCCCACTTCTCAGTTCCACCCAAATAGCCTCCCTAGATGAGCCCTCCAATCTATCCTGCCAAAGCACTGCTGTAATATCTTCCCTGACTAGCAATGCAACACCTCCACCTCTTGCCTCTCCAATTCTCTCTATAGCAGGGTATCTTTCCCATGGCAAAGTAACTCTACTGCAGCAGGGTATCTCTCATATAGCAGGGCATTACTATAGTTGGGTATCTTTCTTACCGCAGTGCATCTCTACTAAAACAAGGCACCTCACAATAACAGGGCATCTCTACCAGATCTCGGCATTATTCCTCTAACAGATTATCTCTATTATAGCAAGGTATCTCTGCTGTAGCAAGGCATCTTTCCAATGGGCATCTTTTCCCATAGCAGGAACTGAACACAATACAAGTGCGGCCTCACCAACAACACTGGTTATCCATGTGCAACATTTTGATATCCTGTGACCTACGTGGGTGCCATAGACAGACACAAAATACTGAAGTAACTCAGTGGGTCAGGCAGCATCTCTGGAGAAAAAGGATAGGTGACATTTCTGGTCGAGACCTTTCCTCACACTCTGCTTGAGCACAGTTCAGTCTGTCTGATGATATATTCTGGTAATGTAGGAGACGTTGGAAAATTACGACCAATACATCAACAATTTCCTCTCAGTTATTTTGCTATTCTCTGGTGGAAAGAATCAGAATTTTATTTACACCACGTTATGCTTTCATTGTTTTTTTCCTTATGTATTAAATTCGGCAAGTTGTTCTTCCCGATTCATTTTTTATGTTCTCTTGTACCACTGTTATTTTATCCTTGCTCAGACTCCTTATTTAAGAAGTCTGCCATTTTCATGTTCTCCATTAATGGCTCATCTGCAACTATCTTCAACAAAACCACATCCCATTTTTACAATGCTAATATGCAGTTAGCTATGATGCACATTTGAAGTTTTGTTTTTAATAATCCATTAATGGAATAAAAAGATATTGTTAAAACAGGATGCTCGACATGCACTCCAAGCAGAAGTGGAAATTAATGGAAATGCTCAAATGTGCATGGGTGGCACAGTGGGTCAGCAGTAGAGTTGCTGCCTTACAGCGCCCGAGACCTGGGTTCGATCCTGACCATGGATGCTGTCTGTATGGAGTTTGTACATTCAGGTTTGTACATTCACACTGTGACCGGGTGGGTTTTCTCTGGGTGCTCCGGTTTCCTCCCACATTCCAATGATGTGCAGGATAAATGGTCCTAGTGTGTCAGATAGAACAAGTGTATGGGGTGATCATTGGTTGGAGCAGACAGGTCGACCGGTAGGCCTGTTTCCACGCTGCATCTCTAAACTAAACTCAGAAGATCAGACTGTCAGAGAAGGAAACAAGATTGACAACTGTAGGATTGACACCTCAGAGGATCAATCTTGAGGTCCAAGTCCATAGCTCTCTGATGGTGGCAACACAAATAGATAGAGTGCTAAACAAAACACATCATAAGCTTAACGTCACACGTCGGGATAATACCAGAGTAATTAAGTCATGTTGCACGGGGGTTACACAAAAAGCTGGAGAAACTCAGCGGGTGCAGCAGCATCTAAGGAGCGAAGGGGATGGGCGACATTTCGGGTCAAGACCCTTCTTCAGTCATGTTGCACCTTTGTTGGACTTTTGTTGGGCTACATTTGGAATATTGTGTGCAGTTCTAGTCGCCCCATTGCAAGAAAGATGTGGAGGCTTTGGAAAGGTTACAGTGGAGGTTCATCAGAATGCTGCCTGGATTAGAGGGTAATAGTTACAAGGAGAGGCTGGGCAAACTTGGATTGTTTCCTCTGGAATGTTGGATGTTGAAGGGGTACCTGATGCAAGTATATAAAATTATGAGAGGCATAGATAGGGTAAACAGTCAGAACTTCCCAGGATAGCTTTTAGGTGAGAGGGGCACATTTTCTTCAAACAAGTGGGGGTGAAGGGGAGAGTACTTGGAATGTGCTGCCAGTGGTGGTGGAGGCAGATGTGATAAAGGCATTAAAGAGGCTTTTGGATAGGCAAATGAAAGTGCAGGGAATGGAGTGATTGGATCAAGTGCAAGCAGAGGAGCATGGACAGTGTGGGCCAAATGGCCTGTTCCTGTGCTGAATTGGTCTGTGTTCTATGAATCATAGTTATTTGCCACTATCAAACAGCACAGCATGAATTTGGTGATGGGTAAAGAGCTGGTGACTATATCAAAGGGTATCAGTTCAGTTCATTATTGCCACGTGTACCAGTCCAATGTATCCAAGGTTCAACAACTGATTTCAAAGATGACAAAGCTGTCCCGTTAAGAAATATTTAGATTAATTTAGTTTATTGCCACCTGTACCGAGGGTGCAGTGAAAACATTTTGTTGCATGCTGAACCCAATCAGCGGAATGACAATACATGGTTACAATCGAGCCATCTATAGTGTACATGATGGAGGGAAAAAAGGGAATAATGTTTAGTGCAAGATAAAATACAGTGAAGTTTGATAGAAGATAGCCCAAAGATCACCAATGAAGTGGATAGTAGCTCGGGACCACTCTCTAGTTGTTGGTACTTGCCTAATAAGAGCTGGGAAGAAACTGTCCCTGAATCTAGAGGTGTGCATTTTCTCACTTCTGTACCTCTTGCCTGGTGGGAGAGGGGAGAAGAGGGAGCGTTCGGGGTGGGACTGGTCCTCGATTATGCTGGTGGCCTTGCCGAGGCAGCGTGAAATGTAGATGGAGTCAATGGAAGGGAGGTTGATCTGCGTTGATGGTCTGGGCACCTAAGGATCTCCAATGAGGTAGGTGCTAGCTCAGGACTGCTCTATAGAACATAGAAACATAGAAAAATAGGTGCAGGAGTAGGCCATTCAGCCCTTCGAGCCTGCACCGCCATTCAATATGATCATGGCTGATCATCCAACTCAGTATCCCGTACCTGCCTTCTCTCCATACCCCCTGATCCCTTTAGCCACAAGTACCACATCTAACGCCCTCTTAAATATAACCAATGAACTGGCCTCAACTACCTTCTGTGGCAGAGAATTCCAGAGACTCTAGTTGTTGATTTGGTTTGGATGGTTAATTTTTCAGGTCGAGACCTTGCAGAAGGTCTCAAGCTTCAGAGAGTAAGGGATCGGCTTGTGCGGACAAGGATGAGGAGAATCTCATTGCTCAGCAGTCAGCAAATCTTTGGAAGGCTGTGGATACTCAGCACTTTAATCCACTAAAGTCAAAATTAATAGATGCTTGAACACTGTGGGAATCAGACAATAGAGGAATCAGAGAGGAATACTCTAGGCACAGGATGGACCAACATTTAGGCAGCAGGCTCCGGGGAACTCATGGACTATTCCTGGTTATGTTCTTATTTAAGCAACAACCTAGTTAAAGGTTCTGAAGCTCTATGGCACAGATCTGTTTTTTTTTTTTTAGCTCTGTTAAACACAAAGGCACCTCTTCCACTGCAACACAGGTTAGGATTGTGGAGTCACAATAAACAGACCCTTCAGTCCAACTCCTCCATATTAAGCGGGGTTTATAACTGAGCAAGACCCCATTTGCCAGGATCTTTCTTGGTTATTTATATCAGGACTTGCAGTCCAGCAAGGAGCCTCAGCTAACATATTTCTTAAGTTTAGTTTTATTTCTAGAGATGCAGCGTGGATACAGTCCCTTCGGCCCACCAGGTCTCTGCTGACCTGCGATGACCTGTACACTAGTTCTATCCTACACACTAGGGGCAATTTACAGAAGCCAATTAATCTACAAATGTGGAAGGTGGGAGGAAACCGCAGCACCCAGAGGAAAACCACGCGGTCATAAGTTCACATTATCGGAGTAGAATTAGGCCATTAGGCCATTCAATCATGGCTGATCTAATCCCATTTCCCTGTCTTATCTCCATAACCCTTGACACCCGTTCTAATCAAGAATGTGTCTATCTCTGCCTTTAAAATATCCACTGACTTGGCCTACACAGCCCTCTGTTGCAATGAGTTCCACAGATTAACTACCCTCCGACTAAAAAGGTTCCTCCTCATCTCCTTTCTAAAAGAGAGCCCTTTAATTCTGAGGCTATGACCTCTGGTTCTAGACTCTCCCACCAGGGAAACATCCTTTCCACATCCACTCTATCTATGCCTTTCATTATTCTGTAAGTTTCAATGAGGTCCCCACCCCCACCTCAACCTTCTAAACACAAGCGAGTAGAGGCTCAGTGCTGTCAAACACTCATGATATTCTAACCCACTCATTCCTGGAATCATTCTTGCAAACCTCGTCTGGACCCTAGGCACAGCCAGCACATCATTCCTCAGATATGGGGCTCAAATTTGGTTACATGGTGAACGTACAAACTCCGTACAGACAACATCCTTAGTCGGGTTCAAACCCTGATCCCTGGCAGCAACTCTACTGCTGAGCCACTGTGCCGCCTAAAGTGGTGCCTGGTTTTCTATATGCATTCCACATAACTCCAGTACCACAACTGATTCATCTCTCAGCAGCATGCATATCAATAACAAGGATGCTAAAGAGTAATGGATTTTCTCAAGTGCACAGTGGTAAAGCAAGGGAAGGACACGTGTGGGTCAAATCACTTTAGAGGTGTTTGTTATTTGTATTCAAAAAGTTAGAAATCATTTGTAAATCGGAGATGTTTTACTCTCTTAAAGGTGCAGGACCAACTATGATTGCTATGAGAAAGAAAATTACGATTTAGTTTAGAAAGGGGTGGAAAGCACAGTGTGGAAAGGGGGCCCTTCGAACACACCAGGGCCCACACTGACCAACGATCATCCCTACACTAGTTCTATCTTATCCCAGTTTCACATCCTACAACCTAGGCTCCCTGTGTGGTGCCTGGTCCAAGGAATCGCCTATTTATTGCACGGCTTATCAGAAACTGTTTAAGGGGCTGTCCCACTTGGGCGACCTAATCTGCGAGTTCAGAAGAGTATCTTCGACCTTCAAGCTCGAGAGCACTCGCCTGGAAAACCTTGAACTGGGTCGACCAACCACGCACACAAACATATCGCAAAGGCGGGGGCTAGGGAAAGCGCTGTCTGAAATTCACACCCACGATGAAGAGGAAGGTAAAACGGCTGCACAGTAACGGTAAGTCCTTTAGAGAGCGTGGGGGGGGAGGTGCGGGGAAGGGGAGAGTGGGGGAGAGAAGGGGAGGGAGAAAGGGGAGGTAGAGAGGGGGGGAGAGAGGGGGTGAGGGGAGGAGAAGGGGAGAGAAAGGGAGAGAAGGGGGTAGAAGGTGGGGAAAGGGAGAGGAGAGGGGAGAAAGGGGGGGAAGAGTGAAGACACTTTTAAGAAGTATAATAAAGTTTAGTAGGCATTTTACCTACCATTTTCCCTGTTCTTGAAAAATCCAATGAGCCAATCAAAATGCCCGGTCAGCGAAGGGGATTGCCCACGGCTGCCCTCACCTGCCTGTAACTAAAGAGCGACCCCACTCCACTGCAGTACGAGTTAAAAAGAACCATGCCGAGAAAATTTTACTCGCGTACATTTTTTCAACATGCTGAAAAACTTTCCTCGACCTAGCTGAGGCCACGAGTATTCGGCAGCTTCCCTCGAGCATGAAGGAGAGTTCCAGTGACCTCATAAGACCTCCTAGGACCTCGTGTCGACCATGCTGTGTGTTTGAAGGTCGAAGTCACTCTTCTAAACTCGCAGATTAGGTCGCCGAAGTGGGGACAGCCCCTTTATTTTGATACTCGACAATTCTAGTTGTGCGAGTTCAAAAGACACCTCATGCAACATTATTTAATTGGAATCAAATGGACCTTTCTCAGCTTCAACCTCCCATCAACCGCTCCTGACCTACAGCTGGAAAACTAAATAAGCTTTATAGGAATGCCAAACACTTATGATTGGCAATTAATGATATTCACAGAAAGAGACACGGGAAACTGCAAAAGCTGGAATCTTGCATAGAACACAAAGTGCTGGAGTAATTCAGCGGGTCAGACAGCATCACAGGAGAACATGGATATACAAATTTTCATATCGGGACCCTTCTTCAGAACTGCTGATTGCAGTAAGGAGGAGAAAGATGTAAAAGAGGTGGGGCATGATGAATGTAGAAACAAAGAAAGACAGATGCTGGTTAATGCACAAAGGGACACAGTTCTGGAGTAACTCAGTAGGCCAGGCAGCATCTCCGGAGAATATGGCTCTGTAATGTTTCAGGTTGAGACCCTTCTACAGTGAATAAGGCTCTCGACCTAAAACCAAGAATATATTCACAGAACAAGTGCCATATCTTCTCCAAGTTGCAATCTGAATCTGAGTAAGAGCCAGCACTCCTTGTTGAAACTCAATCTTATGACATGATTGTTAATAATCAAACCAGATCTATTAATACTGCAAAAAACATTTCATGACAAGCAGATCAGAAAATTGCCATGTCGCTATCTGCAGCGTGCTGCAAAAAAAATAATTTATTTTACAGCTCAGAATTCTGCACCCAAAGTAATTATTCTGCAGATAACTGATGACAAACAAGAGCAAGAAACTCTATGGTGACAATGCTGAGATCAACAAGATGTGCATCAACAGCTGGTAAAGCTTACCTTAGGCAAGGTGGTTCCCTAACAGGCTAAGTGTTGGCTGGGGGCAGTGGGATCCCAAGAGAGATACATCGTTGCGAACAGTGGAATTAATTAATTGATGTTCAGTGGAAGAAGGAAGAGAGGAAATGAGAAGAAGGGAGAAAGGTAGTGAATACAGAAGTTACCTAAAATTAGAGAATTCAACATTCATACCGCTGGATGAACATTAGGAACGGTGAGACCAAGCGGAGGCTTGGCGATCGTTTCGCCGAATACCTCCGCTCGGTCCGCGAAAATCAACCCGACCTCCCGGTGGCTCAGCATTTCAACTCCCCCTCCCATTCCGTATCCGACCTTTCTGTCCTGGGTCTCCTCTATGGCCAGAGTGAGCAACACCGCAAATTGGAGGAACAGCACCTTATTTTCCGCTTGGTTAGTCTGCATCCTCTTGGCATGAACATTGAATTCTCTCAATTCTGTTGACCCTTGCTGTCTCCTTTCCTTCCCACTCTCCCTCAGCCCTCGGGCTCCTCCTCCTTTTTCCTTTCTTCCCCCCCGCCTCCCCCCACCCCCTAGCAGAATAAATTGTACAAATTGGAGCTGCAAGTAAGGAAGAAGATAAACATTATGAGGTAATTGGCAGCAGGCCAAGCTGAACATGGAGTATTTCGAGGTTATATACTTCAGATTGAATAAAATGAAAATAATAATGTTCCCAACAGGACAAGACAATGATCTTTGGTGGAGCATAAAGATTTAAATGTTCATGTGCACCAAACAGTAAAAATCAGTGCAAAGATCCTACCGTTATTCTGAAATGATATGGGATATTGGGCTTTATGTTAAGATAAAACCTAATATCCCATATCGTTTCAGAATAACGGTAGGATCTTCTATGTTGAGGAGTATAATGGCATATCTTCAGTCTGAAGAAGGGTTTCGGCCCGAAACGTTACCTATCTTCTTCGCTCCATAGATGCTGCTGCACCCGCTGAGTTTCTCCAGCATTTTGTGTTACCCTTCATACCGCTGGAGATTGACACAAAATGCTGGGGTAACTCAGCGGGTCAGGCAGCATCTCCAGAGAGAAGGAATCAGTGGCTTTTTGGGTCACTACCCTTCTTCAGACTGAGAGTCAGGGGAGATGGAAACTAGAGATGTGAAAAGGTACAGAACAAATCAGAGCTGGCACCAATTAATATGTTCATACCATTGGGTTGGAAACTACCCAAGCAAAATATGAAGTGCTGTCTTACTCCAATTTGCATGTGGCCTCCCTCTGGCAATGGAGGAAGCCCTGGAGAGAAAGGTCAGTGTTGGAATGGGAAGGAGAGTTAAAATGGGAAGGAGAGCTTCAGAGAGAGGATACCTTGACATCGTCTCCTCTAGCTAATTGGTGAATTAGCGGCAGTTGTATTCACAAATATAAAATAAAACTTATTTTACAACTAAGCATACTTTGGCTCAGCATATTTGTAATTGAGAATAATAAATTTGATGTAATTTATCATTATCCTATCAGAGCCAAGCACAAAGTCATTATCTACAAAGAGCTCCAAAAGATTTTTAAAAACATTTATTTTACAACTGATTCTAGATTGTTTACCAAAGTAGTCAAATATAATCCTTCCTCAGGATTTAACCACAGATTCCCAGCAGAGCAACACTCAGTATATACTGTAAGTTGGGATGTTAACTTACAGCTGTACAAAGCATTGGTAGGGCTACAGTTGGAGTATTGAGTTCAGTTTTGATCACCCTCCTATAGGAAACATGTCGTTAAAGCTATCAGAGTGTAGAGATGATTTACAAGGATGTTGCCAGGGCTTGAGGGCCTGAGCTATAGGGTGAGACTGGCCAGGTTCAGACTTTATTCTTTTGAGCGTAGGAGGATGAGGGGAGATCTTGTGGTGGTGTATCAAATCATGAGGGGAATAGGTAGTGTAGGAAGGAACGGCAGATACTGGTTTAAAATTAAGATAGACACAAAATGCTGGAGTAACTATGAGGCAGCATTTCTGGAGAAAAGGAATGGGTGACATTTCGGGTCGAGACCAGGCGCAAATAGTCTTTTACCCAGAATAGGGGAATCAAGAACCAGAGGACATGGATTTAATGTGAGGAGGGAAAAAATAAATAGCAATTTTAAGGGGCAGCTTTTTCACACAGAGGATGGGGGGTATATGGAACAAGCTGCCAGAGCAAGTAATTTAGGCAACATATAAATATATTTGGACAGGTGTATGGATAGGAAAGGTTTCGAGAGATACAGGTGAAACACAGGCAGGTGGCACTAGTGTTGATCCGGCACCTTGGAGGAGAAGGGCAAGATGGGCTGAAGGGCCTGTATCCATGATGTATGACTCTATGAAGTGCATATGAAAAACTGTTTTCTCTCTTGGGTGAGAATTGTTATGTATGCACAGTGCCATTTCCATATTATATTTTCATGATTTGACAATGACAGAGAGGCTTATTATTGGATTTTTCTTTGGGATACTGAGTAATTGGATCTAACCCAATCTTCAGAGGATGGAGCTGGTATTTTTTATCAAGGCTGAACCTATAATAGCATTGAATCATAGGAACACAGACACAGTGACTAGCCTTAAGTCAATTCCATTCACTCCACGTCACATTAGGAATTTCCAGCTGATGTGCTCGTGCGTGGAGCTGGGAATGTGGCCAGGGAGGGAGGCCACTCAGCCCGACCCCTGCTGACCCAGTGGGAGGGGAGAGAGTCGGTTGGCGGACTGGTTGAGGGAGACAGTGCAGTGCATCTCGATGGGGGAGTGGGCAGCAGCAGGCCCTGTAACAACCTGGGGCTCAACTGGACCGGGCACCACACGTGGTCTAGTATGTGGACAGGAGGCGGCCTGCAGTGGCACAGAGTCAACCCTACAATGCCCCCAAGACAACAGGCATTAATGGTCAGGTTAACAGCTCTACACCTATGACAACTGGGACTTAAAAATGACGCCAAATCTGGTGACTCTGTATACTGTGTCAGTGTACTACTACTTTAGTTTTGGCATTACTTTAAAGATACAGTGAGGAAACAGGCCCTTCAGCCCACTGAGTCTGTGCCGACCAGTGATCACACCATACACTATCCTGCACGCAAGGGAGGATTTTACCAAAGCCAATGAACCTACCATCCTGCATGTCCTTGGAGTGTGGGAGGAAACCGGAGCACCAAGAGAAAACCCACACTGTCACAGTGAGAACATACAAACTCCATACAGACAGCATCCGTAGTCAGTTTTGAACCCAGGTCTCTGGCGCTGTGAGGCAGCAACTCTACCTGTGCTCCACTGAGCTGTCATAAATGCTACTACAGTATACTACTACGATACACTTTACTGTACGTGAGATGCTTATCTAAGATGAATCTTAGTGCCTATGTATAGAAACTTGTGCAGTACTGTACACAAAACCAAATTTCACTACACCTCAGTACATATGATAAATAAAATACCATTGCATAAAGCACTATTTATTGGTGATCCAAATAGCTTTCCACAATGAATAGCTATTTCAGTGCAGCTCGAAATGTGGCATCTTCCCAGCACAATGGGGAATTATCCACCACATCCGCATCCACCAGAGGAAATCCACCAGAGGAAATCAGCAAGGTACATCGGCCAATCCCCAATCATTGGCAAGGTCATGAGAGTTGCTGCCAAATGCCTCTCACTCTGACCAATGCTTATTATGGGATCGATAAGCAATTCTTCACTCTCAATGCCAACTACAATGTTGCTGAATACTAGAGATGAGAAGAAAGATATTGCCCTAACACCATTGGACCAAATGGGGCATTAAAGCAGTTTAGTCAAATCATTTAATGGAAATTGGGTTAGGGATGGTGAGATAAGAGCTGTAAGTGGAATGCCGAGGCAAGTGGTAACATTTTTCTTAGGTTGTATATCAACCATCCTACCACCAACTAGAGAGCGGTCCTGAGCTACCATCTACCTCATTGAAGAGCTTTGGCCTATCTTTAATTGGACTGGACTTAATCTTGCACTAAACGTTATTCCCTTTGTTCCGTATCTGTACACTGTGGAAGGCTCGATTGTAATCATGTATTGTCTTTTTGCTGACTGATTAGCATGCAACATAAAGCTTTCCACTATACCTTGATACTCGTGACAATAAACTAAACCAAACATCTTGAGATTGGTATCATTGGAGGGTATTACCTTGACCTCTGGACACCATGTTAGGAGTACCTCAGGACATTCAGCACTGACTTACTTCAATTGCTTTAACGATGGCCTAAGGGTGAGCAAGAAGATACATTTATTGTAACATGCACCAATTGGTACAGTGAGATTTGAGTTCCCATACAGCCATACAAATAAAAGAACACAACGTGTCCCACTGTGAGGGAAGGCAATAAAGTTCAGTCAGCTTCCTCTTTGTTCACCCATGGTCAGGGCCTTTGAGCCCTCCACAGTCACCGCTACGGGCAGCCCGATGTTTCAGGCCCTCTCGCCTGGAAGATGGAACTCCAACGTCGGAACGGAAGAACTCTCTCAGCGGCTTGGAGTTTCCGAATCGGCCACCTCTTGCCAGAGACCGTGGCTCCCAAAGTCCACAGGCCGAGCTGGACGGAGCGCCAACACTGGCGACCCCTCGGCAAAGGATCGCAGGACTCCTCGATGTTACCGTCCGCAAACCACAGCTCCACGATGTTAAAGCAGCTGGCCCAACACTCCAGAGCTCCACACGTCGATCCCCGGTAAGGCATCGCCCACTCTGCGATGAAATTCAGTGCTGCGCCGCTGCTGAACATCTGATGGTAGGCCGTGAAGGGGAGGGGGCGAGGATGCGACTCGGAGAAAAGACAAATCTCCGACCTAGAAGTGACTGAGAAAACTGTTTCCCCTCTTCCTCCCCCCCCCCCCCCCCCTTAGAAAACATACTTTTAACACACTGAAAAATAACAAAAGGGTGAAATGACGGACAGATTGCTGGCGAGGCTGCCGTATGTGGCGCCATCCGAAGTTTGGAATGGACATGGGTGCTTTCCTGACCTGTATAACTTTATGACTCAATGATTCTTAAGTCCGTCACTGGAAATATTATACAAATTTTTTCCAAATATTGAAATTTTTGAAATATTACAAAATAAAAATTTCTTGACAATCCCATTTGGCTAAGCCAGAACATGGCTACAGTGTCAACCAGTGTAAATAATAAAGGCCTCAAAAATTATGCCACATACTGTCTGTAATAAAGCTTGAATCCATCAAAGTACTGTATCACTAATAGAGTCTGAAGAAGGATCTCGACCCGAAACGTCACCCATTCCTTCTATCCAGAGACGCTGTCTGTCCTGCTGAGTTACTCCAGCTTTTTGTGTCTATCTTCAGTGTAAACCAGCATCTGCAGTTCCTTCCTACACAAGCTATCACTAATGATAGCACAATATCATTATGAAAGCACAATAATAGAATTATCCATTTGTTCTCAGTCTACATCATACTGTTGCCAAAATTGATACAGAACGTACATGCTTTATGGCTCGGTGAGAAGAAATATAATTGAGTTTGGTTTTGCATCAAATGTCCTTTGAAATCTGACAAACAGTGAAATAGT
The DNA here is from genome assembly GCA_963514005.1 of Raja brachyura. Next base: position 114,512,771 of record OY740782.1, on the reverse strand, counting down.
TCTGTTCGTCACGACTAAGAAAGATTCGATAATAAATTGCGAGTCCATTCCAGGCAAGTGCAAATTCAAGGAATACACATGGAATGCATTCGGTGAAAAGGACCATTTGACCGATTCACAGGATTCAGGGGAAATTTGCAGAAGCAACAGAAATCAATTGGAGATTCACCAACAGTTTATGATGAAACACATCTGCTCTTTCTTTGCCAATGTCCCCTGAAAATTCAAGGCTTTGACATATTTGGAACTTAATCTCGATCATCTAAGGTTAACCAAGAAACAATGAGAATAGGAGCACGGATAGGTCATTCACCCCTTTGGAGATGCTCTACCTTTCAACGCAATCATAGAACGCATAACACATGAACGTTCTCTTCATTCCAAAATATCCATGCCAAATATGATGTCAAGTTTATCACTGCTGCCTGCATGTGATCCATACCTCTCCATTTCCTGCATATCCATGTGCCTATCAAAAAAAACCTCTTAAACGCCACTATTGTATCTGCTTCCACCACCATCCCTGTCAATGTGTTCCAGGCACCCGCAATTATCTGTGTACAAAACATGCGCTCAGATTCTAATTAAATTTCCCCATCTCTGACTTAAACCTATGCCGTCTAGCCTTTGATATTTCCACCCAAGTATAAAGGTTCCAACTCTCGACCCTATCTATGCCTCTGATATACTTCTATTAGATCTCCGCTCAATCTCTGATGCTTCAGATAAAATAATCTAAATTTGTCCAATAGGCAAACCCATCTAATCCAGGCAGCATTCTGGTAAGCCTCTTCTGCACCCTCTCCAAAGCCTCCACATCCTTCCTCTAATGGGGAGACCAGAACTGCAAACTATACTCCACATACGACCCGACCAAAGTTTTATAAAACTACAATGACTTCCTGACTCTTACTCTCAATGCCCCGACCGATGTAGGCAAGCATACCATACATCATCTTTGTCACTTCATCAACTTGTGTTGCTAATCATACAAATCAATATCTTATTCCAGCTCTCGCCCCATATGCCTTGATGATTTTAGCCATTGGAACATATTATAATTAATTCTTGAATATATTTAATGATAAGGCCTCAATTACTTTCCACAGCCAAACCATGTTTGGGTGGTGAAATTTCTCCTCATCTCGTTCCCAAATGGCTTACCCATATCCTAGCCTGGGGTAACCAGTACTGGGAAACCTGGATTAGTATAGTTTAGAGATACAGTGCAGAAACAGGCCCTTCGGCCCACTGACTCGACGCCAACCAGTGATCCCCGTACACCAGCACTATCCTACACACTAAGGACAATTTAGAAATTTTACCAAAGCCAATTAACCTACAAACCTGTGGTCTTAGGAATGTGAGAGAAAACCCACATGGTCACAGGGAGAACGTACATAATTCACATAGACAGCATCTTACAGACAGCACTTGGATCAAACCCAGTTCTCTGGCGCTGTGAGGCAGCAACTGTACTGCTGCGCCATCATGCAGCCCCTCATGTCGATGGATATCCAGGGAAGTATAACGAGAAAAGAGGAAACATATAATATAGTTATGATGGAGAGTATAAAAAGTGTAGGGAGCAGCTTAAAAAGGAGTTTAGGAAGGCAAAGAGGAATATGGACCTTGGTGCAGGAAATTGCAGGCTTGGTCAGCATGGACAAGTTGTGCTAATGGCCTCCTTCCGTGTTGTTTCACTCCATGAATCGATCTTACAGTTGTGGCCCCTGGATCTGGACTTCCTGACCATTGTGAATACTCTTCCTCTATGTAGTCCTTCCAGTCCCACAAGTATTTTGAGTTTCAAACAGGTCTTCTCTCTCTTCGAGACTCTGGGGAACATAAGCCCAATTATTCCATTCTCTCTTCCTATAGTCAATCTTGCCATGTCAGGAACCATGTTACTGCACTCTATCTGGAGCAAGGACCTCATTCCTCAGATTAGACTAAAACAACACGCAGTTCACTCAGTACTGCGCAATTACTTTGGCATATCCTTGTTCCTGATGGTCTACAAGATGGCGCTCAAGTCAGGCGACTCTCTACAAGCTGGTTCCAGAAATGGATCTGCAATCACACATTATAATCGCTCCATTCTTATAAACCTCTACTCCAATAACAACATTTCTTACTTTAACCGTGCGATTCTTAATAAACATTATTACCTTTATCATGTGTCTGTACACTGGATGGCTCGACTGTAATCGGGTATTGTCTCTCCGCTGACTGGTTAGCACACAATGAAAAGCTTTTCACTGTAACTCAGTACACGTGACAATAAACTAAACTAAAACTTTGTTTCTATAGGATGTGACTGAAGCATGCTATTCCCATGCTTTAAAAATAGTACTTGAATCACCCTCTTTTCAACAAATATTACATATCTAAAGTACATTTTAACAGCTTTGAACTTGAAGGGTACAAGATGGCACTTGAAACGCAGTGACTCGTGTGCTCAGTGTAATCTTCTATATTTTCAGTCTTGTACTTACGATTATGCATATGTATAGTAAGATTTTTACTGAACTGTGTGAAACAAATGAAATTTCACTATAACTAGGGTACACATAACAGTAAAGTACCATTGAATAAAGTACATTGAATTGAATATGTTGGAAGGAACTGCAGATGCTGGTTTATACCAAAGATAGACATAAATTGCTGGAGTAACTTAACGGGTCAGGCAGCATCTTTGGAGAAAAGGAATTGGTGACATTTCGGGTTAGAACCCTTCTTTAAACTGAAAGTAGAGGTGGGGATGGTGGTGGGGGGAGGGGGATTACACTGGAGGTTGAAAAAGGCCAGGACAAATCAGGGCCGGCAACAGATGACCCCAGGAAGGATGATGTCCATAATGGCATGTTGTTGGCTGGTGAAGGTGTGCTAACGGCAGGGATACAAGGATGCGAACAGCGGAACTGGTAGGACAACAAGAGTGGGGGAGGGGTGGGGAGAGGGGAGGGTAGAATGCAGTAGTTGAGTTTGAATTTAATTGAATATACTTTAATGACATCCAATCTAATGCATCTCACCTTTCTTAATCTGTCGCTCCTCAGTTAATAATTTGCCTCGTTGTCCTGGCCATTAAAGGGGATAAACACACAATTGTCCACATTGTATTGCATCTCTCCACTCCCCCCAGCTTGTCTAAATCACACTGCAGCCTCTCTACATCCTCTCCGCAGCTCACACTCCCACCCAGCTTCATGATATGTGCAACTTGAAGGCATGATTAAACCATTAATAGCTATCACATTCCGATGGGGTCCACGTAATTAACGCTGTGATACCCTCATAGATCCTACTGCTGCTTGAGAAAACACACCTTTATTCCTCTGCTTCTTCCTGTTTGTCAAGTAGGTCAATACAATACCATGTGCTTTAACTTTGGACAACAACCTCCAATGTGGGACATTATCAAAAATCTTCGATAAATGTATATACTTTGGTTCTTCCCCATCCACTATGAATTATATCCACAACACGTAGTGGTCACCACAGTGGTGCTGTTGTAGAGCTGCTGCCTTACAGTGTCAGAGACCCGGGTTTGATTCTGATCTCGGGTGCTGTCCATGTGGAGCTTGCATGTTCTCCCTGTGACTGTGTGGGTTTCCTTAGGGTGCTCTGGTTTCCCTCCACAATCCAAAGATGTGCGGGTTTATAGACTAATTGACCTCATATTGCTACTAAAGTGTAAGGAGTGGATGTGAAAGTGGGGTAGCATGAAACTAGTGTGCGGCTTTGGAAGTGGGAGGAAACCGGAGCCATGCGGTCACAGAAAGGAACGAGCAAACTTTCTGCAGACAGCACCCATGATCAGGCACAAAGTTAGGTCTCTGGTGCTGCAAGGCAACAAAGCTATTGGTGCACCACTGTGCCATCCTTCTTCTAGAATAGATCCTCTTCTGGGACCAACATGCAAAGAGTACCATTTTGCTGAGTTAATCTCCATCAATTTCCTGAGATTACCATTGACCAGAAATTCGAATGTCCAGTCTCAGAACAACCGTATTTCGAAAAGCAAGTCTGAGGCAGAGTGTTTTGTTGTGAGTGACTTTCCACCATCTCCTAGTCACGAGTCAGATGCAAGATATAATACACCCCAACTGGTTGAACTACTGTCTCACAGCACCAGGGACCCAGGTTCGATCCTGACCCTGGGTGCTGTCTGCGTGGAGATTTGTTGTGCTGGTTTCATAAGAAAGATTGCCAACTCATTATGTGAACCAATTTTCCATCTGCCTTTGTTTCAGATGTAATGAGAAAAATCTATTACATCTAAACAAGAAACAAAAATCACAGTTAAAGGCATAGGGACTGTGTATGAATTGCAAAGATCTGTAATTTGTTTGTTACAAATTAGAACTAGAATTCAGTTTCCATAGTGGACAAACTGGGCCACAGCATGGACAAACTGGGCCACAGGGGCCTGTTTCCAGACTGTATGACTATAACTCTATTTGCTTTACTTGGAGGGTTGTAACTTTGCTGCCCCAGAAGGCCAATGAAGTTCCTCTAAAAGAATCATTCCTGATCTTGCTCCTCAGTACCATTCCCTCATATCCCCTGATTCCCTTAATAACCAAGGGAATAAAAGAAAATGGGGATTGACACAAAATGCTGGAGTAACTCAGTTGTTCACACCGCATCTCTGGAGAAAAGGAGTCCTCCACTCTCAGAGTGAAGCCACATACAAATTGAAGGAACAGCACCTCTAATTACAAGAAGCCCTTGCATTCCCTCTCTCTCTGCCCCTCCTCCACCCTAGTCATCCTGCTAGTTCCACTGTTTGCATCAATATATCCCTTCATCATATCCTCTTCCACAGGCAACAATGGACCACTGTGGGCTCCACCTTTCCGTGGTCATCATTGATTGTCAGCATTGATTTGTTCTGAACCTTTTCATACTTCTAGTTCAAATCCCCCCGACTCAGTCTGAAGAAGGGTCTCAGTCTAAAACGTCTCTTATTCTTTTTCTCCAGAAATGCTGCCTGACCCGCTGAGTTACTTCACCATTTTGTGTCAATCTTCGGTGTAAACCAGCATCTACAGTTCCTTCCTACACAAGGGAAATGGGGATTGGGTGGGAAGGAAGCCTTGAAGTACACCAGTGGCTGGACGTCCAAAAAGTTGAGCAGGGAAAGGCATGCTTCTTGTTCTTCCAAGAGAATTCAAGAGTTGCTTAATATGCACAACTGGCACTGGAACAGTTACAATCTTACTTGCTGCCGCTTTTTGAATGCAACAACGTAATAAATAAAATTGCAATAAATTATCAGTTATTCTTGGTAAACCAGACTATGATAGCGCGAGCCAAAGTACGTGGTGCACCTTAGTGCCATGTCTCTGGTACTTCAATGCTGAGGTATGGTTGTGGTTAGGGTAGTGCAGGGTGGTTCAGGAACCTTGAGGTCACGGATCTCAGGCTACTGTACCTTCTTCCTGATGGTAGCAGTGAGATGAGAGGGTGGCCCAGAGTGATGTAGGCCTTTGATGATATTAGCTGCTTGCTTGAGGCAACTGTCCTAGTAGATCCCTTCCATGGAGGGGAGTTACAATACCCATGATAGCTCTAGCAAAGTCCATCACTTTCTGCAGCCTCCTTCATTCTTGAACGTTCCAATTATCGAACCAGGCCGTGATGCAACAAGTCAGTGTGCTCCTCAGCATACCCACGTAGAAGATCGATAGACGATTTCGCGACATGTTGAATCTTCCCTAGCTTCTGAGGAAGTAGAGGTAATGGTGTGCTTTCTTTGTAATAGTACTAGGATCCAGGATGATCATCAGAGATATGCAAACCCAATGACTTTAACCCAGTCTCTCCACTCTCCATCAATGATGATAGATGCATGCATGATCCCTCGGTTTTACCCTCCTGAAGTAAACTATCAACTTCATGGTCTTGCTAACATTGAGAACAAGATTGTTGTTCTTGCACCACTCAATCACTGGCGTGTATTTATTTAATGAGAGGTGAAAAATATAATTGATGTTCCTTACTGCTATTACTGCTTACAACAGGGGAACTTGGCGACGATGTATTGGCTTATTCTGACTGTCTATTGTCCCTGCAGCAAAGGAGGCTGAGAGGTGATGTGATGGTGACATGATGGAGCTGTATAAAATGATGAGAGGCATAGATAGGATAGATAGTCAGGGTCCACCATCCGTAGTAGGGATGTCTAAAACCAGAGGACATAGGTTCAAGGTGAGAGGGAGAAAGTTTAAAGAGGATCTGCGGAAAACCTTCCTCACACAAAGAGTAGTTGGATGTAGGAGGAAACCGGAGCACCAGGAGGAAACCCATGCGGTCACAGGGAGAACGTGCAAACATCACATTGTCAGCACCCGAGGTCATGATCGAACTGGGGTCTCTGGTGCGGTGAAGTGGCAGCTCTAGCGCCGCGCCACTGTGCCATCAAAATTACATTTAACCTTTTAGAGGTGTTGGTATGCCTTACCAGAGCGTACCATCACAAACATTCTGATTATCTTTATTCAGACTTTATCTTGCACTAAACGTTATTACCTATATCTGTACACTGTAGACAGCTTGTGTGTAATCATGTATACTCTTTCCGCTGACTGGATGGGATGCAACAAAAAAGCTTTTCTCTGTACCTGGGTACACGTGACAATAAACTAAAGTAAACCAAAAGCACAGGTTTTAATACCTAAGCAACAAAACAACATTGAGGTGAAGCAACTCTCTCATTCCCTGCAGTTAGAATCCCAGTGTAGAATTGCAAGATCTGCAAAATTGCCGAAATGATATGCACCTTAAAATTGCTTGGCGCACATTTAATTTAAATAGTTTAATTATCATTTAAAAATCATTTGGTAGTGCAAACCGAAGAAAAAAAATCTAGCTGAGCTGTTTAGATTATTCTCTCTACCACTGCAGAACTACTGTGAGTCGTGCTGCATTAAATTTCTTTGGAGACATTAACAGCCCAGCAATCATTTGTCACTCTTGATGAAACAATTTCGAGACAAATTTGCAACCCTTCTGCTGCGGATAAAAAGCAGCTCAGATGGAGTCAGGAGGAAAAAAAGGAAGCAACCCTAATTAAAACGCACCTGAAAGCAAAATAAGTGATGTAAGTCTCTCAGCACAGAAAGAGGTCACATGTTCCACCAGCCCAGCATTAGATCTTTCAATTAACTCCCACATACCGTCTCCCTTCCTGCAAACCTAAATATTGCTCTTATCACATGGAACATAGAACTCTACAGCACAGGAACGGGCCCTTCGGCCCACAATGTCCATGCAGAGCATGATGCCACATTAAACTGATCTAATTCTGCGTGTACATGAACCATATCCCTTCTATTCCCTGCACTTCCTCCTGAATTCCACAATCGTATCTGCCTCCACCCCAGTGATGGGGTCCGCCCACAGTTCCAGACCCCACCATTGCGTAAAACATCTGCCCCACACATCTCCAATAAACATTCCTCCTCTCACTTTATAACTATGCCCTCAAGTGCTGGACATTTCCATCTTGGGAAAAAGGTTCTGACTGTCTACCTATCCAAGCCTCTCATAATTTTATACACTTCTACCAAGTCTCCCCTCAACCTCCGACGTTCCAGAGAAAACAATCCAAGTCTCCCGGTACCTGAAACCCTCTATTCCAGACAGCATTCTAGGAAATCTCCCCTGCACCCTCTCCAAAGCCACCATATCATTCCCTTTATGAGGGCAAACAGAAATCAGGCAGCGGCGCTCCGAGAGCAAGAACGGACACGGCGGCTGACTAGAACAAAGTCCCAGCCACGTGTGTCGGCAGGCCTGGTGTGTCGCAGTGAAGAAGAGCCCTGCGGGCCGCTGCCTGCAGGGGGAACCTCGGACGCCCCAAAGTCTGAAGAGTTGGGGAGGGAGCTGCTCCAACCGGCCAACCCCTCATGTCCGTCGTCTTCATCATCGGCTCCCTCCTCCACTCTTGGCTCTCTCTTGCTCTCAAATTATTTTACACACATCTCCTTCCGATCAACTTGCTCGCCTTGCTTTCCTGGTGTGTTGTTTAATTTTTTGGCTGTGGAAATAATCTCGGGGCAAAAATTTTCAGTGGCAAGGATGCAAAAAAACGCTTTACTGCTCTCAACAGTGCAAGATTTCAGTACACGCTCGGTTCAATGAAAAATAAAAAAATCCTTGTGCTGTTTTCAGCAATCCTCCCACATCCTCACGCTGTGCAGTTCCTCAGCATTCTCCATTGGGTTCAAGCAATAAGCTGAACTGATGAGAATTTTAAAGTATTCATGATCCAGCCCTGAAAAACCTTGCACATGTAGCATGAAATTTAAATGAGCATTAATAGAATGCACAGCCATAATTACTGCTGAGCAAATCCTCGAGTGCTAAACAAAAACTAATTTTAATGTATGTGAATTATAATTGTCTTGGATAAATATAATGAATTTTAATTAATCTTCCTTATTTCTCAGAAATGTAGTCAATGATTTTTCAGTTTCTATTTCAATCAAATGGGCATTATTTCACACTATATTTTTCAAATATAGGTCCACCATCAATTTTCTGGCACCCTTGGTTCCATCGCGGTCACGGTGGCGCAGCGGTAGAGTTGCTGTCTTACAGCGAATGCAGCGCCGGAGACCCGGGTTCGATCCTGGCCACAAGTGCTGTCTGTACGGAGTTTCTGCGTTCTCTCCATGACCTGTGTGGGTTGTCTTCGAGATCTTCGGTTTCCTCCCACACTCCAAAGACATACAGCTTTGTAGGTTTATTGGCTTGGTAAATGTAAAAATTGTCCCTAATGGGTGTAGGATAGTGTTGATATGCGGGGATCGGTGGTCGGTGCGGACCCGGTGGGCCGAAGGGCCTGTTTCCGCACTGTTTCTTTAAAACTAAAAAAAACCTTGGCATGTAATCCATTTTGCTGGACCAACAGCAGTCACAGTCTCAGAGGGGCTAAATACTGACCCTCAAAGGTGGCCACAGAAATCGACTATGGGAATGGATCTGCCGTCTATGGCCAGGCCGGAGTTCCATAGAACCGGCCGCAATAGGGCAAATTCAACCCACCGATCAGCCACGGAAGTCGGCCATGGGAACGGATGTGTTGGCTCCCGCCGGCCCGGAGTGCCAGAGCCTCGGCCACAAGCGGCAAATTCGACCAGCCAATCGGTCGTGGAAGTCCCGATAAGACCAGGATCAGCCACCTCACCTGGCCTAGGTGCCACATTTCAAGTGTTTTTTCAAGGGTTATTTCAAGTGTGCCCTCGTAATTGTGTCCGGATTGAAGGAGGTGCCGGACCACCAGTTGGCAGAAAATCGGTGATGGACTTGTTATTCCCTGTTTTCCTTCCTGCTTTGCTGCTTGTGAGAAATCTATGACAATTTGCAGTTGAATTATGGATGCCCGGTATCTGAGATCCTTTTTTATTGACATCGAAGTTGCATCCTTGTTCTGAGGTTTGCAGACAAATGAGAGGGGGGGGTACAACGTAACAGCGGCGCAGCTGGTAGAGCTGCTGCCTCAGTGCCAGAGACCCGGATTCAATCCTGACCTTGGGTGATGTCTCTGTTTATAAAGGGCCTGTCCCAAGAGCATGCGACCTGCATGCGGCAAGCGCGACCAAACCGGAGCCCGGTGCCACGCGAGGTCGCGCGGTGGTCGAGTGATCCCTTTACAGGGCCGGTCCCACCAGCATGCGCCTGCATGTGGCGAGCTCAACCAAACCGGAAGCGGGGGCCGCACGGAGGTCGAGTGAGTGACGTGACGTTTGAACAAAGTCCACGGGAAGTTCGCACGTGACGTGCGGCATCAAGACGCTGCGTATGGTGTTGAGATGCTGTGTACGGCCTCGAGGCGGTGTGTACGGCATCGAGGCGGCTGCGGGCCGACAGGCCGATGCCGCGCAGAGTTTTTGAACACGGTCAGTTTTTCGGAGCCCCGCGCGATGTCGGGACCAGCTCCGCACAACTCCATACGGCTCCGCCGATCAAAGTGGGACTGGCCCCGCGAGGCGCTATGGCTCAAGCAACCACGTTAGGTCGCGCTCGCCGCATGGAGTTGCATGCTCGTGGGACAGGCCTTTAAGCCTATTTGGGGCAGCACAGTGGCATAGCTGGTAGAGCTGCTAACTCACAATGCCAGAAACATAGGTACGATCCTGACCTCGAATGCTGTTTGTGTGATGTTTGTACGTCCTCTTCTCCTGTGACTACGCAAATTTCCTCCGGGTGCTCCGGTTTCCTCCCAGATCCCAAAGACGTCCAGTTTGTAGGTTAATTGGCTTCTGTAAAGTGTACATTTTGCCCAGTGTGTCGGACAGGCTAGTGTTAGGGATGATTGCTGGTTGGCGTGGATTCTGTGCACCAAAGGGCTGGTTTCCGTTATGTTTCTCTAAAGTCTAAGATCTAAAGTCCTCCCACATCCCAAAGGCATCCAAAATTGTAATGTAATTGGCCTCTGGCATGTAGGGAGTGGATGCAAAAGTGGGATACAGTGAAAGCCTGATCGGTGTGGACTCATTAGGCTGAAGGGGCTATTTCCATGTTGTAGCTTTCAATCCATCAATCATCTAATCAATCAAGTTGCTGAATCAATCAATCTCAGTCTACAAAGGAATATTGATGAATGAACTGACATAGGTCTAACTGAATGGGCAACAGTTTCAATAAAGTGTGGGCAAATCATGTACGGACCTTTACTGAGGACAGACCATTGCAATGATCAGCACCATCTCAGAGTTGGAAGCCCAAGGATTGATGGAATTTAGCCGCTTGGCTTTTAACTGGATGCATCATGATTAGCATTCGGAGATTTAGATTCTGATCCACGGGCATGAGTTCAAATACCACCACAGCAACTGGGAAATTAAAATTTTAGGAATTACATAAATCCAGAGTTAAAAGCAATTTACAGTTTCACAACCATGAAACTACCAGGTGGTTGTAAAAGTCCATTTAATTCACAGATATCCTTCAGGGGAAGATATGTTTTATCCTCTCTGGCTGATTTGCTGGACTGCAGAATCAATAACTGACTGTTAATGTAGACACAGGGATCATGACAGAAGCCTCCTCGTGGCTTCCCCGGAAAGGATGACACAATGCACTCAATGCAATTCTGTCAACATGTTGGACGGCGATGGAGCTATGCGTCGTCTGACACACGAGTGAACAAATGTAGACACTAGGAACTGCAGATGCTGGTTTTCAAAAAAAGACGCAAAGTGCTGGAGTAACTCAGTGGGTCAAACAGCATCTCTGAAGAGCAGGGATAGGTGACATTTCAGGTCGGGACCTGTCATCAGACTGATTGTTGTGTAGGGGGCTGGGATGTAGAAACTGGAATAGAGTGGGGGCAGGACAAAGCCTGGCAAATGATAGGTGGATACAATTGAACGGGGTTTTTGATGGGCGGATGGGTGGACAAAGGCCAGAGGTGAAAAGAACAGGTATGAGATAAGGAGACCGAAGAGGTGCAAATTATGAAGGTAGAGGAAAGAAGAGAGAAGGAAGGGAATGTGCGGGTGTGGGGAGGGAAGGTGAAGGGAAGAAATGGGTGTGGATGCAGGAGGGGAGGACAGTAATTATTTGTAGGTTAGTTAAATGAAATTGAAAAATTCAATGTTCATACTGTTGGGTTTAATTTAGTTTACTTTAGAGATACAGCGCGGAAACAGGCCCTTCAGCCCACTGGGTCCGCGCCAACCAGCGATCCACACATATTAACACTATCATACACCCACTAGGGATAATTTTTACATTTACCAAGCCAATTAACCTACCAACCTGTACGTCTTTGTAAGCTACCCAAGCGGAATATGAAGTGCTGTTCCTCCAGTTTCCATGCGGTCTCACTCTGGCAAGTGAGGAGGCCCAGGCCAGAAAGGTCAGTGTGTGTTGGGAAGGGGAGTTAAAATGGTTAGCAACTGGGAGATTTTAGTTTAGTTTAATTTACATCATATGCACCGGTACAGTGAAAAGGTTTTTTTTGTGTGTGCTATCCAGTCGCAAAAAGACTACATGACTACACACACATTAATATCAATATATCAATGTATTATATATTAATATATATTATATTATATAATACACACATATATATTTTACACACATGCACATACATAGATACACACACACATATGCACACACACACACATATACACACACATATATACACACACAAACACATACGCACACACATATATACACACACATACACACACACATATACAGACACACACATACACACACATATATATATATTTACACATATATACACACACACTTATACACATACACACACATATATATGCATACACACACATATACACAGTCACACATACACACACATATATATATATATTTACACACACAAACATCTATACACATACACACACAGATATACAAACATATATATATAGCCTATTTCATATTTCTATTTGACAATGTTTCTTTGTATCATACTGTGCCACAGAGCATGGTTTTCCTCGGCAGCTGATCTAAAGGAATATAATCATAAAATTGAGACTTTCAACACGACTTTGCACTATTTTTGAAACTACTACAGCAGCACAAACAGTTTCCATATCAATGAGCAATGTCTTGAAAATAATAATCAATAACAGGCCTTTGCCAGTAGCATAGTGTTCTTCGTCAACGTGATCATAAATAATTGGGCTATAACTGTGCTGTGCATTTTCTCACACAGCCTGTTACTGCCAATGTAGAATGATTCCGTTGTTTAACCCACACACTGGTGCAAACAGATTATTTGGCTTTTGAACTTGCATAGTGAAAGGTGAAAATTTTCCCTGTTCTCACGTCAAAACTTTATACATGTTTTGCCCAAGTTCAAAAACGTTTGGGTACCAAAAAAGGACATAAATGCTCTCCACTCAACAAAGCATGATTGCAATACATGGCAACACAAAAGTATGTGGAAAGAACAAAAAAAAAATCAAGCTTGCATGGAACGTTTTTAATCTCTTGACCTCCCCACTCCTTCAAGGCCTTTACTGTTGGGATCACTGCGTGGCTGCCAAGGCCAGCGTTTATTAGTCAGACTTGTATAGCACAGAACCATGCCCTTTGTCCCAAAGTGTCTTTGGCAACCATCAAGCCTCTTTATACTAGATCTCATCTGTCCCTCTATGTCCCTCTGTGACTTCATCATTCAAGTGTATGTCCAGATGCCCCTTGTTACAGTTGTTTAGCTTAGTTTAGTGATACAGTGTGGAGACAGGACTTCAGCCCACCAAATTCACACTGACAATCGATCACCCACACCCTAGTTCTATCTTACACACAAGGGGCAACTTTAACAGAAGCCAATTAACCTATAAACCTGCACATCTTTTGAAAATGGAAGGAATCAAGAGCACCTGGGAAAAACCCACGTGGGCACAGGGAGAACTCTATGCTGTCACTGGGCCAAGCTGGCATACAAAGCTGGAATTACAACTGTACAACAAATTACACTCTGATTAGATTTTGACTTTGGATTTAAATAGACTGACAAGTGTTATTCAGCTGTTGCTCTGTCCCTCACTTCCAAAAATGGGAAGGCCTGCAATGAAATGCCATCGATTAATTGCACCCATTGAAAATTCACAAGCTGCAAATCATTTGTCTTTCCCCCGCATTAATCAAAACCTGCAGAGCTCCAATGGCTCCATGTAACTGGTTTATCTTACCCATGCCTATAATGCAAAAGAAAACAATATCAATCAGAGGGATGTGCCTATAGTTACCAATAAATTAGACAGAGGCGCCCTTAGATATGATTCCTCTGCTTTGACTTGATTATGGAGTCAATTCCAAACAGTAAATTGTTATCTGCCTTAACCATTAAAATGCCACTGTTCAATTTGCAAATATCATGTTGTGAGTTTAGTTTAATTTATTTAACAACACCATGTCCCCCGCCAATCATCAGGCGCCCACTCACTCAATTTTAGTGTTTGCTTTTGAGATACAGCATGGAAACAGACCCTTCGGCCCACACCAACCAACAATCACCCACACACTACTTCTATCCGACACACCAGGGACAATTTTCATAAACCAATTAAGCTACAAACCTGCATGTCATTGAAATGTGGGAGGAAACCGGAGCACCCAGAAAAAAACCCGCGCAGTCACAAGGAGAGCTTACACACACAATACAGACAGCACCCGTAGTAAGGTTCGAACCTGGGATAGCTATAGGGAGAGGTTAAGTAGGCTGGGTCTCTATTCCATGGAGCGTAGGAGGATGAGGTGAGATCTTATAGAGGTGTACAAAATCATGAGAGGAATAGATCGGGTAGATGCACAGTCTTTTACCCAGAGTAGGGGAATCGAGGACCAGAGGACCTAGGTTCAAGGTGAAGGGGAAAAGATTTAATAGGAATCCGAGAGGTAACTTTTTCACACAGAGGGTGGCGGGTGTATGAAACAAGCTGCCAGAGGAGGGAGTTGACACTGGGACTATCCCATCGTTTCAGAGACAATTGGACAGGTACATGGATAGGACAGGTTTGGAGGGTTATGGACCAAGCGCAGGTATGGGACTAGGGTAGCTGGGACATTTCTTCGGCCGGTGTGGGCAAGTTGTGCCTGTTTCCACACACTATCACCCTATGACTCTGGTGCTTTGAGACAGCAGTTCTACCTTGGCTCTACTGCTGCACTACTGTGCTGCAGTCAGATTAATTAGCATCTGACTCACTAAAGTAATCATCCATTTCCTGCATCACTGCCAATTAGTAGTGGCAGTGTGTAACGTGTATAAAGTGCACTGCAGTAACTCGTCTAGTCTACTCCATCAGTATATCCCATACTCATGACCTCTATCATTGGAAAGGACCAGGGGATCCTAACACATGGAAACACTACTGCACGCTATTCCCCCCCCACCCTCCTTCACCTTCAACCCCCCCTCCCCCCCCCCCCCCCCCACCCCCAGCCCCTTCCCCAGTTTGGCTACCATCCAGACTAGAGGATATTAAAAAAACATCTCATTCCTCTTGGATTCTGAAATAGTATGAGCCACAGTGGTGTACAGGAAGATCTGCTGTGTTACCGCGCCAGAGACCCAGGTTCGATCCTGACTACGGGTGCTGTCTGTACGGAGTTTGTACATTCTCCCTGTGACCCCATGAGTTTTCTCCAGGTGCTCCGGTTTCTTCCCACACTCCAAAGGCATACGGGTTTGTAGGTTAATTGGCTTTGGTAACATTGTAAATTGGACCTAGCGTTTGCAGGATAGTGCTAGTGTACCAGGTGATTGCTGGTTGGTGTAGACTCGGCGCTGTCTCTTTAAAGTCTGACTAATCATCAACTGAAGTGGTCCCAATCCAGATATTAACCTCCACTGCACTGCTCTCTGCCATTTTCTTCTACTATGTAAAAACTAAGAGATAAGCTAAACACTTTCCTGAAATGATAAAGGCGTCTGTCTCTGCCCAGGTAGAGAAATAACTGTTTTTTTGAAGAATAATCAGGAGACAGATAGCCAAGTGGGTCATTTGTGATCACAATCAGATATAACATTTATTTTCACATATAAAGCAACAATATTCCAGAATGTTCTCCAGGATCCTCTGAGTCAGCTGGATATTTAAATTAAAAGCTGGGATTGAAACACAAAATACTTTGGGACAGTACAAATTCTTGGCCCACCTAGCAAGTAAATTAATTTTTGAAAAACCTGTTTATCCATGCTACGCCATTTAGAAGATGATTTAATACAGTAAAATGGGGAGACAAGGAACCGCAGATGCGGGAATCTTGAGCAAAACACAAAGCGCAGGAGGAAGTTGGCGGATCAGGCAAATTGTGGAGGGAATGGACAGACAACGTTTCAGGGTCTGGAAGAGTGCCAACCGGAAACGCCGCCTATCCATTGCCTCAATGGATTTCACGCAGTAATTACTTTTAAATGCGAGTTCTTCAGCCATTTATAGATTGATTTATTTCCATTTGCATTCTGCTTTCGCAACATATTTTAATGTCTTTGATTTCCCTTTTCATTCTGTTAACTATTGAGTCAGTCTGAAGAAGGCTCCCGACCAAAATCATCTCCTATCCATGTTCTCCAGAGACGCTGCCTGACCCCCTGACTTACTCCAGCCCTTTGTGTCCCAGTTTGTTTCTATGTAGGATCACCTGTCATTCTGACTTTAAAAACCTATGGTTCCCCAATCTTCCCTCATACCTGCCAGCCTGGGATCAACTTTAACCTGCATTCTGTCGGGAAATCCCATGGAATTGGTTCGGAACGGATGGTTTGCAGCCATCCTAATTTTAACGTCCGCTGAAAACTTGGCATCTGGACAGCCAAGTCCAGCTGGATCACCTTGTTGCTAACCTTTTTAACTCCCCTTCCCATTCCCACAGCAACATTTCTGTCCTGGGCCTTCTCCATTGCCAGAGTGAGGCCACACGCAAACTGTAAGAACAGCTTCTCATATTCTGGTTTGGGCAGCTGACAACCCATTGTTATGAAGATTGAGTTCTCCACTTTTAGGTACTGAACCAACAAGAATCCTTTCCTCTACCACCGTCCTCTTCCACAAAGTCCCTTCCTCTGACTTCACACCTTACGCCTCTTCTGTCCCCGCGGTGGGTACCGGAGGTCTGTGAAGGACGCTCCGCAGAGAACAAAAATTGTCCTGGTGTGAGGGGGAGGGGGGGGTGGGGGGGGGGAGGAGGGGGGCACGGTGAGAGAACAAAGAAGGACCATTGGGGACTAATTGAAATACTTTGTAAGTTTCTCGGCACCCTGTTTAGAGTCATAGAGTGATAAGTCTGGGAACAGGCCCTTCAGCCCAACTTGCCCATACTGGCCAAAATGTCCCAGCTACACTAGTTCCACCTGCCTGCATTTGCTCCATATCCCTCCAAAACTGTCCTATCCATAGACATATCCAACTGTTTCTTAAATGATGGGATAATCCCAGCCTCAACTACCTCCTCTAGCAGCTTGTTGCATACACCCACCACCCTTTGTGTGAAAACCTTGAACGTATGTCCTCTGGTCCTCGATTCTCCTACTCTGGGCAAGAGACTCTGCGCATCTACCTGATCTATTCCTCTCATGATCTTATACACCTCTATAAGATCACCCCTCATCCTCCTGCGCTCCAAGAAATAGAGAGCCTCCCTATAGCTCAGACCCTCTAGTCCTGCCAACATCCTTGTAAATCTTCTCTGAACCCTTTCAAGCTTGACAATATATTTCCTATAATTGGTGCCCAGAACTGAACACAATATTCTAAATGCAGTCTCACCAATGCCTCACCTGCCGATCAAACCCCCACGCCTACATCAACAAGGCTCTGTCCCACCCCCACCTTTCCCAGCTTTCTACCCCCTTTTGTAATCAGTCTGAAGAAGGGTCCCAACTTGAAGAATCGCTTGTCCATGTTCTCCAGGAATGCTGCCTGACCCACTGAGCTATGCCAGCACTTTGTGTCTTTTTACAAATTCTCTGTTAATTAATTGTACCAAGATAATATATTATATTATTTTATTACAGAGATATCATGTGAAAACAGGACACCGACTTCAGCCCACCGGCATCGCGCTGTCCAACGATCACCCGTACACTTGTTCTATCCTACACACCAGGGGGCAATTCTTACCAAAGCCAATTAACCTACAAACACGCACGTCTTTGGAATGCGGGAAGAAATCAGAAAACAGAGAAAACCAACGCAGTCACAAGGAGAATGTACAAACTACGCGCAGACAGCACCCATAGTCAGGATCGAACCCAGATCCCTGGCGCTATGAGGCAGCAGCTCTACTTCTGCGATCTTACGATAAGAATAGCAAACGCCTGCCGCATCTTTCTTTATCAAAACTCAAATCCGAACTTCCTGATCATTCATCAAAGTCTTTTTTTTGGTAAGCCAGCACCAGCAGTTGCTAGTGTCTAAATTTAAAGTTTAATTATCGTATAATCAGGCATCCTGTGCAAACTATCTATACATCAAATTGTGTCTAATTTTTAACAGGTAGACTGGGTTGAAAATGCCCACCAACTTATCGCTAAACAGTCTCAGCTACTAGGCTATCTGAACTCAGACATGGTCAACATAGCATGGTAATCAAGGTGCAGATTGATCAAAGCACTGCGCAATCTCGTTGCAACTTTTAATTAATATTATACTAATTAAATAATGTGTTATAGAATTTTATTGGCAATATTGATTGTGGCATTGCATCTCTTTGGCATCTTGAGTGGTGAGTCTACAAATATGTCACATTACCATATGTATTCAATGCAGTGCATAATTTTTTATAACATCTTGTATTTACTGTAAATGATGCCCCTGTGCACATCCCAAGGTGAGATACATCATACCATTAAGGGCCTGTCCCACCAGCATGCAACTCCATGCGATGAGCGCGACCTAACGTGGTCGCTTGAGCCGTCCGGCGTCGCGGGGCCGGTCCCACTTCGATCGCCGGAGCCATGCGGAATTGTGCGGAGTTTGTCCCAACATCGCGCGGGGCTCCGAAAAACTGACCATGTTCAAAAATTCCGCGCGGCAACGGCTTGTCAGCTCGCTGTCGCCTCGACGCATTACACACCGCCTTGACGTCATGCCTCCGTGAACCTATCTGTAGGTGCCTCCATGACCCTCTCTGTGTGTGGCTCCGTGGCCCTCTGTGTGTGCGCCTCTGTGCCCCTCTCTGTGTGCCCCTCTCTGTCCTGGCGAACTTACCTTTAAGACTTCGCTCCAAGTTCACCTCACTTTGCGCCGCATTGTGCCACTCACCCGACCTCCGCGCGGCCCCTGCTGCCGGTTTGGTCGCACTTGCCGTATGCAGGCGCATGCTGTTGGGAACGGCCCTGTACGGGGATCACCCGACCTCCGCGCGGCCCCCGCTGCCGGTTTGGTCACGCTCACCGCATGGAATCGCATGCTGGTGGGACAGGCCCTCAAGGTTCACATTGTGCAGCCTTTCATATGGTCATTTGGTTAGTTAAATTCAAGCTTTAGCATGGTTTTTTTTAATTTCACATTGGTAGTTTTATTTTAATCCAGTTGCTGCTGGATTTTTGGTATCCATTACAACCCTTGTGATCTTGTAGACAGACACAAAGTGCTGGAGTGCTGTCAGTGGGTCAAGCAGCATCTCTGGAGAAAAATGATGGGTGACATTTCGGGTCGGGGCCCTTCTTCAGACGAAAAGTAGGGGCGGAACTGGAGGTAAGATAAGCCAGAACATAGCAGGACCGGCAACAGATGAGGAAGGAAGGGCGGAGGCCATATCTTGTGTTTGAAGCTCAGATGTTCCTTACACTTCAGTATGATACACTTCAGTAAGTCATCATCATTATAGTTTGGAAACAGATTTATGATCAGAGGAAATCAAATCTATTGTCATCCACCCCAGAAATAAAGTACTTTTATACATCACTCTCATGCTCTCAACTTCCTACATAAATTGTTTTATGGAAGATGAAACGTCTGAAGTGCCTATTTTGTATGTTTTTGTGACTTCTTGAATAACACGTCCAAGAATTCAATGTTCCCATTTCATGTGCCTTTCCATCTAAAACCTTCTTGAGTTCAATAAATCACATCTCAGCAACTCGAATGGAGGCACAAGGAACTGCTGATGCTGGTTTACAAACAAAAAGGCACAGAGTCCTGGAGTAACACAGCGTGTCAGGCAGCTGCTCTAGAGAACATGGATAAGTGACGTTTCGGGTCGGGACACTTCTTCAAACAGAAGTGTCACGACCCAAAATGTCACCTATCCATGTTCTCCAGAGATGCTGCTTGACCCACTGAGTTACTCCAGGACTCTGTGCCTTTTTGTTTGTAAACCAGCATCAGCAGTTCCTTGTGCCTCCATTCGATAAGGGGTGAGCCAACAGCTTCAAGTTCTCTGATGCTCTGGCCTGGTCCCAGCACATTGATGCAATCACAGAGAAAGCTCATTAACACTTCTACTTTCTTAGAAGATTGAGAAGATTGGTGCATTGCCGAATACCTTACTGAACTTCTACAGATGCATAGTGGAGAGCGTACTGACTGATTGCATCCCAGCCTGCTTCAATAAGTCAAACAGCCAGGAACAAAGAAGGCTGCAGAAAGTGATAGACATTGTCCAATCCATCACAGGTACTGAACTCGAGGCCATTGAAAGGACCCCCAAAATGGCACCTAATATCATCAAAAGACCCACACCACCCTGGCCATGTTCTCATTTTGCTGTTACCACCAGGAAGGTGCATAGGAGCCTGAAAACTGTGAACTCCATGTTCAAGAACAGCTTCTTCCAAGCAACCATCTGGACCTTGAGCACTACACAACACCAACTATAACCCTACGTCAGCAACTATGATTTACTATGGACTTTGCTTTGGTTGCACTACGGACTTCGGTTTAGTGCAATTATAGTCCGGTTTCCTCATTACTGACTATTAATGTGTTTATTGATTCTTGGATATTTGTTTCCGCATTTTGCAGGAATGGACATGTAAGCTACAACAATTCAATTGGTCAATAGTTGGTACATTTTTACAATTAAACGCTTCCTGGACACTTGAGATTAGTTTATTGTAAAAAAATGAAATGAGGTGCAATGAAATTACTGGTGCACAAGGAGCTGAATGAGTAAACAACAAATCCAATAATTACAGAATTAATACAACAGCCATGCAATAATTACACAATAAATACAACAGCCATGCAATAATGACACATAAATACAACAGCCATGCTATAAAATCGGCACAATGTTGCAAAGAGTTTAGTGCATGCAAACTGAAGCAGTACAAAAAAACAAAAGTGCAGTAATGGAATAAATGAATCAGGTGGCGTTATACGTAAGAGTACATGGCAATGCCACCAGGAAGGGGATGTGAAAGAGCCGACAGCTTCACAAGTCTGATAGCAATGTGGAAGAAGTTGCTCTTAAGGACGTACAGGTTTTCACGCTCTTGCATCTTATTTAATGAATCTGGCATATCTCCAATGAATTTGACCATCTTCTACCCATCCACCATAGAAAGCAACAAAACATTATTCCCTTAGAATCATGTTATCCTTATCAAGTATCTATACACTGCAAATGGCTCGATTGTAATCATGTCTTGTCTTTCCACTGACTGGTTAGCATGCAACAAAAGCTACTCACTCTACCTCGGTACGCGTGACAATGAACTAAACTAAATCCAAAAAAAGCATCATGTGCATAGAACGGAGAACAGTACAGGAACAGGTCTGTCAGCCCGCAATGTCCATGCAGAACATGATACCATGTTAAACTAATCTCCTCTCCCTGCATATAATCCATATCCTTCCATTCCCTGCATATCCATGTGCCTATCTAAAAGCCTCTTAAATACCACTATTGTATCTGCTTCCAGCATCACCGCTGGCAATGTTTCCAGGCACCGACCACTCTCGTGTGAAAATCTTGCCCCACACAACATCTTTAAACTTTGCCCTTTTGACCTTGAAGTGTCTGATGTTTCTACCCAGGGAGAGGTGTTCTGACTGTCTACCCTATCTATGCCTCTCATAATTTTATATACTTCTACAGAGTGATTTAGGCCAGTTGGAAAAATGGGCTGAAAGATGGCAGATGGAGTTTAATGCTGATAAATGTGAGGTGCTACACCTTGGCAGGACAAATCAAAATAGGACGTACATGGTAAACGGTAGGGAATTGAAGAATACAGTTGAACAGAGGGATCTGGGAATAACCGTGCATAGTTCCTTGAAGGTAGAATCTCATATAGATAGGGTGGTAAAGAAAGCTTTTGGTATGCTAGCCTTTATAAATCAGAGCATTGAGTATAAGAAGCTGGGATGTAATGTTAAAATTGTACAAGACGTTGGTGAGACCAAATCTGGAGTATGGTGTACAATTTTGGTCGCCCAATTATAGGAAGGATGTCAACAAAATAGAGAGGGTACAGAGGAGATTTACTAGAATGTTGCCTGGGTTTCAACAGCTAAGTTACAGAGATAGGTTGAATAAGTTAGGTCTTTATTCTCTGGAGCGCAGAAGGTTAAGGGGTGACTTGATAGAGGTCTTTAAAATGATGAGAGGGATAGACAGAGTTAATGTGGACAAGCTTTTCCCTTTGAGAATAGGGAAGATTCAAACAAGAGGACATGACTTTAGAATTAAGGGACAGAGGTTTAGGGGTAACATGAGGGGGAACTTCTTTACTCAGAGAGTGGTAGCGGTGTGGAATGAGCTTCCAGTGGAAGTGGTGGCGGCAGATTCGTTGGTATCATTTAAAAATAAATTGGATAGGCATATGGATGAGAAGGGTATGGAGGGTTATGGTATGAGTGCAGGCAGGTGGGACTAAGGGAAAAAAGTTGTTCGGCACGGACTTGAAGGGCCGAGATGGCCTGTTTCCGTGCTGTAATTGTTATATGGTTATATGGTTATATGGATCTCCCCTTAGCCAATGTTCCAGAGAAAACAAGCTGTTTCATGTGTAGACATCATGGGAAAAGCACTGCTCAAGACAGCAAGAATTTGCAGAGAGTTGTGGATGCAGCCCAGTCCATCACAGCTCCGTTACAAATAACCCTGTGCGTTAGCTGAATGTTTACACCAAAACATTTCAGAATCATTGTTCTTGTTACTTGCACTTGCATGCACAACCTTGCATTACTCCAAATTAAATTCTACCTGCTTTTTTTTGCCACGTTTAAACTGTTCACCTCAACAGATAACGGAATAGCTTGAAAGGGGATACAGAATGCAGAATGCAGTTGTCAGCTTTGTAGTGCATGACAAAGTCCATTGTCCTTAATGGGGTGGAGGTGAATTAGACAGTATCCTAACTTATGGAAGGACCAATCAGAAGCCTGATAATGGAGGGGGAAAAGCTGTCCCTGAGTCTAGTGGTGCACACTTGCAAACTTCTGTACCTTCTGCTGGACCGGAGTGGGGAGGAGGAGGAATGACCGGGGTAGAACAATGCATTGATTGTCTTTGGCTGCTTTCCCAAGGCAGCGTGAAGTGTTGAGGAGTCAATGGTGGGGATTCGGGTGATGTTACTATAAAGGAGCTACTCTTGTTATACAGGTTTCTCACATTTACTTCTCATATTTTACAGTGAGTAGAATTAAGCACTAATGGGCCTTGCGCATGTCTGATTCTGCTCCTTCACAAACACAAGCACCATTATGACTTCTTTCCAATCTTTTGTTACCTTCCCATAGTCCCAACATGATGTTTCTCAGCCCCTCACAAATTATCTCTTTAATCCCTTTTAGAGTTCTGAAAAACATATCAACTATCCCTCGGGATTTATTTGCATCTGAACCTTTTAAGTTGGTTGAGAGCTTCCATCTCATTTAAAACCAAGTCATTGATTTTGCTCTGCCTCTCTCAGCTCAGGGAGGGCTTGCTGCTTAGTGATTTCCTCGTGAAATAATCACTTAGAATATTAACCACATTGTACTAATCCTCAGTTTAGTGCACATTCGCTTCCGAGAGTTGAAATGAATGTACATTGCACAGAACTAAATCTCATTACTTGTAAAGGATTTTAAGAAAATACAGTGTTGTTATTCATATTGCTATGCAGGGATGCCATCATCCATACATTCCTTCGAGACTTACAAGAACAAAAATCAGTAGAGTTCATGGATCATTGATTTCTGGGCAAAATCACAGTTTTATGGTGACTTAATGAATTAAAGATTTTGATTTTGTAAATTTTACTAGCGTTTTGCAGATGTTATCCCACAGTTCCGTTGGGTTCATTTGCTTTAATTCCTTACCTTTATGTCATAGGACCTCATGGTACGGTGTTTCAGCGGTAGAGTTGCTGCCTTTCAGCGCAAACGACCGTGGTTCAATCCTGACTATGGGTGTTTGTACGGAGTTTGTACGGTCTCCGTGACCGCATGGGTTTTCTCCAGGTGCTCTGGTTTCCTCCTACTCTCCAAAGACGCACAGGTTTGTAGATTAACAAGCTTCAGTAAAATTGTAAATTGTCCCTAGTGTGTAGGATAGTGCTCGTGTATGCGGTGATCGCTGGTTGGCACAGACTTGGTGGGCCGAAGGGCCTGTTTCCACGTTACATCTCTGAAGTGTAAAATAAAGCAGCATTTCATGTATCTGTACACTGTGGATAGCTTGATTGTAATCATGTGTAGTCTTTTTGCTGACTGGATAACATGAAACAAAAAAGCTTTTCACTATACCTCAAAATACTTCATAATAACAAACCAATTTTTTGTTTTAGTCCATGATACGGGGTTTCAGGTATTTGGACCCTAACATAGAAAAAACAATACAATGCAGATAGGGTCTGTGCCAATGTATTCTTCCAGATTTAGTTTTCATTATCTATCCAACATTTTTTAATGATCAATGCGACAAAATATGCTTGGTAGATGGTACCTGGAAAAGCAATTGAACTTTCACAACTGACAAGGCTACGGAAAGAGGGTTTGCAAGTGTCATTGACATAGTCATCTTCCCCTTCTCATCATAAAACTATGACCACTAGTTTTAGTCTTCTCTACACTGGAAGAAAGACTGTGACCGTCCAACTTCTCTGGAACATAAAACAGTACAGAAGATAGACACAAAAAGCGGTAGTAACTCAGCGGGTCAGACAGCATCTCTGGAGAAAAGGAATAAGTGACGTTTCGGCTTAAGACCCTTCTTCAGACTGAGAGTCAGGGGAAAGAGATATAGACGGTGATATAGAGAGATAGAAAAAATGAATGAAAGATATGCAAAAAAATTACGATGATAAAGGAAACAGGTCACAGTTAGCTGTGGGCTAGGTGAAAATAAGTTACAGAAAATGAAACTCACCAGGATGACTTTGAAGCTAGTACAACAATTTGGGTGAGGGAGGGTTAGAAAGAAAGGGAATGTAAGAGTTACCTGAAGTTGGAGAAATCAATATTCATACTGCTGGGTATAGGAGTAGGGGATAGAGTCAGTAAAACAGTGCAGCACAGGTACAGGCCCATGCTGACCAAGGTGCCATCCTGAGCCAGTACCATCTGCCTGCATTTACATAGAAACATAGAAACATAGAAAATAGGTGCAGTAGGCCATTCGGCCCTTTGAGCCTGCACCGCCATTCAATGTGATCATGGCTGATCATCCAACTCCGTATCCCGTACCTGCCTTCTCTCCATACCCCCTGATCCCTTTAGCCACAAGTGCCACATCTAATGCCCTCTTAAATATAGCCAATGAACTGGCCTCAACTACCTTCTGTGGCAGAGAATTCCAGAGACTCACCACTCTCTGTGTAAAGAATGTTTTCCTCATTTCGGTCCTAAAGGAATTCCCCCTTATCCTTAGACTGTGACCCCTTGTTCTGGACTCCCCCAACATCGGGAACAATCTTCCAGCATCTAGCTTGTCCAACCCCTTAAGAATTTTGTAAGTTTCTATAAGATCCCCCCTGAATCTTCTAAATTCCAGCGAGTACAAGCCGAGTCTATCCAATCTTTCCTCATATGAAAGTCCTGACATCCCAGGAATCAGTCTGGTGAATCTTCTCTGTACCCCCTCTATGGCAAGGATGTCTTTCCTCAGATTTGGAGACCAAAACTGTACACAATACTCCAGGTGTGGCCTCACCAAAACCCTGTACAACTGCAGTAGAACCTCCCTGCTCCTATACTCAAATCCTTTCGCTATGAATGCTAACATACCATTTGCTTTCTTCACTGCCTGCTGCACCTGCATGCCTACTTTTAATGACTGGTGTACCATGACACCCAGGTCTCGTTGCATCTCCCCCTTTCCTAATCTGCCACCATTCAGATAATAGTCTACCCTCATGTTTTTGCCACCAAAGTGGATAACCTCACAATTATTCACAATATACTGCATCTGCCATGCATCTGCCCATTCACTCAGCCTATCCAAATCACCCTGCAGCCTCCAAGCATCCTCCTCACACCTAACTATACCCCCCAGCTTGGTAATATCTGCAAATTTGGAGATGTTGCATTGAATTCCCTCGTCCAAATCATTAATGTATATTGTAAATAGCTGGGGTCCCAGCACTGAGCCTTGCGGCACCCCACTAGTCACTGCCTGCCATTCTGAAAAGGACCCGTTTACTCCTACCCTTTGCCTCCTGTCTGCTAGCCAGTTCTCTATCCACATCAATACTGAACCCCCAATACCGTGTGCTTTAAGCTTGTATGCTAATCTCTTATGCGGGACCTTGTCAAAAGCCTTCTGAAAGTCTAGATATAACACATCCACTGGTTCTCCCTTATCCATTCTACTAGTTACATCCTCGAAAAATTCTATCAGATTTGTCAGACATGATTTACCTTTCGTAAATCCATGTTGACTTTGTCCAATGATTTCACCACTTTCCAAATGCGCTGCTATCCCATCTTTAATAACTGACTCTAGCAGTTTCCCCACTACCGATGTTAGACTAACTGGTCTGTAATTCCCCGCTTTCTCTCTCCCTCCTTTTTTAAAAAGTGGGGTTACATTAGCTACCCTCCAATCCTCAGGAACTACTCCAGAATCTAAGGAATTTTGAAAAATGATCACTAATGCATCCACTATTTCTGTGGCTACCTCCTTGAGTACTCTGGGATGCAGACTATCTGGCCCTGGGGATTTATCGGCCTTCAATCCGTTCAATTTACCCAACACCACCTCCCGGCTAACCTGGATTTCACTCAGTTCCTCCATCTTATTTGACCCCCGTTCCACTGCTATTTCCGGCGGATTATTTATGTCTTCCTTAGTGAAGACAGAACCAAAGTAGTTATTCAATTGGTCTGCCATGTCCTTGTTCCCCATGATCAATTCACCTGTTTCTGACTGCAAGGGACCAACATTTGTTTTAACTAGTCTCTTTCTCTTCACATATCTATAAAAACTTTTGCAGTCAGTTTTTATGTTCCCTGCCAGTTTCCTTTCATAATCTATTTTCCCTTTCCTAATTAAGCCCTTTGTCCTCCTCTGCTGCATTCAGAATTTCTCCCACTCCTCCGGTAGGCTGCTTTTTCTGGCAAATTTGTATGCCTCATCTTTTGTTTTTATACTATCCCTGATTTCCCTTGTTATCCATGGATGCACCACCTTCCCCGATTTATTCTTTTGCCAAACTGGTATGAACAACTTTTGTACTTCATCCATGCAGTCTTTAAATACCTTCCATTGCACATCCACTGTCAACCCTTTAAGAATCACCTGCCAGTCTATCTTGGCCAATTCACATCTCATACCTTCAAAGTTACCTTTGTTCAAGTTCAGAACCCTTGTTTCTGACTTAATTTTGTCACTCTCCATCCTAATGAAGAACTCAATCATATTATGGTCACTCTTGCCCAAGGGGCCACGCACAACAAGACTGCTAACTAACCCTTCCTCATTACTCAATACCCAGTCTAGAATAGCCTGCTCTCTCGTTGGTTCCTCCACATGTTGGTTGAGAAAACTATCCCGCATACATTCCAGGAAATCCTCTTCCTCAGCACCCCTGCCAATTTGATTCACCCAATCTACATGCAGATTGAAGTCACCCATTATAACTGTGTTACCCTTGTTGCACGCATTTCTAATTTCCTGTTTGATGCCATCACCAACTCCAATACTACTGTTAGGTGGCCTGTACACAGCTCCCACTAGCGTTTTCTGCCCCTTAGAGTTTCGCAGCTCTACCCATATCGATTCCACATCCTCCATGCTAATGTCCTTCCTTTCTATTGCATTAATCTCCTCTCTCACCAGCAACGCTACCCCACCTCCTTTTCCTTTTCATCTATCCCTCCTGAATATTGAATATCCCTGGATGTTCAGCTCCCAGCCTTGGTCATCCTGGAGCCATGTCTCCGTGATCCCAACTATAGCATAGTCATTAATCGCTATCTGCACCTGCAACTCATCCACCTTATTACGAATGCTCCTCGCATTGAGACACAAAGCCTTCAGGCTTGTTTTTACAACACTCTTACTCCTTATACAATTATGTTGACAAGTGGCCCCTTTCACATCGATCCCTATTACACTTGGCCATACTCTCCTATCCCTTTGTGAGCTTTCTTTCCCGTTAATTCTGGGGTCATTAACCATCCCTTTAGACTCTTTGCCTTTAACTCCGTTCTCGATTATCCCATTTGACACCCCACGCCCCTTATTCAGTTTAAAACCATCCGTGTAGCAGTGGCAAACCTGCCGGCCAAAATGCTGGTCCCCCACCTGTTAAGATGCAATCCGTCCCTTTTGTACAGTTCCCCCTTACTCCAAAACAGATCCCAGTGATCTAAGAATCTAAATCCCTGCCCCCTGCACCAGTTCCTCAGCCACACATTCAGGTCCCGTATCTCCCTGTTCCTGCTCTCGCCAGCACGAGGAACTGGAAGCAAACCGGAGATAACAACCCTGGAAGTCCTGCTTTTCAGCATTTTTCCAAGCTCTCTGAAGTCCCGCTGCAAAATATTCATCCCCTTCTTTCCAACATCATTTGTGCCAGGCACGTGCCGTCAGGGTAGGCAAGGTAGGCACTGCCTACCCTGACTAAAATTATGATATGGGAATTATTAAATATAAATAGTAAAGGCATGGGAGAATTATGCCTATGTAAGAGACTGATCTCTTAGGTAGGCATAATTCCCTGTGCCTTTCACCCGCAGCGCTTGTAACACGGGAAGCTCTGTGCCGCCCCCGTGCCGTCAGCGCTGCCTGAAGCCGTCAATTTTAATCGGGGCTGAAGGCAGCAGAAATCCTGCCTTTGTAGCACTGCGCATGCGCAACATCATTCTGCGCATGCGCATCAGTCTACCGCGCATGCGCAGCGCAAGTTTATTGTGTCCCAATGATATGGTAAGTACATTTTGTGATTTATTTTTTTTAATACCGTATTTGCCGGGGTGTGGGAGTGGGGAGAGAGCTCCTTTCACAGCGTGTGGGGAGTCTGGCCCGGGGTAACGTTGCGGGGAGGGCACAAATGTTATGAATGAGGGGTCGGGGGCATCCACTTGCGACGTTCCTTGCAAGGGGGCATGAAATGACGCTGCTCCGAGGCCGGGGGGCGGGTGGGGGGGAGAGAGAGAGAGAAGTAGCTCGAGCGGCCGCCGGGCCGGACAGCGGAACCTGCCGCCACCTTAGCTCCAGAACCACCCGCCCACCTCTGGCAGCTCTCCATCTAAAAACCTCTCTCCTGCCACTCGCTGGCCTCACTCATGTCCTTAAATTCCAACAGCGCGATTGAGGTTACTCGGCTGTGGGAATTTAAGAATTTGCAGGAAGCCGCTGACATGAGTGAAGTCGGCGAACGGCAGGTGACAGGTGTTCAGACAGAGAGCACTGCCAAAGGTGAGCGGGCCGGCAGAAGGCGCTGAAGTGGTGGCCAGTTCAGCGGTGGCCACTCTCCGAGCTGCTTCTATCCCCAGCTACAGTCCGTGGCTTCGCACCCGGAGAGCTGCGGCAGCGGTGAGGCAGTGAAGATTCAGCACTTTGTGATAAGTCACTGTTTTTATTTATTTATTTATTTAACGGGGAGAACAATCTGCGCATGCGCGGTTTACATTTTTTTAAAAGCGGACTGAGTGCCTACCCAGAGTAATTACTCACGGCACGTGCCTGATTTGTGCCAACATGCACGACCACTTCCGGCTGTTCACCTTCGCCCTTAAGGATTGTCTGCACTCTGTCCGTAACATCCTGGATCCTGGCACCAGGAAGGCAGCACACCATCCTGGAATCCCGTCTGTTGCCGCAAAAACCCCTGTCCGTACCTCTCACAATGGAGTCTCCAACTACAATGGCGTTGCCCGACTTTGGCCTCTTTGGTTTTGGCTCATCAGCCCTTTTTGTTTTGCAAGCCAGTCCGCCGCTCAGTGAGATACCGTCTTCTGTCCCAGCAGCTTCCACGTGGGTGAACCTGTTCACAAGAGGTACAACACCCGGGGACCTTTGCATTCCATGTTTTCCTCCCTTTCTCACCGTCACCCACCTTCTCTCTTCTAGTGCCTTGGGTGTAACGATCTTACTGAAGGACTTGTCGAGGAACGACTCAGTTTCTCGGATGAACCTGAGGTCATCCATTTGTTTCTCCAGTTCCCCAACACGGTCCTTCAGGAGCTGTACCTATATGCACTTCTCACATTTGTAGCATCCAGAGGCACCAGCAGTGTCCTTGACCTCCCACATACTGCAAGCATCACACTGCATCAGCTTGCTTGACATCTCCTTCTTTTGCCTCGGTCTCTCCCTATCCAGTGTTTTGCGCAGCCTCCTCTCCGAAGACTCTCGAGCCAAAGACTCACACTTTACTCACAGGGCACTTCCCTCACTGCCGCTCCCCAAGAGCTGCCTCGCTTATATTGACTGTTCAATTGCCTAATTTACAAACCAAAGTCCTCAGTTTTCAATTGTTTTCCCCCTCTGACTCACTGAGAACTCTCCTCCCACTTGGGCTAGAGCCAATCAGTGCTTTCACTGATTCCTCTTTGACACATATTCCTCTAAATCTTTCGTGTTCACAAACCTAGTCCAAATGCTTTGTAATTATGCCCACCTCTACCAATTCCTCTGACAGCTCATTCCATATATTTACCATCCTCGATGTCAACAATTTGCCTCTTAGGTCCCTTTCAAATCTTTCCCCTCTCACCTTAGACCCAAGCTCTCTAGTTTTAGACTCTCATTCCCTGGAAGAAAAACAATGATCATCTTTTCTTGAACAGTACAGCACAGGCAGACAGACTGTCTGAAGAAGAGTCCGAACCCGAAACGTGACCTATCCATGTTCTCCAGAAATGCTACCTGACTTGCTGAGTTGCTCCAGCACTGTGCCATATATTGTAAATCAGTATCTGCATGTCATTGTTTCTACAGTATAGCACAGGAACAGACCCTTCAGCCCACAATGCCAGCTGCCCATTATGCCAATTTAAACTGCACATTATACTACACAGGGGCTATATCTCTCCACTCCCTTGCTTGTGCATGTGCCCATCTAAATGTGTCTTAGATCTTAGAAATGTTTCTTAGAAATGGCTGTTAGACCTGTTTCCCCCACTTTCCCTTCCAGCATACTGACATCCCAAATAAGTTAAACGCCATTATTTTGTTTTCCGTCCACATGACGTGTGTTTATTAATCGTGCATATTGGCACCTCTTCATCTCCAGAATAGTTTAGAGATGCAGCAAGGAAACAGGCCCTTTGGCCCACCGGGTCCGCGCCAACCAGCGATCACCCGTACACTGTAGTTCTAGCCTATGCAGTAGGAACAATTCGCAGAAGCCAATTAGCCTACAAACCTGTACGTCTTTGGAACGTTTAAGGAAACCGGAGCACCTGGAGAAAACCCACATGGTCACAGGGAGAACGCACAAACTCCGTACAGACAGCACTCGTAGTGAGGATCGAACCCAGGTCTCTGGTGCTGCAAGGCAACACTTCTACTGGTGCGCCACAGTGCCACCCCCTTACAAAAGAAGCATTGGACCTTACAGCTATGCCCCTTATAATTTTATAAACCTGAAATGGTCCTGACTTCCCATCTACCTCAGGAGACCTTTGAAATACCGTCAATCAGTCATTATTGGACTTCAACGTTATATCTTTCCAACGTTACTTCTTTATGCTTTATCTGTGCACTGAGTGGATCGCTTGATTGCATTCATATACAGTTTTCTTTGACTGGATAGCACGCAAACAAAGGGTATTCACTGTACCTCGGTATACATTGCAAACTTTGCTCCAATGAAAACAGTCCCTTCCTATCTAGCTTCTTTTTAAAACCCAAGCTTGCCAAAAACGATATCATCTTTGTCAACCTTTTGGGGCTAAATTAAATGATTGTCCCCTAACTGTACATGATCCATATCCCTCCATTCCCTACATACCCAAAAGTCTCTTAAATGCCACTATCCTTTCTGCAGTAAGCAGACGGCTGCAAGAGGCAGTGCACTGCCTCAATGGTGGAGTGGGCCGCTTGTGGCCCTGCAGCAGCCTCGGGCTCGGCTGGACCTGGCGCATGGACCCAATTGCGACCTGCAGCTGCACTCAGCGGTGGAGCAGCGGCGAGGACACCAACTGCCACGCTTGACCAGGCTGACCCTGCAACACTGCCAGAACAACGGGCCTTCATGGTCAGGTCAAGAACCCTGTACGTACAATAACTGGGACCTAATGGTGCCTAAGACTCTGCACACTGTCTCAGTATAATACTTGCATGCACTGTTCCTGCATATGAGATGATTATCTAAGATGTATTTAAGTGCTTATGTAGGAATACTCTACCTAGGGTTATGAAAGACGCCCACTCAGTTGACAATTTTAAACAACAGCTAAAAACTTATCATTTCAATCAAGCTTTTAGCTGATTTTACTCTGTATTTGACCTCACAGTTTTTGTTTTTTGTCCTTTTACATTCTCAATTTTACATTTTAAATATTTTTATAAATCTTTGCTTTTTATGATATTAACTGCCTACGACCTTACTGTTTTAAATTGTATTTTTGCTGAGACTTGTGTTTTTGTGGAAATCACTTTGGGTTGCATTCAATTGTATGAAAAGTGCTTTCCAAATAAAGTTATTATTATTATTAAAGTTATTATTATTAACTGTTCACAAAAATGAATTTCACTGTACCTCAGTACATGTGATAAATAAAGTACCATTGAAACTTCATCACCACCCCTACGTTTCAGGGACCAATGGCTATTTGTGCAAAAAAAAATTGCCTCTCTCTTCTCCATTAAACGTTGCCTCTCTCACCCATGCCTTTTGACACTTCTACACTGGGAGAAAGGTTCTAACTGTCTACCCTATCTTTGCCAATCATACTTTATAAATTTCGATCCTCAACTTCCAGCGTTCCAGAAAAAGCAATCCAAATTTGTCCAACCTCTCCTTTTAGCTAATATACACTAATCCAAACAATATTTTGGTAGACTTCTATAGCTTCTCCAAATCCTTTTTGTTCATGAACCTGTCCAAATGTCTTCTAATTGTACAAGCTTCTACCAATTTCTCTTCTCGTGCTATATATTTACCACCCTCCCAGCCAAAATGTTGCATCTCAGGCCCCTTCCAAACCCTCCACATCCTTCCTGTACTGGTATGATCAGAACTGCACACAATACAGTAAATGCCACCTAACCAAAATCCTGTAAAGCTGCCACGTTCCTGACTCTTCTGCTCAATGCCCCAGCCGATGAAGGCAAGCATGTCATACGCTTTCTTTACCACGCTATCCACTTGTGTTGTCACTTCCTGGGAACTATCGACTTGGAAACCAAAAACCAAGAAAGAAAAAAAAAACTGCAGATACTCTGACCATCATTTGTCTGTTATCCAGGCTTTGGAAATTGAGCCAAGGTATTGGAGGATATCTTATGTTTCACCATTGTTTCAAAAGGGAGGAATGGATAAATTGAGCAATTACAGGCCAGTTAATTTATCTGTAGTGGGTGGAAAATTGTTGCAATCAATTCTGAGGGGGAGGACGAGTCTCCATTTGAAAGGTGCACATATTAATCATGGGCAGGCAGCGTGGATTTGTGAAGGGAAGTTTGTTCGCAATTCAATTAATTTAATGTTTTGAGGAGATGCCTCGTAGGGTCAATGAAAGTGATGGGTTTGGCCAGATGCCATATGGCAGACTGATCAAAATAGGTAAAGTCCTTGGAATTTAAGGAAGATCTGAAAATTGTTTCATTGGCGGGAAGCCAATTGTTTCATGACTGACTGCGGTTTTATTGATGGCTGACAGCTTCAACTTTCACTCAGACAGAAAATTGTACCACGTGGGTTCCGGTTACAGAC
This sequence comes from Raja brachyura, assembly GCA_963514005.1. The sequence goes on along the minus strand of OY740782.1, from coordinate 114,479,011 downwards.
CTCCCAGTTCGGACCCGACCAGGATTTCAGGAACCCACATTCAATCCACCGCTTCTCGCAACAGTTCTCCTTCCGTGCCCTGCGTTCCACACTGGCTGCCATACGCCAGCACCAACAGGGCCTCGCTCTGACTCTCCCGTAGCTCCGGGCCTCACTCACCCAGACAACCCGGACTCCCTAATGATTTTACTGTGACTGTTCCCAGCAAGGCTGAATATCAGTCCTTGTTTTTCTTAAAACGTATTCATACTTGAGACGTAAATGTAGGCAGCAGAATGAGGAAGTTTGCCAGCACAAGATGAATCGGCTACGTGTTTGATGGCAAGAAGGAATGCTTTGGACACCAAGACAAGGCAGCACGGTGGTGCAGCGGTAGAGTTGCTGCCTTACAGCGCCAGAGACCCACGTACGATCCTGACTACAGGTGCTGTCTGTACAGGGATTGTACGTTCTCCCTATGACCACGCGGGTTGCCTCTGGGTGCTCTGGTTTCTTCCCACACTTCAAGGACCAGCAGGTTAACTGGCTTCAGGAAAAAAAAAGAAAATTGTCCCCAGTGCGTTGGACAGTGCCAGTGTACTGGATGACCGCTCGTCACCAAAGAATCAGAGCGCCAAAGCGCCTGTTTCCATGCTGTATCTCTAAAACTGAACAAGTGGGTGCCTGATGGTCAGGGTGAACATGATTGGCCAAAGGGTCTGTATCCATGCTATAAGACTCTGTGACTGTGATATTGTGACGTGGAGAGGAAAAGGAATCTTGGGTGTATGTTGACAGATCCTTAATGGTTGGAGGTCATACACAATGTTTTTGTATACGTGACACAGTGGCATAACTGGTAGAGCCTCTGCATCACAGTGACAGAGAAGCAGGCTCGATCCTGACCTCAGCCGCTGTCAATGTGGAGTACGCATGTTCTCCCTGTCACCGCATAAGTTTCCTCTGGTTTCCTCCCGCATCTCATAGAAGTGCGAGTTTGTAGGTTAATTGGACCTCTATAAAATTGCCACTAGTGATGGTCGTGGATGAGAAAGAGGACTAGTGTGAACGAGTGATCAATGGTTGGTGTGGACACGGTGGGCCAAAGGGCCTATTTCCATGCAATATCTCGAAAATATGTCTTTAAGACATTGAATATAACATCAGGGAGGCTATGCTTGAAGAATGTACAACCTTTCTTAGACCACAACTTTTACTTTTGTTTATTTAGAGAGACAGCATGGAAACATCCCCTTTGCCCCATCAAATCCACATCGCTCACAACCTCATTTTCCACTGGTTTATTGCCTTGCTCTCCGTAACTCTGTGTGGCATGTTTTCCAGGTTTCTACCACTCTTTTCATTGACCTTATGCCTCCAGGGTGTTTTTCAGTGAACACACTGAGTAATTTCAGTCTGCTAATGCTGGCCATTATACCTCACAGTAACGAAAAGAAAAGACACAGAGTGCTGGAGTAACTCAGCGGCTCAAACAGCATCTCTGGAGAACATGGTTTCGGGTTGGAACCCTTCTTAATTTTAAAGAAAGCTTCCGACTCAAAATTCACATTCTCCAGGGGTGCTGCCTGGCCTGCTGAGTAACTCCTGCACTGTGTCCACTTTTAGGAAACCAGCATCTGCAGTTCCTTGTAAATTCACATTGAAGTAACATTCATTGTCCTTGTTGGCTGATTTTATTTTCTGATCATCCCTGTGAGCAACCTTATATTAGTTTTACATAATACACCATAATATAAATATGGACACAAGGAACTCCAGATGCAGTTTTTAAAAAGATATAAATGTAAGTGTTTTGCCTATAATATTTCCATTGAAATAACCGCATATAGTCCATTAAATGTTTCTAATAGAAAATAAATGTATTTTATGTTTCTTCCTAAATCAACTTAGTTACTCGTTTTCATAGCCACTCTCTTGCACAAAAGTGTTTATGCAACACTAACAACAAAATATCCTGCCATTACCTGCCAGACTTCATCCTGCCTCTTCTCTCTTCCAGTTTTCTCCTATTCCTTCCACCCCTACAATCAGCCTTGAGAAGGATTTTCACATGAAACATCATCTATCCATGTTCTCCAGAGATGCTGCCTCACCTGCTGCGTTACTCCAGCATTTAGTATCCTTTAGAGCATTTACCAGCATCTGCAGTTCCTTCTTTCTACATCGCTTGAATGAACATCACTTTACCTTGCACTAAACGTTATTCCCTTCATCCTGTATCTGTACACTGTGGACGGCTCAATTGTAATCACGTATAGTCCTTTCACTGACTAGATGGCACGCAACAAAAAAAGCTTTACACTGTACCTCGGTACACGTGACAATAATAAACTAAACTAAAAAATACCTAATGTGATCAGTGAAACTCAGGAAATAAATAAATGCACAAAGTGCTGGAGTAACTTTGCGGGTCAGGTAGCATCTCTGGAGAAAATGGATGGGTGACAAAGGGTCCTGACCCAAAATGTCACCTATCCTTTTTTGCTGAGGAGATGCTGCCCATTAAGTTACTCCAGAACTTTGTGTCTATCAGTGAAGCTTTGGGCAGGCAAGAACTGCCAAAAGGGCCCTGAAGAGTCTGAAGAAGGTTCCTGACCTGAAACATAACCTACCCATGTTCTCCAGGGTTGCTGCCAGACCTGCTGAAGTACTCCAGCACTTTTATTTTGCCCAAAAAAGATATCCCTTCAGAAGATGGCTTGCCAAGCCATTCAAATATGCATCTTCAAGAAACCATGGAAGCTTTCAAGTATTTTTTAAGGCAAGGGAGCATATATTCTTGACAAGCAAATGGGTGAAAGACTACAGTGGGTAGAAGGGAATGCAGAGTTGAGATTGCAATGATATCAGTGATGTTTTATTGAATAGCAACAAAAGCTCAAGGAACTAAGTGCCAACTCCTCCTAATTCATATCCTCAACTGCAAACTGTTTTAATAAGAATTATATTTCAGTTCTAATACCTGTTCTCTGTAGAGCACTGTAGGCATTCAAACAGCATCTCAAGGACTGCAGTGTTTCATGTATGCAACTCACAACTCATCACCTTTCTATTTCCCTCCACAGATGCTGCCTGACCCGCTGAGTTCCTCCAGCACTTTGAGTGTTGCTCAAGATTCCGGCATCTGCAGTTTCTTATATCCCTATTCTTCATATGTTCTGTTCACAAGGTTACACATTTTGTTACTTGCATTGTTGTCATGTATATTTGATTGAGACAAATTCCCAGGGCAACAAGCAGAGTGCAGTGGGAATCTGGATGACCGTGTTGTGTCATTCTATTAACTACACTGAAATAATTTTTTGTATTTTTATTAGCTATTCTACTTTACTCTCTCCAATTTTGCTGCCCCTATATATTCTGGCCAGTCTTTGATGTGACTGAGGAAAGACTACAGATGCCAATGATTTTGGCGGGTGCAATGCAAATGTTCAATGAAAAAGTCTCTCTGCCTGGAATCTGTAATCTCAATATTGCTCATTTTATGTCAAAGTGATGCGATGGTAAATCTTTTTACACCAGTCACATAATTACATCCAGAAAGAAATAAGTCAATATTTGCAACATATCTGTGCTTATTAAAGGTTATTCATAAACAAATAAATACGATTCTTATCATCAAGGCTCTGTTTCGTAACAATGCTGGATTGATCCTGTCTCGTAGATAACTGGATATATCTTAAAAGTCTTGGCCAGGCGGATTTACAAATTATATTTGAGTTACTTATGTTTTGACCAAATTGTAAATAAAGCTTTCAATCTGACACTCCATTACGATGTCTCTATCTTGGCAAAGATCAGTTTCAATTCTTCAATTAACTTGGTAAATATTAGTGGGCTTAAAGATTGACATGGCAATACATGGAAAGAACTTGCATTTTATCTTGAACTAACATATCCTCATAACATCTACTCACATACTTCATTTGATGCTCCCTAGGTGACATCCTTTACATCAGTGAGACTAGATGGCCATTTCACCACACACTTGCACTCGATCCATCAAGGCCTGCTGGATCTCCCGGTTGCTAACCATTTTAACTCTCCTTCCCATCTCCATGCCAAACTTTCTGTCTAGGGTCTCCTTCACTGCCAGAGTGAGGCCACACACAAACTCGACGATCAGCACCTATATTCCACTTGGGTAGCTTACCACATAAACAGTGAGAACATTGATGTCTCCAATTTTAGTTAGCACCCTTCCCTTTCTCCCTTCCCGCTCCCTCACTCCCATTTTACCCATTATCCTGTCATCCCACACTCCAAAGACGTACAGGTTTGTAGGTTAATTTGGCTTTGGTTGAAAAAAATGTAATTGTCCCTAGTGTGTATGATCGCTGTTCGATGCGGACTTGTTTAGTTAAAGTGCCTGTTTCTATGCTGTATCTCTAAACTAAAACTAAACTTGAGGGCTTGAGTTATCAGGAGAAGCTGGATAGGGTAGAAACATAGAAACATAGATACATAGAAAATAGGTGCAGGAGTAGGCCATTCGGCCCTTCGAGCCTGCACCGCCATTCAATGTGATCATGGCTGATCATCCAACTCAGTATCCCGTACCTGCCTTCTCTCCATACCCCCTGATCCCTTTAGCCACAAGTGCCACATCTAACGCCCTCTTAAATATAGCCAATGAACTGGCCTCAACTACCTTCTGTGGCAGAGAATTCCAGAGACTCACCACTCTCTGTGTAAAGAATGTTTTCCTCATTTCGGTCCTAAAGGAATTCCCCCTTATCCTTAGACTGTGACCCCTTGTTCTGGACTCCCCCAACATCGGGAACAATCTTCCAGCATCTAGCTTGTCCAACCCCTTAAGAATTTTGTAGGTTTCTATAAGATCCCCCCTCAATCTTCTAAATTCCATCGAGTACAAACCGAGTCTATCCAATCTTTCCTCATATGAAAGTCCTGACATCCCAGGAATCAGTCTGGTACATCCCAGGAATCAGTCTGGTAGAGGAACAATTTTATAGAGTTTTTTTTCCCTGGAGTGCAAAAGGCTGGGGGTAAATTTATAGGCATTAAAGGGACCCGAGGGGCAATAGCATCACACAGGGGGTGGTGCATTTATAGAACGAGCTGCCAGAGGAAGCTGGAAAGATGGGTAACATAGCCATATTTACAAGATAGTTATAAAGGTACACGGATAGGAATATTGGACAAATGCAAGAGCATAGGACTAGCTCAGCTATAAAATCTGGTTGGCATTGACAAGCTGGGCCAAAGAGCTTGTTTCTGTACTGTACGACTCTGGGACATCACAATATTAGTCAATATTCTTAAACAGCACCCCCTAAATGTGCAGCCTGCCATGATAGAAGAGATAGACACAAAATGGTGAAGCAACTGAATAGATCAGGCTACATCTCTGGAGAAAATGGATAGGTGATGTTTTGGATCAGTGGTCAAGACCCTTCCTCAGACTGATTGTTTGGGGAGGGGGGTCATGGGTCGGGGAAACAGGAAGCAAGAAGCAAGAATAACCTTGGATTAATCAGGGCCGGCAAATAAATGACCTCAGGCAGGAAGGTTCCCTCGTGGACTGATTGCTGGCTAGAGACAGTGTGATCACAAGAGGTATATGTTGTTGTTCACCGTGGAACAGATTAACTGTGGAGAAAGTGGGGCAAAGGGGGGGAGGAGGGAGGGAGGAAGGTGAATGTACGTAGAAGTTACCTAAATCTAGACAATGCAACGTTCATGTCGCTAGGGTGTAAGGTACCCAAGCAAAATACGAGATGTTGTTCCTCCAATTTGCATGTGGTCTCACACTGACAATGGAGGATGCCCAGGACAGAAAGGTCAGTGTGGGAATGGGAAAGGGAGTTAAACTGTTTAGCAACCTGGAGATCCAGTATGCCTTGGATAGAATCTCCCAAACTCTCTACCTCTACCATATCAAAGGTTGGCAGCAGATGGTTGGGATTGTTGTTGTCTACAAGTCTCTCTAATGTTGTTGACTACCCTGACATGGAAGGATCACCATTCCTTCATTGTCCCTGGAGTCTAAATCTTGGAATCTCAAGATATGGTAGGACCATTCTTTCATACTCGCAGCAGCAAGACTACAGCATTTCAACACCACCATTCACCACCATCTTCCCAATAGCAACTCTAGAATGGGCAATGAAATCTAGCCTTGTAGAAACAAGGAACTGCTGGTTTATACCAAAAAGAGACACAAAGTGCTGGAGTAACTCAGCGGGTCAGGCAGCATCTCTGGAGAACATGGATAGAGTGACATTTCAGTTTGGGACCTTTCTCCAGAGATGCTGCCTGACCTGCTGAGTTACTCCAGTACTTTATGTCTACATGAGTCCTGCACATGCTGTCCACATCCCATGACCTAAATAACAGACAAACCCGTAGATATAGTCAACAAGAACAGTAATAAAGAAAAATCCTAGCTAATCTACTGCTTCCGGGAAGAATATTGGCTAGGATATCTGGAAAATGCATCCTTTTCAAAAAGTCAAATTATTTTTTTTTTTAAAACATAGACTGCAAACATTATATGCACAGAAAGATTGACACTTTCTGATAAAACACTGCTCCTCAGTGTTGCTTTTGTAATGTCACCCTAAATTATTTCCTAAACTACTAGAAAGAGGCTTAAATCCACAATTATGTGAATCGAAGAAAGGAGTGCTATCAAGCCACTCTTGACACTCAACAATAAAGGGTAGGTTGCACTATGGTCAGAGACCCAGGTTTGATCCTGCCTACGGATGCTGTCTGTTTGAAGTCTGTACGTTCTCTCTGTGGACTGCGTAGGTGCCCTCCAGGTGATCAGGTTTCCTCCCACATCCCAAAGGCATGCAGGGTTGTAGGTTAATTGGCTTCTGTAAATTATCCCTAGTGTGTAAGACATAGAACTAGTGTACGGGCGGTCACTGGTCGGCGTGGGCTCAGCGGGCCGAAGGGCCTGTTTCAACGCTGTATCTATAAACTAGACTAAATGAAGCTTGAGGTATATCCTGAAGTGCCATGCTCTCACCAAACAAGTATTATCTACATTTGGAATTCATGTTAGGAGTCCATCACCGGCTTAATGATACAGTGTGGGAAATCTGAGAGGTTTACATTGGAAAGTACATTAATCAGTCAACCATTCTAAATTGGTATAAGAATGACCCAAAATAGAAACTTTGGTTCACATACAGTATCTTGGACCCATTTATCAAGTGATACCTTAGAAGAATAAGGCATGGAAAAGTGCACAAAAATCCAGACTAATCTTCAAGAGTCAGTACATTTTAGACTTGTACCCCAGTGATCACCACGTACACCAACACTATCCTACACACTAGGGAAAATTTTACAACTTACCGAAGCCAATTAACTGGGGACGACTGGGCTAACATATGATGAGCGTTTGCTGGCACTGGACCTGTACTCGCTGCAGTTTAGAAGGGTGAGGGAGACCTCATTGAATGTTACCGTATGGGGAAAGGACTGGATAGAGTGGATGTGGAGAGGATTTTTCCACTAATGGGAGAGTCTAGGAACCAGAGGCCATAGCCTCAGAAGAAAAGATGTACCTTTAGAAAGGAGATAAGGAGAAATTTATGTTGTCAGAGGGTGGCAAAACTGTGGAATTCATTGCCACAAAAGGGTGTGGAAACCACATCAATTGATATTTTTATGGCAGAGATTGTCAGATTTTTGATTAGTATGGGTGCCAGGGGTTATGGGGAGAAGGCAGGAGAATGGGGTTGAGAGGGAAAGATAGATCAGCCATGACAGAATGGCGGAGTAAACTTGATGGGCAAAATGGCCTAATTCTGCTCCTATAACTTATGAACTAACAAACCTGTACGTCTTTGGAGTGTATGAGGAAACCAGAAAAGAACGGAGAAAACTCATGGGGGATCATACAAAATATGTACAGACAGCACCCGTAGTCAGGATCGCACCCAGGACTCTGGCGCTGTAAAGCAGCAACTCTACCTCTGCATCACTGTGCTGCCCCAAATTCATTTTGTGAAACGAAACACGAGATCTCACTGCGTTGAATGCTGCGACTTATCAGTTTGTGATATTCGCAAGAAATATCAATGTTTTGGTCTCGAGGGAAAAAGAGGTTAAAGCCAAGACCAGATCAGCCATGACCTTATTGAATGGTGACCAAACTACAGAGACCTTACGGCCTACTTCTACTCCCACCTTATGTAATAAGTTTATGTTTCTGAAGCAAGGACTTTAGTTTCTTAGACACCTTCACCATTCTCTGATCCGTCCTCTAGATTCTGATGAAAGGCTTGGATAGAGTGGATGTGGAGAGGATGTTTTGCAGCAGTGGGAGAGTCTGGACCCGGAGGGCACAGCCTCAGAATAATAGGACGTAGCTTTAGGATGGTGATGAAGAGGAATTTCTTTAGCCAGAGGGTGCTGAATCTGTGGAATTCATTGCCACAGGCGGTAGTGGAGGCCAAGTCATTGGGTATTTATAAAGCAGAGATCGATGGGTTCTTGATTAATAAGAGCGTCAAAGTTTACGGGAAGAAGGCAGGAGAATGGGAAAAATAGAGTTGAATGGGAAAATAAATGAGCCTTATTCGAATGGCAGAGCTGAGCTGACTCAATGGGCTGAATGGCCGAATTCTGCTCCTATTACTTGTGTCACTGACAAGGCTGCCACTTAAGGCTCAACCCTACGGTTGATTAAACCTTTGAAAGGAGTGGACCCACTTTGCTGCGGTGTGTCTCTTCTGAAGTAACCAGTGCTACCTCTGATGATACGCCCACTACAGAAATGGGGAACTTGAATTCGAGTTCTTCTCGTTAAGTCCTTCCATTATGCAGCTAGTTAATGTAATGCGGCAATGGTTTACTCCAAAGGATCACAGTGGCGCAGCTGCTGCCTCACAGGTGCCAGAGACCCAGCACCCGTAGTTGATCCTGACTGCGGGTGCTGTCTGTACGCAGTTTATACATCCTCCCTGTGACTGCTTGGGTTTCCTCTGGGTGCTCTGGCTTCCTCCCACACTCCAAAGATATCTAGGTTTGTAGGTCCCACTCTCAGTCTGAAGAAGGGTCTCGACCCAAAACATCACCTATTCCTTTTCTCCATAGATGCTGCCTGACCTGCCGAGTTACTCCAGTGTTTTGTGTCTACCTTCAGATCTGTAAGTTAATTGGCTTAGACAAATTGTCCCTATTGTGTACAATAGAACTAGTGCACAGGAGATCATTGATCAGCGTGGACTTGGTGGGCCGAAAGGCCTGTTACCCTGCTATATCGCCAAACTAAACTAATCTCAGCTCTTCCAATTTTTTCAGGAAACTAACACTTATACTGAAGTCCCGAGGAAGGGTCCCGACCAAAAATATTACCCATCTTTTCCTCCAGAGATGCTGTCTGACCCGCTGTCATTCCAGCACTTTGCATCTATCTTCGGACTTATACCTGACAATCTTAAAAGCCCTCATACCTTTAAAGTAACTCTTTCAAAAACACATTCTCTACCTTAGTTAGGAGGGTCACGAGAGATGTGAGAAAGGAGTGTTTTTTTTAAATCAGATCTCATTATTTTCAATACATATCTTTCAATTTCTTCATTTCTAAGCAATTAAGTTGGAGGGGAAAAAATCAAGAGCTCCAGGCATGTTCAATTCAGTACCTTAGTGGACACTACAGTGAAAGAACAATGAATTAGGAAATTGTGTTGCATATCTCATCATAAAATAATTTGATCTCCAAGTCTTTCTTATAATGATTTAAGATTCTCAAGCACAAAATCAGTGCAACTGGAAACTTAACTACTTACAAAACTACTTGCAAAAAAAAATGCATTACCAGATTACTGAAAATACTTCTTTTTGAATTTTGAAATCTAATTTTGAGACAGGAAAGAGAAATACATTGATGGAGGTGAATTTGAAGGCGAGTGAAATGGAAATGCTTGTATCTAATCAACTACGGAGGAAGGCTTTAAACATGTACTTTCCAGGTCTCGTGCTTGTGTGCTCAATCTCTCTTCCCTTTTCCCCAAACTCAGCTTTCAGAGAGCTTTTACAATCTCATAATTCACAAAAAGAAGCAATGCAGATTTAGACTTTAGAGATACAGCGTCGAAACAGGCCCTTTGGCCCACCGAGTCCATGCCGACCTGTGATCACCCATACACTAGCACTATCCTACACACACTAGGGACAATTTACAATTATTACCCAAGCCAATTAACCTACAAACCCGCACATCTTTGGAATGAGGGAGGTAAAAGCCCGGTGAAAGCTCACGCGGTCACAGGGGGAACGTACAAACTCCGTACAGACAGCACCTGTAGTCAGGATTGAACTTCGGTCTCTGGGGCTGTAAGGTGGCAACTCTACCACTGCGCAAGTGTGCCACCCTCAGATGTGCTAACCCCAATCTCAGCAAGAGAAAATAGATCCATTCAAATGCACAGACCAGCAATTTGGGTACCTCGAAAGTTTCTAAAGTATTTTTAATTATAAGAGACATAGATAGGGTAGACAGTCAGAACTTTCTTCCCAGGATGGAAACTTCAAAAGCATAACTCTAAGGTAAGGGGGGCAAAGTTTAAAGGAGATGTGTTAGGCAAGTTATTTTTTTACACAGAGAGGAGTGGATGCTTGAAACATGCTACCAGGGATGGTGTTGGTGATGGAGGCTGATACTATAGTGTTTTTTAAGAGGCTTGGACATTTAGATTTGACTTTAGACTTTACAGATACAGCGCAGAAACAAGCCCTTTGGCCCACAGAGTCTTTACTGACAAGTGATCACCCCATACACTAGCATTATCCTACACACTAGGAACAATTTACAATTTTTACCAAAGCTAATTAACCTACAAACCTGGAGATTTTTGGAATGTGGGAGCATTCGGAGGAAACCTGGAGCACCCGGAGAAAACCGATAGAGTCACAGGGAGAACGTACATACTCCATCCTGGCAGCACCCATTGTCAGGATCGAACCCAGGTCTCTGGCACTGTAAGGCAGAAACTCTACCCCTGCATTACTGTGCCACCCCCATATGCAGGGAATGGATGGATATGCATCATGTGTAGGCAGATGAGATTAGTTTATCTTGGCATTATGTTCAGCATTGACACTGTGGGCTAAAGGGCCTGATCATGTGCTGTGCTTTGACGTTCTTTCACTTGACACTCTGCGCACATCACGGGAAGAGATTACCAACTGGACTGAGGGAAATATTCATGGATGTTCTCAAAGTCTCTGTGAAAAACATCAACGCTCTTGGGAATCCTCCCCATGATTGACCATAGTGGAGAAGGAGTAATCTGATGGTACAGAACCACTTACCTGCAGCACAGAGAAGCATCATGTCAAAGGCTGCAAGAGCCACCCCACAAACTAACCACCCCACAAACTAACCACCCCACAAACCAACCTCCCCTCAGACTAACCACCCCACAAACTAACCACCCCTCAGACTAACCACCCCACAAACTAACTATCCCATAAACTAACTACCTCACAAACTAACTATCCCACAAACTAACCACCCATCCAGCTGCATCAATCATCTCCTGCACTGTCAGTTGAAGAGGCAAATGTTTTAACATTGGATTCTCCAGCCAACTCGGAACCTAAAAACCAAAGTGGAAGTTATACACCCTCAATTCCAAGGATCTACTTAAAGAGAAGTGTCTGACATGATTTGCTTCTAAAGAAATAACGTTCCAGTCATGCAAAACTGTTGAAAAGTTGTAAAGAGCTCTAAATTATGGAAATACACGTGCTTTAGATCCCTAAAATCACAATTCCTAGCCAATAATTTGATCAATAGAAACAAAGAACTGCAGATGCTGGTTAATACACAAAAGGACACAAAGTGCTGGAGTAATTCAGCAGGTCATTCAGCATCTCTGGAGAATATGGATGGTGATGTTTCGGGTCACATTTATTTGATTATAGTATAACAATTGGGAAAAATTAATATTAAAATTTTGGAAAAACCCAAACCCCCACAATTAAAATGTGGATTATGGAGTCTGAGACCTTGCACTCGGAAAAAAATAGACTTGTCTTAATTGACAAACCAGAATTATTTGCTAGCATATGGTCTTATTTATTGATTTTCTGAAAGGGTAATTTGGTCCAGCATGGAAGCTTGACTGAAACTTGAATCCAGGATTGGATGAGCACTTTATAATCTACGGACCTATGTCCAAAATTGTGTTATTGGTTAAAAAAAAAATTCTCCCTCCCTTCTTTCTATAACTCTATCTTTCAAAAAATCTATTTTAAATAGAAGCTGTGTTAATATGTAAATGATAAACAAATTGTGTTTTGGTTATATGTATATGCTTCTAATAAAAATATACATTTTTTTAAAGGAAAATATAAGATTATTAAGGGATTGGACACACTAGAGGCAGGAAATTGGAGCTGAAGAAGGGTCTCGACCCAAAACGTCGCCTATCTCCTTCGTTCCTTAGATGCTGCTTCACCCGCTGAGTTTCTCCAGCCTTTTGTGTACCCTAGAGGCAGGAAATATGTTCCCGATGTTGGGGGAGTCTAGAAACAGGGGGCACAGTTTAAGAGTAAGGGGTAGGCCATTTAAAACGGAGATGAGGAAAAACTTTTTTCACCCAGAGAGTTGTGAATCTGTGGAATTCTCTGACACAGAAGGCCAATACTCTGGAGGCCAATACTCTGGATGCTTTCAAGAGAGAGTTAGATAGAGCTCTTAAAAATAGTGGAGTCAAGGGATATGGGGAGAAGGCAGGAACGGGGTACTGATTGTGGATGATCAGCAATGATCACAGTGAATGGCGGTGCTGGCTCGAAGGGCTGAATGGCCTACTCCTGCACCTATTGTCTATTGTCTATCATATATTAAGGTTCTTGGCTACTGCCTTCTGTTTCCTGTTAACTTGCTATAAATTTCCAACTCTACACTTTCATTACAAAATATTGAAGTGCCACAAAGAGCAGTATGCAATATGAAGTTGCATTGCATTGGCTGGTAGCTTAATAAATAGGTATATTGGGAAATTATGAAAGACGACTATATGTTATTATGAGTTACATCTTCCGCTGTTGGTCCCATTATATCCTGATTCGCTCTTCATCCTGTGAGGACCCCTGCCCAGCGATCACACTCAATTATTGTGCTTCCCCCAATTCCATTGGCAAATTTGTGATAACATTTCCATTATTAATAATGTTAAGGGGCACGATTTTTTTCATGCACTTTAATATTCTGACTAGCTTCAACAGATGGAACACTTGAAGTGTGGGGAGGAGGGAGTGAGTGCAGTCAAGCCCAGAAAGTTATTGTGGACCCGTCAAACCTGGAGTCCATAGTTCCATCAAGCGAGGTCAAAGCAGATTCACAAACATACACTAAATCCACACGAGCTGGTGCACTTATCTATATATTACTAAAAGTCTGATCTTGACCACTTCCTGTTGTTCTGTATATTGCTTTTAGAAAAAACGCTGCCACTTACGACTGTGACTTTTGGCCAGCTTACTCAGAGTCCCCCTCAGCTGCACAGGACATGAGGATTTTTCCCATTGATTAAAAATAAAAGAGTTATTAGTGTTTTAAAAATGTTGAGATTCTCTATCCTGAAGGCCACGCCCCTTCCCGAGGGACTATAAAACCCAGAAGTGTTGAGTGCCTCAGTCAGTCTCTGCAAGATGGGGGAGCGAGATGGTCCTGCCTCTCAGTCTGAGCTGTGAATAACACTAAACACGTGTCTACTAAACTGTGAGTGGTTTTACTGACCTGTCAGTGCCCTTAATGTGGTTTGAAAATATAGTTTGGAAATGCTAAAGCTGTGTGGCCTTTGGTTTGGAAATCCTAAAGCTGTGTTGCCTTTGGTTTGGAAAAGCTAAAGCTGTGTTGCCTTGCCTCATTAAAGTTGCCTTGCCTTCTATATAATTAAAAGTCTAAGCTTGACCACTTCCTGTTTGCGCTTTATATTGATTTTAGAAAAAATGCTACCACTTATGGCTGTGATTTTTGGCCATCTTACTCAGAGTCCCCCCTCCGCTCATCAGGTGCCGAGGATTTTTCCTATCAATGAAAAATAAAAGAGCTATTAGTGTTTATAAAATGTTGATATTCTCTCTCCTGTCAATCACGCCATGAAGGCCACGCCCCTTCTGGTGGGAGGGGGAGGGACTATAAAACCCAGAAGTGTGGGCGTGTCTCTGCAAGATGGAGGAGGGAGACGTCACGACTCGCTGTCTTTATGAGAGGAAGCGCGCAAAGTACCAGGAACTGGTGGAGATGTGCCAGGACAAAGGCTGGAAGACATACTATGAGCCTATAGAGGTGGGCTGTAGAGGCTTTGCAGGACGCTCACTTCTGCAAAGTCCTCAAACAGTTGGGCATTACGGGGCTGGCAAAGTAGAGGGTCATTCAATCCGCAAGTGAAGCCGCAGAGAAAGCCACTAGTTGGCTTTAGATTAAGAGGGCTGATCCGTGGGCAGTTGCTGCTGGGACGCAAGTCGGGGCTTGATCAACCCTGGCTGGGTCGCCTGGGTGAGGGTGTCTGATGTTTTGAGACCCGAAACACCCGATGACCCCAGGTCACATCACTGAGGATGTGTCCCAGCGCATCTAGAAGATGTATCTTTCACACAGTGGCCTTGCACCCTGCTTGAAATGGTATGAAACTGCACTTGAGATTGGTGGCCTTGCACCCTGCTTGAAGTGGTAAGAAACTGCATTTGAATTTGGTGATCTTGCACCCTGCTTGAAAAGGAATTTCAAGGAATAGCCATGAGTCAACTGCCAGCCCACCAGCCGTGAATGAGTGAGCTGCCAGCACAACAGGCTTGAGTGACTGAGCCGCCATTCCAAGAATCCATTCGGCCCACAATGTCCATACTAGCCCTCTGGAAACCAGTCCCTTCAGCCCACAACACCCATATTAGCGCTCTAGAAAGCCCCCCCCCCCCACCCCCCCACTGGCCACCAATATTGGAATTGGTGGAGAGGTGGAATATTGCGTTGGGGGACCAGCCCTCCCTTGTGATGCTGGGACCCAACGGGTCCCACTTAGTCTAGTAATGTAATAAAAAGGAACTGCAGATGTTTGTTTGTACAAAGATGGACACAGTGTGCTGGAGTAACTCAGCAGGTCAGGCAGAATCTCTGGGAAAATTGATTGGTGACATTTGGGAACATCACCTCTCCATGTTCTCCAGAGATGCTGCCGGACCCATTGAATTACACCAGCATCTTGTGTCTATCTCTGGCGTAGTTTTCGCTTAGTTTGAATTAAACCATATTCCTTATATTTGTACGTTAATACGTTACTATGAACTAACATTCATTATGCATGAGAACATTACTTGGATTTAAATATGCTCAGTGCAATTTCTCATCACATAATCTTGTACATAATTCTTCAACGTGGGAAAAGTGAAAAAAAAATCTGTAGGCCAATTTTTCTAACGGTCTAAGGAGTTGCCAAAATATCAATTAGCTAGTGTGATGTAAAGGAAATAAGTGGTGGTTATGAATATCATTAATGCAGCAAGGTCAGTAATGATTAAAATACAAAACTTCCATATTATTAAACTAGTTACAGAGTCATACGGCATGGAAACAGGCCCTTCGGCCCAACTTGCTCATGCCAACCATCATGCCCCATCTATACTAGTCCCACATGTAGTCTTTTTGAAAATTTGCCTCAGAGATCCAGCGACGGCATCATACACGTAGGTGCACCCTCACGGCGGCCTGTGTAAAATCACCCAGAGAAATCAACAACCACACACAAAACAAAATCCAGTCTGCTGTTAAAGGAGGTGGTCCACCGGTCAATCTACTGAGTGAATAGGATTCCCCTTCTCCTTGACAACTTTGTTATTGCTGTTGTAGTTTGTTCCTTAAGCTTTGAACCACAACACAGTGGGTGGAAATGGACTCTTTCCATTGCCCTGTTATACAATGGCAGGTGTCAGGTATATTATCTGGTTTGGTCAGCGCCAAATGTGCCCTTAATACTTAAGACTGCGAATTTGTTTTTAATCCTTCTCTAGGATGCCTTCATTTGAAGTCAAGCTAAAACGGATGTCTCTTTGGTCCTCAAATGAAACCTCTACAACACATACACAAACATTTGTGCGCTATGATGGATGAGGAGTTTTACAACTTCCCAAAAGAAAATCTATGGCTGTCCATTGAAGCGGTGAGCGTCGGATGGTGACGGGAGGCAGATAGATACACAGGCAAGCCAAACTGATCGAATTGTCTCTGCCAACCACGATAACAGCTAATAACGCGATCAATCACAAATACCTGGGCTCGTGGAATCGAATTACAGGGAGCGAGAGGCAGCCTCGTTCCGTCTCGAAAGCAACTTGTAACACGGGAGCTGAGCCCACGTTAATGCCCCTGGACAAAGAGACGAGGGAGGGCACGCCGTTGTCCTTCCACTTACCATAACGTTGCCTTGCATTTTAGCTGTTTTAATCATTGATTGCTTCTTCATCATTCCTCTTTAACTCACTTCAGTTATTGTTGCTGTTCTTGATTTGGGATTTGTTGTTGCTTTTTCTTTGGTTATGGCTAGTGAGGTCGTTTCCCCCCCCCCCCCCCCCCCCCCTATTTTCCCCCGTTTTTTTTTGTTCAAATCAGGCAGAGCTTTAAGAAATATCCCATGGCCGCTTCGGAGAATTCACTGCCGCCGCTGCTGTTGTTGTTACAGCTTCAATACCATCGCTTGTCCGAATGCACTGCACTCTAAAGCTGTGGACGACACTCATCGCTGGGGGATGCTGGAAGATCGATCTAACGTGGAGGGAGCATCCTTAGTGGAGAAGCCCAACAACCTCTGAATTAATTCTCTTATTTTTTATTTTTTTTTAAAACACATCAACAGCGTGTCAGAAATAGCGAGACATTCCAGTTTGAATTTGTGGGTCCCTGTTGAATTCCGCACACCCTAGATGTTCTAAAGAGCCCGGCATCCAGTTAATTACTGTAACTGACAAGTGTTTAGCAGGAGCCCCGTGGCTGGGGGAAATTGAGAGATGGCTTGGACCAGCCGAAGTGGAAATAAATCACGCTGCTGCCAGTTACTATGAGACACACGTTACGTTTCTATGGTTGCACTAAGTTGGCCCGTGGCCTGATGTAGGAAACGCAGGAGTGTTTGCGCGTTCTCTCTCTCTCTCTCTCCCTCCTTTGGAGGGATTTGGACCTCGCCCTTGCGCCGCCGTCGACTCGCCCCCAATGTCCCTCCCAACCCACCCTGGACATCACTTGGGGGAAACAAAAAGCCGAGCAAAACACAAAGTGCTGGAGGAACTCAGCGGGCCCAGGCGACGTCTGTGGAGAACAATGGACAGTCCACGTTCCGGGTCGGGATCCTCCAGGTACTTTGTGTTTTTACTCGAGATCTCCTTCTCGTATCTCCATTTCCAGAAGCCCAGCTTGGCCCGATAAAGCTTATGCCGGTTCAGTGATGAAAACGTGGGGAAGAGGCGAGGCTGTTTTTTACACAGGCAAACAAACAGAAATGATCGTATATATGCCACCAATTCGGTGGGGCGATGGAGACGGGGGGTCCCACGGTGCCAAGATACCCCTGTTTTGAACTTTCGCCGCCGTCCGGATGGGGGAGGGTGGGGTATTGGTACACAACCCACGTATCCGGTTCGCGTTTGGTGTGCCTTTGCATTTCATATTAACATTAGCTCGTGTTGGAGGAGAAAGAGCGAGCCAGAGAGGAAGGGAGAGATTAATAATTCTCAATGATCTGGAAACAAAAATGCTTGAAAAAACACCCTATAATTTTATTGCGCCTTGATTCACGAAGCCGCAGTGGCGTGATGAGTTTCTGTAATTAAAGGGAACCGATGAAAGAAACATTGGCGCTGGTAATAATTTTCGCTTTTCGCCCGAGTAAAACTTAGCCCGCAGCCGCCGCCGAAAACACCGGGGATAATAAGCTTAATTATCTTTTTATTCAATGTTTCTACCCTAAAGGCTATCCATAAATTGCCCCAACCGCAACAATTAGAATCTGCTGATGACATTTGGCATGTGGCTGATGTATCGCGACTTTGCGATCAACATTAACAAGGGAAGAGTTACACGATAGAACATATAACAGTACGGCACGATGACACAATGTCTGTGCCGAACATGATGCCAAGACTAACTGGTATCCGCCTGCACAAGTTCCATATCCTTCCATGTTTAAGAAGGAACTGCAGATGCTGGAAAATCGAAGGAAGACAAAAATGCTGGAGATACTCAGCGGGTGAGGCAGCATCTATGCAGCGAAGAAAATAGTCTGAAGAGGAGTTTCGGCCCGAAACGTTGCCTATTTCCTTCGCTCCATAGATGCTGCCTCACCCGCTGAGTTTCTCCAGCATTTTTGTCTTCCATATCCTTCCATTCCCTGCATATCCATGTGCCAAGACCAACTCTTATCTACCTGCACACAACCCATATCCCTCCAATCCCCTGTCAACAGTCTGAAGAAGGGTCTCGACCCGAAACGTCACCCTTTCCTTCTCTCCAGAGATGCTGCCTGTCCCGCTGAGTTACTCCAGCATTTTGTGTCCACCTTCGATTTAAACCAACATCTGCAGTTATTTCCTTCACACCATATCCCTCCATTCCCTGTATATCCATGATGCCAAGACCAACTCTTATCTGCCTGCACATAATCCATATCCCTCCATTCCCTTCATGCATATCCATGTGCCTATTCAAATGTCTTTTAAATTACCTTATCGTATCTGCCTCAATCACCGCCCGGCAGCGCGTTCCAGGCACTCACCACCTGATTTATGATTTAATATTAGACGGCATTAAAAAAAAGTGTTTTTATTACAAAAATAAACTTTCAGAATAAAACCCCCTATATAAAACAGAAACTGCAAATACTCTTCATTCAATCCCAGTGTCTACACGTTCAACAGTGCCATACGTTATTGCGTTCGCACCTCACTTTAAAGATAAAACCCTTGCTACCCTTACGCCAACCTCTGGGGAATATCTCTCCCCTTGTTTGTGCCTTAATATTGAAGCACTTTTGTTTTCAGACCTTGGTGTCGAGTTGTAATTTGGTTTCGATGGATATAGACACTTTGCGTGGAGGAGGGGTGTCTGTCTATCATCGGTAGAAACCAGCACCTGCAAGTCCTTGCGTTGGAAGGAACTGCAGATGCTGGTTTGCACCAAATACAGACACAAAACTCAGTGTGACAGGCAGCATCTCTGGATAGAAGGAATGGGTGACTTTTCGAGTCGAGACTAGGGTCACTCCAGCATTTTGTGCCTTTCTTCACCTGGAGTTCCTTTTTACACACATTGTGTATCGCTGGATGTAAGAAACGATACGCTTCAATACAAATGCAGGTCCGATGGGTTGAATTGCCTCCTTTATCGGCGGTGGTCTTTTCTGATAGTAAAGAGTCGCATACTTATTGTATATATTAAAAGGTGGGGTATATTTTGGAGGGGGGGGGGGGGGGTAGTGCCATAGACCCATAGAAGTAACATTTCGTTACTTGACTCTATGACTAACTGTGTCACTGCTGTGCGGTTGGCTAGTATTCACATTGATAGTCAAGCTACACGCATCTATTGCCCTGATGTGCACATAGCTGCTTGGCGTGTTCGGGAATTAGGAGGGTTTTTTTTTTTGCTGAACCTATCAACATGGAGCTCCACACAATTGCAAGTTTCGAACGAGGTGACTTTGCATTACAGCATCAGAGGCCGCACAGCAAAAAGCACAGCTGGTCCCATTCCTGCCCGCTGAGACGTGAGTTTAGACTGACATTTAGACTGGCGTTCGGCGCACTACCGGGGGAACCCCGCTGTGTCAGTCTGAAGAAGGGTCGCCCATTCCTTCTCTCCAGGCAGAGATGCTTCCTGTATGCTTCCTGTCCCACTGAGTTACGCCAGCACTTTAGGTGTCAGAGATGCTTTTCGTCAAATAAGGTGCCCAAAGCCCCGGGTAGCGTTAATAGAGTGCGTGTATGCTTGTGTGTGTGAGTGAGAGTGTGCGAGAGTGAGTGACTGAGTGTGTTTCTGTCAGTGTTTATGCCTGACCGTGCGCGCCCATCTGACCGTGTGTGTTTTTGTTTCTATCTGTGCGTGGGTGCCTGTGTACGTTTGTGTGGCTGTTCATGTGCCTGTCTGTGTATCTGTGCCTATATGTCACTGTGTGTGTGTGTGTGTGTGTGTGTGTGTGTGCGTTTCGTATCTATGTTTTTGTGTCTGTCGGTGTGTATGTTTATGTGTGTGTGTGTGTGTGTGTGTGGGGGGGGGGGGGGGGTTCTGTGTGTTTTCTGTGTGTGAGTGTGTATTTCTGTGTCGGGTGTGTTTTTCTGCGGGTGTATGCGTGTGTTTGTATTTCTTCGTCTGTGTGTGTGTGTCTGCGATTGTGTGCATGTTCGTGTGGTCCGGCCAGTGAAATATGCGAAATAAATGAAAGTAATTTATTTCCCACTGCGTCTCCCTGCACTTTCCTGCGTTTGGTAGATTAAACTTTCAAAGGCGGCATTCACTTCCTTGTGTATAATTCATTAATGCTACTCATTTTTATTGGTTGTATCTGCAGACTGCAGGCCGATTCAGTTATATTCATTGAGCTGCTCCGTGATAGATTACCTTCATAATACAAACTACTATCACGCTTCGAGACAAATGGACCAAGTTGCATCCCAGAGGTGTGTGAAGGCGCTGATATGCATTTCTGTGTACCGTCCCCAGTCAGGTATTTACGTTGTAACCCCGGGCTTTACGTTCGGAACACATTTGAACATCTGCAAATTATACAAGGATATCACACCTCATCCCCAAAATAAAGATTTCTTTAAAGATTCCAAACTCCGAAAATCAGAGCGAAAATAAAAATCTCCTGCCTCATTAAGGTGAACTCATTTTATTTTATCTGATTTTAATTGCTCTTCCACCTGCATCTAAAGAGAGGTCGTTCACCCAAACCCCACTCCCCAGATGCGGATTCTCCGTCCCAGTGTATCCAGGGCGCCGCCTGTAGGCGATTGCAGGTCTCTCCGGTGCTGGGCATGTCTGCTTTCGCCTCCATCCAGCCTGAGGTTATCATTTCCAACATTGTTGCATTATTGTCACATGTACCGAGGTACAGTGGAAAGCTTTTGCTGCGGCCTAACTGGAAAGACTGGACATGATTAGAATCGAGCCATCCAGTGTACAGATAAAGGGAATAACATGAATAACTTGAATTTAGTGCAAGATAAAATCCAATAAAGTCCGAGAGTCACCAATGAGGTGAGATAATGGCCCAGGACTGCTTTCTAGTTGTTGGTCCAATAGTTCAGTTGCCTGATAATAGCTAGGAAAAAACTGTCTCTGAATCTGGAGGTGTGTGTTTTCATACTTCTGTACCTCTTGCCTGATGGCAGAGGGGAGTAGAGGGAGTGACCTATCCTTGGCAGATGGGGAGTGTAGATGGAAAGGGGATTGGTTTGCGTGTGATGGGTGTATTGTGGAGTAACAGTAGCCAGCAGCTACTCCCCCTACTTCACCAGAGATTATGCCTGACCCATTGATTTACTCCAGCATTTTGTGTATCTTAGGTACTTGGATAGGAGCAGTTTAGGAGGATATGGGCCAGACACAGGCAAGTGGGACTAGTAAACATGGGGCATATTGGTCAGCATGGGCAAGCTGGGTGGAAGGGCCTATTTCCACACTCTATGGCTCTAACTTCTCAGACGAACGCATAGCATGGTTAAGAAACCCCATGAACATTTACTTTGTTTTAACTGCTGATGTTGCCACCATTCCCAGAGCTGATGGTTGCATTCTTGGCATGGTCATTCCATCAATGCTGTGAGCAGTTAGCCAGTGAGCTGCCTTAGAGTCATAGATGGTGAAAACAGGCCTTTTGCCCAACTTATCCACACTGGCTAACATGTCCTATCGACAGGTAGACAAAAATGTTGGAGAAACTCAGCGAGTGCAGCCGCATCTATGGAGCGAAGGAAATAGGCAACATTTTGGGCCGAAACCCTTCTTCAGACTGATGTGAGGGTTTTGGGGGGGGGGGGGGGGGGGGGGGGGGAGGAAGAAAGGAAGAGGAGCCAGAAGGCTGAGGGAGAGCTGAGAAGGGGAGGATGCAGTAAGGACTACCTGAAATTAGAGTCAATGTTCATACCGCTGGGGTACAAACTGCCCAAGCGAAATATGAGGTGCTGCTCCTCCAAATTCCAGTGGTCTTCATTCTGGCCATGGAGGAGGCCCAGGACAGAAAGGTCAGATTTGGAATGGGAGGGGGAGTTGAAGTGGTGAGCCACCAGGAGATCAGGTTGGTTGTTGCGAACCGAGTGGAGGTGTTCGGCGAAGCGATCTCCAAGCCTACGCTTGGTCTCACCGATCAGCTGACATCTAGAGCAGCGGATGCAATAGATGAGGCTGGAGGAGGTGCAGGTGAACCTCTGTCGCACCTGGAACAACTGCTCGGGTGCTTGAATGGAGTCAAGATGGGAGTTACAGCGACAAGTGTAGCATTTCTTGCGGTGTCCTATCTACACTATTCCCACCTGCATGCTTTTGGCCCATATCCATCTAAACCCGTCCTATCCATGTACCGTATTTGAATGTTTCTTAAACGTTGCCATGGTACCTGCCTCAACTAACTTCTCCAGCAGTTCGTTCCATACACCCACCACCCTTTGTGTGAAAAAGTTACCCTCAAGTTCCTATCAAATCTTTCCCCCCCTCTCTTTAAACCTATGCCCTCTGTTCTCAATTCTCCGACTCTGGGCAAGAGACTCTGTGTGTTAGTGTGTGATCTATTCCTCTCATGATTTTCTAAACCTCTATAAGATCGTCCCTCATCCTCCTATGCTCCAAGGAATAGAGTCCTAGACGGCTCAACCTCTCTCTACAGCTCAGGCCCTCAAGTCTTGGTAACATCTTGAAACATACTGGGGTATGAATTAGAGGCAGAAATACATTGCTCGGCCCTCAAGCACGTTCTGACTTTTAATACAATCATGGGTGAACTGATTGTCATTTCAATTTTGCATTCCAGTCTAATTGCAGCAAACTTTCACTTACTTGCTTCTCAAAAATCTACATACCTCTGCCCTAAGAATATTTTAAATTAAAAAAAAACTATACGAGTAAATCTTTGAAGATGCATGGAGCAAGCAAAATTAGCATACATTTTAATGTCCTTCCATTCTAAATGTTTTCACGTGGCATAGATGACAAAAGAATTAATGACAGTTTCACAATAAGAGGCTAAATTTTTATAAGACAGCTTGATCACCCGTTCACACTAGTTCTATGTTATCCCACTTTCTCATCCACACTCTAGGGGAAAAAATGGTTTCAATGCTCCCCAGGAAGAGAATTCCAAACTTTGAGAGGGAAAATAAAGGCTTCATCAGTGAACGGATGATCAATGGTTGACATGGACTCAATGGGCCGAAAGGCCTGTTATCACACAGTATTTTTTAATCAATCGATCAATCTTAATGGGCGACCACATTATTAAAACAGTGACCGCCCTAGATCGAAACTTTCCCACAAAAGGAAATACGGGAGATACAATACACTGCATAAGCTGGAATCTTGAACAAATGCTGGAGGAACTCAGCAGGCCAGGCAGCATCTGTGGGGGGGAAATGGATAGAGAACATTTTGGACTCTTCTTCAGACTGATGAAGGGTCCCTGACCCAAAATGTCACCTGCCCATTTGCCTCCACAGTTTCTCTCCACCTTGTCTAGACCCCTCAAGATCAATCACGTCTGCATTCCCTTTGATGAATTTAAAGGTTTAAAGAGAGGTGGGGGGGGGGGGGGGGGGGGGGGGAGGGGAAGATGTAATAGGAACTTGAGGGTAACTTTTTCCACACAAAGGATGGTGGGTATATGGAACAAGCTGCTGGAGAAGGTAGTTGAGGCAGGTACCATGGCAATGTTTAAGAAACATTCAGATTGGTACATGGATAGGACAGGTTTAGATGGATATGGGCCAAATGCATGCAGGTGGGACTAGTGTGGATAGGACACGTTAGCCGGTGTGGATAAGTTGGGCCAAAAGGCCTGTTTCCACGGTGTATGACTCTAAGGCAGCTCACTGGCTAACTGCTCACAGCATTGATGGAATGACCATCATCGGAAAGGCGGACTTTGGATATATTGATGAAGAACAGTAACACATTTCCTATGGAACATCAAACAGTGCAACACAGGAACAGAACTTCCAGGCCACAATGACCATACCAAATTTCATGTCAAGTTATTCTCTTCAGCCTGCACAGAATCCATACGCCCGCATTCCCTGATATCCATGTGTCTATCCAAAAGCCTCTTAGATACCATTATTGTACTTGCTTCCACCACCTCCACTGACAGCACATTAAAAGCATTCCTCACTCTCTAGATAAAAAGAACTCACCCACACATCTCCATTAAAATTGGCCCCTCTCACCTTAAAGCTATGCCCTCTAGTTTTTGACATTTCCACCCAAGGGAAAACAGCTTTGACTGTCTGCTCTAAGTATGCTTCTCATAATTCTATGTGCATCTATCAGGTCTCCCCTTTAACCTCTGACCTTTCAGGGAAAACCATACAAGTTTGTCCGACTCCTCCCAATAGCCAATACCTTCCAATCCAGGCAGCATTCCGGTAAACCTCTTCTGCACCCTCTCTAAAGCATCCACATTGTTCCTGTAATGGGATGAATGGAACTGCACACAGTGCCCTAAATATGGCCCAAGGTCCTAGAAAGCTGCAACGTTACTTCCTGACCTTTTCACTCATTGTCCCACCCGATGAAGGCTAGCATACCACATGCCTTCTTTGCCAGTCTATCTACCTGTCTTGTCACTTGCAGGGAGCTGTGGACTTGGACACCAAGATCCATTTGTATATCCAAGTTGCAAGTGTGTGTAATTTGGAGAGAAATATGCAGGTATCTGACTTTTCCCATGCAGTCTTTGTCCTACTTAGTGGTAGAGGCTGAAGGTTTAAGGGCATGTCCCACTGTATGAGGTAATTCAAGAGTTCTCCCAAGTTTTCCCCTGATTCGAACTTGGAGAATGTACGTAGCGGGTACGTCGGAGCTCATTGATGTCTCGTAGCGGCTCGTAATGCTAACGGCAGGTACGCGGGAAACGTGGTAACTCGTGAAGTTTTTTCAACAGTGTGACAAATGTCCAAAAGTTTAAAAAATACTCGTGATGAACTTACCACGAGTTTGATTTTTTTTTTAAGTTCGGGAGAGCTCTTGGGTAAACTCGCATCGTGGGACAGGGGCTTTAGGAACTGCAGCTGGAGCAGGCTCTGTCAATAAGCTGCACAGTGTGCTTTGCAAATGGTACACTTTGCTGCTACAATGCAAATTTTGCTTTAATACTTTGAATTTTGCCATTCAGAATCAATGAATGAACAGTCTTGAATTTTCACACCCTTGTTGAGTGAAGCATTTCTACCCATCTCACCTTCACTAGTTAAAAGCACAGGAAACTTTCCACTCCAGTCATGTTTCATCATTTCAATTCCACCTACCATCCATCGGTCTGTGTCCCATGACACCCGACCCAACAAAAATCTATTGATCTCACTTCTGACAACTTCAAGCAGCTCTGTCTCCATGGTCTTTTGGGAAAAGGGATTTCAGGATTTGTGAGAGAAAAAGAAACTGCTTCTTGACTTTATTCTTGAATGCTCTTCATAAGTCAATAAATTATAGGAGCAGAATTAGGCCATTCGGCTCTTCTACTCTAGTAATCTAATCAAGTCTATTCCGCCATTCAATCACGGTTGTTCTATCTGTCCCTCTCAACCCCATTCTCCTGCCTTCTCTCCAAAACTCCTGACACCCTTACTAATCAAGAATCTGTCAATCTCCCCCTTAAAAATATCCACTGGCTTGGCTTCCACAGCCTTATGTGGCAATGAATTCCACAGATTCACCACCCTCTGACTAAAGGAATTCCTCCTCTTCTCCTTTCTAAAGATACGTCTTTTTATTCTGAGACTATGTCCTCTGGTCCTAGATTTTTCCACTCGTGGAAATATCCTATCCACATCCACTCTATCTGGGCCTTTCACTATTCGGTAAGTTTCAATGAGTTTCCCCCCCCATCCTGTACTAATCCTGCCTCTTCATTCAAGGCTCATCAAACAGGGGATTTTTTTTTCCCTGCACTAATCCCGTCAATCCTTTCATAATTTTAAAGATCCTGGTTAGATTACCCGCTGATTTCTAGCATGTAACTTCAAGGCATGTTTAAGCACGGTGTTGTGATACTTTAATCCCTCTACTATTATCTCAATTACTTTTTTGGTGCTTGCAAATTTATCTGCAGTATTGCAGATGAAGATTCACGAAGATG
The DNA here is from genome assembly GCA_963514005.1 of Raja brachyura. The sequence continues at coordinate 114,452,684 of OY740782.1, read as the reverse complement.
CTGCAATTGACGCATACATTTCTCCCCAATTAATTCAGGCTCCTTTGATACAGTGCAAGGAGTCCTTTAGCCCATTCATTTACCTTTTATCTTTGTTTTAATGGATTTGTACTTGTGAACAAGCAATGCCCTTACTTTTTTTTTCAGCTCTGTCCACGACCACAAGAAATTGTAGAGGGTTGTGGACACGCAACCTACCTCCCTTCCATCGACTCCATCTATACTTCACGCTGCCTCTGCAAGGCCACTGACATAATCAAGGACGAGTCTCACCCCGGTCACTCCCTCTTCTCCCTCCCATCAGGCAAGAGGTACAGAAGTTTGAAAAATCCCGCAAGTTTGGTAATGAGTTTAGATGGAATACTGGTGTTTAAAGCAGAGCTATAGTCGATGAAAAACAGTCTGACGAATTTGTCTCTCTTGTCTAAGTGTCCAGGGTAGAGTGGAGAAGAGGGAGTGACTGGGGTGTTAATGGTCCCTGATTATGTTGGCGGCCTTGCCAAGGCAACGTTAAGTGTAGATGGAACTCAGAAATCTCCCTTGATTAGTCTATTAATCTCAGTCTAGTGGCTGCTCTTTGCACAGATATCAAGACTGCTTTCATGTTTAGAGAAAGGCTATAGTTAATCACGAGGGAACGTTTTACTAGTCCACTGCTCGGAGGTAATCCACATTCAAAGAAATGACTGTCAGCCCTAAGTAAACGTTGCCCACCATTATCCTGCAGCAGAACATAGAGGGAACACTGTGAGAGACAAAGTCATACATCTTTGAAAGTCTCACTCAAAAGGCAGCCTGGAGAAATGTTTGAAACATTCTGCTCTCAGATGCTCCATCATCGAGAATCGCCCACTGTTCCCTCCGCCACTCAGAGAAAAATGATTTAACACACATATATATACATATACATATTAATAAAGTGTTGGTGGAACTCAGCAGGTTAGGCAGCAACTGGGAGGGAATGGACAGGCAATATTTCAGGTTGAGACCTTTCTTGAGAATTTGTCTGGGACAATATTAACCAAGAATGTAGCTGGTCTAACTAATATGGTGTGATAATAAACAAAGCAAGCACAACACTTGCTCAAGACACAAAGTGCTGGAGTGATTCAGCGGGTCAGGCAGCATCTCTGGAGAACATGGAGAAGTTCAATGGCACTTTTCAATTTACAATAGTGATGTTTCAGACCGGGATCCTTCTTCAGACTTGTTATTGAGGGGTGAAAGAAAGCTCTCTTCCATCTTTCTTCCTCCCCACCACCTCCAATCAGTTTGAAGAAGTGTCCTGGCCCAAAACGTCACCTATCCACGAACTTCATTGATGTTACCTGACCTGCTGAGTTACTCCAGCACTGTGCATCTTATTTTGTAAACCAACATCTGCAGTTGCTTATTTCTACAATACTTGGTCGTATAACTACATTAATTGATATTATGCTGAACCTGTAAGGCAACTTTATTAAGCTGCATCTACAGTGTGGTCCAAATGATATTAAACGTCAAAGCAACCGGAAATTCTGCACCCAAATAAACAGAGAGAGATATATAAAATTAAAAGTGGGAATGTAATTACTGTCATTTCCATTTTGGGTTGGGTACACGAAAACTCATAATTTGGTATAACTTTCCCTTTGAGTACAGGGCGGCACAAAGATGCAACGGTTGAGTTGCTGCCACAGTGCTGATGATGAGGGTTTTATCCTGATTATGGGTGCTGTCTGTACGGAGTTTGTACATTCTCCCTGTGATGTGGGTTTTCTCCAAGCGCTCCGGTTTCCTCCCACACTCCACAGAGTTGCAGATTTGCAGGTTAATTGGCTTCGGTAAATTTGGCCCTACTGTGTAGGATGATGCTAGTGTACGGGGTGATCACTGGTTGGCATGGACTTGGTGGGCTGAAAGGCCTGTTACCACTCTATATATATAAAAGGAAACTGGGCACAGCCAGTTTGTACGCCAGCAACCCATTAAAATCCCAATTTTATTCTTGTTGGAAACGCAGTTGCTGTGGTTCCAACTTCAGTCAATTCAATGGCTGGCCTTTCAGTGCAGTACCAAGTGACCTTTCCTTTGTCAGAAGCTGTTGTTCAGATATGATTATAACCAATGCCTTGTTGGCTCAAGGTATGATTGCTTGCACTCGCTCCTCTGAATCAGTACATTTTGAATTCAAGATTCACTCCAGAAAATTCAGTAAACAATCCAGCCTGAGGCCTCCGTGTAGGATTGAGGTAGCACAGGAAAAAGACTGTGCCGTTTCATCCCTCAACCCATTCCACGTCAGACACTCTCTGACTTACGTAATAAGCGACTTACAGAAACTCGCAATTATGTAAACAAATCTGTACTCGGGCTCTAATACAATCAAGGCAGTTTGTAAATTCCACAACACTGTACAATGAATCAACCTAACATTGGAAACAAGCCGACAATGGCGGCAGTGCCTACCCAGAAGGCCACGATCTGCAGAAAGTGCCCCGGAAGCCGCTGAGACAATCCACACTCTCAGTGGTGGACATAATGTGCTGGAGTAACTCAGCGGGCCAGGCTGCTTCTCTGAAGAACATGGATAAGTGAAGTCTTGGGTTGGGTCCTTTCCACAGACTCAGCAAGTTATTTTGGGCAGGGGATGGGGATGGTGATTCGGACTTGTGTAAAACCTGGCCCACGTATGTGTTCACAGAAGGTGACATTTACGCTAGTTGGGAGTGTCTGTATTTAACAACATCATTCCATGAGCTCTCCCTTATCAAATATCCATTAGCACCTCTGACCAGCCAAATTCTGCACACCTCAGATTTAAAATTAACAATTGATCTTCCGTCAGTAGTGGATGACTGTTCAAGCTTCAAAATCTAACCTCCAATGGATATAAATATTTCCAAACTTCACTCCTAATGCCTGACTTTAACTGCTCAGTCTCCCTAAATTCTGATCATATCAATCCTTCACACACCCTGCCTAATGTGTAGTTCTCAACACACTATTCACCCTTTTGAATTTGATTTTAGACTTTAGTGATACAGCGTGGAAACAGGCCCTTCGACCTACCGAGTCCACATGGATCTTGCACAGGCACTATCCTACACACTAACGATACCGTACAATTTTACTGAAGCCAATTAACCTAAAAACCTGTTCGACTTGAGTGTGGAGAAAACCCATGCAGTCATAGGGAGAACGTACATACTCCGTACAAACAGCACCTGTAGTCAGGATCAAACCCGGGTCTCTGGCGCTGTAAGGTAGCAGCTCTACGGCTATGCTACCAAGCCGCATTGGGTGTGATGATTTTTCACATCTGTGTAAGGCTCATTAATAATCTATATAAATATAAAGCCTCTCTGTTTTCATCAAAATCTGCACCTTCTATATTTCGCTATAGTCAGTAATGCAGCATGGAAACAGGGCCTTTTTGCCCAACTTGTCCATGCCGACCAAGATGCCCCATCTAACCTAGTCCCAGTTGCCCCATCTATTCCTCTAAACCTTTCCTATTCATGCATCCGTCCAAACTTAAATCTCTTACTCACCAGTCTCAAGGAAAAAGACTATTGGATCACCTCATGATTTTATATACCTCTATATGATCACCACTTTGTCTCCAAAGCTCCATGGAATAAACTCCTTACATGCCTAACATCTCCATACGACTCAGGCCCTTGTGGTCTTCTTTGAACTCTTTCCAGCTTGGTGGTATCTTTCCCTTAGCAACATGACCAAAACTGAACACAATATTCTATTTGGAAGTTATTTGGAAGAGAGTTAATTCTAACTCTCAGAATTAGGGAACCGCAGAATTGGATAGCACAGAAACAGGCCCTTTGGTCCACATTGTGCCTGCTGACAGTGAAACCTATCTACACGGATCCCATTTGTCTGTATTAGGCCTATATCCCTCTCCTCCTGGGAGCCACAAGAGACTTAGAGTGCTGGTATCTTGTGCAAAACTGCTGGAGGAACTCAGCAGATCAGGCAGCATCTATGGTGGGAAATTGACGGATAATGTTTCAGGTCAGGACACTTCTTCATAAGTTCATAAATTATGGGAGCAGAATTAGGAAATTTGGCCCGTCAAGTCTACTCTGCCATTCAATCATGGCTGATCCACCTTTCCCGCTCAACCCCATTTCCTGCCCTTGCCCCATAACCCCTGAAATTTCTCGTCATGTCCTTTCTAAAAGTACGTCCATTTATTCCGAGGCTATGGCCTCTGGTCCTAGACTCTCCCACTAGTGGAAACATCCTCCCCACATCCACTCTATCGAGGCCTTTCACTATGAGGTAAGTTTCAATGAAGGTCCCCCTCATCCTCCTAAATTCAAGCGAGCACATGCTCATTCAGAAGAAGTCAAGAGTTCATTCAGAAGGGTCCTGACCCAAAATATCACCTATCTATACCCTGATCTACCAAGTTCCTCCAGCAGGTTTTTTTTTTTTAAATCGCTCAAGATTCTAGCAGTTGTATTATGGCTCCATCATGGCTCCCAAAGTAGATGGATGTGGGCCTGCTAGTGTAAAACTGACCCTTCAGATCTCCTTAAAATTTCTCATGTCTCATCGTAAACCTGTCCCCCCTTATTCCAGTCTATCCTGCCCTGGGGAGAAAATCCGCAATATCTATCCTCTCCAAGTCACTCAAAATGTTATCCTCTTTTAAAATCCATAGTGGATGGACCCAATTTACCTTTAACAAAATCCATATGAACGTAAGTCACCACTCGAAATCTATCCACCTTCTGTGGAGAACATGGATAGGTTTCAGATTGACACCCTTCTTCAGAAGAAGAATTCTGACCCGAAAAACCATCTATCCATGTTATCAACAGATGCTGCCAGACCTGTTGAGTTATTCCAACACTTTGGGTCCTTTTGTATATTGGTCAGCATCTGCAGTTAGTTTTTTAGATTTAGTTTAGTTTAGAGATACTGCGCAGAAGCAGGCCCTTCAGCCCACCGAGTCCGCACCAACCAGCGATCTCCGCACATTAACACAAGCCTACATGCACTAGGGACAATTTACACTTATACCAAGTATATAAACCCAAGCCAATTAACCTACAAACCTTCTCATCTTTGGAGTGTGGGAGGAAACTGAAGATCTCGGAGATGACAGGGAGAACGTACAAACTCCGTACAGACAGCACCCTTAGTCGGGATCGAACCCGGGTCTCTGCCGCAGTAAGGCAGCAACTCAACCGCTGCGCCACCGTGTCACCCAGTTCTTTGTTTCCATATGAACAAAGAAATAAATAGTGGAAGCCCCTGGAGCTGAACCAATTCACTTGAGTTTAGATGCATTGAGACAATGCCATAATGAAAAATCTCCAGACTTTGCTGCCCGCTCCCCTAACCCTTGATCCTCTAGTTCATCACAGCTTTCAATTTATTGCCTCAGCTTTAGTAGCGCTCTAGGTCAAGGGTTCCCAAGCTAGGGTAAATTTGTTGATTCTGGAAATGTTCCCTTTGCCTGTTGCTTTATTATGGTAGAAGTGTAACTCAAATTACTGAACAACAGGGTGGGGGGCAAATTTACTTTCGAAAAGTTGCCAAGAGTAATCGGGACGAAAAAGGTTGCGAACCCCTGCTCTTTTCCAATAGCTTCAAGTCCCTTGAGAGAATAAATTTCTCGTTGTCTGTATTTTAAATGGGCTATCCTTCTTCTGAAACTATCTCCAAAGTTCCAGCTTTCATCCTTCGAATCTGGAATACTTCACGAAGGACTATAGTTTAGAGATACAGCGCGGAAAAACAGGCCCTCCGACCTACCGCCGACCAGCAATCACCCCTCACATTAACGCTATCCTACACACACGGGACAATTTACCAAGCTAATCAACCTACATACCTGTACGTCTTTGGAATGTGGGAGGAAACTGAAGATCTTGGAGAAACCCCACGCAGTCACGGGGAGAACGTACAAACTCCATGCAGAAGCATTCATAGTCAGGATCGAACCCGGATCTCTGGCGCTGCAAGCGCTGTAAACCATCAATTCTACCACTGCGCCACTGTGGCGCCACTTTAGTGACATGTCGTGGAAACAGGCCCTTCGCCGCACCGAGTCTGCACCGACAAGTGATCACCCGCACACTAGTTCTATCCTACACACTGGGGACAATTTACAATTTTACCAAAGCCAATTAACCTACAAGCTGGAGCATCTTTAGAGTGTGGGAAAAAACTCAAGGAGGGTCACAGGGAGTACGTACAAACTCCACAGAGACAGCAGCCTTGGTCAGGATCAAACTCAGATCTTTGGCGCTGTAAGGCAGCAACTCTACCACTGCCCCACCATGCCATTAGAAGAATCCTCTTCTAACCCCCAGTATGTATAGTTCTAATGTATTGAATTGTCTCTCATTAACATCCCAGGAATCATCCACATGAACCCTCTCTGAACTATCTGCAATACATTATAGAACATAGAACACAGACCAATATAGTACTGGTACAGGCCCTTCAGCCCAACATATCTATGCCAACCACAACTGCACATTTGCTGGCATGTGGTCCTATCTCTACAACCCTTGCCTGTTCCTGTGTCTTTCTAAATACCTCTTAGATGTTGCTGTTGCATCGGCTTCCGTCCAGTGCATTTCAAGCACCCACAACCTTGTGTAAATAAAAAAATAACTCAAAACACTCCTCTAAACTTTCCCCCTCTTGCAATTGAGTACATGTCACAAAGTAAGGAGACCAAAACTGTACTGCATAGTTGTCACAAGGGGTAATTACTTCTATACTTAATCTTCTTTGCAGGAAAGGGCAATGGTCATTTTATTTTCATTATCACTTACCATAACTGCATGTTAACTTCTCTGTGTTGCCTGTAGAAGACACCAGGATCCCTTGTGTATCAGTGTATATTAGTCTCTCTCTAACTCAATCTAAACAACATTTGCTTTTCTATTCTTCCACTGACTACATGTGCCGTCTGGATGGAGTTTGTACGTTCTTTGTGACCGCGTGGGTTTTCTCCTGATGCTCCGGCTTCCTCCCACACTCCAAAGACATGTAGGCTTGTAGGTTAATTGGTTTCTGTAAATTGTTCCTGATGTGTACGATAGAACTACGGGTGTGTACGGGTGATCGCTGGTCAGCGTGGACCGAAGGACCTATTTCCACACTATCTTGAATAAACTAAACTGCCTCTATGCAGTTTTCCATTTGTCAGGTAGATGGCAGTGTTGTAGCAGTCTTCAGCTGCTTGGCTTAAGTCCTGGCTTGTTGTAGAGCATATCTTCAGACAGAGCATCGACTGCTCTCAAGACAGACGTTGTAAAATAAATTATTCACTGTTTGCAAACCTTTGCCTCTGTTTTTTGCCCTTCATGTGTAAGGAGTGGACTTAACACTAGGATAATGTAGGACTAGTGGGAAAGGATGATGGTCCGAAGGGAACCTCTTTCCATGCTGCTTCTCTAAACATGCCTTGGCTTATGCAATCTCCCAGTTGCCAAACATTTTAACTCACCTTCCCATACTGACCATTCGGTCCTGAGCTTCCTCCACAGACAGATTGAGGCCACACACTTGGGTGTCAGATAGCACCACTTCCACAACCAACAATTTACCATTGTGGGCTCCACCCTTCCTTGGTCACCGGTGCCGGCTCAATTTGTTCTGTACCTTTTCATACCTTTAGTTTCCGTCTCGCCTGACTTTCACAAGGGTCTCGACCCAAAAGTCCTCGACCTATTCCTTTTCTCCCAAGATGGGGCCTGACCCGCTGAGTTACTCCAGCATTTTGTGTTGATCTTTAGTGTAACCAGCATCTGCAGTTTCTTCCTGCACATAATAACGTGATTACCCAAATTTAAATTCCTCCACCACCAATCTCCAGATCACCCACGTACTATCATACACCTCTTTCGATTATGGCAAGGAGTCATAAAATTTAGGAGCAGAATTAGGTCATTCAGCCCATCAAGTCTACTCCGTCATTAAATTATGGCTGATCCATCTTTCCCTCTCTTCCCCATAGTTGGTTTACGTGGCCAACTTCTGCAGGTCGGTATCTCAGCTCCCCGAGGCAGTGACCTCTGTTGGTCTGGCAAAATGGGCAATCCAGAAAGGCTCTGGAACCAAGGGTGCTGGAAAAATCAGTGGTGGATCTATACAGGCATAATGGTCAACATAGATGTTGTAGGCTGAAGGTTCTGCTTCTACACTGCGTATATCTACGATTCTATGCTTCAAAGGGCAAAATGCTTCAGCATTCTGGATCTCTGCAAAATACTTAGTGAAACATGATGTCAATCTTTAATGAAATCCTTGTAGACCCTATGGACTGGGCTTTTTACTTGCAGCTTTGCTTTTTCTAGTGCAAACAGAAAATTACATCAGGGGTAACCATTTCTGCATGCCGGTTACCTTAATTTCCATAAAATCCATAAAATGTACTGGCAGCTATTGCTGTATGCGTACATCAGTGCGTTCAGGACCTAAATGATGATGTTGAGTTCTGCTCTGCATGAAAGAGTATCAAGAGGTAGCCTCTGCAGATAGGGATTGGCAGGTTTCTCATTGACCGCTTGAGGTAGTTATACACTTCAATAGAAACGACCACTATCTGGTCATAGTCATGGAAACAGGCCCTTTGGCCCAACTTGCCCAAGCTGACCAACATGCCCTCCCCTGACTCAGTCACTCCCTCTCCCCTTCAGTCAGAAGAAGGGTCTCGACCCAAAACGTCACCCATTCCTTCTATCCAGAGATGCTGCCTGTCCTGCTGAGTTACTCAAGCCTTTAGTGTCTATCTTCGATGTAAACCAGCATCTGCAGTTCCTTATGCACTAATCCCATCTGCCTGCATTTGGTTCATATCCCACTAAACCTTTCCTAAGCATTGAGAATGTAGAGGAAAGATAGCTCGTCTCATGAAGTGAGAGGGAGGGGCGAGGCAGGGGCTGGTGAGTGAGGTGGAACCAGATGAGGAGAAGGCGGAGGGGCAGATGAAGCCCCCATGGGCTAATCGCTAGGCTGCCATTCTCCCCCCCCCCCCCCCCCCCCAACACTCTCCCTTGCCACATCAGAGTTGCAACATTTGCAGCAAAATGAATCCAGATATAGAACAGTACAGCACAGGACCAGGCCCTTCATAAAGTCATAGAAACTTACAGCGTGGAAACAGGCCCTTCAGCACAACTTGCCCACACCATCTAACATGTCCCATCTACCCTAATCCCACCTGCCCGCATTTGGCCCTTCTTCTTCTAAACCCGTCCAATCCATGTACCTGTCTAAATGTTTTGTAAACATTGCGATAGTACCTGCCTCAACTGGCTCCTCCGGCAGCACATTCCATACACCCACCACCCGATGAGTGTAAAAGTTATCACTCGGTTTCATATTAAATCTTTCCCCATCAATTTAAATCTCTGTCGCCTGGTTCTTGATTCGCCTACTTTGGGCAAGAGGCTCTGTGCATCTACCCGATCTATTCCTCTCATGATTTTGTACACAATACCTGTGCCAAACATGATGCCAAACTAAGCTAACCTCATCTGCTTGCAAACAACCAATACTGTCTGGCCTAAATTAAAAGAAAAAAGACTGCAGTGGAGATAAAAGAAAGCAGTACGCACGCTGCTCAAATATTAACTGATGTGGACAATGAGAATAGAGTGGGGCACTTAAACAGCTCATGCTGATAAAAACTAGTGCAGAGTCACTGGGCCAAGTCTATTTTCTCCCATACCAATCCAAGTCACTTTATTTCTTCTCTGACAAGATCTCTTGGTTCACAGGATGCAAGGAGAAGAACCTGAACTGGTAGAATGGCTGAGACGAGAAGAAGGCAGGGTTCTGGCAGTTCTCTTGTATGGAAATATGATTAAATTTGGCTTTTTGGAACTGCAACATTCTGCGATTCTAACACATCCCGTGGTATTATACTTAATGCTTTGTCAGGAAGGTTGACCCAAGATCATTATCTCCTCGTCCAAGTCTGACTCCCCACTCCCCTTCCAAGGTGAATGTGTCAAAGTTTTATCTTTGATGAAAGTACATTGCAAATAGATTCAGCTAAGGGTGGTGGGTATATGAACAATCCACTGGAAGAGGTGACTGAGGCAGGTACTACAGCATTTAAAAGAACTTGAGATAGATACAATGTTTAAGAAGGAACTGCAGATACTGGAAAATCAAAGAAAGACGAAAATGCTGGAGAAACTCAGCGGGTGAAGCAGCATCTATGGAGCGAAGGAAATAGGTGATGTTTCGGGTCGAAACCCTTCTAAGCTTCATAGATGTTGCTTCACTCGCTGAGTTTCTGCAGCATTTTTGTCTACCTGAGATAGATACAAATTGCGGGTGTAACTCAGCGGGTCAGGCAGAATCTCTGGAGCAAAAGGATGGGTGACGTTTTGGGTTACGACCCTACTTCAAAATAAGTTATTCCAGCTCTTTGTGTCTATCTTCTGTATAAACTATCATCTGCAGTTCTTTGTTTCTACTTTTAAAAGACCAATTCCAGCAAATGGGACTAGCTTGGATAAACAAAATGCTGGAGTAACTCAGCGGGACAGGCAGCATCTCTGGAGAGAAGGATCCAGAGATGTTGCCTGTCGCAATGAGTTACTCCAGCATTTTGTATCTATCTTCAATTTAAACCAGCATCTGCAGTTCCTTCCTACTAGCTTGGATAGGGCATCTTCATCAGTATGGACGAATTGGGCCAAAGGGCCTGTCTCCATTCTGCACGGCTATATGCTTCTAATCAGAAACAGCCTGGCGACAAGTGAAATATTCTATGATGGATCCTGAAAGCAAGCATGCCCAACAAACATGAAAGGAGTAGTCATCTATGAAAGTTAATTACATGGACCTTCAGAATACACTTGATAAAACCTCTCAAGAGTCAGTTCACTGAAATGAAAGATAATTGAACTGAGGGTTAAATAATGATTGTAACTTTGGCTAAGAAGAGAGAAGGGATAATGATCAGTCTCCCTCATTAGTGGCATGCAACTAGAAGTATTTCAGAGATGGGTGTTGAAGTCTTAACTATTCCTTACATTTATTATTGATTTAGACTTTACAGATACAGCGTGGAAACAGGCTCTTCAGCCCACTGAGCCCATCCATACACGAGCACTATTTTACACACTAGGGACAATTTACAATAGCTAATTAACTTACAAATCTGTTTGTCTTTGGAGTGTGTGACGAAACCAGAGCATCCGGAGAAAACCCTTGCAGTCACAGGAGAATGTACAAACGCCACCCGTGATCAGGATCAAACTAGGGTCTCTAGCACTATAAGGCAGCAACTCTACCACTGTACATCCCTAGATTTAGATGACCATCAATCACACATTTCAAATTCTCCGCTAACACAAAGGTGCAAACAATTACAAAGATATTAATCAGTAAAGTGGATGGATAAAATTATAGTAAATATGAGGTCATCCATTTGGATATATCAAAGAAAGATTTCTTTCTAATTGGTAAAAGGCTCAAATACGTGGAGATCTAATGAGATTTTTAGGGTCCAGATGTATACATCATTAAAGTGTCATGAATAATGAACCATTACTAACATTCTGGCCTTCGTGTCCAGTGGGATTAGAATGTAGTGAGTTCCCAGGCAAGCTTCCGATATACAAAACATTAGTTGAACTTTAGGCTGAAGAAAGGGCACCTATCCTTGTTCTCCAGAGAATGGTCCGATGAGCAGTTAAGCAATTATATGTTTTAATTTCAGGTTTTTCAGCATCTGCAGTATTTTGCTCTTGAATGTTGGATTAATAGGCTCTGAAGTCTTCATGCTTTCATGCGTATTGTCTCTCTAATAATGAATACGCTTGTATGTGATTTAAGAACTCATTTAAAATGTATGTTCTTCACTGGTTTAATTAATGTAAAACTTCAATGACAATATAAGATCTACTTGAACTGTTTAGTTTAGTTTATTATTGTTGTCACGTATACTGTGATACAGAAAAGTTTTTCTTTACAAGCTATCCAGCAAAAACAGATTATGCATGAATACAAACAATACATTATCATCTTTCCATCTTGAACATGATGGGAAAATGAAGTGACCCGTTTCAGACAGGCACGTGCCGTGAGTAATTACTCAGGGTAGGCACTCAGTCCACTTTAAAAAAAAATGTAAACCACGCATGCGCAGATTGTTCTCCCCGTTAAATAAATAAATAAAAACAGTGACATTTCAATTTGCCCAAGGCTTCCTAGTCCAATTGGGGGGACAGTTCCTTTCACAGCGTGTGGAGAGTCTGTGCCAGGGGTAAAGTTGTGGGGAGGGCACAAGTGTTGAGAAGGAGGGTGTCGGGGATACTGCCAGCGCTGGAAAGGACACAGAGAACATTTACGAGGAAGGTGCCAGGACTAGAGGTTCTGAGCGATATATAGAGGTTGTAGGCTGGACATGTGAGGAACAATGGTGAAAATCGCAAGAAAGTACTTATCACAAAGTACTGAAATCTTCACTCCCTCACCGCTGCCGCAGCTCTCCGGGTGCAAAGCCACGGACTGTAGCTGGGGATAGAAGCAGCTCGGGGAGTGGCCACCGGGACCCAACATCTGAATTGGCCGCCACTTCAGCGCCTTCTGCCGGCCCGCTCACCTTTGGCAGTGCTCTCCGTCTGAACACCGGTCACCTGCCGTTCGCCGACTTCGCTCATTTCAGCGACTTCCTGCAAATCCTTAAATTCCCACAGCCGAGTAACCTCAATCGCGCTGTCGGAATTTAAGGACATGAGTGAGACCAGCGAGCGGCAGGAGAGAGGTTTTTAGATGGAGAGCTGCCAAGGTGGGCGGGTGGTTCTGGAGCTAAGGTGGTGGCTGGTTCCACTGTCCGGCCCGGCGGCCGCTCAAGCTACTTCTCTCTCTCTCTCTCCCCCCCAGCCTCAGAGCAGTGTCATCCCACGCCCCCTTGCAAGGAACGTCGCAAGTGGATGCCCCCGACCCCTCATTCATAACATTTGTGCCCTCCCCGCAACGTTACCCCGGGCCAGACTCCCCAAACGCTGTGTAAGGAGCTCTCCCCCCACTCCCACACCCCGGCAAATACGGTATTAAAAAAAAAAAATCACAAAATGTACTTACCATATCATTGGGACACGACAAACCATGGTTGAAAACCCCGCCAATAAACTTGCGCTGCGCATGCGCAGTAGACTGATGCGCATGCGCAGTATGATGCTGCTCATGCGCAGTGCTACAAAGGCAGAATTTCTGCTGCCTTCAGCCCCGATTAAAATTGACGGCTTCAGGCAGCGCTGACGGCACGTGGGCTGCACAGAGCTTCCCGTGTCACAAGCGCTGCGGGTGAAAGGCACGGAGAATTATGCCTACCTAAGAGATCAGTCTCTTAGATAGGCATAATTCTCCCATGCCTTGACAATTTATATTTCATAATTGCCATTTCATAATTTTGGTCAGGGTAGGCAGTGCCTACCTTGCCTACCCTGATGGCACGTGCCTGGTTTCAGACTACCACCCAGTAACTCCAACATCAACCACCTTGAAGAGGTTTGAAAGATTGGCAATGGCCAATATCTGCACCATTCCTCAAGAAAATCTCACAAGAAGGAACTGCCGATAGACACACAATGCTGGGGTAACTCAACGGGTCAGGCAGCATCTCTCAATACTGCCTGAAGAAGGGTTTAGACACAAATCATCACCTCTCCATGTTCTCCAAAGTTGATCCCCAGCAAGAGGCCGTCAGCTCTTCGATGTTAGGCCGCAGTGTGGATGGAGATATGATATGGAAAAGTTGCATCTTCGTCGAGGAAAGAAATAAATAAAGTTTCCCCCACCCTCCCATAATACAAAACTAAAGATACACTAAAACATACATTTAACAACAGACGAAAAACAACAAAAGAAGAAAAGGATGAGACAGACCGCCAACGAGGCTGCCATCATATGGCGCCACCTGGTATAAACCAGCATTAGCAGATATTTGTTTCTGCAAGGAACTGCAGAAGCTGGCTTACATAAGAGAGACACAAAGTGCTGGAGTAACTCAGGAAGTCAGGTAACATCTCTGGAGAACATGGATAGGTGATGTTTCGGGCCGAGACTCTTCAAACTGAAAATCCCGACCCCTTACATTATGCATCCAGGACAAATAGGTCTAGACCATCTCTCACACTACATACTGTCTCGATGACAAGGATATCTGGAGCAATAAACAAAGTGCTGGAGGAGCTCAGCTAGCCAAGCAGCATCTGTGGAGGGAATGTATAGATGATGGTTCTGTCCAATTTCCTTCACAGATGTTCCCCTAACCTGCTAAATTTCTCCAGCACATTGTTCCTTACTTAAGGTCCGGTACCTGCAGTTTCTTATGTCTCCATTAACAACACTTATGTCAGGATGCTATTCATTGTCTATGGACAGCCTCCACCGCAATACAATCAAATCGTCCCCAAACATGAGACCCGGGTTCGATCCTGACTACGGGTGCTGTCTGTCCAGAGTTTGTACATTCTCCTCGTGACCATGTGGGTTTTCTTCAGGTGTATTTATACACTATGTACAGCGTGATTGTTTAATTATTATCGTCACGTGTACAGAGGTACAGTGAAAAGCTATTTTGTTGCAAGCTATCAGGACAGCAAAAAGGCTATACATAATAACATGGAAGGGGAAAGGAGATGGGATGGGGGGAGAAAGGGATGTGCTTTCGGATCAGGCACTTGGAAGAGAAAGGGGAAACAAAAGGTTGGTTGGGTCGTTACCTAAAATTGGAAAATACAATGACAAAGACGGACGTGAAGAATGGGCCAGCAGGATGGGCTGAGGTATTGCTTCTTCAAGGTCGGCTGCAGGTGTCCCAGAAGCAGTTGGGCAAGGAAAGGGATGTTGATTCGTGGTCTGAGACTGACGAGGGCAACGAGGGAGGGCCTGCTGCAGCAGCCCGAGGCTTACCTGGATCGGGAGCCACTCCAGTACATTAAGCTTGTGGACTTTGGACTTTTGTAAATGGCGCCAAAACATGGCAACTCGTGCAGATGCGATCCGTGCACAAAGCATTTCACTGTGCAGTGCAAAGTTGACAATAAAGAACCATTGTACAATGTTCATTTTATTCCCAGGCTTTATACTGCCCCCACTGCTGCCTATCCCACTGAGTTACTCCAGCATTTTGTGTCCACCGCTTCTCTAGTTCCCTTCTGCCACTACAATCAGCCTGAGCAAGACCCCAACCCAAAACACCATCTATTCATGCCCTCCAGAGAAGCTGCCTGACCTGCTGAATTGCTGCAGCAGTGTGGTATTTTTTTTAAACCAGCAGCTGCAGTTCTTTGCATCAAAAAGGCTGCCAACATCATCAGGGACCCACACCATACTGGCCACACACTCATCTCTCCACTTCCATTGGGTAGAAGGTACAGGAGACTGAAAACTGGTACACCCAGGTTCAGAAACAGGCTCTTCCCCACAGCCATCAGGCTATTAAACTCGCCAACAAACAGACTGAACTGTAACAGCCTGTCGCACTTTATCTGTTTATTTATGTGTATATTGAATTGAACTGTTCTGTATTTATGCTTACTATATTCTGTTGTGCTGCAGCAAGCAAGAATTTCATTGTCCTATCTGGGACACATGTCAATAAACTCTCTTGACTTGATTTGATGTCTTAGTTCACAACATAAATTTTACTACAGTGCAGATGATCTAGGATTTTTCCAGATCTCCATCAGCAATTGCAATTTGTTTTGATACTAAGTTTATTTGGAATATGAGCACGCACTGTAATTCAAAATCATAAACCACTTGCAAAATCAAATCCTTTAGTAGAAATTGCACAATAAATAAAAGTGGCAGTCTGTTTCTTGAAGGTAGAGGAAGGCCCATGTTCTTGGGTTCATTGGGACACGTTTTTCTGTTATTAGTTGTAGATTGGTTATTGCATGTGAACCAATCATAGTCGAATAGCATCACTAACCCCACCCCACTGTATGATTCGTACTAACACCTACCAGCCGATCCTTTCGCTCCACCTCTACTGTTCCAGCCGTCTGCCGCCGTGGCCACTTCCAGTTCCAGCGTGTCCCTTACCCCACCACGACTTGCGGCTGTAACTAACAACAATACTACCTCTCTCCTGCATGCTCCCCCTGTCGCCCACCACCAGTGTCCCATGCTGCTTTCTCACTTCCAGGTTCACCGCCTCCATCTAACCTTTTCTGGCAAAGGGGGAGAGGGCTTGGTCCATACGCGTATTAGTAGACCGCCTGACAGATATGGCGAGTATGTTTGAATTCTAGCTGCACGTGTGTTTAACTATATTCGCTCTTTACAGGGGAAGGATGTAGATTGGTTATTGCATGTGAACCAATCATAGTAGAAATAGCATCACTAACCCCACCCCACTGTATGATTCATACTAACACCCACTTCCTACACTGGTCAGTCTTGGATGCGGTAACGATGAATATATGTATGGGTACTGATTGAAGATGATCTAGAACTTCAGATTGCATAGATTACTTATTTACAACAGTTAAACAAATGATATTTTAAATTTAGGATTTAGGTACCACTAGGGGTGTTGCATGATTGGCAGCCCAGCCAACTGTCTGATTTTCATATTTTTTTCATTTTTAGTGTGCATTAAAAGTCTGTGTAAATGTTCCCTGGTTTATGTGGGGGGAGTGGGTGGGGGATTTTTTTTTCAGTTTCTTACCTTGCCGGAGATGCGATTAATTTTCGGATTGCATTCTCCGGTCGCTCTGCAGCCAGCCATCGAGGGAGCTGGAAGCCTCCTCGCACTGACCATGTGCCCCACCGTGGGGTGTGGACTTACATCGGAGTCGATCCCTTGCCTGGGATCGCTCCAACCGCTGCCTGCGGACTTTACATCGGGAGCTCGCAGTCTCGGGAGGGGCTAATCGGGAGCTCCAAAGTCGCGGAAGGTTCGACCAGCCCCGATGCGGGGTTCGACCGTCTGGCATCGTCTGGAGCTGACATCCGCCCAATGCAGGTGCTGATTGCCTCGATACGGACGGCCCACCGCTAGCTATGGGAGTCAAGATCATTGCAAGAAAGGTTAATCATCTCCTCCATGAACATATGAGAGTACAGACACACCCCGATTTATGTGAGGGTTACGTTCTACGACGCCTTAAGTCAGATTTTACACGGCAGAATCACCAATTCTGTCCTTTCTGCAGCACATGGCCTTCTGGGAAAGCACAGCCGCCATTGCTGGCTTGTTTCTTTAGTAACCTTGAGTGCTCAAACCGCCTTGATTGCACAGAATTGTTTACTTTAGTGTGAATTTACGCAAGTCGCCTATTACGCAAGTCCGGGAGTGTCAGTATAACCTACAATATCCTCTAAAATGGTGGACTGCGGATGAGGAAGTGGAAGTGACTTAAACAGCTCAATGTTTGGCTGATTTGAACACAAAAGACCGCATAGCTTTCCCTGTGTCTTCAGTTTCTCTGATTCTAAATACTAATGCTTCTTGTAAAAACTAATCTCCACGATACCTGCAAAATTGGAGTTGGAATGGATTAAGATTAAGTCTTAAAAATCACATTCAATGGTCAATGAAAATGGGATTTCAATTAATTACAATTCGACAACTATCATCCCTTTAAACACTATTAGCATAAAGGCTAATCCTCCTGACTAACTCTAATTTTCTAATTACTGAAAGAAAGCAGGGGTTGTGTAATTTTTTTGTAAGGATTGTGTGAATTAATTCTTAATCTTTCTATTACATGGTTTATGTCATACAGTGTAGAAATGGGTCCTTCGGACTAACTTGCCCACACCGACCAACAAGCCCCATGTATACTAGTCCCACGTACGCTAACACTATCCTACACACCAAGGGCAATTTACAATCTTTACCATAACCAATTAACCTGCACGTCTTTGGAGTGTGTGAGGATAATGGAGCTCTTGGAGAAAACCCACACAGACTTGGAGAGAACATACAAACTCCATACGGACAGCACCCATAGTCAGGATTGAACCCAGGTCTCTGGCGCTGTAAGGCAGCAGCTCTAACACTATGCTGCTTCTCTTCCATTTAGAAATTCGAAGGACAAGTCAAAGTGTTTTAAATGAACGAGAGATACAATATGGTTGAAGAAGATATTATTTCAGTTTAAGGGCACAGAACAAAAAAAGCATTACATAATAAAAAATGAATAAAAAGGAACTGCAGATGTTTTGTTCATACCAAGGATAGGCACAAAATGCTGGAGTAAATCAGCGGATCAGGCAGCATCGCTGGATAAAAATAGATATGCCATCTATGCACGTTCTCCAGATGTGCTCCCTGACCTGCTGAGTTATTCCGGCACTTGGTGTCTATAAATGCATTACAGTTTGGCTGTGCATCAGTTACAAGAAGAAAACATGGGTCCCAGTAGGCCCATCCTGCTCTCACTCTGGATACACGTGTCAGTTAATCACCTCCTTCATCAAAGACTTAGAACTGAACTGAAAACTCCTTGTCTGCATCTGGACTGGATTCTAAGTAATATACAGGGGACTGGTTGCAAATACGTGTTCTGGGAGATATTTAAGTTACAAACATAATTTAGCTAAACATCTCTCATATTTCGCTTGGGCTGTTTACAACTCAGCGGTATGAATATTGATTTCTCTCATTTCAAGTAACCTTTGTGTTCTCTCTCTTTCCATCCCTCCCCATGCTGTTCATCCTGCTAGTTTCATAGATCGTATCCCTTCATTATCACCTCTTCCACAGCCAACAATGGACCATTGTGGGCTCCACGTATCCTTGATCATCGGTGCCGGCTCTAATTTGTTCTGTACCTTCTCATACTCTCCCCTTTTCTCAGGAGATGCTACCTGACCCGCTGAGTTACTCCAGGATTTTGAGTATCTTCACGTTATACCTGCCTTCTTAGAGTCTATAATAATCAATTTTAACGTGACTTTCCATGAAAATCTATGCATCTTATTAATGCAGAAACAAGGATCTGCAGATGCTGGTTTACACAAATGGACACAAAGTGCTGTAGGAACTCAACGAGTCAGGCAGCATCATTGCAAAAGATGAATAGGGTCCCGATCCAAAACGTCTCTTATCCATGTTCTCCGGAGATGCTGAGTTACTCCAGCACTTTTGGACGGCACAGCCGTAGAGTTGCTGCTTTACAGCGCCAGAGTCCCAGGTTCGATTCTGACAACGAGTGCTGTATGTATGGAGTTTGTACGTTCTCCCTGTGACGGCTTGGATTTTCCGCAAAAGCTCCAGTTTCCGCCCCATACTCCAAAAATGTACAGGTTTGTAGGTTAATTGGTTTCAGTTTTTAAAAATTATAAATTGTCCCTAGTGTGTATGATAGTGTCAGTGCATTGAGCGCTTACTGATCAGCACAGCCAAAGGGTATATTTCCACATTGTATCTCTAAAGTCACTTTGTGCCCTTTTGCATCTTATGAATGTTTCCTTGCCCATGGTGAAATTATTTGGCCCGTGGATAAAATTCAGCAGATTGCATTCAGAATCAAGATATAGGTGATGATAATATGCTCCTGTCATTTGCAAATAATTGGTTAAGTCAAGACTTTCGATATCAGTAATGCCCCTCAGCATTAAGTATAAAATCAATAAACTCGTCACTCTTTGAAGTATTGAAATTTGTGGAATGGCGAGTCAACATGAACAAATTTGTTTGCAAATTCACCATGATTGTAAATAACTAATTTTAGCAACTTCACCCTGAATTAAAATTGGCATGGATTCAAGGTTATCTGCATCAACAGCAAATCAATATAATCCAAAATCTAAAATATTATTTAAAACACAATTACTTCTTGATTTTGTGTTGGAAGGAACTGCAGCTTCTGATTTATACAGAGGACAGACACAACATGCTGGAGTAACTCAGCTGGACAGACAGAACCTTTGAAGAAGGGTCCTGACACAAAAGATCAATTATTCTTTTTCTCCAGACTTCTCCAGTCTGAAGAAGGTTTCTAACCCGAAACATCACCTATTCCTCCTCTCCAGAGTTGATGCCTGTCCCGCTAAGTTACTCCAGCATTTTGTGTCTATCTTCCCATCGTGAATTATTATATTATAGATTATTACGTACAATATGGATGTTCCCTCTCTAAAAATGAGATGGACAATTTTATATGCTGTCCGGATTATTAAAAAACAGTTTCTTTAGTTCCTTGTGAAAATACTAGATAGCCCACAGGGTAATGAAATGCAATAAAACCAATATGAAACAATACAGAGGTTGAAATGTGTTTTATTGCCACAATTCTTGTGCGGAAATATCTACAATTCATAAACTGCAAATATTAAGGGATTATACAGTGTGAAGAAGGGACTCAAAGCTAAACCTGACCCACTGAGTTACTCCAGCACTTTATTTTTGTAAACCAGCACCTACAGTTCAATGTGTCTGAGGGATTATGCATTAACTTGTGCAAACTAATTATTGCCTTACTACTAAATTGTATACAGTGCAATACAGTTTAGCTTAGAGATACAGCGCGGAAACAGTCCCTTTGGCCCACCAAGTCCGCGCTAACCAGCGATCTCTTCACATTAACAATTTGCCTACACACTATGGACAATTTACATTTATACCAACCTACAGACCTGTATGACTTTGGTATGGTGGAGGAAACCAAAGATGTCGGAGAAAACCCATGCAGGTTCTGCTTCTTCTTGCTACTGCACAACCGCCAACAGCTGGGCTATCTCGTGCAGGTTACGCTCGCATGTGCACTGGTTGTAAAAGGGTTAGATTTTTATGTGGGGACGTTTGGTGAGATAACCCATGTCCAAGTTGTCGAGCTGTGACTTGAAGGTTGGTGCACATCTGGTGGTGTCAGGAAGGATGTTCCATTCTCGGATAGTCCATGGAGTATTGTGTGCAGTTTTGGTCTCCAAATTTGAGGAAGGACATTCTTGCTATTGAGGGAGTGCAGCGTAGGTTCACCAGGTTAATTCCCAGGATGGCAAGACTATAATATGCTGAGAGAATGGAACGGCTGGGCTTGTATACTCTGGAATTTAAAAGGATGAGAGGGGATCTTATTGAAACACAAGATTATTAAGGATTTGGACTTGCTAGAGGCAGGAAACATGTTCCTGATGTTGGGGGAGTCCAGGACCAGGGGCCACCATTTAAGAATAAGGGGTAAGCCATTTAGAATGGAGATGAGGAAACACTTTTTCAGAGAGTGGCGAGTCTGTCAAATTCTCTGCCTCAGGGGGCGGTGGAGGCCGGTTCTCTGCATACTTTCAAGAGAGGGCTAGATAGAGCTCGTAAAGATAGCGGAGTCAGGGGATATGGGGAGAAGGCAGGAACGAGGTACTGAGTGTGGATGATCAGCCATGATCATATTGAATGGCGGTGCTGGCTTGAAGGGCCGAATAGCCTCCTCCTGCACCTATTGTCTATTGGATATAGTGACTGTAGATAACTATTTTTGTTTGCTCCAATTCTAGTATAAATAAAGTGACCCTCTGAGGACTGTCGTTTAGATTTCAGAGTATTGGATTGAATGAGGTGAGATATGTTACTGGGGATGGTGCCATGAGTCTCCTTGTAGACAGTACATAAGCTGGCTTTGGTACGTTGTTGACTCCAGCCATTCCCAGACAAGACAATTTAAGATATTGAGAACACTTGACTGTCTTGAGTAGTCTTTATAGACAAACCGGGCTGCACGCCTCTGACCCTTGTCAAGGGTGTCACGGGAAGAACATGCAAACTCCGTACAGACAAGCACCCATAGTCAGAGTTGAACCCGGGTCTCTGGCGCTGGAATTTTAGTTGCAAACCGTTCACCACAAAACCTCCTCCCATGAGTTACAGAGAGAAAAAAAACTATATTGAAAAGCAAAAAGAGCAAATGCTGGAAATCTGAAAGATAATGCTGGAGTTACTCAACAGGTCAGGCAGCATCTGCAAGGTGAGGAACAGAATTAATAATTCCAGAATTGGAAGAGTGAAAAACAAACATGTTTGTGAAGGGGAGAGTGGACTTGTCATCGATACTGGTTGTCAACCCGTCGTCCGAGAAACAAGCCAATAATGGGAAGTGTTCCGATATGGACCATGTAACAGCGAGAGCAGATTTGGGATCGTTAGCGTAGATTATGGAATAGTAGATCATAGGAACAGGCCTTTCAGCCCACAGTGTACATGCTGACCATGATGTCCAGTTAAATTAATCTCTTCTGTCTGCATGTGTTTCACATCCATTTTACTACATTAAAGAAGCTCTTAAACAGTAAAGTCCAGGCTTTTAATGTTCTCTAACATAGAAACATAGGGTTACACAAAAAGCTGGAGAAACTCAGCGGGTGCAGCAGCATCTAAGGAGCGAAGGAGATAGGCGACGTTTCGGGTCGAGACCCTTCAATAGGTGCAGGAGTAGGCCATTCGGCCCTTCGAGCCTGCACCGCCATTCAACATGATCATGGATGATCATCCAACTCAGTATCCCGTACCTGCCTTCTCTCCATACCCCCTGATCCCTTTAGCCACAAGTGCCACATCTAACGCCCTCTTAAATATAGCCAATGAACTGGCCTCAACTACCTTCTGTGGCAGAGAATTCCAGAGACTCGCCACTCTCTGTGTAAAGAATGTTTTCCTCATCTCGGTCCTAAAGGAATTCTCCCTTATCCTTAGACTGTGACCCCTTGTTCTGGACCCCCCCAACATCGGGAACAATCTTCCAGCATCTAGCTTGTCCAACCCCTTAACCTTTACTGCTTCTCTTGAGTTAGATCGGAATGATGCAGGCATGTTGAAATCTCTGATAACACAAGGAACCCAGCAGTATGAGCGTTGAATTCTCTAAGTTTTGGTGGCAACTCTTTCCCAAAACCCCGTTTTTCCCCATCTCTTTCCTGTAACCCACCTGGATGTGCACCCATTTCTATCACTATCCTACCTCTTTCCCCTCTCGCAGTACCCTTCCACACTTCCTTCCTCCAGCTTCACATATCACTCCTCTTAGCTCTATATCATAGCCTTTTGGCTTCTTTTCCTCTCTGGACCTTGCCCACCCATCTCCTGATCAAACCTCCCAATCTCAGCTGTATCCACCTATCACTTGGCAGGCTTAGTCCTGCCATCACCGATCTTCCAGATTACTCCCCCTCCACTACAAGCAATCTGAAGTAGGGTCCCGACCCAAACGTCCCTTGTCCCAACAGAGTTGCTCCCTGACCTGCTGAGTTACTCCAGCATGAGTTACAGACAGTGTGGAAACAGACCCATTCAGCCCAGCTTCCTCACGTCAACCATATGCTCCATCCACACTAGTCCCACATGCCCGCCTCTAGCCCATATCCTTCTAAATCTATGCTTTCCAAGTACATGTTCAAATGTTGAATCTCCGCTTAGTCTGCCTAAACCTACCCGATCTCCCGGTTGCTAAACACTTTTAACTCCCCCTCCCATTCGCACACTGACCTTTCTGTCCTGGGCCTCCTCCATTGTCAGCGTGAGGCCCAGTACAAATTGGAGAAACAGTACCTTATATTTTGCTTGGGCAGCTTACACCCCAGCAGTATGAACATTGACTTCCCCAACTTCAAGTAACCCTTGCTTTCCTTCTCTCTCCATCCCTCCCCAGTTCTCCGACCAGTCTTACTGCATCCGATTAAGTTTTATCTCTGCTTACTTTGTTGTTACCTTCTCCCAGCTAACAATAATCTAGTCTACATTTGCCTTGATCTCCATTCCCTTTGTCCTATTTTCACAACTTACACTTCCTTAACTATGTATCTCCCTCTCCCCTGACATCAGTCTGAAGAAGGGTCTCCACCCGAAAAGGTCAACCATTCCTTCTCTCCAGAGAACAAACCTACTGGTTCTTGATTCCCCTACTCTGGGTAAAAAAAAAATTTTTTTTTTAAATTGTATCTATTCCTCTGATTATCCATACGCCTCTTCAAGATCATCCCTCATCCTCCTGCATTCTAACATTGCCTTTTAAAAAAAAAATCTGTTACTGAATTGTACAGGGACAGTATATGTGATCCGAGACAAGAATAGCAAAGCATGGCTGGGTTCTTTCTTCATCGACACACAAATCCAAACTTCCTGATCACTCAAGCAAGTTTGATACCTGTAAGTCCAGTCGTGCGGAATCTACACTTGAATGTTATTATGGGGTTATAGTTATTTGACTGCATTATCATATTTATTATGCTCTTAGTCATCCACAGCTGCATGCTCCAAAAAGATTATAGTACTGCTCGTTCACTATAAATGCACTAAAATAATGGTGTGACATTCATAAAACAAATTAATTACATGGTGACACTACAAGAGTGTGTATTTAGTTTAGCACGTAGCTGCATTCTGGACTAAATTCTAATTAAGCAAACCTCTCATCCATTATAATTATAGATAGAAGAGGCACCCAATGTGGCCACAGATGTCCTCAAGCTTTCAAGCTACAAGTGGTGTTTTATGGAAAGACAGTGTTGAACGATAGAGATAATGCATGTGATTAATTTTGAATTTGAGCTTAGTTTATTGTCACGTGTACTGAGGTAGAGAGAAAAGCTTTTGTTGTCTGCTAACCTGTCAGCAGAAAGATTACACCCATCCGTGTGGATCATTTGCTGTGGATCTTAATGGTTATCTTGATCAATTCACAGAACTGACAGAGATTTGAAACGGTGATGAAGGCAATCCCAATTAATCCTTGCCCATAAAAAGATAGGTGATGTTCCGGATCAGAACCTTTCTTCAGACTGTCATGGTTCTTAAAAAGGCATCAAGTGCTGGAGTAACTCAGTAGGTCAGGCAGAGTACCCTGGAAAACATGGATAGGTGAGTTTTGGGTCGGGACTCTTCTTCACAATGGACTAGGGTCCCGACCCGAAACATAATTTATCCACGTTACCCAGAGATACTGCCTAACCTGCTGAGTTACTCCAGTATTTTGTATCCTTTTGTGTATTAGCCTGCATCAGCAGTTCTTTGTTTCTACGTTTAGGCACTTAATCCAGGTTGTGTGACCTGTGCAGCGAATTATACACGGTCAGAGGTGTGATAACCAAAACAAAAGAGTTGATTTGCCACTCTGCACGTAAGCAGGGTTTGTTTACTCCTCAGCAAATTAAAATGTAAATTCTCATGCTTGGTTCTGCAACCAAAGGATGCAGGAGATTACACTCCCTCTATCAAACACATTTGATGCAAACTACCGGCTTTCAAATCATCACCACCCTTTTAGTTTAGTTTATCATCACGTGTACCGAGGTACAGTGAAAAGCTTTTTTGTTTGCATGCTATCCAGTCAGCGGAAAGACTGATTACAATCAAGCCGTCCACAATATACAGATACAATATAAATGGAATAATGTTAAGATAAAGCTCAGTAAAGTCAGATAAAAGATAGTCCGAGGGTCTCCAATGAAGCAGATGGCAGCTCAGGACCGCTCTCCAGTTGGCGATAGGATGGTTCAGTTGCCTGATAACATCTAGCAAGAAACTGTCCCTGAATCTGGAGGTGTGCATTTTCACACTTCTGTACCTCTTGCTTGATGTGGGAGGGGAGAAGAGGGAGTGTTTGGGGGCAAGACTGGTCCTTGATTATGCTGGTGGCCTTGCCGAGGCAGCGTAAAGTGTAGATTAAGTCAATGGAAGGGAGATTGGTTTTGTGCGATGGTCTGGGCAGCGTCCACAACACTCTGCAATCTCTTACGGTCTTAGATGGAATGGATTCCAAACCATGCTGTGATGCATCCCGATAAAATGCTTTCCACGGCGCATCTGTAGAAGTTGGGGACTTGCCAAACTTCCCAAGCCTCCTAAGGAAGTAGGCTACTGGCTTTCTTGGCCATTGCTTCAATATCGGCAGTCCAGGACAAGTTGATGGTGATATTTACTCCTAAGAACCTGAAGCTTTCAACCATCATCTACTTCGGCTCCATCTCCTTCCTGCACTCAGTTTTATCATAATTTGATATCCTGCCCTTTACGGTGGCGTTGAGTTCGATCTGTACTTGGCTGCACTGTCATTTGTATACAAGGAATAAAGCAGGAGGCTGAGAACGCGTTCGTGTGGAGCACCAGTGTTGAAGATTATGGTACAGGATGGTTTGTCCCGTCCTCACTGATTGTGGTTTATAGACAATAGGTGGAGTAGGCCATTCGGCCCTTTGAGCCAGCATGGACATTCAATGTAATCATGGCTGATCATCCCCAATCAGTACCCCGTTCCTGCCTTCTCCCCATATCCCCCGACTCCGCTATCTTTAAGAGCCCTATCTAGCTCTCTCTTGAAAGCATCCAGAGAACCGGCCTCCACTGCCCTCTGAGGCAGAGAATTCCACAGACTCACAACTCTCTAGGTGAAAAAGTGTTTCCTCATCCCCGTTCTAAATGGATTACCCCTTATTCTTAAACAGTGGCCCCTGGTTCTTGACTCCCCCAACATCGGGAACACATTTCCTACCTCTAGCATGTCCAAATCCTTAGTAATCTTATATGTTTCAATGAGATTCCCTCTCATCCTTCTGAACGCCAGTGTATACAAGCCCAGTCACTCCATTCTCTCAGCATGTGACAGTCCCGCCATCCCGACAATTAACCTTGTAAACCTACGCCGCACTCCCTCAATAGCAATAATGTTCCTCCTCAAATTAGGGGACCAAAACTGGACACAACACTCCAGGTGTGGTCTCACTAGGGCCTCATACAACTACAGAAGGGCCTCTTTGCTCCTATACTAAACTCCTCTTGTTATGAAGGCCAACATGCCATTCGCTTTCTTCACTGCCTGCTGTACCTGCATGCTTACTTTCAATGACTGATGAACAAGGACCCCCAGATCCCATTGTACTCCCCCTTTTCCCAACTTGGCAACATTTAGATAATAATCTGCCTTCCTGTTTTTGTTCCCAAAGTGAATAACCTCACATCTAACCACATTAAACTTCATCTGCCATGCACTGCCCACTCCCCCAACCTATCCAAGTCACTCTGCATTCTCATAGCATCCTCCTCACAGTTCATACTGCCACCCAGCTTTGTGTCATCTGCAAATGTGCTAATGTTACTTTGAATCCCTTCATCTAAATAACTGATTGCCACTTTTCCTAGTTAAATCGTCAAAAAATATCAGAAGATTAGTCATGCATGATTTCCCCTTCGTAAATCCATGCTGTCTCGGACCGATCCTGCTACTGCTATCCAAATGCTCGACTATTTCATCTTTTATGATAGTCTCCAGCATCTTCCCCACCACCGATGTCAGGTAACTGGTCTTTAATTCCCTGTTTTCTCTCTCCCATCTTTCTTAAAATAACATCAGCTCCCCTTCAATTCACAGGAACTGATCCTGAATCTATAGAACATTGGAAAATGATCACCAATGCGTCCACGATTTCTAGAGCCACTTCCTCAAGTACTCTGGGATGCAGACCATCAGGCCCTGGGGATTTATCAGTCTTCAGTCCCATCAGGTTTCCCAACACCATATCCTGCCTAATGTGGATTTCCTTCAGTTCCTCCGTCACCCCAGATCCTCTGGCTACTAGTACATCAGGAAGATTGTTTGTGTCCTCCTTAGTGAAGACGGATCCAAAGTACCTGTTCAACTCATCTGCCATTTCCTTGTTCCCCATAATAAATTCACCTTTTTCAGTCTGCAAGGGTCCAACTTTGGTCTTAACTAATTTTTTCCTCTTTACATACCTAAAGAAGCGATTACTATCTTCCTTTATATTCTTGGCTAACTTACCTTCGTACCTCATCTTTTCTCCCCATATTGCCTTTTTTAGTTATCTTCTGTTGCTCTTTAAACATTACCCAATCCTCTTGCTTCCTGCTCATCTTTGCTATGTTGTATTTCTTCTCTTTTATTTTTATATTGTCCCTGACATCCCTTGTCAGCCCCTTACTCCCCTTGGAATCTTTCTTCCTCTTTGGAATGAACTGATCCTGCACCTTCTGTATTATTCCCAGAAATACCTGCCATTGTTGTTCCACTGTTAACCCTGCTAGGGTATCTTTCCAGTCAACTTTGGGCAGCTCGTCCCTCATGGCTCCATAGTCCCCTTTGTTCAACTGTAACACTGACACCTCCGATTTACCCTTCTCCCTCTCCAATTGTAGATTAAACTTGACCATATTATAGTCACTGCCTCCTAATGGCTCCTTAACCTCAAGTTCCTTTACAAATCCGGTCATTACATAACACTAAATCCAGAATTGCCTTCTCTCTGTTAGGCTCCAATACAAGCTGCTCTAAGAATCCATCATGGAGGTACTCCACAAACTCCCTTTCTTGGGGTCCAGTACCAACTTGATTTTCCCCAGTCTACCTGCATGTTGAAATCTCCCATAACAACCGTAGCATTACCTTTCCTACATGCCATTTTTAACTCCCGGTTCAACTTGCACCCTATATCCAGGCTCCTGTTTGGGGGCCTGTAGATGGGTCCCATTAGGATACTTCTACCCTTGCAATTCCTTAGTTCTATCCATACTGACTCCACATCTACTGTTTCAATACCACCCCTTGCAAGGGACTGAATTTCATTCCTCACCAACAGAGCTACCCTACCCCATCTGCCCACCTGTCGGTCCTTTCAATAGGAGGTGTACCCTTGAATATTCAGTTCCCAGCCCTAAGCCTCTTGCAGCCATGTCTCTGTAATTCCCACAACATCATACTTGCCAATTCCTAACTGAGCCTCAAGCTCATCCACTTTAATTCTTATACTTTGCGCATTCATATACAACACTTTGACCTCCGTATTCACATCCCCCCTCGCAATTGGCCCTGACCTTATTCTCCTATCCCTTCTCTAACTTTCCTTCCCATAAATTCGGGAGTCTTTTGGAACTTTTCCTGTACTCACTTCCCCTTTAACTCCATCTTTATGCTCCCAATTTGTCAATCCCTTCCCCCCACTATTTAGTTTAAACCCACACGTGTAGCCCGAGCAAACCTGCCTGCCAGAATGTCGGTCTCCCTCCAGTTTACATGTAACCCGTCTTTTTTTGTACAGGTCACCCCTACCCCAGAAGAGATCCCAGTGGTCTATTAATCTAAATCCTTGCTCCCTGCACCAGCCCCTCAGCCACACATTCAGATCCTCTATCTCCTTGTTCCTGTCCTCACTGGCACGAGGTACTGGAAGCAATCCAGAGATAACCACCCTAGGAGTCCTGCTTTTCAGTCTTCTTCCTAACAATCTGAACTTGCATTGCAGAACCTCCTTACTCTTCTTCCCGATATTGTTTGTGCCCACGTGTTGGTCAGGAAGTGAAGAAACCAGTTACAGAGATGAGTGCTGACTCCACGTTCCACGGGTTAGGAGATTCTGTCTCTCTGTATCTATTAAGATGGGCAAAGTTTCATCAAATCTCCTTTCCTCCTTGTCCACACAGCGACAACCAATATGGAATGAATCACTAGCCCTTCAAATACTGCTGCTCTTTGCATTCTCCAACTTATTTTGGTTCATCCTGCTCCCTATGTTCATTAGAACCACCTATACTGACAGCTTTGCACCAATGCAAGAGCT
Source organism: Raja brachyura (assembly GCA_963514005.1). Next base: position 114,423,176 of record OY740782.1, on the reverse strand, counting down.
TCTAGCACATATTATAGACAATAGGTGAAGGAGTATGGCATTCTGCCCTTCGAGCCAGCACCTCCATTCATTGGTTCTGTCTTCACAAAGGAAAACATGAAATTAGAAATCCGTGCAAGAGTAAAACAGTTATAATGGGCGACTTCAATCTACATATAGATTGGGTGAATCAAATTGGCAGGGGTGCTGAGGAAGAGGATTTCTTGGAATGTATTCAGGATAGTTTTCTAAACCAACATGTGGAGGAACCAACGAGAGAGTAGGCTATTCTAGACTGGGTACTGAGTAATGAGGAAGGGTTAGTTAGCAGTCTTGTTGTGCGTGGCCCCTTGGGCAAGAGCGACCATAATATGGTTGAGTTCTTCATTAGGATGGAGAGTAACATTGTTAATTCAGAAACAAGGGTTCTGAACTTAAAGAAAGGTAACTTTGAGGGTATGAGATGTGAATTGGCCAAGATAGACTGGCAAGTGATTCTTAAAGGGTTGGCGGCGTATATGCAATGGAAGGCATTTAAAGATTGCATGAATGAACTACAACCCTTGTTCATCCCAGTTTTTTTGCAAAAGAATAAATCAGGGAAGGTAGTGCATCCGTGGAATACAAGGGAACTCGGGGATAGTATCAAAACTAAAGATGAAGCATACAAATTAGCCAGAAAAAGCAGCCTACCAGAAGACTGGGAGACATTCAGAGTCCAGCAGAGGAGGACAGAGTGCTTAATTAGGAAAGGAAAATAGATTATGAAAGAAAACTGGCACGGAACATAAAAACGGACTGCAAAAGTTTTTATAGATACGTGAAGAGAAAAAGGTTAGTTAAAACAAATGTAGGTCCCTTGCAGTCAGAAACTGGTGAATTGATCATGGGGAACAAGGACATGGCAGACCAATTGAATAACTTCTTTGGTTCTGTCTTCACTAAGGAAGACATAAATAATCTGCCGGAAACAGCAGGGGACCGGGGGTCAAATGAGATGGAGGAACTGAGTGAAATCCAGGTTAGCCGGGAAGTGGTTAGGTAAATTGAATGGATTAAAGGCCGATAAATCCCCAGGGCCAGATAGGCTGCATCCCAGAGTACTTAAGGAAGTAGCCCCAGAAATAGTGGATGCATTAGTGATAATCTTTCAAAACTCTTTAGATTCTGGAGTAGTTCCTGAGTATTGGAGGGTAGCTAATGTAACCCCACTTTTTAAAAAGGGAGGGAGAGAGAAAACGGGGAATTACAAACCAATTAGTCTAACCGGTAGTGGGGAAAATGCTAGAGTCAGTTATTAAAGATGGGATAGCAGCATATTTGGAAAGCGGTGAAATCATTGGACAAAGTCAGCATAGATTTATGAAAGGTAAATCATGTCTGACGAATCTTATATAATTTTTTGAGGATGTAACTAGTAGAGTGGATAAGGGAGAACGTGTGGATGTGTTACATCTGGACTTTCAGAAGGCTTTCGACAAGGTCCCACATAAGAGATTAGCATACAAACTTAAAGCACACGGTATTGGGGGTTCAGTATTGATGTGGATAGAGAACTGGCTGGCAAAGAGTAGGAGTAAACGGGTCATTTTCAGAATGGCAGGCAGTGACTAGTGGGGTACCGCAAGGCTCAGTGCTGGGACCCCAGCTATTTACAATATATATTAATGATTTGGAGAAGGGAATTGAATGCAACATCTCCAAGTTTGCGGATGACACTAAGCTTGGGGGTAGTGTTAGGTGTGAGGAGGATGCTAGGAGGCTACAAGGTAACTTGGATAGGCTGGGTGAGTGGGCAAATGCATGGCAGATGCAGTATAATGTGGATAAATGTGAGGTTATCCACTTTGGCGGCAAAAACAGGAGGGTAAACTATTATCTGAATGGTGGCCTATTAGGAAAAGGAGAGATGCAACAAGACCTGGGCGTCATGGTACACCAGTCATTGAAAGTAGGCATGCAGGTGCAGCAGGATGTGAAGAAAACGAATTATATGTTGCAATTCATAGCAAAAGGATTTGAGTACAGGAGCAGGGAGGATCTACTGCAGTTGTATAGGGTCTTGGTGAGGCCACACCTGGAGTATTGCGTACAGTTTTGGTCTCCTAATCTGAGAAAAGACATTCTTTCCATAGAGGGAGTACAGAGAAGGTTCACCCAACTGATTCCTGGGATGGCAGGACTTCCATATGAAGAAAGACAGGATAGACTCCGCTTGTACTCGCTGGAATTTAGCAGATTGAGAGGGGTATATATTATAGAGGCTTACAAAATCCTTAAGGGCTTGGAAAGGCTAGATGCAGGAAGATTATTCCCGATGTTGGGGAGCTCCAGAACAAGGGGTCACAGTTTAAGGATAAGGGGGAAGTCTTTTAGGACCGAGATGAGAAGATCTTTTTTCACACAGAGAGTAGTGAGTCTGTGGAATTCTCTGCCACAGAAGGTAGTTGAAGCCAGTTCATTGGCTATATTTAAGAGGGAGCCAGATGTGGCCCTTGTGGCTAAAGGGATTAAGGGGTATGGAGAGAAGGCAGGTACAGGATACTGAGTTGGATGATCAGCCATGATCATATTGAATGGCGGTGCAGGCTCGAAGGGCCTACTCCTGCATTTATTTTCTATGATTCTATGATTTTGATCATGGCTGATTATCCCCAATCAGCACCCCGTTCCTGCCTTCTCCCCATATCCCTCGAATCTGCTATCTTTAAGAGCCCTATCTAGCTCTCTCTTGAAAGTATCCAGAGAAAAGGCCTCCACCGCCCTCTGAGGCAGAGAATTCCACAGACTCACAACTCCCCGTGAGAAAAAGTGTTTCCTCGTCTTTGTTCTAAATGGCTTACCCTTTATTCTTAAACTGTGGCCCCTAGTTTTGGACTCCCCCAAAATCGGGAACACATTTCCTGTCTCTAGCGTGTCCAAACTCTTAACAATCTTAACTTCTCTCAATAACTTCTCTTCTGACTCCTCCCATTTCCTCCAGACACAAGGCGTAGCTATGGGCATACGCATGGGCCCTAGCTACGCCTGCCTCTTTGTCGGGCACGTCGAACAATCTTTGTTCTCGGCGTACCAGGGCCCCACCCCCGACCTTTACCTCCGTTACATTGACAACTGCTTTGGTGTCACCTCCTGCACCCACACACAACTGACTGACTTCATCCATTTCACTACCAACTTCCATCCGGCACTCAAATACACTTGGATCACTTCCGACATTTCCCTACCATTCCTTGACCTAACCATCTCTATTGCAGGTGATACACTCCTGACCGACATCCACTACAAACCAACCGACTCCCACAGCTACCTGGACTACTCTTCCTCCCACCCTGCTTCCTGTAAGGACTCCATCCCCTATTCCCAATTCCTCCGTCTACGCCGCAATTGCTCCCAGGATGAGGTGTTCCACACCAGGTCATCACAAATGTCCTCGTTCTTCAGAGAACGGGGTTTCCCCTCCCCCACTATAGATGAGGCTCGCACCAGGGTCTCCTCCATACCCCGCAACACTGCCCTCTCTCCCCATTCCCCCACTCACAACAAGGACAAAGTCCCCCTGGTCCTCACCTTTCACCCCACCAGCCGGCGCATACAACAGATAGTCCTCCGCCAGTTTCGCCACCTCCAACGTGACCCCTCCACTCGCCACATCTTCCCATCTCCCCCCCGTCTGCATTCCGCATAGACCGCTCCCTCCGCAACTCCCTTGTCAATTCTTCCCTTCCCTCCCTTCCCCGGGCACTTTCCCTTGCTACCGCAAGAGATGCTACACTTGTCCCTTCACCTCCCCCATCCACTCCTTTCAGGGACCCAAGCAGTCCTTCCAAGTCTGACAGAGGTTCACCTGCACCTCCTCCAACCTCATCTACTGCATCCGTTGCTCCAGATGCCAGTTGATCTACATCGGTGAGACCAAGCGGAGGCTTGGCGATTGTTTCGCCGAACACCTCCGCTCGGTCTGCAATAACCAACCCGACCTCCCGGTGGCTCAGCACTTCAACTCCTCCTCCCATTCCGAATCCGACCTCTCGGTCCTGGGCCTCCTCCACGGCCAGAGTGAGCAACACCGCAAGTTGGAGGAACAGCACCTCATATTCTGCTTGGGGAGTCTGCATCATCTGGGCATAAACATTGAATTTTCTCAATTCTGTTAACCCAGGCTGCCTCCTCCCCTTCCCACCTCTCCCTCAGCCCTTGGGCCCTGGCATTCCTTCTCTCTCTCTATCTCCCCCCCTCCACCCAAGTGGCACTAGCTTCTCATTTTCACACTACAAACAGCTTACAATGGCCTGTTTCCTTTATCATCGATACTTTTTTGCATATCTTTAATTCATTGTTCTTTATCTCTCCACATCACCGTCTATCTCTCTCGTTTCCCTGATCCCTGACCAGTCTGAAGAAGGGTCTCGACCCGAAACATCGCCTATCTCCTTCACTCCTTAGATGCTGCTGCACCCGCTGAGTTTCTCCAGCTTTTTGTGTAACCCTCTTAACAATCTTACATGTTTCAATAAGATCCCTTCTCATCCTTCCAAACTCCCGAGTGTACAAGCCCAGCCGCTCCATTCTCTCAGCATATTGATCAGTGAAATTTTACAATGTCAATATATGATTGGTGAATCTAAATAGAATGGATGATAAAAGTCGTCTGAAGGGCGGCACAGTGATGCAGAGGTAGAGTTACTGCCTTACAATGCCAGATACCCAGGTTTGATCTCCACCACGGGTGCTGTGTGTACGAAGTTTGTACGTTCTCCCTGTGACCGTGTTGGTTTTCACTGCATGCTCCAGTTTCCACCCACATTCCAAAGACATGCAGATTTATAAGTAAAATTGTAAATTATCCCTAGTGTTTAGAGTAGTGCTAGTGTACTATCACTGCTCAGAGCAAATTCGGTGGGCCGAAGGGCCCATTTTCACTCCTTATCTCTAAAGGCTAAATTTTAAGGGACTCGACCAAAATACCTATCCATGTTCTCCAAAGATGTTGCTTGTCCCACTGACTAACTCCAGCACTTTGTGTCCTGCGATTTGATCATTTGAGAATTAAAATAGTGGGAAATATTAGTGGGCAATATTGCTTGGGCAATATTAGTGGTCACTGGTCAGATTTACAAAGCAGAAATCCTGAAAGCAAAAGAATAAAGAAATGCTAATGTAGAATTGTTTTATGTATCAAAGAAAGAAAAGGCTGCCACGTTAGTTGTGAATTACAATGTTGAAGATTCCAGCAATGTTTTCATAAATTATCTCCCAAACATCATAATCGTTCTGGTTTATCTCAGTGGCAAATTTTATTTTAATGGTTTACAAGCTTTTATTGCTTGCAATAACACACATTTCAAAAAACAGAATGTTAAGTCTGCACACTCTGACAAAATGTCGAGTTTGAGAGAGCGAGAGGGCGATATATATATGTATTCAATTAATACATTCCCCATGTAAATAGTAAGACTTTTGTTCGACTTTAAGTAAAATATCGCTTTACATCTAGTCAAATTATACATGTCACATATTATACTCTTTGGCTCCTGCCTTATGTTTCGTATTAAGATTTGTCAAGCTATAAATTTCCAACTTGGCATTTCACCACAAAGACTAATAGTTACTAATCGTCTGTGTGGAGTTGGCACGTTCTTCCTGTGCCTGCGTGGGTTCCCTCCCACATCCTAAAGACATGCACGTTCATAGGTTAATTGGCCTCTGTAAAATGGTCCTGTGTAGGCAGTGGAGGTAAAAGTGGGATAACATAGAACTAGTGAGAATGGGTGCTGGATGGTCGGCGTGAACAAGGTGGGCTGAAGGGCCTGTTCCCATGCCGTATCTCTCTCAAAATTTAACAGCACCAACCAAGTCCCTTTGCGAGTCTTATTTTTACCTATCTCAGAGAAAACACGTCACTCATCTCTGTCTATCATCCCACATAATCAATCAAGATTGAGATAATTAACATGTAATGCCTTTCACCTATCACCGAAGAGCAAATTTAGTTCCAATTCTCATTCAATGTATGAGCTACTCAACCAAGATATCGCCACTAAAATACAATATGGGTACAAGTTTCATAGCACAAGATATATTTTGCCAGTTCTCCCATCATGCTTGTATATAATTCAACACATTATAAATTTAATAAGGAGATAAAATATTTTCAAAGCAAAAGTGCATGAGTTTCCAGAACATAGCAATCAGTGAAAATTTACAACGCCGATATGTAGTTTAGAGATAAAGCATGGAACCAATCCCTTCAGCCCACTGAGTCCACGTCAACCATCAATCACCTGTACACTAGTTACCCCTCTTTCGCATCGGGGCAATTAACAGGAGCCAATTAACCAACAAACCTGCACGTCTTTGGAATGCGGGAAGAAACCAGAGCACCCGGAGAAAACCCACGCAGTCACAGGTAGAATGTACAAACTCCATACAGTCAGCACCCATCGTCAGGATTGAACCAAGGTCTCTAGCACAGCGAAGCCGCAGCTCTATTCTACTGCTGCGCCATCCTAAAAGGTGGGCTCATCTGGGAATTGAACCCGGGACCTCTCACACCCAAAACAAGAATCACACCTCCAGACCAACAACCCAATAATTTGATTAGCACTGTGAACCTAAATAAAATGGATGATAACAATTCAATTTCAATTTAACACTCTACGATGTGCCAACAAGAAGTTCCAAACTAGGATTACCAATTGCTTTCAAAATATTGTAACTGATTGCCAAATTTAGCCGCTCTATATTTTACAACATTATCTATTGTTCTTTTTTGAGGCCACCTTTGCAACTTCCCATCACAATGAAAAATGACTTCAAGAAATTTTACATGGGTATTGTTTTCTTAAACAGACAATATAAGTAATATATCACCTCAAGTTATTCCCAGCAAAATAGTTCATATCCATTGTGTATGAAGTATTTAAGCTTTTCAAAAGGTGTCAGAACTAATGCTTAGCTTAAAGATAAATTAAAATGGTTCCTCGGTTAGTTTTTCTTCCAGTTGCTATTGTAGCATTTTGGTGCCGTGAAAATGTGATTTAAAGAATGGTTTTCATTAACGCTGTGCTTTATCACATCTCCTTACATGCTTTACATTCTAAAATATTACTTTGAAAGATTGAAATTATGGTGGCCAATGCAGCTGTTTAAGAATCATTTAGTATGAATGCAAAAAGACCAGAAACCATAGTCTCAGAATGAAGGAATGTACCTTTAGAAAGGAGATGAGGAGAAATGTCTTTAATCAGAGGGTAGCGAATGTGTGGATTCATTGCCACAGATGGTGGTGGAGGCCAGTACATTTAGACAGGTAGATGGATAGGTTTAGAGGGATATGGGCCAACCCAGTCAAGTGGGACAAGTGCAGATGGGACATGTTGTACCGTGTGGGAAAGATGGGCCGAAAGTCCTGTATCCACGATGTACTGGATGATTCCATGACTCAATGTAGAGACATTTCTTCACTCAAAGGGTTTGGAGTTCATTATACTCAGATTTAGGGAAATTCCATTGATAATTTTATTCAGTGCAGAAATATATTTTTTTCTGAATTAAAGGAATCAGACGGTTTGAGTTGGGGTTAAAAAAAATAGAAATTACGAAAGAGATCAGCAGATAGTGCAAGTATCTCACAGCTCCAGCAACCCATGTTTATGGGTGCTCATTGTGTGGAGTTAGCATGTTCTCCCTCTGACCTCATGGGTTTCCTCCAGGTTCCTCCCATATCCCCTGACTACAGTAGTTGGTAGGTTGGTTGATTATGCAACTCACCCCAAGTGAAAGTGGGTAGCAGAAGAAATAGGTGGGAGACATAGAAGGGCGGCACAGTGGTGCAGCAGTAGAGTTGCTGCCTCACAGCGCCAGAGACCCGGGTTTCAACCCCGACTACTGGCTGTACGGAGTTTGTACTTTCTCCCTGTGACCGCATGGGTTTTCTCCGGGTGCTTCGGTTTCCTCCCACAGGTTTGTGAGTTAATTGGCCATGGTAAAAAAAAAAAAATTGTCCCTAGTATGTAGGATAGTGCTAGCATGCAGGTGATTATTGGTCGGCGCGGAATCAGTATTCTGCACGGTATCTCTAAAGTCCAAATAGGTTGCAGGGAATTAAATGTTGGTCTCCCAACACAACAAAATGTCAGTCAGGGAATGTTACTGACTGGCCCATTCTAGACTGCAGGAGTACATCTTTATGTCCATCTAACCTTTAACAAAGGTGGAGTTTAAAAAAAAATGCACTAATTGAATTGATTCTGGGCAGAGCAGGCTATCGAATGATAAGAGCATTGTATTGAAGAGGACTATTATCTTTATGTATTTGACTGAAGCTTGATGCAACCAAGGAGAAGTCTTTGTTGGAGACAGTCAAAATGGTTATCAATAATTACTTTGGGATCTTGATCTGTCTTGTAGTGCCAGAGACCCGAGTTCGATCCTGACTACAGGGACTGAATGTACAGAGTTCGTACATTTAGCTCATGACCATGTAGATATGCTCCTCGTACTCCATTTTTTCTCACACATCCCAAAGACATGCAGGTTTGTAGGATAATTGGCCCTCTGTAAATTACTCCCAATGTGCAGGGTGTGGATGCAATAGTGGACTAAGAGTTAATGTGAATGCTTGGTAGACAAAAATGCTGGAGAAACTCAACGGCTGAGGCAGCATCTATGGAGAGAAAAAATAGGCGACGTTTCGGATCGAGACCCTTCTTAGTGTGAATGGTTGATCAATCGTCGGCCTGGACTCAGTGGGCTGAATGGCTTGTTTCCACGCTATCGCAAACCTAAAACTAAACTATCTAGCTCCTCTGAGTTCTAAAGATGTTAGATTTGTCAGTCAATCTATACATCTTCACCCACAGCATGAATTAATCATCATGGCCGAACTTTCCCGAACTTGCACTGTGTATGGCAGCGTTTTTAATCCCATGGAGTTTTACGGCCACAGAGACGGGCCCTCGGACCCAACTCCTTCATGCCAACCACAATGTTTGCTTACCAAGGATGGCACAGCTGGTAGAGCTGCTGCCTCACAGCCCCAGAGACCATGCTTCCATCCTGACCTTGGCTGCTGTCTGTGTGAAGATTGTACGTTCTCCTTCTGACCGCGTGGGTTTCTCCCACATCCCAAAGACATAGAAACATAGATGCAAGAGTAGATCATTCGAGTCAGCACCACCATTCAATATGGTCACGGCTGATCATCTAAAATCAGTACCCTGTTCCTGTTATGTCCCCATATCCTTTGATTCCTTCAGCTCTAAGAGGTAAATCTAACTTCCTCTCGAAAACATCCAGTGAATTGGCCTTCACTGGTTTCTGTGGCAGAGAATTCCACAGATCCATAACTCTCTGGGTGAAAAAGTTTTTTCTCATCTGTCCTATACGGCCTACCCCTTATTCTTAAACTGTGAACCCTGGTTATTGACTCCAACATCGGGAATATTTTTCCTGCATCTAGCCTGTCCAATCATTTAAAAATGTTATATATTTCTATGAGATCTCCTCTCATCCTTGTAAATTCCAGTGAATACAAGCACAGTCAACCCATTCTTTAATCACATGTCAGTTCCGCCATCCCGGGAATTAACCTGGTGAACCTACGCTGCACTCCCTCAATAGAAATAATGTCTTTCCTCAAATTAGGAGACCAAAATTGCACACAATACTCCTGGAGCGGTCTCACCAGGGCAACTGCAGTAGGACCTCATTGCTCCTAAACTCAAATTCTCTCGCAATGAATGACAGAATGCCATTAGACATGCAGGTTTGTAAGTTCATTGGCCTCTATAAAAAAAATTTCCCCCAAAGTGTATGGAGTGGATGAGGAAGTGATATAACAGAACTAGTGTGAATGGGTGATCGATGGTCGGAGTGGGCACAGTGGGCCAAAGAACATGTTTTCATGCTTTTGTCTTTCGATCAATCAATTAAACCGAACAAAGAATCCATTGTGCTGGGTGAGAATTATTAATCTATTGCACATTAAAAGTTCAACATACCTGGCAATTAGAATTATATGGCAGTAATTGCCTCTACACTTAGTGAATGGTTCCAATGTATTCACTGACTGGGGTTATTAACTGAATCAATGCATCGATCAATTTATTCAGCAAACGAATAATTAGTTGGAAAGCTCCTATTACAGACTCCCGGCTAATTACGCTGCATCAAAAGCTGAACAAGGAGGAATACTCAATTGAAGAAATTGCTGGAAATTTGTACCTTCAACTACATGTCCTCACTTTGAATCGAGCATTGAACTGAGAGGTTAAAAATTGCCTTTCTCTGAACACACTGCTTTGTGAAATGGGTGAACTATTCCCAAAACAGCTTTTAAATTGCGACTCCACAACGCAAGTTGGCCATTAATTGTAAAATTCTGTCAGAACCACAGAGTGGTAGCAATGGGGAACTGCACTGCTGGGCTAAAACTGCAATAAACTGGAGCATTTCTGCTTTTAATTGACATACTAACAGAGATCCTTTAAGGGCCTGTCCCACCAGCATGCGACTCCATGCTGTGAGTGCGACCTAACGCCGTCGCGGGGCCGGTCCCACTTCGATCGCCGGAGCCGTATGGAGTTGTGCGGAGCTGGTCCCGACATCGCTCCGAAAAACTGACCATGTTCAAAAATTCGAGGCAGCAACGGCCCGCAGCCGCCTCGACACATTACGCACCGCCTCATGTCGTGCCTCCGTGACCCTCTCTCTGTGTGCCTCCGTGACCCTCTCTCTGTGTCCCTCTCTGTCTTTGCAAACTTACTGCGAACATTGCTCCAACTTCGCGCCATGTCGCGCCACTCACCCGACCTCCGCGCAGCCCCCGCTTCCAGTTTGGTTGCGCTTGCCGCATGGAGTCGCATGCTGGTGGGACAGGCCCTTTAGTCTTGTAATCAGCACAGGCACAGTGCTGCACAGTGGCGATACTGGAAGAGCTGCTGCCTCACAGCACCAGAGACCCAGGTTCAATCCGGACCTTGGGTGTTGTCTGTGTGGAGTTTGCACATTCTCCCCATGACCATACTTAGGTTTCTTCCCACGCCCCAAAGATGTGCAGGTTTGTAGGTTAATTGGCCACTGTAAATTACCCCTGGTGCGCTGGGAGTGCATGCGAAAGTGGGATGACATAGAAATAGTGTCAATGGGCAATGGATTGTTGATGGAGAATCAATGATACAAACAGCTTGCTTCCACACTATGTTTTTCAATCAAGCAATCAGTTTCATCTCATCCTTTTCATATACCAATACAATAAAAGAGGGGTCCCCAAACAATGCTCTGAGGGCCATTTTCAGGGGTCAGCAAAACACCTGACATGGAAATTGCGACAAATGTAGAGTTTAGAGATATGATATGGAAACAGTCCCTTCACGCCACCGACTCCACGCGAATCCTCGATCACCTGTTCACAATAATTCTATGCTGTTGCATCCTACACATGGGGCAAATTACAGAAGCGAATTAGCCTAAAAACCTGCCGTCTTTGGAGTATGGGAGGAAACCAGAGCACCCAGAGAAAACCCACGCAGTCTCAGGGAGAATGTGAATATGCCGTACAGACAGCACCTATAGTCAGGATCGAACCCAGGACTCTGGCGTGGTAAGGCAGCAACTTCTCAGCAGCTGTTCCACTGTGCACTTAAGTACCTCTGCTGACATGTTGCAAAAAAACCACCAAAGCCACTGTTAATGGGCAAGGTGGTCATATAATGGTTGTTTCGGGACTAATAGGTGACGAAGACCTACGGAAACAATGAATGAAGTCTTACTTAGCATGCCTCAATGTTAGTCGAAGGGCCCTCCTAATTTTGGCCATTGCCAAGGACTATGAGGGTGTTAATCCTGGCTAAATTGGAACGGCTAGTACTTCAAAATGGAGTAAAAGTTTCAGGGCTGCTGGGAGATTTGGTCAATTTGTAATTGCTCAATGCAGAGCTGGGGCAAGCTGCAGAGTTGTGCCAGTGTGTCTAGAGCCTAGATACAATTTGCAAGCAAAGATTAAGAACATCTGCAGACCCTGTCAATTAGGTGCAAAATGCTTAGAATGGATTGGATGGCTGCAAACCAGACATCCACATTATAAATTATTGTAAATAATGTTGCAGAGTTTAACTTTGCCGAGTGTTGATTGGATGAGGTAATGAACTTTGTCTGGGTTTCTGGCAGATCAGGGTAAATGTTTCTAAGTTGGCTTCCTGGCGAAGTCCGGTTTGAATACAATGTATTGAGCTGCTGTATTATTGGGTTAGGAAAATGTCTGTTATGTATGGGGTTAATCAATATCTGTAATTGGTTTATTAAGAGACCACCCCCATGTGGTTCAGCCCCTCGAGGTCCCGGGACATATAAAGGTCCCCTACCATGAGGTCCAGGGTCGATCTTCTTGGAGAACGCTTGGGACTGAGCGAGGCCTAGAGGGCTTGAATAGGCAGATACGAGGATCGAACCCGAGGTGGGATAGGTACAGTAGTTGAACTGTAACGCGCTTTTGTTAAAATAAAATGTAGTTGTTTCAAGTGCTTGATTCAGTGTTTTTACTGAAACTCGAGTGGGGGGGGGAAGCTTAGAAATGAGCAATTTACAAGGGAAGTCTCTTTGTCTGCGTAGACTTCCTTAGTCTTCCATTGTTAGCAACCATTCCGACGCCCACCCACACTTGCTGCTAATGTCCTCAGTTGTCTCCCCATCGATCACCTGCTCTGACTTTCTCAAGTTACGGTCATCCATCCAATACTAGCATCCCAACCTGCCTCAGATTAACTCCATTCCTCTCTGCATGGACACAACACATGATTACAATCAAGCCGTCCACAAGAGGTTGCAATGGTGAGAATATTTGCTCAATATTTCACCAAATACTGGGTGGATGCTGGTGTGCTAGATAGTTTACAGGACAATTTACGTGGATGATGCCAAAGTTGGAGTTGTTACGAGGTACAACGATGCTTTCTTTGTCATATGCACAACTGCACAGTGAAATTATTTTTGCATATTAACACATGCGGGCGCCGCCATGTTTTGGCGAAATTTGCAAAGTCCAAATTCTGGTCCACCCGCACACCCGGCCTACTGGAGTGGCCCCCGATCCTGATAATCTATGTAGAGATTCTTTCCATCGCCTTCGACTGGATCGGCCTGTGAACCGACGTTCCTCTCTTTGCCCGGCCATCTGTGTGTCGTGTGGTCACCTCCTGCAGCTGACCTTGAACGCGCTGGAGGCTGTACGCTCATGGGTTCACCCACACTACTGGCCCTTGCTACTGGCATCCGACACCTCCAGTGGCTCTCTCCTGGTACAGTGGTACGCCGAGCCTTTGGGGCATTCAGGCAGGTTCCCGTTACCATGGTCAGTGAGCACATCATTCTGTGACACATAATGTTACGAAAGGCTTGGCTGAGAATTTCTCCTGGCAGAGCCTTCAATAGCAGAGGATAAAAAGACCTTGAAGAGTGCTGTGATAATGATGTACAAAACGGAACTACATCTTGGTGTCTCAACTATCTGGATCAGGAATTGAAATAACATTGTGCATCCCCAATAGCCCCAGGACTTGGGCATTAACCCAGAAAGCAGTGCATGTTCACATTGTCAAAGGAGCCCAATAGTGGCCAAGGAGCAAGAGGTCATGGTAAGCATTGCATCAGACTAGTTTATTGTACCCATACTCCAGTGCTTTGAAATTCCTCATTCATGTGAGACTCAGAGGAAACCGTATGCGTATACTAATAACGACTACAGCAATAAATACAACAAGTGCAAAGGCGCAGCGGTAGAGTTGCTTCCTTACATTGCCAGAGACCCGGGTTTGATCCTAACTACAGGTGCTGCCTGTACGGAGTTTGTACGTTCTCATCATGACCTGCGTGGGTTTTCTCCGGGTGCTGCGGTATCATCCCACACTCCAAAGGGTACAGGTTTGTGGGCCAATTAGTTTTGGTAAAGATTGTAAATTTTCCCCTTGTGCTCGTATACGTGTTGATGGCTGGTCTGGTTTGGTTCTGTGGGCTGAAGTGCCTGTTTCTGAGCTGGTTTTCTAAACTAAACTAGCAAAATGGTGCAGGATTGTGGCGACGCAGAAGAATATTAAATACAATAATGGAATAACCATAGGAGGTAAAGTTATGAGTAAGGGTACGTGGCAACACTTCCAGGAAAATGGTGTGATACAGATGATTAGTTAAGGAGTCAGTTGGCAGTAGGTGAAAATTGTTAATTGTCCCTAGTGTGTGTAGGGTGCAGGGATCGGTGGTTGGCACAGACTCGGTGGGCCAGTTTCCATGCTGTATCTCTAAACTGAATTAGCAGCCAGGTTTGGGTTTATACTAAATAGCGGGTGGATTTAAACTAAATAGTGGGGAAGAGGGGTTGACAAATTGGAAGTATAAAGATGGAGTTAAAGGAGAAGAGAGTACAGGGAAAGTTAAGAATGACACCCGAATTAATGGAATGGAAAGTTCAAGAAGGGATATGAGAGTGAGGTCAGGTGAAAGGAACCAGTGTAAGAGGGGAAATTAATAACAAATTAAAAGTGTTATAATGAATGAATGAACAAAGTATAAGAAATAAAGTGGATGAGCTTGAGGCTCAGTTAGAAATTGGTGAGTATGATGTTGTGGGGATTACAGAGACATGGTTGCAAGAGGACCAGGGCTGGGAACTTATTATTTAAGGGTATACCTCCTATTGAAAAGACAGACATGTGGGCAGAGGGGGTTGGGTGGCCCTGTTGGTAAGGAATGAAAGTCAATCCCTTGCGAGGGGTGACAGTAAGAAGATGTAGAGTCATTGTAGTTAGAACTGAGAAATTGCAAGGGTAAAAAGACACTAATGGGAGCTATCTACAGTTCCCCAACAGCACCCTGGATATAGGGTGCAAGTTGCATTACGAGTTAAAATTAGCATGTAACAAAGGTAATGCCATTGTGGTTATGTGAAATTTCAACGTGCAGGTGGACTGGGAAAATCAGGTTGGCACCGGACCCCAAGATAGGGAGTTTGTAGCGTGCCTACGAGATGAATTCTTAGAGTAGCTTGTACTGGAGCCGACCAGAGAGAAGGCAATTCTGGATTTAGTGTTGTCCAATGAACCAGATTTAATAAGGGAACAGAAGGTAAAGGAATGTTTAGGACACGAGGGTCGAAGTCACCGATGATTTCCCCGATGCCAGAGTGGACTGTTTGCGCAACGCGATCCAACACGCAATATGTCAGATTGTTCCCGTGACCTAAAATGAGTTAAAATGACACCACTGCATTAGGAGGTAGTGACCATAATATGATAAGTTTTGATCTGCAATTTGAGAGGGAGAAGGCAAAATTGGAAGTGTCAGTGCAAAGGGGACAATGGAAGCATAAGGCATGGAAAGAGATCCTAGCAGGGATGACGGTGGAACAGCAATGACAGGTATTTCCGGGCATAATCCAGAAGATGCAGGATCACTTCATTCCAAAGAGGAAGAAAGATTCTAAGGGGAGTAAGAGGCGACCATGGCTGACAAGGGAAGTCAAGGACAGTATAAAAATAATAGAGAAGACGTATAACATAGCAAAGATGAGCGGGAAGCCAGCGGAGTAGGAAACTTTTAAAGAACAACAGAAGGTAACTAAAAAGGCAATACGGGGAGAAAAGATGAAGTACGAAGGTAAGCTAGCCAAGAATATAAAGGAGGATAGTAAAAGCTTCTTTAGGTATGTGAAGAGGAAAAAATTATTTAAGACAAATGTAGGTCCCTTGAAGACAGAAACAGGTGAATTTATTATGGGGAACAAGGAAATGGCAGACGAGTTGAACAAGTAGTTTGGTTCTGTCTTCACTAAGGAAGACACAATCTCCCAGATGTACTAGGGTGATAGAGGAACTGAAGGAAATTCACATTACCGGGGTAGTCAGGAAATGGTGTTGGATAGACTGATGGGACTGATGGCTGATAATTCCCCAGGGCCTGATGGTCTGCATCGCAAGGTACTCAAGGAGGTGGCTCTGGAAATCGTGGCCGCATTGGTGATCATTTTCCAATGTTCTATAGATTCTGGATCAGTTCCTGTGGATTGGAGGGTAGCTAATGTTATCCCACTTTTCAAGAAAGGAGGGAGAGAAAAAACAGGGAATTACAGACCAGTTAGCCTGACTTCAGTGGCGAGGAAGATGCTGGAGTCGATTATCAAAGGTGTAATAACTGCACATTTAGATAGCAGTAACAGGACCGGTCCAAGTAAGCATGGATTTACAAAGGATAAATCATGCTTGCAGGTACAAGAGGCAGTGAAGAAAACTAATGGTATGTTGGCCTACATAACGAGAAGAGTTGAGTATAGAAGCAAAGAGGTCATTCTGCAGTCGTACGGGGCCCTGGTGAGATCACACTTTTGGTCCCCTAATTTGAGGAAGGATATTCTCACTGTTGAGAAAGTGCAACTTAGGTTCTCGAGGTAAATTCCCGGATTGGCGGAACTGTCATATGATGAAAGACTGGAGCGACTGGGCTTGTATTCACTGGAATTTAGAAGGATGAGAGGGGATCTTATAGATATAAACATATACAATGATTAAGGGTTTGGACACACTAGAGGCAGGAAACATGTTCCCGATGTTGCGGGAGTCCAGAACCATGGGCCACAGTTTAAGAATAAGGGGTAGGCCATTTAGAACTGAGATGAGGAAAAACTTTTTCACCCAGGGAGTTGTGAATCTGTGGAATTCTTTGCCTCAGAAGGCAGTGGAGGCAGACTCGCTGGATGCATTCAAAAGAGAGTTAGATAGAGCTCTTAGGGCTAGCGGAATCAAGTGATATGCGGAGAAGGCAGGAACGGGGTACTGATTGTGGATGATCAACCATGATCACATTGAATGGCGGTGCTGACTCAAAGGGCCGAATGGCCTACTCCTGCACCTATTGTCTATGTATTTATGTAAAACTAAACCAAGGAAGGCGACACTGTTGACCATTACCACAACATCTCTGTTGATGAGGACAGGGTAGTGGAACGTTATACAATTCCCCACAGAATTCTAAGAGGAACACCGAACACTCGTAACAGTCAATATATTCCACTCACAAGACTGGCCCAGAGGTCAACCAAGTCACAAGTACCTTGGCCAATTTCCAGCACAGCTTGTGGCTTGACTAGAAACATTGCACTTGTGAGTTTGACATTTACCATTTGATTTTGGATCCAGTTGTGCAAAGCAACATGACATGAGAGGAAACCTTTTTTAAAATTGGCAAAAGGATTGGAGTACAGTTGGAGAATTTTTAATAAACTTTTTTTTTTAACATCTGCGTGGGTTTTCTCCACTTACTCCAGTCGTTTCCCCACATTGCCCAAGCCAATGCAGGTTTTTGGTCTCAGTAAAATTGTCCTGCTGTATGCAGGGAGTGGATGAGATGGTGGGATAACAGAACTAATGTAAACGGATAATCAGTTATCAGCATGGATTAGGTGGGCCGAAGAGCCTGCACCCATGCTGTCCTTCAAACTGAAATCTGAGGAAGGTTGCATTCGATTTAAGCAGCACCAGATACCATTTGGTTTAGTTTATTGTCATGGGTGCAGTTAAAAACTTGTGTGCAAACCAGTCAGCGGAAAGACGATACATTTAAGTACCCGATATGCAGCAGCCTGCATGACTAAGTGCAGGGAAAAGGATTAGTCGAGAGAACCCCTCTATGAGACAACATGAACATGATGGGCCGAATGATCTCTTTTTGTGCCATAAACCGGCAGCATTCTAGACAACCCTCCGTTTCTTAACGTCACATTAGAAAGAACAATTAGGTTATTGACAGCAATATCTCTCCCCCTGGTGAATAAGGAAACCGCCATTTGTAATAATTATATTATAGCACAATCATACTCCCATTAAAATCAGAAAGGCCAATTTAAATTAACGTAATTCTGCTAAAATAACAGGAATAAAAATTCTCTCCACAAGGTGTCACTGATTTGTGGTTCATCTTTGACAGTAATGCTTAATTTTGCCTGTGATGTGTTGTGCTTCATAATATACTCAAGTATTATTAGATCTGAAAGAGGACACGAGAGCAGCCAATGAAAAACACATTGTCCATCGCTTCATTAAGTTAACATTTTTTATATTTGCTGTTCTTGCCGAAATGTGCTTCAAATTGGATAGGCCTTTCAAACACTCAGCAAACCTCACAAAGTCCTCCTTGTATACTGGATCGCTTGTGTTTGTGTAAAATTGCTCATTGCAGGATATTCTTGCCCCGTCTCCCCACTGCAGCCTCGATTGTCTGCCAATGTTCTGCAGATGGACATAAAATGTTGGAGTAACTCAGCAGGTCAGGCGGCATCCATGGAGAAAAGGGATAGGTGACGTTTCGGATTGTAACCCTTCCTCAGACTGAGATAAGAGGTAGAGGTTGGGGGTGGGGGGTTTGGGAAGGAATGGAGACGAGACCAAATCAGATGATCTCAGGAAGGGTGGTGTCCACAATGTTCCATTGTTGGCTGGGGATGATGTGCTAATGAGTGGAATGCAATGATACCAACAGTGTAACTGGTAGGACGGCTAGTTTGGGGTGGGTGGGTGGGTGGGGGAAAGAGGAGAGAGAATGGAGTAGTTGCATGAATTTAGAAAAATCATTGTTCATACCACTAGGTTGCAAACTGCCCAAGCATAATACGAGGTGCTGTTCCATCAATTTGCGTGTAACAGTGGAGAAGCCCAGGACAGAAAGGTCAGTGTGGGAAGGGGAAGGAGTTAAAATCTTTGGCAACCGGTAATCAGGTAAGCCAAGGCGGACGGAGTGTGGGTGTTCAATAAAATGATCGCCAAGTCTACACAAGCTGCTGCTGCTTTTTTTCTGCCCATATATTCTTGCAAAACAGGAGGCCATTCCGCCCATCGTGACAAGGCCAATATCAAACAATCGCAGCAAATCCTGCCTTCTTATTTTCCTCTAACTTACTCACATCCATTAATATCCATTGGATTTTTCCACCCACCGACCACTATCGGAAGATGTTTGCAGGAGAGGTTTACCAGAATGCTGCCTGGATTAGAGGGCATTAGATGCACTATGCAATCCACCTGCCTGTGTTTGGCTCATAAACCTCCAACCCTATCCTGCCCATGTACCTGTCTAAATGATTCTTAAACATTGCGATAGCCCCTGCCTCAACTTCCTCCTCGGGCAGCTAGTTTCAGAAACTCACCAACCATTGGGTAAAAAGTTGCCCCTCAGGTTCCTGTTAAATCTTTCCCCCCTCATCTTAAACCTATGTGCTGAAGGGATTCTTCACCAGAATCTATATTTCAATCTAATGATTTGGCCCCATAATCGTATTGCATGAAATGCTGATAGTTTGTGTGCTGCCCGACCTGCTGAGTTGCTCCAGCACTTTACCTTTTTTTAAAAATTATAAGCAGCATCTGCAGTTCCTTGTATCAACACCTGTGTGAATTGATATACGAGCCCTCAGACTTCACAAGATAACACTAAAGAGAACAAAAAGTGATTCAAAGCACAAGCAACAGCGGTGCAGCACTGGAGACCGGGTTCGATCCTGACTATGGGTGCTGTCTGTGTGGAGTTTGCACGTTCTCCGCATGAGTTTTCTCCGGATGCTGCTGTTTCCACCCACATTCCAAAGGTATACAGCTTTGTAGGCTAATTGGTTTTGGTAAAAATTGTAAATTTTCCCTAGTGTATAAGATAGTGCTAGTCTAAAGTGAAGAATGCGCAATTGAGTATAACAGCATGGAACGTATCCGCAATAGCTCTTTTAATAGCCTAAGAATCAGACAAGAAATTGTATTCATTACCAACTTAACAAGTAATAAGAGGAAGACATCAGTAAGCAGAGATGTCCACACTGACCATAAGATTGGCACTAACGTCCGTGGTGATGAAGTGCTTTGTGAGGTTTATTATGGGCAATATTAACTCCTACAAGAACTTCGGCCCATTACAGTTTGCCTACCTTCACAACAGGTCAACGGAGGATGCGATCTCACTGGCTTCCCACTCTGCACTGGACCACTTGGACAATTAAAAACATACATCAGGCTGTTGTTTATAGGCTACAGCATAATACCATCAATACCAATTCAATACCTTCATCCCCTCTGAGCTGGTTACCAAGCACACGGAACTGGGTCTCTGCACATCTCTCTGCAACTGGTTCCTCGACTTCCTCATCAACAGACCACTTCTTCCTCAATAACAATCAGCATGGGAGCACCTCAAGGCTGCATGCTCAGCCCCTTGCTCTATACTCATGACTGTGTAGCCAGACACAGTGCAAACTACATCTTCAATTTCACCAACAACACCACCATTGTTGGACGAATTACAGATGGTGATGAGTCAGAGTATAGAAGTGAGATCGATCAACTGAACAAATAGTGCCAGCACAACACCTGGCTCTCAATGTCAGTACGACTAAGGAACTGATTGTGGACTTTGGAAGAAGAAGGATGAGGACCCATAAACCTGTCTATATCAATGGGATGATGGTGGAGAGAGTCAAAAACTTCAAATTCCTGGGTGTTCATATTTCTGAAGATTTTTCCTGGACCTCAAATAACCTCCTACTACATAACAATATTGTTATAATTGCATTATTATTGTTTGTTTGTTTTTTATGTGCATGTATGGGCATGTGTGCGTATACATACACTGACTCTTTTTTTACATACATACTCTTTTTTTTCTCATTTATTATATTGTTTACAGTGTAGTATGTTCACATATTCTGTTGAGCTGCTGCGAGTAAGAATTTCATTGTTCTATCCGGGCCATATGACAATAAAACACTCTTGACACTTCTACCAATTAAACAATCCAATGTTCCGGTTTGTTATAGTCACATGTACTGAAGTAGAATGAAAAGCTTTGCTTACATGCTTTCCGAACAGATCGCAACACTACGCAAATGCAATCAAGTCAAATTCAAGTACAACATGTAGAGCAAAGGGGAAGATACAGATTGCAGGATATAGTCCTCAGCATTGTAGAGCAACAGTAACATAGACAAAGTCTACTATCCGCAATGGGGTAGAGAAGGATTGGACAGTACACTAGTTTATGGAAGGACCATTCACAAGCCTGATAACAGAGGGGAAGAAGCTGTTTCAGAGACTGGCGGAGTGTGCTTTCAAGCTTCTGTATCTTCCACCAGAGAATAGGAGGAAATAATGGGACACGTTGTTGATTATGTTGGTAGTTTTTCCGAGGCAGCATGGTGCAGATGGAGTTGATGGTGATGTGTGGTCTTGAGCAGCGTAAAATGTCAATTTGCTCCTCACAGTTCACAATAACCTTTTCATTCTGTCCAGATAGAAAATGAAGGGAGAGAGGTTTGAACACCTTTAATGGTATACAAAAGCTAAAGCCTGCAATTCTGAAATAGAAAGGCATTAATTTTGTTTTTGATTGCTGGATTTTTCAAGTGTGGTGTTGTTGGTACATCTTGCTGCCTTTGGAAGAAATTAAACAATTCAACACCTCAAGTGGCTGTCATCTTGATGAAGCCTCACTGTGGGCATCACTGCAATGTTTCCTGCAGTCCAGTCACCATACTTGACCTGTACACCAGAGAAGTCCAAATGCTGTGGGTCTGTACTCATGATCGCAAGGCAATCTTGTATTACACACACACCTAAATAATAAGTAAGACACAAAGTGCTTGAGTAACTCAGCGGGTCAGGCAGCATCACTGGGGAATATGGATAGGTGACGTTTCATAGAAACATAGAAAATAGGTGCAGGAGGAGGCCATTCGAGCCAGCACCGCATTAATTGTGATCATGGCTGATCGTCCCCTATCAATAACCCATGCCTGCCTTCTCCCCATATCCCTTGACTCCACTAGACCCTAGAGCTCTATCTAACTCTCGCTTAAATCCATCCAGTGACTTGGCCTCCACTACCCTCTGTGGCAGGGAATTCCATAAATTCACAACTCTCAATGTTTTTTCTCACCTCAGTCTTAAATTACCTCCCCTTTATTCTAAGACTGTGGCCCCTGGTTCTGGACTCTCCCAACATTGGGAACATTCAGGAGGTTCGTTTCAGGAACCCTCTTCACTATAGCATCTCATACCGGTGGCACGAACATAACATTTTAAGTAATTTGACCTTATACTCCCCTCCCATCCCCTTTCTCCTCCTTGCCCTTTTCCTTCACCCTAGCAGTGCTACCAGTCCCTCAATTCTCCACATTGTTTCCCTTGAGATCACACCTTCCCCGACCAACAGTGGGCCTACTAAGTACCGCCCTGTGCATGGGTGTTTTTGGCCCCGATTGTGCCTGATCTTTTCTTTATCCCTACACCTCCTCCATTGTGGAGCTTGCATGTTCTCCTTGTGAGCCTGGTCCTCTGATTTCCACAGTTTCCATCACTCCTGGTCCTCTGATTTTGGCAGTGAATCAGGCACATCTCTGGAGAACGTGGATAAGTGACGTTTCAGGTTGGGACCGCTGAATAGTTAGATAGAGCTCTTAAAGATAGCGCAGTCAAGGGACATGGGGAGAAGGTAGGAACGAGGTACTGATTGTGGATGATCAGCCATGATCACAGTGAATGGCGGTGCTGGCTCGAAGAGCCGAATGGCCTACTCCTGCACCTATTGTCTATTGAATTGCTCCAGCATTTGTGTATTTAAAAATAAATAAATAAACTTGCATCTGCAGTTCTTTCTAACGACTGCCAAATTAAATGTAGTTTCCAATGCAGGGCCCAGAGATAAAACAAAATAGCTTAATAGCTTTAAGACAGCTCCAAGATAGTGCCAGTCTTTATGGAACTAGATCACCAGATCAAATAGATGTGTAAATTTTGCATCTTTCAGCTTGCATATCCATCTCAACTGCAGAACACATTTTATTACTGCCACTTCAACTATCAGTTCATCTATCGTAGAAAATATTATTGTAAAGTAGTATAATAATCTACTTGTTGGAAGTTATTTTATCTGGGAGGCGCAGCTAGTAGAGCTGCTGCCTCACAGTGCACGAGACCTTGGGTTTGATCCCGACTTTGGGTGTGATCTGTGTGATGTTTGCACATTCTGACCACGTGGGTTTCCTCCTGGTGCTCCGGTTTCCTACTACATCCCAAATGTGTGTGGGTTTGTACGTTAATTGGCCTCTGTAAATTAACATTGGACTCGATGGGCCAAAGGGCTTGTGTCCATGCTATATCACTAAGATAAACCTACCCAAGATCATGGTGATTTATAGAGTGAACACTGAAATCTTACCAGCTTATTATTCTCAAAACAACAAACTACTCAGTCTTTTACCCAGGATAGGGGAATCAAAAACCAGAGGACATATGTTTAAGATGAGAGGGGTAAGATTTAATAGGAACCGAACGGGCAATTTATTCACCTTAGGATGGTGGGTGCATGGAACAAACTTCCAAGGAGGTTGAGGAAGGTGCTAAAGCAGCATTTAAAAGGACACTTGGAAAGGTGCATGGATAGGAAAGGTTTAGAGGTATATGGGCCAAACACTGGAAAAGGCGCTAGTTTAGATGGGGCATGTTGGTCACATGGGCAAATTGGGCCGAAGGGCCTTTTCCATTCTGTATGATTATCATCATCTCCCACCATAAGTTGGGGAGGAGCATAATGAAGCCATTCGGCCCATCGAGTCTACTCAGGCAGTTGATCATGGCTGATCTAGATTTTCCCCCTCAACACCACTCTCCTGTGCTCTCCCCATAACCTTTGAACCCCTTATTAATCATGAACCTATTGATCTCCGCTTTACAAATACCCAATGTCTTGGCCTAATTTTGCTGCAATGGCTTATGGTCTTATAATCAGTGTGGACATCTCTGCCACTGTTCACTCTAGCATTCCGTTCTTCACTTAAGTTGGTAACGAACGCAATTCTGTGGCAATAAATTTATTGCCACCGCTGTCTGTGGCAATAAATTCCACATATCCACCATCTTCTGGCTGAAGAAATTTCTCCTAATTTCCATTCTAACGGTACATACTATTCCTTTTAGAAAAGTACGTCCTTTTAATAATATCAAAATATTATTGTAATTGCGAACCAAGATACAAGGATGAAGCTTGGAAGATCTGGATCATGCATCGCTGCGTCCAGATTCTTCACGAGGAACAAGATATGTCCACCAGGCAAGAGAGAAGAGATTTTCAGTTTGGAAACAGGTTCATCCTTCAACACATCAGTTGAGATGCCTAAAGGAATATTTTGGTTTACGCTTCGTAAACTTTAATGTGATGAGCTTCAAGCCATGACCGGCAAGAAAAAAAAAACGTAAGGTAGCTCTGGTAAAGAAAAAAAACTGATCTTCACAACTTGAATACGACTTGAGAGAGTGCACACAGAGGTCAACCTGCATTTTACACGGGTCTATCGGAGAAAGTTACCACCTTTAATGCCTAATAATTTGTCCCGAACAGATGATGTGCTGCTGTGTCATGCCACGTGCACAGTTCCTGTTATCATTCCGCACGCTTAGAGATACAGCGTGGACACAGGCCCTTCTACGCCAACCAAAGATCACCCCTATACTAGGGACAATCTTGCACACTAGGGACAATTTACAAATTAACCTACAAACCTGTACTCCTTTGGAATGTGGGGAAAACCAGAGCACCTGGCGAAAACCCACTTAGGTCACGGGGAGAACGTACAAACTCCATACAGACAGCACCCTTAGACAGGATCAAACCCGGGTCTCTGGTGCTGTAAATCAACAACTAAACTGCTGCGCCACCGTGCCGCATCTTTACTTTTATCTTTCCTACAATTGAAAATATTTAAGAAATTGCACACACTGGAGGCAAGACAGAATGAATCCAGTCAGAAGTCTGGATACAAGACCAGAAATTTCTAAATGTACAACCAAATGAACGGCTCATTTCACATTTTTAACAGAAAATAATGTTTAGTTTACTTAAATATTGTCACCTGTACAGAGGTTCAGTGAAAATCTTTTCATTGCGTGCACTCCAGTCAAAGGCAAGCCCACATTGGATTAAAAGCAAGTTTTCCTCTGGGTACTGATGCAGGATAAAGGGTTATTATAGGAAATAAAGTATATTTAAGAATTAAAATTTCCCCATAGATTTATCTGCAACCTTTCATATTGATCAATCTAGAAGCACCATTTATTTTCTGTATTGAAAACTCCATTCTGGCTTCAAACAGAAAGGTGCAGCACAGGAACAGACCCTTCAGCCCACAATGTCTGCGCTAAACATGATGTCAAGATAAATTAAGGTGCTCTTTCTGCACTTGATCCACCCGCCTCCATTCCTTGCATATCCATGCACTTATCTAAGAGCCATTAGAATGCCACTATTGCGTCTGCCTCCCTCACCACTGCTGGCAGTGTGTTCGAGGCACCCATCACACTACGCAAAAAAAAAAGTTGCTCTGCACATCTCCTTTAAACTTTGGCCCGCTCACCTTAAAGCAATGCCATTCTAGTCTTTGACATTTGTCCCTTGAAAAAAAAGTTCTGACTGTCTATCGTATCTTTGCTTCCATTTGTGATATTTGCAGAATTTTATTGTCCACATGGCTGTGCTATTGACATGCATCTGAAAAGCTAAAATTAACATTGCCAGTCTGAACATTTCAATAATGTAGTAAAGTTAGCTGATTCTCAAGGTTCACTTTTAGCTTTCTTTAGAGATACTGTAAAAGGCCCTTCAGCTCACTGAGTTTACGCCGACCAGTGATAATCCTGTACACTGGCACTATCGTACATGCTAGGGACAATTTACAATTTTTACCTTAGCCAATTAACCTACAAACCTGTACCTTTTTGGAGTACGAGAGGAAACCAGAGGACCCGGAGCAAACCCACACGGTTACAGGGAGAATGTAAAAACGTCACACAGACAGCATCTGTGGTCAGTTTCGAACCCTGGCCGCTGATGCTGTGAGGCCGCAACTCTACCGCTGCACCACTGTGTTATTTAAATACTTAATAATTCATTCTTCCAGCATTCTCTCCCTACATAATCAGTCTGAAGCGCCTAGACCCGAAACATCACCTATCCATGTCCTTCAGAGATGCTGCCTGACCTTTTGATTTACTCTGACACTTTGTTTTTTGCAATTATTTATTACCTGCGCTATGATATGAAATTTCCAACTAAACAATGCTGTTCGGCAACATATCAAGCAAGAAACATCAGTTCTTAATCGGAACATTTCAAACCCTATTCTTATTTCAAAAAATATATAAATGCTATAACATTTTGATTGAGTTTTGAGAACCTGCTGGGCTGTCATTTACGTGCTGTGCCAGTTATAATCTGTTCTCAATACTTGTTTATTCTCAATTATATTCTTTCATTGTTGCTGCATTAACAGCAGGAAAGTGTTGCAGATTAAACGCAAGTTTATTCAAAATTGTGCCATTTCACATTGGTTATCTCAATTAAAGATTTCCTTTGTGGAAGATCTGTTCATAATGATCAAAACTGCACAGCTGCAACTCAAAGTAATATATTTTCAAAAGCACACAATATTGCAACATCTTAAATTTAAAGGAAATTACTTGGTATACATTTTTTGCAGGTTGCAACAAATCCTCTACAGTATACCAATGGAATCTCTCTCTCGACTTAGTCTGAGAATCTTTAGAACACAGAAAGAGTAGCCAGATAAGCTTAGTTTAGTTTTACTTTACAGATACAACATGGAACAGTCCCTTTGGTCCACCGAGTCCACACCAACCAGCAATCACCCATACACTAGCTCTATGTTATCCCACTTTCACATTCTACACACTAAGAGGGAGTTTATCGAAGCCAATTAACCCATAAACCCTTTGGAGTGTGGGAGGAAACCTGAGCATCCAGAGAAAACCAAAGCAGTTACAGGAATAACATGCAAACTCCATACAGACAGCACCCAAAGTCAGGATTGAACCTGGGTCTCTGGCCCTGTGAGGCAGCAGCTCCACCAGGGTGCTACAATCTGTGACGCACTCTACAACCGAAAAGATAAACAGCATTAGTATCAGTAAAACCAAAGTGCTGAAGGAACTCAGGAGGTCAGGCAGCATCTATGGAGGGAAATGGACAGGCAATGTTTTGGTCAGGACCCTTTTTCAGACTGTTGGAGTCACCAGTATGGTTTAGTTTAGAGATACAGCGCAGAAACAGGCCCTTCGGCACATCTGGTCCTCGCCGACCAGCGATCCCTGCATATTAACACTATCCTACACACACTAGGGACAATTTTTACATATACCAAGCCAATTAACCTACATACCTGCACAACTTTGGATTGTGGAGGAAACCGAAGATCTCGGAGAAAACCCACGCAGGTCATGGGAAGAACGTACAAACTCTCTACAGACAGCACCCATAGTCGGGATCGAACCCGCGTCTCCGGCGCGGCATTCGCTGTAAGGCGGCAACTACCGCTGAGCCACCGTGCCGCCCTTAATCAGCAATGCATCTTCCACAACCAGGCATTGCTCTCCCCTTCGATGTTCATCCATTTAGAAAGTTGCTATTCAGTCGGTAAAGATAATCTACACTACCACTGCATAAGTGACTGAAATGCAACAAAGAAAAGGAAATTAAACCCACATTCAGTAACAAGGAAAATGTATGAAAATGTTACATTACACTGGCATACATCCAAGTTTTGATTTGGACAGTTGAAACAACTTTATAAAGGTGATTAGATATATTGCATTAGATTTACCAACAAAAAAATTAAAATTTGAGACGCTCCAGCGAACATATACAGACACCTAGAAAAACATAGGATGGAAAGAGTAGGCTGATGATTATTGTCTCTTACACTGTTACAGGAAAGGATTGACATATCAAACAGAACAGCGACAAAAACATGAATAGATACTGCATTATTCATCAGCGGCACATTTCATCCATTGATCTTGCATAATCTAACATTATTTTCTGCCAATGTCTCAAAATACCCATCAAAACAGCTACAGCTGACTCACACCAATCCCAACCCGGGTACCCTGCTGATTCCAGTTATTCTTGTTACTTTTATGGCGTCTGTATCACTGTTGTATTTTCAGAATTGCTCTTTTTCATTTTGTACCAAAGTGTAGACTCTTTGCAGGAGTGATAAATTGACCAGAACATAATTTTTATTGGAAGTCTTAAAGAAGCACTGTCAGGCTACCGATAGCAGGTTGTACATTCATTGGCACAGAGGTGTCATGTATCTGCAAAGTTACAATTACTAACATCATCAAAATTAAAAATCAATAGATGCCTTCAAGTGGTCACTATTTCTTAATCAACTTTCTAAATCATTCAAGGTCAAAACCATCCGAATAATATACAGAACATTAACAACATCAGTGGCAAATTAGAACATTTGTTTTAATCGGTTACGGTTGGCAGCTAATTTTAATTTTAGTTTCAGAGATACGGAGTGGAAACAGGCCCTTTGGCCCACCGACTCACCGATCACCCATACACTAGTTCTAGTTTTATCCCACACACTGGGGTCAATTTAAAGAAGCCAATTAAACTATAAACCTGCACGTCTTTGGAAGATGGGAGGAAACCGGAGCATTGGGAGAAACCCCACATAGTCACAGGGAGAACATACAAATTCCATACAGACAGCACCCGTAGTCAGGATCGAACCTGGGTCTCTGGCGCTCTAAGGCAGCAACTGCACCGCTGCACCACTGTGCCACCCCAAATCTTTAACAAACATAAATAACACTTGAATGAATGGTCTATTGCGTTGTCCGATGGAGACTATTTCAGCAAAAATTTGGTTTATGGATGGCAGCACTGACATATCAAGAATTATTGCACCAATTAATTTTACATCCATTAGAGAGAAGACTGAGAGCAGTGCTTGCAGAAACCTACAAAATTCGAACATTCTGGATAATAATGAGGCATTGGATATGGTCGGCATATCCAGAAGTTTAAGGCACACAAAAGCCAAGGCAAGCTGGTAAATTTGAGACACAAGGAATGGCAGATACTCTAACCTTCAGTAAAAAAAGAAAGTTGTGGAGTAAAAACACATGAGGTGTCGGAGTAACTGAGCAGTTCAGGCAGCACCACTGGAGAAGTTGGACCCTACAAAGAGTCACGACCAGAAACATCATCTATCCATCCATGTTCACCAGAGATACTGCCTGACCCGCCAAGTTACTCCAGCACTGTGTCCATTTGTGTAAGCCAGCATCTCTTCTCCATGGTGGAGAAGCTTGTGTGGTCCTTAGATCCTGAGAGCGATGATGTCTGGTGCTATGTTCCTGGTAGGGCCACCCATGGCTGTAAGGTCGAGGGGGAGGTCTCTGACAAAGAGCAATCCAACCAAGAATTCAATGGTGGAACTTTAGTGGAGCATCACAACGGCTGGGAAAGCGGATGAAGGCTGCAGCAGAAAAGGGTCCCCGGTCGTCTTGGATTCCATGCCACTGGATTCTGACCCAGATCTGTCGAGGACCATGTGGTGGCTGTCTGTGCACCAGTATCCCCACGTTAAAAAGTCATGCACAAGCGTCCTCCATGAGAGGACAGTCATACTAGGTTCGAGTGACGCCAACATCTGCAATTCCTAATTTCTACATCTAAAGTTCTGGATTAACTCAGCAGCATCTTTGGAGGGTATGGATAGGTGACATTTTGGGTCGGGACCCCCTGCTTCAGGCAACCTTTTGGCTAAATGGATCAAAAATTGGTTTTGGATAAGACGGCAGAGGAGAGGGATAGAAAGATGCTTTTCTGGTGAATTAAAAAGGAACGCACGCTATAAAAGTCAGTGGGAAAAGAGCAGAACAATGGAACTAACAGATCTTTTCACAGTGCGAGGCAAACTTATCAAACTCTATGTTTATGATTCTGTTGGTCATCTACCACCATTTTAGTTATTTGATGATATTAACTGAGTATTTTCATTGTGCACAGGTTGGTGGTTGGGGCAAGTGAGTGGTGACTGTACACCAGACACCGCAACATGATGAACCTGTTCCTTCACTGCCATTTTGCCAACGCTTTGTATTCACGAGAAGTTATTCACTTCAAGAATAATTTGCTTTATTTTGCCAAGAAATCTTCCCTTAACTACCAATGTTATTAAAATGTTCTGCTGTTTAAATCGACAAAATGTGAGTTTACCTCATATTCTGTTAACCTACAACCCAACACGAAGAATATTGAATTCTCTAATTTCAACTATTACCCCCTACCCTCCCCATCTCTTTCCCCGACCCCACCCCACACTGGTGTGTGCACATTTATCACACCATCTCCCAAGTCACCCCCCCTCCATCCATTTTCACCCATATCCCTCCCCCTGGCTTAACATTATCACCTCCTCTTCTTTCCTTATTCATACCCTTTTGTCTCCATTTCACCTATAGTCTTCGTAACTATCGCTACCCCATCTGCCATTCAACCCCCCCCCCCCCCCCCCAAAAACCTCTTATACATCTTGCTCTCTACGACTCAGTTTAAAGGAAGGTCCCGACCCAAAACATCATCTGTCTGTCTGTTCCCTCTCCACAGATTCAGCCTGACCCGCCTAGTTCAGAGCTGCAATGTGGAAACAGGCCCTTCGGCCTACCGAGGTCGCGCTGATAAGCGATCCCCGTAAACTAGTTCTATTCTGCAGACCAGGGACAATTTACAGGTGAATTAACCTACTAACCATCACGTCTTTGGGACGTGGGAGGAGACCGGAGCACCCAGAGAAAACCCACGTGGTCACTGGGAGAACATGCAAATTCCACACAGACATCACCTGGAGTCAGGATCAAATGCAGGTCTCTGGCGCCATGAGGCAGCAACCACTGTGCTGCCCTGTTCCTCCAGCACATCGTGTTTCACTCAAGATCCCAATACCTGCAATTTCTTGAATCTCTGCAGGTTTACTTTGCTCAACAATAATTGGACGATCTATTGATCAAGGGTCAAGAAACTAACTTGAACAAAAGATATCTGGCATACTTCATTGCACACTCAGATGGTGAGCTGGACGACAAAGACCGGGAGGATTCTCCCGACAACCTGTCACATGTGTAGTTTAAGAACAGTCACGCCCCACCACTGCATCCCTGAACTTCCGTTACATAGAAAGTCAAGGGACACACTTTTGTAATTAAGTGCAGTCACAAGAATATGCAGGCGCTGGAATCTGTAACACCGGAGCAGAATTAAACCATTCAGCCCATCAAGTATACTCCGCCATTCAATCATGGCTGATCTATCTTTCCCTCTCAACCCAATTCTCCTGCCTTCTCACCGTTACCTTTGACATCCTTACTAATCAAGAACATGTCAATCTTCGCTTCAAAAATATTCAATGACTTGGCCCCCACAGCCATCTGCGGTAATGAATTCCACAGATTCTCCACCCTCTGGGCTGAAGATGAAAAGTGCTAGACAACATCTTTCAAGGAAATGACCAGTCAATGTGTCACGTCAGGAATTTTCAGTGGTTTTGATCCAAAGCGTTGACTGTCCATTTCCCTCCACAGATGCTGCCTGACCAACTGAGTCCCGGTCCCTGCTTTCCTTTTCCTTGGCTAAGTAATGTTGTGTGAACTACTCCATTTCCCATTTCACTCCATGAAAATTTCAAACATCATTTTCTACTCCCAGCGGTAGTGTTGCGGCCTCACAGCACCAGAGACCTGGATTAGATCCCGACTGGGGTTCTTGTTTGTACGGAGGTTGTACGTTCTCCCCGTGACCGCCTGGATTTTCCCGGGTGCTCCGGTTTCCTCCCACAAGTGAAAGGCATATGGGTTTGTAGGCCAATTGGCTTCAGTAAAAGAAAATAGTAATTTGTCCTTTGTGTGAAGGATAGTGTTAATATACAGAGTAATTACGGTCGGTGCGGAGTCGGTGTTCCGAAGTGCCTGTTTCCGCGTTGTATGTCTAAAGACCAAAGACTTGCCAAGTAAGTTCAACGAGAGTGTGGGCGATTGCAGTCAGCGATCATCCCAACTTCAATTGACATTCAATTGACAACTTCAATTGACACCTGCCACACCTTTCTTCGGCATCCAGACTTCAACAGCTGAGTCATAGACTCCATGGACGCCCCAGCCTCGTTAGCTGAGTCATACACTCTTAGTGCATCCTGGCTTCAGAAAACGGTTTCTAGACATCAGGACATCACTTAACCAATCCCCGTTTCATACTTCCGATAAGGCATCCAGATTTAATAGATCTGTCTCACATGCCAGGAGCAGGTGAGCTGTGGGGGCAGTTATAAATATCCCTGTGACAACACTCCACTATTGCTAAGTTGGTTGTCTTCTGCCAAAGTGATGCCTAGCAAATACATTACCACGGGCTTCTGCTTCCTTGGAGTAAAGAGCGTCAAATATTACCATGAACAGATAGGCTTACTGGAAGAAAACAGTTTTAATTTACCTTAAATAAGGGACACAAAGTGCTGGAGTAACTCAGTGAGTCAGGCTGCATCCCTTCACAGATGTTGCCCGACTCGTTGAGTTCCTCTGGCAATTGTTTTTGCTTAAAAATGTCAATTGAATTTGAAAGACAGAAAATTTACAGCAGCTTATTCAGCACATGAAGGATCAGATATTGTTATCAGACCCTTGAGCAGAACTCTCGTGCTAGAGATGAAATTACTGATCTTTCAATCCACGTTGCACTTTTTAATCTGCGCTTTAATTTTGCACTATAGTTTGCACTTGATTTTCTCTCTTGCACTACCTGATAGCGTCATACAGCACATAACAGTACATAACATGCCCCATCTAAGCCAGTCCCATTTGCTCAGTTGGTCCATATCCCCTAGAACTTCCCCATCCTGTCTGAAGAAGGGTTCAGACATGAAAAGTCACCCATTATTTTTCTCCAAAGATGCTGCTGTAACAGAGGTTACTCCAGCATTTTGTGTCTACCTTTCTAATTTAGTCACCATGGGCTGTGGACATCACTGCCAATAGCAACATTAACTATCCGCTCCTAATTGCCTGATGAATTGAAGTGGCAATTATATATCAACCATAGTTCCAGATTCCGACATGGACCAGACCAGCCAAGGATTCCTTCCCTAAAGAAATTAGTGAACCGGGTTGTTTTAAAAAAAAAAATGATCTCATAACTTCTTGGCCATCAATACAGAATTATTTTTTAAATTTTAGATTAACTGAATCTTTTGAATTTAAAATTCCAGAGTAGCCATAGCAGAATATTGTCTATGCCAATGTCTCGCAACTCTGGTGACTTGTCCAGCAACTCAGCCCACATGTCTGGTTGCTTGGGAAATATACAACAAAATGTAATTTACATTTATTATAGATGACAGGAGGCGGCCAATTAGCCCATCAATCCTGTGACAAATCTTTGAAAGAGCATTTCACTTTGTCCCACGCGACAATATTTCTCCACAACTCTGCCATTGGATCCTTTGAAATACATGCCCTCAAAGTTCTTTGAAAGTAGCCTGTCTTTGAAAGGCTAAATATTTTTCTGCAAAGTAATTACTCCTCGTCTCCACTCAGTTCCCTTGCCTGGATTTTAAAACAATGACCTTTGGTGACTGCAAGAAACAGATTTCCTCTACTACCAAGCAAAGTGCTTCATTAAGTCATAGAATCACACAGCGTGGAAACAGGCCATTCAGCCCAACTCATCCATTTCAACCAAGATGCCCCATTTCTTCCCATTTGCCCATGTTTGCACAATATCTCTCGAAACCATTCTCATCCATGTATCTGTACAAGTGTCTTTTAAAAGCTGTTATAGAACCTGCCTCTGGCACATGCTCCACATACCCACCACCCTCGAAGTGGAAAAAGCTGTCCCTCAGACTCCTTTTAAATCTTGCCCCTCACATCTTAAATTTATGGCTACTGGTTCGTGACTCCTCTTCCCTGGGTCAAAAACGATACATTCACAGTTTATTCCCGTTGTGATTTTATACGCATCTAATTAGATCAGCCCTCAACCTCCTGTGCTCCAGGGAATAAAGTCCACGCCTGCCCACCCTTTCCCTTTAGCTCAGGCCCCCTCAAGCCCTGGCAATATCCTCATAAATCTTCTCTGCACTATTTCCAGCTTAACATCAACTAGGGCTACCATAACTGCACACCATACTTCAAATGTGGCCTCAATGTTTTTAAGGTGAATGTTTTGGATATTCAATGGCAGAGATTGACATATTCTTGATTTAGTACGGGTCTCGGGGGTTATGGGAAGGCAGGAGAATGCGGCTGAGGGGAAAAAATAGATTGGCCGCAATTGAATGGCAGAGTAGAATTTATGGGCCGAATGGCCTAATTCTGCCCCTCCAACTTATGAACTAATGAACTAATGAACCTATGTCTTGTATAACAGTTCATGATTTTAACTAACTTTTCCATAACACCCTTGCAAATTTTCTACTGACGGAAGCACCTTTTCAGCTTCAGCAGTTTTTCCCCACATAACTCAAGTTGCATGATATAACTTTGAGATGGGAAATTCATCTTTAGCCAGTGGTGTTATTGGAACTTTATTGCTGCGACAGAGTGCTCATTTCCAAAGTTCTATAGCAATTAATTCAATTCCTATATTTAGCACCGTTTATTTTAGCTGAGTTCATGTGTGCACTTTCAAGAACCAGTCACCAAATAAACAGTTCAACAAAATTCCTGACTGTACATTACTTAACATAGCCTCTGTTATCTTTTTTGTGCAGTAATAATGTTTTTGAACAAGATTCACTACAGCATATACTCTGTTTAACAGCAGGAATCTAAATCAATACCAATTACTGTCCCTTTCAGACTTTTACCCTCAACAATAAATTAACAACTCTTGAGCTGTCACATCAAGTTAATTAACAAGAAGGTCACAAGGGTCAAAAATTACATACAGTATTTACCTACTCGGAATGCAATCTGCTATAAATAATTACTCTGCAAATTGATTCATTTTTACCTTTGTTGCAGTGCATCACTTTGATCAGTCTCTCAGTGTAAACCTGCAGTCGAAACCACCCATCAATGAATATTAACCAAGACCAGAGAATTTAACCAACGCTAAGCAGTGTGTTTCTGACAGAGCTCCAAACCATGAATGGTGGTGTGCAGGGAGGAACTGCAGATTCTGGTTTACACCAAAGATAGCCACAAAATGCTGGAGTAACTCACTGTAGGCAGCTTCTCTGGAGAAAAATAGGTGACATTTTGATTCGATAAACATATGAAGAAGGGTCTTGAGCCGAAATGTCACCTATTCTTTTTCTCAAGAGAAGCTGCCTGACCCGCTGAGTTACCCCAGCATATTGTGTCTATCTTCATGAATGGTGATACTGAGACTAATTTGATAGAAAATCATGAATGATTGAAGTAATCAAAGGAAAATATATTGCGTTCACCTGGAATAATTTGTAACAGCCTTGATCGTAAAGAAGCATTTCTGAAATGCATCCATGGTTGTAACTTTGGAAACATGGTAGTCATGTGGTCCAAGCAATGCGTTTCAACAAAAGCTTTTCACTATCTCACTAAAAGTGACAATAATAAACCGATACCAATATCAATGTGTCACAAACTGCAAAGTGAACATGACAAAATCATGTGTTATTTTTAAAGGTTTTTTTGTTTAGTTTATTGTCACATGTACAGAGGTACAGTGGAAAGTTTTGTTGTGTGCTAACTTGTCAGCGTAAAGAAAACATATGGTTACAATCGACCCATATACAGTGTATAGACACATGATAAGAGAATAACGTTTAGTACAAGGTAAAGCCAGAAAATTCTGGTCAAAGATAGTCCGAGGGTCACCAATGAGTTGGATACCAGGGCTGCTCTCTGGTTGCGGAAGGATGATTCAGCTGCCTGTTAACAGCTGGGAAGAAACTGTCCCTGAATCTGGAGGTGTGCGTTTTCATACATCTATACCTTTTGCCCAATGGGAGAGGGGAGTAGAGGGAGTGGCCAACACACGACTCGTCCTTGATTATGATGCTTGACTGATGGTGGTTGAGGGGCAGGTATTGCCAAGGAAACAGAGAATACCAGCGCATGTTGCAGCTGCACAAGATGTTTTAAAAGACACAAAGTGCTGGAGACACTCAATGAGTCAGGCAGCATCTCTGGATATGCATATCCATGTTCTCCAGAGATGCCGCCAGACCCGCTGTGTTACTCCAGCTCGCTGCGCCTTTTTTGTTCCCGGTAAACCAGCATCTGCAATCGCTAATATGTCATGTTTTAAAGGACACTTGGACAGGTCAATGGATAGGAAAGGTTTAGAGGAATATGGGCCAAATACTGGCAAATGGGACTAGGTTAGATGGAGCACCTTGGTGGGACAAACAACCTTTTTCCGTGCTGTATGACTAGGACTCAATGTTGGCAAGGACATATTTGGAGTATTGTGCACAATTATGATCACACTGCTGTAGGAAGGATGTTATTAAACTGGGTGCAAAATAGATGTATGAGAATATTCCAAATCTGTATGGTTTAAGTCAAGGGTTCCCAACCTGGGGTAAATTTCGCCTACCCAGAGGGTAAATTTATTGATTCTGGATTTCTACATTTTTCTCATTGACTGACTGTTTAGTTCTGGTTCTGTTCATCATTAGTTGTTCATAAATAAGTGAAATAACATTGTTATGTGCTATTAAAGTTGCCAGGAGTATACGGGACAAAAAAGTTAGGGAACCCCTGGTTTAAGTTATAAGTAGAGGCTGAAAAAGGCTGGGTCTTCTTTCCAAGAGAGGACACCGATGGCTAACTTTAGAGATTTATAAAATCACGAGTGTCATAGACAAAGTGAATGGTCACACAGATCTCTCTGCTTATTCCTCTATGAAAAAAAAAGCTTCAGACCGCCATCTTTCAAGGGATAGTTAGATTTAGCTCTTGGAGCTAAAAGAATCAAGGGATATGGGGGGAAAAAGCAGGAATAGGGTACTGTTTTTAGATGATCACCCATGATCTTATTGAATGGCGGTGCTGGCTCGAAAGGCCGAATGGCCTACACCTGCACCTATTTTTCTATGTTTCCATCACCCATTCACATTGGTTCTAAGTTATCCCACTTTCACATTCCTTTCTCTCCCTCATGCACCCCCCCCCCCCCCCCCAACCCTTTTATCCACGTCACCATTCTCCAATGGGATGCATATTGAGGAAATGAGGAGTAAGACGAGTCTTACCAAGATTGGTGCCGTTTCTTGTATCTCGGCAATGACAACTGATTCAGAGGCAGAAATGCCATTCTGCGGCATAACAAACGGTGCATCAAGAAGGTGATAGCTTTGCCTCTCCTTAGTATCCCCGAGGTCACTCAGACTATATCAGGATGGATAACGCAGTGATTAAGTTAATGAATTAAGAACCAGAGTTGTAGACCATTGATTCAGAAAAATGACCCAAAATCCAGCACGGTAGCTAATGAAATAAAATTGGAATCTGTAAAGCAAAAAGACATAGTAACAGTGAACTTGACATTATAGATAGTTGGGGGGTTTTTTAAGCACCAATCTTGCTCATTATTGCCTTTCCAGGAAAAAAACTTATTATCCTTACATCCTTCTCGAAACAAGGAACTGCAGATGCTGGCTTACGAAGGACACAAAGTCAGCATGTCAGATAGCATCTCTGGAGAACATGGAGAGGTGACGCTACCATTCCTCAGACTGAAAAAGGTTCCCGACCCAAAAAGGTCACTGATCCACTGAAGATGGGTCATGTTCTCCAGAGATGCTGCATGATCCACCGAGTTACGCCAGCACTGTTTATAATCTTACATCCTTACCCAATCCGTCTATGTGGGATTCCATACCCATCACTATAGGACACCCAAATTAACTACACCTTCTTCTCACCACCTCAGTTCATGAGCAATCAGGTACGGACAATTAATGCTGACATTACCACGGTCCATAACCCATGAACAAACAAATGAGACACTGTGGTCTCAGATATCAAAAACTAAGTAAATTATGCAAGAGTTTATTTAATGGCAATGACTTTGTCCTACACTCAACTGTGTCATGAATTGCAACACACATTTCACGAGAACTGGGGTATGGCCTTCCATCCTCACAAGGTCGACTGCGGGAGGCACCATGGGGCATAAAGGCAGACTGACAAGGAGAGGCGACGTCGGTTCGCTGGACGATCCAGACATCCAAAGTACATGGCAGCTGGGCGCCGCTCATACGACCTAGAGCACAGACTGGATTTTGCATGCTGTCTCCGTGGAATATTTCTGTACACTTTGTTAATATGAAATTGCGTTTAGCTAAGGCAATGCTATACTGAACTGGAGGCAAGGAATAAAAAAATTCACTGCGCATTTGCATGTGATATTAAAGAACCATTGGCTTAAAATGTCTAATACCAAAGGGGCGGCACCGTGACAGATTTGCTGCCTTACAGCAACAGAGACACGGGTTTGATCCTGACAGCACAGAGTTTGCACATTTCCCCCCCCCCCCCCCCCCCCCCGTGACCACGTGGGTTTCCTCTGGATGCTCTGGTTTACTCCCATATTCCAAAGATGTGCAGGTTTGTAGGTTAATTGGCTTCTGCAAATTGCCCCTAGTTTGTGGGATAAAGCTAGCGTACGGAGTGATCGTGGTTGGCACGGATCAGGGGGGCCGAAGGGCCTGTTTCCATGCTGTACCTCTAAAATTAACTAAATGCTCTACCTCTAAGACAAACTGAAGTCTCAGAACAAAAAAAAACTATCCCAGACTATACTAGCGATTTGCCAACAGAACTACTTTAACCTCAAATATCTTGCCATGTATAAGATGTGAAAACTGTGCTATGTGCAATTGTAGTATAGCCCTGTATTTTACAACTATATGTGCCTGTGTAAGGAATAAGCCAGAGTTTGATAATGTCCCAATAGGAAAATGTAATACTTCTCCACATGGTGAGAAATTTTCCTAACCAGCGCCTTACGAAAAAGGAGAGTTAGCACCAATCTACTGCAAAAACAAAAAATATAAATAAACAGAGACATTTGTGGACCCAGTCCGAATAATTGACTGCACAAAGCCTGCAGAAAGACAGCTCCGTGCTCTGCTAAAAAAATATTGTTACATTCACTAAAGAACTCCATTATATTGCCACCCAGGTTTCACTCTAGCATAACAGCAACTCTTATTTTTGATCTTTCATTTACCAGATCACCAATTATTGACAATTTGGACAGTTTGAATGGTCCCAATCCAATTTGTCAGCTGTCCATTCCTGCCACAGAGGCTGCCTGACCAGCCAAGTTCCTCCAGCCACTAAGAAACAGGGAACTGCAGACACAGGTTTACACAAAAACACACAAAGTGCTGGAGTAACACAGCAGGACAGATAGCCTCTCTGGAGTAAATGGATCGGCAACATTTCAGGTTGGACCCTTCTTCAGAAGAAGTTTGGGGACCCATGTCAGAATAATTTATGTACAAAGCTTTTGGAAAGACACCATGATAATATAGTAAAAAGTATCATTTGCTTCATTCAGAAGATGGTCCTGTGGTAGGGGAAAGAATAGCAAGGGCTAATAACGAGTAAATAGGGATGTGGGTTGTGCTAATGTGGTGACAGGGAGCTACAGACAAAGCCTCAATGTAGATACATGGACTGTATCAGTGATGGCAGCCAAGTTTCAGGAACTTCATTGATTATGTTATAGCGTGCACCCATCACGGTGACAAAAAACAAAGTTGGGGAGAGGAAAACTAGAGGTATGAAAAAGGTTAAAAGAAAACAGGTGGAGCCCACAATGGCCCATTGTTGGCTGTGGAAGAGGTGATAACGAAGGCAGACGAACAGTGAAACTAGCAGGACGACTAGGGTGGGGGCAAGATGGGGAATGCAAGGGTTACTTAAAATTAGAGAAATCATTATTCATACAGTTGAGTTGCAAGCTGCCCAAGCAAAATAGAAGGTGATGTTCCTCCAATTTGCATGATGCTTCGTTATGACAGTGGAGGCAGCCCAGGACAGAAGAATCAGTATGGGAATGGGAGGGGGAGTTAAAATATTTGGCAGCCAGGAGATCGTGTAGACCATGGCAGACTGAGCGTAGGTATTCAGCAAAATGATCACCCATTTTATTTGATTCCCAACACTTAGTTTGTTACCCAATTAGCTGTAACCACCATTTTGCAATCAACACCTAGTATTAGTGTTAATCAAGTGTCTGTGGATTATTGCTAGCTGAGAATGCAAGGGCTGTACCAAAATCGCACTCACGAGATCAGCTTTGACTGGTCGCCTGGTGCCCACCAGTTTTAATAAATCAATCACCCGTTACTTCGGACACCAACTTGGCCTTCCCATTCGCTCCAAACTTGGCCTTCCCATTTGCTCCTACAGGTACCGACCTGAAACTTCACCTGTCCATGTTCTCCAGAGATGCTGCCTGACCTGCTGAGCTACTCCAACACTTTGTGTCCTCCAGCACTGTGCTTTGCTCAACATCTGCAGTTCCCCGCATCTCGATTGTTAACAATCACACATTTTGCACCAACAAACAATGAGACAAGTTCAACCCCGATTCCTACAGCAAAACATTTTTCATCTGACTCTGAGTTTCTTCCAGGCAGCCCAGTTTCAATCAATACCCCAAAGACACATGGAATGGTAGGTTAATTGGCCACTGTAAATTAAGCCCAGTGTCCCAGCGAGATATAGTCCCTATGAGCAGATAAAGGTGTTTAAAAACTAGTGGTGATCACCTCCTTTCAATGTCAACATCAGGCCCTTCATAATGATCCTGCTGATGATCGGGTTAACATACAAGGAGCATTTGATGGCTCAACGGCACTACTCGCTGGAGTTTAGGATGAGGGGGGGATCTCCATGAAACCTACTGGATACAGTGGATGTGGAGAGGATGTTTCTGCTAGTGGGAGAGTCTAGAACCAGAGGATATAGTCTCAGAATAAAAGGACGTACCTTTAGGAAGGAGAGGAGGAGAATTTGTTTTTTAGCTAGTGGGTGATGAATCTGTGAAATTAAACAGACAGCAGAGGCCAAATCATTGAGTACTTTTAAATGTGAAAATTGATAAGTTCTTGATTGGTAAGGGTGCCAAGGTCATGGAGAGAAGGCAAGAGAATGGGGTTAAGAGGGAAAGATAGATCTGCCATGATCGAAAGGCGGAGCAGACTTGATGGGTCGAATGGCCTAATTGTGCTCCTGTAGAATCTGCTATTGTAAATAGGACTATTTGGAACATGATCATATTCAGCCATGATCATATTGAATGGCGGTGCAGGCTCGAAGGGCCAAATGGCCTACTCCTGCAACTATTTTTCTATGTTTCTATGTACTTTGCAACTTTGTCAACACTAGACACATGCGACATTTGTGTACTGCCTAGGTTACGTGCACAACAAAGT
The DNA here is from genome assembly GCA_963514005.1 of Raja brachyura. Next base: position 114,381,871 of record OY740782.1, on the reverse strand, counting down.
TTTTCACTATACCTAGGTACATGTGACAATAAAGCTTCCTTCATTCATGGATGATGGTTTTATCATGCTTATCTGCCATGCCAACAGGAGCTTCTAAATAACCATACAACTCTAACACCGCCCTCCTCGCGCCTCCCCCCACCCCCCCCCAAGCTTATCTTTGCCCAGTGAGTGGGATGAGAGGCCAGACAGATTTTCAATGCCTTAGCTGCATCCCAGTAGCCAGCTGCCTATCAACAGCATGCAGCTAAATAAAAACACAGCTATGTAGAACATACAACAGTACAGCACAGGTACAGGCCCCTTTGGATCACAACATCTGTGCTGAACATGAAGCCAGGCTAAGATAATCTCCTCTCCCTGCAAGTGATCCATTGCCTGGATACCCATGTGCCATCTAAAAGCCTTTTAAACGCCACAATTCCTGGCAGCACGTCCCAGGCACCACCACCCTCTGTGTCATAAACGCGACCCACGCATATTTAAATTTTGCCCCTCTCAACTTAAAGCTGCGCCCTCTATTATTTGATATTTCCACTCTGGGGAAAAAGGTTCTGACTGTCTACCCTTTCTTTACCTCCCATAATTCTATATCTTCCATCAGTTCTTCCCTTAGCGTCTGACGCACAGTAGTAGAGTTTCTGTGTTCGATCCAGACCACGGATGTTGTCTATATGGAGTTTGTATGTTCTCCCTTTGACCTACAGTCTGAAGAAGGTCTTGACCCTTAACGTTACCCATTCCTTCTATCCAGAGATGCTGCCCGAGTTACTTCAGAAATTTAGAAACATAGAAAAATAGGTGCAGGAGTAGGCCATTCAGCCCTTCACCACCATTCAATGTGATCATGGCTGATCATCCAACTCAGTATCCTGTACCTGCCTTCTCTCCATACCCCCTGATCCCTTTAGCCACAAGTGCCACATCTAACGCCCTCTTAAATATAGCCAATGAACTGGCCTCAACTACCTTCTGTGGCAGAGAATTCCAGAGACTCACCACTCTCTGTGTAAAGAATGTTTTCCTCATCTCGGTCCTAAAGGAATTCCCACTTATCCTTAGACTGTGACCCCTCGTTCTGGACTCCCCCAACATCGGGAACAATCTTCCAGCATCTAGATGTCTAACCCCTTAAGAATTTTGTAAGTTTCTATAAGATCCCCCCCTAATCTTCTAAATTCCAGCGAGTACAAACCGAGTCTATCCAATCTTTCAAAATTTGTGTCTAAAGTCAATCTTTGTTCACATTTTAATTTTTTTTTAAATTTTTTAAAAACCCTACAGATGTACATTTGTGACATTGGTACTAACATTTTATGATCAGTGAAATAAAACAAGCATATAGCTATAAGAGGACAAGAGGTCTGTTTAGCCAACTCACAACAAGAAAGCGACAGTAGTAATGTAATGCTACATTTCTTTGAAACTGCTAATATTTGTGCAAAGATATTTTTACATTTTCCCCTTCTCCATAACAGACCTGGACACCAAAACAAAAGCTGCACAACACACGTTAATAAATATTTCGACTTATCTACCACCGTAATATAAATCATTCAGCTATATAAACTTTCTCCAGCATCGATTCAGACAAGGGCATCTACTGACCCAGCAAGACTGAAACAGAAATCCTCTGATCAAAAACACCAAGAGACAGGCACAACCTGCTGAATCAACTGCAAAATCTAGTGAAGCGCTGGGAGACTTTCTCCTTTCAAAACAGCAGACTTCAGGGTGAAAAATGAATCCGATTTGGTACAGGTGGAAATTTCAAGAGAAAAGCCATTTTTGCTGTTATTTAATCTAATAAATTCATACTTGAAGATTCAAATTGTTTATATTTGTGTTCCTTGATTATGTTTGGTGCAGGTGGAACATGCGAGTGAGAAGCCATCTTTACAGTTGTTTAATAAATTCATATGTCTGTTAATATTTATCTTCCTGGGTTATTTTGAAAGCATTATCATCACAAACGTGAATTACAGTGGCTTGCAAAAGTTTTCATACCCCTTGAACTTTTCCACATTTTGTCACGTTACAACCACAAATGTAAATGTATTTTATTGGGATTTTATGTGATAGACCAACACAAAGCCAAGCATAATTGTGAAGTGGAAGGAAAATGATACATGGTTTCCAAATTTTATTACAAATTTAAAAAACTGAAAAGTGTTGCATGCAAAAGTATTCAGCCCCCCCCCCCCCCCCCCCCCCCCGAGTCAATACTTTGTAGAACCACCTTTCGCTGCAATTAGAGTTGCAAGTCTTTTGGGGTATGTCTCTACCAGCTTTGCACATCTAGAGACTGACATTTTTGCCCATTCTTCTTTGCAAAATAGCTCAAGCTCAGTCAGATTGGATAGAGAGAGCGTCTGTGAACTGCAATTTTCAAGTCTTGCCAGATTCTCAATTGGATTTAGGTCTGGACCTTGACTGGGCCATTCTAACACATGAATATGCTTTGATCTAACCCATTCCATTGTAGCTCTGGCTGTATGTTTAGGGTCGTTGTCCTGCTGGAAGGTGAACCTCCGCCCTAGTCTCAAGTCTTTTGCAGACTCCAACAGGTTTTCTTCCAAGATTGCCCTGTATTTGGCTCCATCCATCTTCCCATCAACTCTGAACAGCTTCCCTATCCCTGCTGAAGAAAAGCATTCCCACAGCATGATGCTGCCAGCACCATGTTTCACAGTGGGGATTGTGTGTTCAGGATGATGTGCAGTGTTAGTTTTCTGCCACACATAGCGTTTGCATTTAGGCCAAAAACTTCAATTTTGGTCTCATCAGACCAAAGCACCTTCCTCCACATGTTTGCTGTGTCCCCCACATGGCTTGTGGCAAACTGCAAACGGGACTTCTCATGGCTTTGTTTCAACAATGGCTTTCTTCTTGCCACTCTTCCATAAAGGCCCGATTTGTGGAGTGCACGACTAATAGTTGTCCTGTGGACAGATTCTCCTACCTGAGCTGTGGATCTCTGCAGCTCGTCCAGAGTTACCATGGGCCTCTTGGCTGCTTCTCTGATCAATGCTCTCCTTGCCCGGCCTGTCAGTTTAGGTGGACGGCCATGTCTTGGTAGGTTTGCAGTTGTGCCATACTCTTTCCATTTTCGGATGATGGATTGAACAGTGCTCCGTGAGATGTTCAAAGCTTGGGATTTTTTTAATAACCTAACCTTGCTTTAAACTTCTCCACAACTTTATTCCTGACACGTCTGATGTGTTCCTTGGGCTTCATGATGCTGTTTGTTCACTAATGTTCTCTAACAAACCTTCAAGGCCTTCACAGAACAGCTGTATTTATACCGAGATTAGATTACACACAAGTGGACTCTATTTACTAATTAGGTGACTTCTGAAGGCAATTGGTTGCACTGGATTTTATTTAGGGGTATCAGAGTAAAGGGGGCTGAATACTTTTGCACGCCACACTTTTCAGTTTTTTATTTGTAAAAAAAAATTTGAAAACCATGTGTCATTTTCCTTCCACTTCACAATTATGCGCCACTTTGTGTTGGTCTATCACATAAAATCCCAATAAAATACATTTACATTTGTGTTTGTAACGTGACAAAATGTGGAAAAGTTCAAGGGGTATGAAAACTTTTGCAAGCCACTGTATATCAATTTTTTTAAATCTTAACTGGAAAATATGTTATAAACGGTGTTCGATAAAATGCAAATACTTCTCAAGTTTGAAGTATTTCTTTACATTAGTCCCATAATTAAGTCTTAGGCAAAATTAGCTTCGGAAAAATTGTATTTGCTTTTTCAATACACCACAATCTGTTTTATGTTGCTTCCTGAGTTTGTCTATGTGTCCATTACACAAAATTGCCCTTACAATGCGCTCGTCGGAAACGCATACATTAATAATACCAAGTCACTGAAATAATGTTACAAATACTCGAATCTGGGCAGTGGTAATTGTTCAAAACTGTGCTGCACTTATTCTGCAGTAACTAGGTTACAAGAGACACAGCACAAATAATCTACAGTATGAGGGCGCAATAACAGTGAGGAGGTAGTACACAGTTAGTTAGTACTTGGATTTTTGGTTGGGCTAGTAAACATATCTATCAGTTCAGATTAATAAAACAAATTCAATTGTACACGCAAAGAGCAGCAAAATTCTCCCGAGTCTCCCAGCTAAGGTTGCCACTCCACGTGCAACAGAAACATTTGCCAAGTCCAAGACGTTGCTATGGGCACCCGCATGGCCCCAGCTACGCCTGCCTCTTTGTCGGGTACGTTGAACAATCCCCGTTATGGATGATCAGCCATGATCACATTGAATGGCGGTGCTGGCTTGGAGGGCCGTATGGCCTACTCCTGCACCTATTGTCTATTGTCCCAACAGGGTACACTGGCCCTATCCCCGAACTCTATCTCCGTAACATTGATGACTGCATCAGTGCTACCTCCTGCACTCATAAAGAACTCATGGACTTCATCAACTTCACCAAGCACTCAAATTTACTTGGACCATCTCCGACACCTCCTTCCCCTTTATTGATCTCAGTCTCCATCACAGGAAATAGACTATTCATTGACATCTATTACAAACCCACTGACTCCCACAACTCCCACAACTTCTTCCCACCCTGCTTCCTGCTAAGATTCTATCCCCTATTCCTCCATCTACGCCACATCTGCACCCAAGATGAGACAATAGACAATAGGTGCAGGAGTTGGCCATTTAGCCCTTCGAGCCAGCACCGCCATTCAATGTGATCACGGCTGATCATCCCCAATCAGTACCCCGTTCCTGTCTTCTCCCCATATCCCCCGACTCCGCTATTTTTAAGAGCCCTATCTAGCTCTCTCTTGAAAGCATCCAGAGAACCTGCCTCCATCGCCCTCCGAGGCAGAGAATTCCACAGACGTGGAATTCCACAGATGTGGAATTCTACAGAGGTGTTCCATACTAGAACATCTGCAATGTCCTTATTCTTTAGGGAACAGTGGTTCCCCTCTCCCATCAAAGATGAGGCCCTCACTAGTGTCTACTCGGTACCAGGTTAGCCGGGAGGTGGTGTTGGGTAAATTGAACGGATTGAAGGCCGATAAATCCCCAGGGCCAGATAGTCTGCATCCCAGAGTACTCAAGGAGGTAGCCACAGAAATAGTGGATGCGTTAGTGATAATTTTTCAAAATTCCTTAGATTCTGGAGTAGTTCCTGAGGATTGGAGGGTAGCTAATGTAACCCCACTTTTTAAAAAAGGAGGGAGAGAGAAAGCGGGGAATTACAGACCAGTTAGTCTAACATCGGTAGTGGGGAAACTGCTAGAGTCAGTTATTAAAGATGGGATAGCAGCGCATTTGGAAAGTGGTGAAATCATTGGACAAAGTCAGCATGGATTTACGAAAGGTAAATCATGTCTGACAAATCTGATAGAATTTTTCGAGGATGTAACTAGTAGAGTGGATAAGGGAGAACCAGTGGATGTGTTATATCTAGACTTTCAGAAGGCTTTCGACAAGGTCCCGCATAAGAGATTAGCATACAAACTTAAAGCACACGGTATTGGGGGTTCAGTATTGATGTGGATAGAGAACTGGCTAGCAGACACGAGGCAAAGGGTAGGAGTAAACGGGTCCTTTTCAGAATGGCAGGCAGTGACTAGTGGGGTACCGCAAGGCTCAGTGCTGGGACCCCAGCTATTTACAATATATATTAATGATTTGGACGAGGGAATTCAATGCAACATCTCCAAATTTGCAGATGATACCAAGCTGGGGGGTATAGTTAGGTGTGAGGAGGATGCTTGGAGGCTGCAGGGTGATTTGGATAGGCTGAGTGAATGGGCAGATGCATGGCAGATGCAGTACAATGTGGATAAATGTGAGGTTATCCACTTTGGTGGCAAAAACATGAGGGTAGACTATTATCTGAATGGTGGCAGATTAGGTAAGGGGGAGATGCAACGAGACCTGGGTGTCATGGTACACCAGTCATTGAAAGTAGGCATGCAGGTGCAGCTGGCAGTGAAGAAAGCAAATGGTATGTCAGCATTCATAGCGAAAGGATTTGAGTATAGGAGCAGGGAGGTTCTACTGCAGTTGTACAGGGTTTTGGTGAGGCCACACCTGGAGTACTGCGTACAGTTTTGGTCTCCAAATCTGAGGAAAGACATCCTTGCCATAGAGGGGGTACAGAGAAGATTCACCAGACTGATTCCTGGGATGTCAGGACTTTCATATGAGGAAAGATTGGATAGACTCGGTTTGTACTCGATGGAATTTAGAAGATTGAGGGGGGATCTTATAGAAACCTACAAAATTCTTAAGGGGTTGGACAAGCTAGATGCTGGAAGATTGTTCCCGATGTTGGGGGAGTCCAGAACAAGGGGTCACAGTCTAAGGATAAGGGGGAATTCCTTTAGGACCGAAATGAGGAAAACATTCTTTACACAGAGAGTGGTGAGTCTCTGGAATTCTCTGCCACAGAAGGTAGTTGAGGCCAGTTCATTGGCTATATTTAAGAGGGCGTTAGATGTGGCACTTGTGGCTAAAGGGATCAGGGGGTATGGAGAGAAGGCAGGTACGGGATACTGAGTTGGATGATCAGCCATGATCACATTGAATGGCGGTGCAGGCTCGAAGGGCCGAATGGCCTACTCCTGCACCTATTTTCTATGTTTCTATGTTTCTATGTACCCCGCAGCTCCGCCCTTGCTCCCCCTCCCCTAGTCGCAACAGAGACAGAGTCCCCCTTGTCCTCACCTTCCACCCCATCAGCCATTGCATACAACACATAATCCTCCGAAATTTCCACCACCTCCAATTGGATCCCACCACTAGCCACATTTTCCTATCTCCACCCCTTTCCACCTTCCGCAGAGACCATTCCCTCTGCAACTCCCTGGTTAACTCATCCCTTCCAACCCTCTCCCCCGGCACCTTCCCCTGAAACCGCAGAAGATGCAACACCTGGCGCTATACCTCCTCCCTCGACTTTGTTCCACTAACACTTAAATTTCCAACTTTTTAAACTTGTTTTCAAATCCCATGCTCTTCATCACCCAATCGTACACCTTATGAGAGCTCCACTTTCTTATAACTTGTTAACCTTTAATTTACCTTACTCCATCTTTTATATTCAATTACCCACAGCCCTCCCTCCTCCAATGTGTTCCTTCAAATTGTCCTTTGAACAAACCATCCATCAATTGTCCTGGATCCTTCATGTCGTTCAATATCAAGCTGTGTTTCACTGCTGTTCTGACAGAGTTATTGCTATTCTTGATGAGGCAAAGTGATATCGTACTACTTTTGCCACCCAAAGGTGTGAAGGGACTTTTGAAGCATGGAAACTTGCATGCCACTATATACAATTAACTAAACTGCACCAGGCCATCGTCGGTTCAGAAGATTATTCACAATAGCAAGGCTATTTGAACATATTGGTCAATTAACATTGTTCAATATTTATTGAAAACTTACCAAATAGTCCTGCTGTCAGTTGATAACTAGCACCACTTTGATTTCAATAATTAGCAGTTTGCAGAAGTATTTTGCCCCATTGAAGTCTAAGCACATAGTTTATTTGCATCAGCATCTTTTGATCCGAGAGGTTCAAATACACAATCCTACTCTAGGAATAAAGTGGAATGTATCAAATCAAGGAATTGCATTTGTAGTAGATAATACACTTGACTGCCATAAACCTTGCATCATAGTTAGAATATTATAAAATATTACCACATATAAAAAAGTATTAGTATTGTATATTAATGATTTGGATAAGGGGATTCATGGCTTTGCGGCCAAGTTTGCAGATGATGCTAAGATAGGTGGAGGGGCAGGCAGTGTAGAGGAAGCAAGGATTCTGCATAAGGACTTGGACAGGTTAGGAGAGTGGGCAGAGAGGTGGCAGATGAAATTCAGTATCGCAAAGTGCAAAGTTATGCGTTTTGGTAATAAGAATAAACGCATAGATCATTTTCAGTGTTCCCGTGGATTTTGAAGCAACAGCAACAAAGAGAAGCAGGAGAAAGCACTGATTGGCTCTAGCCCAAGTGGGAGGAGAGTTCTCAGTGAGTCAGAGGGGGAAAACAGTTGAAAAGGAGAGTCAAAGCACAGGCAGACTTTACTCAGTGTTCCCGTGGATTTTGAAGCAACAGCAACAAAGAGAAGCAGGAGAAAGCACTGATTGGCTCTAGCCCGAGTGGGAGGAGAGTTCTCAGTGAGTCAGAGGGGGAAAACAGTTGAAAACTGAGGAATTTGGTTTGTAAATTAGGCAATTTAACAGTTAATATAAGCAAGGCAGCTCTTGGGGAGCGGCCTTGTGAGGGAAGTGCCCTGTGAGTAAAGTGTGAGTCTTTGGCTCGAGAGTCTTCGGAGAGGAGGCTGCACAAAATGCTGGATAGGGAGAGACCGAGGCAAAAGAAGGAGATGTCAAGCAAGCTGATGCAGTGTGATGCTTGCAGTATGTGGGAGGTCAAGGACACTGCTGGTGCCTCTGGCTACTACAAATGTGAGAAGTGCATCCAGGTACAGCTCCTGAAGGACCGTGTTGGGGAACTGGAGAAACAAGTGGATGACCTCAGGTTCATCCGAGAAACTGAGTCATTCCTCGACAAGTCCTACAGTAAGATTGTTACACCCAAGGCACTAGAAGAGAGAAGGTGGGTGACGGTGAGAAAGGGAGGAAAACATGGAATGCAAAGGTCCCCGGGTGTTGTACCTCTTGTGAACAGGTTCACCCACGTGGAAGCTGCCGGGACAGAAGACGGTATCTCACTGAGCGGCGGACTGGCTTGCAAAATAAAAAGGGCTGATGAGCCAAAACCAAAGAGGCCAAAGTCGGGCAACGCCATTGTAGTTGGAGACTCCATTGTGAGAGGTATGGACAGGGGTTTTTGCGGCAACAGACGGGATTCGAGGATGGTGTGCTGCCTTCCTGGTGCCAGGATCCAGGATGTCACGGACAGAGTGCAGACAATCCTCAAGGGCGAAGGTGAACAGCCGGAAGTGGTCGTGCATGTTGGCACAAATGATGTTGGAAAGAAGGGGATGAATATTTTGCAGCGGGACTTCAGAGAGTTCGGAAAAATGCTGAAAAGCAGGGCTTCCAGGGTTATCTCCGGTTTGCTTCCAGTTCCTCGTGCTGGCGAGAGCAGGAATAGGGAGCTGAATGTGTGGCTGAGGAACTGGTGCAGGGGGCAGGGATTTAGATTCTTAGATCACTGGGATCTGTTTTGGAGTAAGGGGCAAGTGTACAAAAGGGATGGATTGCATCTTAACAGGTGGGGGACCAGCATTCTGGCCGGCAGGTTTGCCACTGCTACACGGATGGTTTTAAACTGAATAAGGGGGGTGGGGTGTCAAATGGGATAGTCAAGGACGGAGTTAAAGGGAAAGAGAGTAAAGGGATGGTTAATGACCCCAGAATTAACGGGAAAGAAAGCTCACAAAGGGATAGGAGAGTATGGCCAACTGTAATAGGGATTGATGTGAAATGGGCCACTTGTCAACATAATTGTATAAGGAGTAAGAGTGTTGTAAAAACAAGCCTGAAGGCTTTGTGTCTCAATGTTAGGAGCATTCGTAATAAGGTGGATGAGTTGAAGGTGCAGATAGCGATTAATGACTATGCTATAGTTGGGATCACGGAGACATGGCTCCAGGGTGACCAAGGCTGGGAGCTGAACATCCAGGGATATTCAATATTCAGGAGGGATAGACGAAAAGGAAAAGTAGGTGGGGTAGCGTTGCTGGTGAGAGAGGAGATTAATGCAATAGAAAGGAAGGACATTAGCATGGAGGATGTGGAATCGATATGGGTAGAGCTGCGAAACTCTAAGGGGCAGAAAACGCTAGTGGGAGCTGTGTACAGGCCACCTAACAGTAGTATTGGAGTTGGGGATGGCATCAAACAGGAAATTAGAAATTGGGTGCAACAAGGGTAACACGGTTATAATGGGTGACTTCAATCTGCATGTAGATTGGGTGAATCAAATTGGCAGGGGTGCTGAGGAAGAGGATTTCTTGGAATGTATGCGGGATAGTTTTCTCAACCAAATGTGGATGAACCAACGAGAGAGCAGGCTATTCTAGACTGGGTATTGAGTAATGAGGAAGGGTTAGTTAGCAGTCTTGTTGTGCGTGACCCCTTGGGCAAGAGTGACCATAATATGGTTGAGTTCTTCATTAGGATGGAGAGTGACAAAATTAAGTCAGAAACAAGGGTTCTGAACTTGAACAAAGGTAACTGAAGGTATGAGATGTGAATTGGCCAAGATAGACTGGCAGGTGATTCTTAAAGGGTTGACAGTGGATGTGCAATGGAAGGCATTTAAAGACTGCATGGACGAAGTACAAAAATTGTTCATACTAGTTTGGCAAAAGAATAAATCTGGGAAGGCGGTGCATCCATGGATAACAAGGGAAATCAGGGATAGTATAAAAACAAAAGATGAGGCATACAAATTTGCCAGAAAAAGCAGCCTACCGGAGGACTGGGAGAAATTCAGAATCCAGCAGAGGAGGACAAAGGGCTTAATTAGGAAAGGGAAAATAGATTATGAAAGGAAACTGGCAGGGAACATAAAAACTGACTGCAAACGTTTTTATAGATATGTGAAGAGAAAGAGACTAGTTAAAACAAATGTTGGTCCCTTGCAGTCAGAAACAGGTGAATTGATCATGGGGAACAAGGACATGGCAGACCAATTGAATAACTACTTTGGTTCTGTCTTCACTAAGGACGACATAAATAATCTGCTGGAAATAGCAGTGGAACGGGGGTCAAATAAGATGGAGGAACTGAATGAAATCCAGGTTAGCCGGGAGGTGGTGTTGGGTAAATTGAACGGATTGAAGGCCGATAAATCCCCAGGGCCAGATAGTCTGCATCCCAGAGTACTCAAGGAGGTAGCCACAGAAATAGTGGATGCATTAGTAATAATTTTTCAAAATTCCTTAGATTCTGGAGTAGTTCCTGAGGTTTGGAGGGTAGCTAATGTAATCCCACTTTTTAAAAAAGGAGGGAGAGAGAAAGCGGGGAATTACAGACCAGTTAGTCTACCATCGGTAGTGGGGAAACTGCTAGAGTCAGTTATTAAAGATGGGATAGCAGCGCATTTGGAAAGTGGTGAAATCATTGGACAAAGTCAGCATAGATTTACGAAAGGTAAATCATGTCTGACAAATCTGATAGAATTTTTCGAGGATGTAACTAGTAGAGTGGATAAGGGAGAACCAGTGGATGTGTTATATCTAGACTTTCAGAAGGCTTTCGACAAGGTCCCGCATAAGAGATTAGCATACAAACTTAAAGCACACGGTATTGGGGGTTCAGTATTGATGTGGATAGAGAACTGGCTAGCAGACAGGAGGCAAAGGGTAGGAGTAAACAGGTCCTTTTCAGAATGGCAGGCAGTGACTAGTGGGGTACCGCAAGGCTCAGTGCTGGGACCCCAGCTATTTACAATATATATTAATGATTTGGACGAGGGAATTCAATGCAACATCTCCAAATTTGCAGATGACACCAAGCTGGGGGGTATAGTTAGGTGTGAGGAGGATGCTTGGAGGCTGCAGGGTGATTTGGATAGGCTGAGTGAATGGGCAGATGCAGTATAATGTGGATAAATGTGAGGTTTTCCACTTTGGTGGCAAAAACACGAGGGTAGACTTATCTGAATGGTGGCAGATTAGGAAAAGGGGAGATGCAACAAGACCTGGGTGTCATGGTACACCAGTCATTGAAAGTAGGCATGCAGGTGCAGCAGGCAGTGAAGAAAGCAAATGGTATGTTAGCATTCATAGCAAAAGGATTTGAGTATAGGAGCAGGGAGGTTCTACTGCAATTGTACAGGGTTTTGGTGAGGCCACACCTGGAGTATTGCATACAGTTTTGGTCTCCAAATCTGAGGAAAGACATCCTTGCCATAGAGGGGGTACAGAGAAGATTCACCAGACTGATTCCTGGGATGTCAGGACTTTCATATGAGGAAAGACTGGATAGACTCCGCTTGTACTCGCTGGAATTTAGAAGATTGAGGGGGGATCTTATAGAAACTTACAAAATTCTTAAGGGGTTGGACAAGCTAGATGCTGGAAGATTGTTCCCGATGTTGGGGGAGTCCAGAACAAGGGGTCACAGTCTAAGGATAAGGGGGAATTCCTTTAGGACCGAGATGAGGAAAACATTCTTTACACAGAGAGTGGTGAGTCTCTGGAATTCTCTGCCACAGAAGGTAGTTGAGGCCAGTTCATTGGCTATATTTAAGAGGGTGTTAGATGTGGCACTTGTGGCTAAAGGGATCGGGGGTATGGAGAGAAGGCAGGTACGGGATACTGAGTTGGATGATCAGCCATGATCACATTGAACGGCGGTGCAGGCTCGAAGGGTCGAATGGCCTACTCCTGCACCTATTTTTCTATGTTACTATGTTTCTATTTTCTAAATGGAGAGAATCCAGAAATCAGAGTGGCAAAGGGACTTGGGAGTGCTGGTGCAGGACTCCCAAAAAGTTAATTTGCAAGTCGAATTGGTAGAAAGGAAGGCAAATTCAATGTGAGCATTTATATCAAGAGGACTGGAATACAAAAACAGAGTAGTAATGCTGAGACCCTATAAGGCACTGGTCAGGCTGCATTTGGAGTACTGTGAGCAATTTTGGGCACCATATCTAAGGAAGGATGTGCTGGCTCTGGAGAGGATCCAGAGGAGGTTTACAAGAATGATCGCAGGAATTAATAGGTTAACCGATGATGAGCGTTTGTTGGCATTGGGCCTGTACTCACTGGAGTTTAGCAGGTTGAGGGGGACTTCATTGAAACTTACAGAATAATGAAAGGCACACATAGAGTGGATGTGGAAAGGATGTTTCCACTGATGGGCGAGTCTAGGACCAGAGGTCATAGCCTCAGAATGAAAGGACGCTCTTTTAGAATGGAGGCGAGGAGGAACTTCTTTAGTCAGGGGGTAGTTAATCTGTGGAACTCATTGCCACAGAGGGCTGTGGAGGTCAAGTCAGTGGACATTTTTAAGGCAGAGATAGACAAATTATTGATAAGAACCGGTGTCAAGGGTTATGGGGAGAAGGCAGGAAAATTGGATTAGGAGGCAGAAATCAGCCATAAATGGCAGAGCACTCGATGGGCTGAATGGTCTAATTCTATTATAGCTTGTTAATGTAAACTAGAATATTTTTTCCGGACCAAGTAACATACATAAAAGTTGAGAAACAGAAACCGTTCAGAACACAATTAAAAGTCATAAAATCAAGATAGGGATTACTGATCTAATATTACAATGTAGCTTAATTTAGAATGGAAATAATTCATTTAACACAATGTCCAAACAAATACCCAGCCATTTTCTTTTACAAGAGGGTTCTGGCACAATGCTACATAATACCATTTGCTTTTCCCATGATCATTTACAATGGAGATATCATTTGTCACTCCATACTTGATGCTTTCTGAATAGATTTCAATTAATAAACCAGTAGTATTTTAAAAATAAAATGTTTTTATGTTTAGGTGATTTTGGATTTTTTTTTAAAACAAATTTGAGATAATTTTCAAAAATGCAAAATCTCTTCAGTTAAAATGAAAAGTTTCATTAGATACATGAAATATGTTATAAATTAAATGCAAGCAACTGAGCAAAGTGATGATGCACGGTAAAAATGGTATAATATAATCAACATTAAATAGTTTACTGGGCAACAGTGAAATAGGACAAAATCATAATCCACCAATACTGATAATTTGAAGTCATGCAAAAAGTTCCTTGACAACATCATCAATATTACATTGGGATAACCATGATTACTCAGTCAAAAAGTACTTACAATTACCTGCATTCAAGATTCTTGTCAAGAAACTAACATAGATCAAATAGATTATCATAGCTAATCACACACGGTCATTACCTACCCCCATATAACAAACAATGCTACAATATTGTTGCACAAAGTCCTGAATTCATGTCATTTAGACTTTTTTTTTACACAGCTTTAAACCAAAGCAAAACATATCAAGCAGTTTAAATGTTTATTTCAGTTATTTCTTTTTTCTGTGTTATAGATTTGTCTGGGATTTGTCTGCAAGTGAAGCTGTCGTCTGACAGAGCGACCAGAGATCCTGCAGGATTTCTCAATCAGACACACCAAGATCAATTTAAATTACAGATAATGTGAATGTTAGTGGGTGGTCATGCCATCATATCCTGTTTTAATAACCCATGAACTTGAAGATCTGGGACAAATAATCTTTTTCGCAATTAAGATTTTTTTTTCTGCTTCCCCAAAAAGTTTTGTATTCCACATCCGTGCTAGCATAAAATCATCAGTCTGAGAACATGCTGTTACAAACCAAATATTGTTTCCACTACATGGAATAATTGAAAGTATCTAATGCCAGAGTACAAAACAGTAAGTATAGAGTTTTCTTTAACATAAACATTAAATATTGTATATTCAGTGTTTGTACTCTTGACTAAATATAAAAGGTATCCAACTATACCTCAGGACTATAAAGATATATATTTATATATAAAAAATATATAGACAAATATAAATACACATATACACACATATATAAATACAGGTAGGAAAGAACTGCAGATGCTGGTTTAAAATCAAAGATAGACACAAAGTGCAGGAGTAACTCAGCAGGATAGGCAGCATTTCTGGAGAGTAGGAATGGGTGACGTTTCGAGTCGAGACCTTTCTTCAGTCCGAAGAACAATCTCGACCTGAAATGTCACCCATTCCTTCTCTCCAAAGATGCTGCCTGTCCCGCTGAGTTACTCCAGCATTTTGTGTCTATCTTCCATATATAACTATAAATACGCATGCACAATGTGTTCTTGATGAGGTATAGTTGGATACTTTCAATTACTCAAGCTGAACTCAAGTCCCTCGATGTTCTCCTCTCAATCTCTGTTCTCCCACTTGCCAATGCTTTCCCAAATCAGCACCCAGTAGAAAAACCTACCTCCAATCTTATTACAACATCTTGATTGGATTACAACAGACCAAGGCCCTTTGCGCTCATCATCAGCCCATTAAGATGTTTAATTGTTCCAGCTTTGCAAAAGGCAGTTTCTCCCCAACCATCACTAACTTTGTATCTTTGAAAACCTCATTCTTAGGATATTTCCATCCTCTCTTGTGCTACATTATGTTGGCTATCAATAATACAAACACCCACAAAGTCAAAGCCCCACAATGTATGCCTCAGCTCCGCACAATGTCCTAGGATGCACTCATAGAAAAATAGGTGCAGGAGTAGGCCATTCGGCCCTTCGAGCCTGCACCGCCATTCAATATGATCATGGCTGATCATCCAACTCAGTATCCTGTACCTGCCTTCTCTCCATACCCCGTGATCCCTTTAGCCACAAGTGCCACATTTAACGCCCTCTTAAATATAGCCAATGAACTGGCCTCAACTACCTTCTGTGGCAGAGAATTCCAGAGACTCACCACTCTCTGTGTAAAGAATGTTTTCTTCATCTCGGTCCTAAAGGAATTCCCCCTTATCCTTAGACTGTGACCCCTTGTTCTGGACTCCCCCAATATCGGGAACAATCTTCCAGCATCTAGCTTGTCCAACCCCTTAAGAATTTTGTAAGTTTCTTTAAGATCCCCCCTCAATCTTCTAAATTCCAGCGAGTACAAGCCGAGTCTATCCAATCTTTCCTCATATGAAAGTCCTGACATCCCAGGAATCAGTCTGGTGGGTCTCGCGTGGGTCTCGGGGATTCTTCTCCACATCAGGACATCCAGAACCTCCTCTTTTGTAATGTGAAGTCTCATCAAGACATCACCGTTAACTTCCAAGAAATCCAATTTTCCAGCATCCATGACTTTCCATGATAGACATAGATGAGACACTCATTTAACCCCTTGCCTATCCCGTGTCTCCACATTCAGACATCCCCATTGATCTTCAAGAGGCCCCCATTCTCTCCCTCATTACTCTTTTCCCCTGTATACTCACAGAATCTCTTTGGATTCTCCTCCATCTTACCTGATTTTATTCTGTTATTGCTTTCAATGGGGAGCCTTATATACCAAGTACCTATCTCAACAACTTTTCTCCAGAGAGAAAAGCTCAAACAGTTCAGAATTTCAATATAATTCCAATGTCTGGGGCTGCTCCTCAGCCCAAGTTCAAAAGGAGTTAAACGAAGCGAAGTAAATCAGGTGATCATCCATTACCTTAAATTAATTGTAACCACACTATGTATCTTTTCATTCTCACTTAACCCTGCCAATGCATTGGCCAATGGGCCTCTTCTGTGCTGCTCATCCCAAAATACAAATGCATGTGTTAATGGGGAAAAAAGTGCCAGGAAGTCTTGGACCAATTCTTCCTTTGAGCACAACTATGACAAATTGATATGCATTCCTATCCACTACACCGACTCCTTATCCATTTATAACTTTTGTTAACGAAAAAAAACTATTCCAATCAAATGTTACCAAATGTACTTATTCACATCAGCACCTATTGCTTCTTATGGAAGCGTTCCACTTTATCAACCTGTGTCAATTGGTGTTACTTATCTTCTTTGTAGAATTTCCTGGCTGATATTTTAAGGTGCAATCCATATACTATATGCTTTGTGCATCCATTTGAAATCACTGTTCCAGAATCAATTTCTTCCTGGGCTCTAAACTTTTGGAAAATCTTACAATGCCTGCAGGTGCAGCAGGCAGTGAAGAAAGCAAATGGTATGTTAGCATTCATAGCGAAAGGATTTGAGTATAGGAGCAGGGAGGTTCTACTGCAGTTGTACAGGGTTTTGGTGAGGCCACACCTGGAGTATTGCGTACAGTTTTGGTCTCCAAATCTGAGGAAAGACATCATTGCCATAGAGGGGATACAGAGAAGATTCACCAGACTGATTCCTGGGATGTCAGGACTTTCATATGAGGAAAGATTGGATAGACTCGGCTTGTACTCGCTGGAATTTAGAAGATTGAGGGGGGATCTTATAGAAACTTACAAAATTCTTAAGGGGTTGGACAAGCTAGATGCTGGAAGATTGTTCCCGATGTTGGGGGAGTCCAGAACAAGGGGTCACAGTCTAAGGATAAGGGGGAATTACTTTAGGACCGAAATGAGGAAAACATTCTTTACACAGAGAGTCGTGAGTCTCTGGAATTCTCTGCCACAGAAGGTAGTTGAGGCCAGTTCATTGGCTATATTTAAGAGGGCGTTAGATGTGGCACTTGTGGCTAAAGGGATCAGGGGGTATGGAGAGAAGGCAGGTACGGGATACTGAGTTGGATGATCAGCCATGATCACATTGAATGGCGGTGCAGGCTCGAAGGGCCGAATGGCCTACTCCTGCACCTATTTTCTATGTTTCTATGTAAAACACTCCATGGTGATTTAACCCCATTTTGTATCTTTTTAACATTACATTCCAACCTAAATTGCATGCTCTTCTCATTTCACCTCTTTAAAACAATCCTACTTGGACTATTCACTTTCTCAATAAAGAAATAAAAACCTTTTTAAAAAAAATATAAATACTATCTTCATTGACTTAAACTCAATGAGGTGACAGTAATGTTTTGATTTTATCAGGTTACAAACTTCAGTGTCGCCACAAGCCCCACTCCACGTGGTTTATACAGTCAGATTCCCATCCTGCTGGATTTCCAGTGGGTTTAGAGGATTTATTCTTCTTCATTTCAATCAACCCTGTCCCATACATTAGTAGAGCAGGTTTTGAATTAACTCTTCCACGCATTACTTGAACAGCTGGAAACTTTAATTTATCAGCCACAGCTTGTTACCTAATCATTTCTTAACCACATCGATTTTCGCAGCAAGTGAAAAATCGCCCTGTGTGATTCTCTCCCCCGCCTCGTTTGATCAAATCCTTGCTTTCCTTTCGATATACGGAAGCAATCTGGTCACTGTGGAAGCTCGAACGCGCAATGATTTTTTTTAATGAAACGTACATCTTGCTCACACGGTCTACACGAAGCGTGGCGAACTGAACTTGGCAGTGAACGCCCGCGGCAACACTAACACACATGCTGTTCAGTTCTGCCTCTGTAAATCCGGCACATGAGCGCTCAATTGATACAGTCAGCGCTGCCTGTCATCATGCTCTCAGCACAAAAGTTACTGCGGCCGCGGGTGTCTAAGGCGACGGGAGGGAAGAGCATTGGTACAAATACACCAATTTTAGTGCGTTATGTTACAACTCTTTGCTTTGATTCAGTATTTCCCCAGTCCACAATCAGCCCTTCTACCCCCAGCAATTCAACCGCAACCCACACAATGTCAGCTTTGCAACGAGTGAAGCTAAAAGTTAATGTGGTCTCCGCTGTGCGGGATACAAACACACATACATCTCCAGAGAGATCTTCCCGCTTTTAAATCTGAAATTAAAAAATAATGATACAACCGCCGGCTTGTGGGAGACCTGCAAGTGTGAGATGCATTTCTCGGCAGCAAAACAAAATCCCTGGACAACGCTGCAGAGAGGGAAAGAAAGAGAAACCTCACTGAAGATAAAGCCGCACACCAATAACAAACGTGTTTCTCCAACTCTCCTGTGCGGCAACTGGGAGTTTAACTGCGTTACATTTTTTTTCCTTCATTATAATAGAATGAGATAGAATTTAAAACAAAAGAAACAAAATTAAAAAACATCTTCTCTCTTACCTTGACGATTTTGGTGGAGGTGCATTTAACATTGTTGGAAACGCCCGCGGTTTGGTTCATGTTCGCGGCTGCAGGCGGACGCCAAGGGCAGGGATAAAGTCCGGTAGCGGCTTCGATGTTGGTCCGGGTCCCTCTCCTCTCCTCTCGCCTCCTCTCTCTCCCCGAGCCACTCCGGGCGGGGTGTGTATGTGTCCACTCTCTCGCTGCTCCTCACGGTAGGTTTCCCCGTCCGGGCCAAAGAGCACTGGAGAGTAGGGCAGGGTGTTGGGTTCAACAAGGCAACAGAAGTGTCTGGCAATAGGAGGACTCTAGGGATGGATGAGCATCTCCAATGTGTGGAGCCGGCGGAGGAAACGCCGCCTGCTGCAGCTGTCCCGCTCCGTGGCAGCCGAGTACTTCCTGGAGGAACACCCCCCACACACCCGGTCGTGGAGGGGGGGAGAGAGGCCTCCCCGCCTTATGAGAGGATGGGTTGCGAGGCGAAGTTCTCCGTTGCTGCCGGCGGGGGCAGCTGTGTAGAGGGTTGGGCCGGAGAGAGGTGACTGAGTGGATAGGGAGAGTTGGATGGACTGGGGAGATGGGTGAGTGGGTAAGGAGGCTCGTTATATAGGTGTTTGGTGGATAGTAGATTGGTGAGTAATTTGGATAGATGGATGGTGGGAGGGGTAGATGGATGGTGGGAGGGGTAGATGGATGGTGGGAGGGGTAGATGGATGGTGGGAGGGGTAGATGGATGGTGGGAGGGGTAGATGGATGGTGGGAGGGGTAGATGGATGGTGGGAGGGGTAGATGGATGGTGGGAGGGGTAGATGGATGGTGGGGGGGTAGATGGTGGAGGAGGGTTTGGGGAGGTGGGGATGTAGGGTGGGTGGGTAAGGGGGTTGGGTGGATAGATATATGAGTGGATGGGGGGATTTGTGTGGGGGTGGGTGGAGTTTGGGTGTATATATTGGTTAGATGGGTGATTGGAAGGTAGTTCTTGGGGTAATTGGGTATATGGTGGAGCGGTTGGGTGGGCTGGGACATGGACTGAGTTGGGCGGGTGGTGGTGGTGAGTTGGGTGGTGAGGTGGGTGAGTTGGTGGATGGGGAGGTGGGAAGAGTGGATGGATGGAGAAGATGAGTGGGTGGGGGAGCTGGGAGTTGGGTGGGAATGGGGAGGTGAAGTTGGGTGGGAGTTTGCGAGGAGTGAGCAGTCCCAGGCAGGGTAGCTGGAGACTGATGCCTGTCAGTGCTTCCCAAGCTGCCCACCTTTATGAGCAGGTGTCGCATTTCCAGAGGCATCAGGGCATAGCTGGCTGCCAGGTGTGCCGTTGCAAGTGATGCACAGCTCTTTGGGTACCACTGGCTGCCAGATGTGTCTGTGCGGGCAGTGCACAGGTGTATCGGAGCAGCTAGCCGCCAGTGTGCCAGTGCAGGTGTTCAGAGACATCAGTGCACAGGTGGCGGCCAATGAGCCAGTGCAATTGGTCACAGGCTTGTCAGTGCACCTGGCTGCCAGATGTGCCAGTACAGGTGGTGTACAGATATGCCAAGGTGCGCACACAAATGGTTGCCAGAAACCAATCAGTAGGGCACAGGTCTCTCCCAGATGTGTGGGTGTGCGCGATGCAGGTGTTGCCCAGATGTGCCAGTGGGCTGAATAAAGGTGCTGCCCAGATGTGCCAACACATGTAATGCAAGTGTTGCCCAGAAGTTCTGGCGTGCAACGCAGATGTTGCTCAGATGTGCCAGTGCGTGAGATGCAATGTTTCCTTTGGTCCAGGGTATAGATGGTATATATTTCCATCAATGTTTTTGGAGGGCACTACAGTCTGGCAGATGCCCCCCCCCCCCCCCCCCCCCCCCCCCCCCAGGACAACCCGTTCATGTTTGCTGGCACCAATGAGGAGATAAAACCTATCTTTGAAAAAGTCACCAACTCTGTAGACTGACCAAACCCATTCAGCCACTGATTCCCAATGCGTACCCTGCCTTTTGTATTGCAATTAACGTTCAATAAATAAATTCACAAATTACTGCATTTCAAAAATCAAACTGTGCAAAATATTCGAGTTTGCATCAGAGCATCTGACCGGAGGCCAAAATCGTGATCTGCCTGTGTTCAGTGCTTTTTGAAATCCAGATGAGGCTCGTGATGCAAAAACAATTAGTCCATAACTTTGCAGGAGTTATTTGCAATATGCCCTCTTTATTAAAACGGAGTTGGGTCCTTGCATGGAATACTTTATTGTCACATGTGACAAGGCACTGTGAGGTTCTTTGCTTGCACAGTCAAGGGATGCAAATAGTCACCACATAAACGGTGCTGACAAGGTTAAAAACTATCCCGCGCCAGATCCACCTTTATTCTTCCCCCCCCTCCTTTGTTCTTCTCCCCCTCACATCATGGTGGTTCCCCCTGCTCTCATCCTCTTCATTACAATGGTATTGGGGATCTTGGTGGGTTGGAGCAAAACTGGAGGAGGAGGAAGTGAGATGAAGTCAGCCAGAGATAGACCCAAAGTACTGGAGTAACTCAGTGGGTCAGACAGCATCGCTGAAGAACATGCATAGGCGACGTTTTGGCTCAGGACCCTTCTTCAGAACCATGTATAAACCAGCACCTGCAGTTGCTTTTTATTACATGAAATACATCAGATTTTGGAAAGCTAGTCAGTTGCATCGATTTAACTCCTCGACGGAGAAGCCGGTGCCAATTGTTCTACAGAGTAATGTGACTGAATATTGTTTATGTATTGATTGATTGATACTTTATTATCACATGTGACATGTCACAGTGCAATTCTTTGTTTTGCGTAAGATGCACAAGGTATGCAAATAGTTGCCAGGGCGCCAACAAAGTTACAAAATATTCCATTTAGTCCCCAATGATCCTATGTTTGTTCTTGTTGCCGCCCCCCCCCCCCCACGCTGGCTTGCTCTTTGCTTTCACCGACGTGTCCTCGTCCGACCTCCAGCATCCACTGCAGGCCCCTCTGACCTGTGGCACCCAAAACTGACCCCTCTGACCTCTAGCACCCAACACGGGCCACTCTGACCTCTGGCACCCACTGCAGCCCCTCTGACCTCTGGCACCCACTGTGGGCCGGTCCTCGGCCACCACCCGCACTCTCTAGCACGGCTCTGCGGCATTTGCTGGGAGCTTCCATTGGGCACGGCTCTGCGGCATTTGCTGGGAGCTTCCATTGGCCCTCGTCACTCCTCGGTGGCCCACCTAGCTCTTCTGTATGAGCTATTCCCGCAGTGTGCGTGGTGGCAATGAATGGACGTTTTGAAAGAGTGTTCTTGGTGGTGGGGTAGGAGTAGCATGTCTGGCTTCACGAACTAGACAAGAGTCATAAATCATGACACTGCCTGCAGGCACAGACCAAGGTTCTAGCTCTGGTCCCATTTTTAATAACTGGCCTGTAAGCAGCAGACAAAAAAAATCTAAAGCTTTGGAAAGCTGAGATTCAATAAAAATCCAAAGCTTTGGAAAGTTGAGTTTGAAGCCAATGCTGCAGGCGTGAAGAGACCTGTGTAGTTTCTCCAGTATTTTATGTTCGTCTTTGGTATAAACCAGCATCAGCAGTTCATTTTTATGGCTACAGGTATAAACCTGCCCTAGACAGCTACGTTCTGAGTCATGGAGTCATATACAGCATGGAAAGAGGCCCTTCGGCCTAATTCATTCGTGCTGACCAAGTGGCTCAACCTAGCTGAGGTGTGTAGAAAGGAACTGCAGATACAGAAGGATCCCAACCCCAGATGTCGCCCACCCCTTTTCTCCAGTGATACTGCCTGACCCACTGCGTTACTCCACCACTTTGTGCCTATCTTCAGCTTAACCTAGCTAGGCCCACTTGCCCTGCCCAGGCCTATCCCTCCAAACCTTCCTTATCCATGCAACTGTCTTAAGTGTAATTTAAACGTTACAATTGTACTTGTCTCTTCCACTTCTGGCAGCTCGTTCCATGTACTCACCACCCTCTGTATGAAATAGTTGCTCCTCAGGTCCCTTTTGAATCCTTCCCCTTTCATTCTAAACCTATGCCCTATAGTTTTGATACCCATACCCTGGGAGTAAAGATTTTGCCTGTTAACGATATACTTTGTGATTTTATAAACCTTTAAAAGGTCAGCCCTCAGCCTCGTATGCTCTAAGAGAAATAAGGATATAGCCTATCTAGCCTTTCCTTCTTACTCAAACCTTCCCAACCTGGTTATATCCTCGTCAATCATTTTTGCAATCCTCTCCATTTTAGTGACATCCTTCTGACAGCAGGGCGGCCTGAATTGTACATATCTGTGCTCCAAATGTGGCCTTACCAACGCCTGTACAGGTCAACACAACTCCTGTACACAATGCCTTGAACGATGAATGCACACCTAGAGATTCCGGGACAGTTTCTTCCCTGCTGTTATCAGGCACCTGAATGACCATATCAAACAACTAGAGAGTGGTTCTGAGCTACAATCTACCTCTTTGGAGGCCCTCATACCTGGCTGGCCCTGAACTCTCGCTATCTCATGTTTAAAGCCCATAGACTAGATATCCCTTTTTGTGCAAACAACCTCCTCCGATAACTTCTGTAAGTTCCTATCTAATACAATTAAAATTGGCCTTGCCTCAATGTACGACTTCAATATCTGATCCTTTTCTAAAACTATTTTAAAGCTAATAAAATTATGTTTACTGGTCCGAAAGTGGTTCTCACTGACAATTCATACATCTGAACGGTCTTTTTTCATGAGAAGATTGAGTTTTGCCCCTTCTCTAATAAGGCCGTATTCATTTTAGACTTTAGAGATACAGAGTGGAAAGAGGCCCTTCGGCCCACTTAGTCTACACCGACCAGCGATTACCTCGTACTGAGTGAGTGGTTTCAATAGAGGGGAGGTAGAACTGCAGATGCTGGTTAATACACAAAAGAACAGAAAGTGCTGGAGTAACTGAACGGGTCAAAGCCTTGTCGGTTGGCGTAACCGGGAGGGAGCTGGAGGTGTCGGATGTTTGGAGTAGGAGAGTGAACCGGGGTAATGCCTCCAGCGCCTTCAGGGGGCGCCCCCGGGACACAGAGATGGCCAGGAGAGGAGTGGGACGTCGGTTTGCAGGAACTGCTCCAGTGCATCGAGTGGATGGGCCGACCGGACTTTGGAACATGGCGGTGCCGGCAGGTGTAATATATGCACAAATAATTTCACTGCTCAGTTGCATATGTGACAAACAAGCACCATTGAACCGCCTTTGAACCATTGATCTCTGGAGAACATTGATAGGAATCTGAATCCCCAGTTTGAAGAGGGATCTCAACCCCAAACGACAGAGGTACTGCCTGACCTGCTGAGTTACTCCAACACTCTGTGCCCTTTCGATGGAAAGACGATGTTCCCGATAAGAAATGATTCAAGAATTTGGTCATAGATTTCAACCAATGACAATGAAAAGATATGAGGCATAGGTAAGGAAAAACCTTCATACACAGAGTGTAGTTATCACAGCCTGTCAGTGAGTTGGAAATAAAATCATTCAAAAGGGAATTGGGTCGGCACTTAATGGAAAATAGTGGTGCTGCCAAAAAGATTGGAGAAATGGAATTGATTGGAAAGTTCTACAGAGGTTGGAACAGACTTCATATATTGTATTGCCTCCTTCTGTCCTGTAATACCTTTATGATTCTGGGAGTTAGCTCATATTGTCCTTTCTTTAAATTTCATCATAGTGTAACCAATGATGGAAATGGAAATCCTGCAAGTTGAACCACAAATGTTTTGTTTTATATGTATTGATTATTAATCTTAGCAATGGTGGACTGAAACGACACTTGAAGAGACTGTGGGGCGGCACAGCCGTGCAACGGTAGAGTTCCTGCCTTACAGCACCAGAGACCCGGGTTCGACCCTGATGATGGGTGCTGTCTGTACAGATTTGGAAAGTTCTCCCTGTGACCGCATGGGTTTTCTCCAGGTCCTCCGGTTTCCTCTCACACTCCAACAACAAACAGATTTGTAGGTTATTTGGCTTCAACAAGTAAAACAAAATTAAATTGTCCCCAGTGTACAGGATAGCACTAGTGTACAACACTTGTTGATGCGGAATGGGTGGGACGAAGAGCCTGTTCCGCACTGCATCTCTGAAGATAGCAGCATTATTAATTCTGAAACTGCTTCATTTTACAGCCCCTGGTCTCACGCAGAATATTAGTGGCATTAAAGAATCATTTGTTTACTCATCTGCGCTATGGTACCATGCACTAAGAAGATAATTAACGTACCTTACTCTGCCCAACAAGTGACTATGAAGAATAACTTGAGCGCGTGCATTTTAATCTCCATCCCAGGGTAGTTACTGCAGTAACTGTATATTTCTTTAGTCAGTCTGATGCAGCAGAATTCCACTTGAAGATCAGTGCCCCCACCACCACCCCCTTCTCATTCAAGAGTAAAACCATACTTTGGCACCATCTCCTGCTGTTCAATAAATAAAATTGTTGCTGCAGCAGTAAGCATGAACAATCACTAGAATGTTAAATCCTCTCGCGTTGCCTCAACCACACTGATTTGGCTCCCTGGCTGAATTTTAATTTATATTGATGACTAAATATTCAGTGAGCAGAACATTAAATTGGCTGAGTTTAGCTCAAAGTAGGACAGTTAACATTTTAGTTTTTCTCTCTGCCACCCCCCTCCATGTACAGAACCGTGGTGTCCACGGGGAAGACGGGAATGTCAGCTCAGAGGCGGCACAATGGCGCAGCTGGTAGAGCTGCTGACTCACAGCGCCAGAGACCCGGGTCCGATCCTGACCACGTGTGCAGTCTGTGTGGAGTTTGCACATTCTCCCTGTGTCCGCGTGGGTTTTCTCCCGCATCCCAAAGACGTACTTTGTAAGTTAATTTTTCTCTGTAAAATTGCCTCCAATGTTTAGCTTGGGTTAGTTCAGTTTATTATTGTCACGTGTACCGAGGTGCAGTGAAAAGCTTTTAGTTGCATGTGTTCCAGTCAAAAAAGCCATCCACAGTGCAAGGTTGAAGGATAAACGTGCAACATTTCGCACAAGTCTGACAAAGTCCGATTAAAGATAGTTCAAAGGTTTCCAATGAGGTTGGTGGGAGATCAGGACTGCAATCTAGCTGGTGAGAGGACCTCTCAGTTGCCTGATAACCGCTGGGAAGAAACTGTCCATGAATGTGGAAATATGCGTTTTCAAACTTCTATATCTCCTGCCTGATCAAAGGGATGTGGAGGTGTGTATGAACATAGTGGGTTAACACAAAACAAGCATGAACGGGTGACCAATGGTCAGCGTGGACTCGGTAGGCTATAGGGTCTTTCCTCTTCTACATCTCTAGTCTGTAGGGTTGCAAGCCAAACATAGCCTCTCCATTTCTCATGACAGATGTTGCCTGACCAGGATTTGTGTTTTGCTCAAGATTTTAGCATCTGCAGTCTATTGTGTCTCCATTAGGTTTGTTCAGGTGGGATTGTTCTCACTGGAGTATAGGAGTATGATGGGTAACCTTACGGAGTTGTTTAACATTCTGTGGGGCATAGATAGGGGTCTGAAATGTTGGAGGTTGAGGGGAGACTTAACTGAAATATATTAAATTATGAGAGGCATGGAGGTAACAGTCAGAATTTTCCCCCAGGGTGGAATTGTTCAGCATTAGAGGCATACCTATGAGGTGAGAAGGGGAACATTTAATGGAGATGCGCAGGACAAGTTTTTCACACAGAGAGTATTGGGAGCCTGGAACGCATTGACTGGGGTGGTGGTAGAGGCAGATACAACAGTGGTGTTTAAGAGCCTTTCAGATAGACACAGAAGTGCAGGAAATACAGGGATTTTGATCGTGTACAGGCAGATAAGATCAGTTTAATCTGGCATCATGTTCAGCACAATCAATATGAGCCGAAGGCCTGTTTCTGTGCTGTACTAGTTGATGTTCTATGCTAGGATAGATAGTCACAATCTTTTACCAAGGTAGTGGTGTCTAAAACAAGAGGACATAGGTTTAAGGTGAGAGGGGAAATATTTAAAAGTGATCTAAGGGGTCGATTTAAAAACAGAATATTTCCAAAGCGAATATAGGTCGTCTGCTGGAGGCTCCCCGGGACACAAGGATGGGCAGGCGGGGAGAGGGATGCTGTTCGCTGGATAGGGTGCAGAGAAGATTTATGAGGATGTTGCAGGACTCGAGGGCCTGAGCTATAGGGGGGGGTTGAGCAGGCTGTGACTCTATTCCTTGAAGCGCAGGAGAATGAGCGATGATGTACAAAATCGCAAGAGGAATAGATCAGGTAAACAAGCAGAATCTCTTGCCCAGTGTAGGGGAATCAAGAACCAGGAGACATAAGTCTAAGTTCAGGGGGGAAAAAATTAATAGGAACCTTAGGGGTAACCTTTTTACACAAAGGATGGTGGGTGTATGGAACGAGCTGCAGGAGGAGGTAGTTGAGGCAGGTACTATCACAACATTTAAGATACATCTAGACAGGTAAAGGACAGGATAGGGTTAGAGGGATATGGGCCAAATGCAGGCAGGTGGGACTATATAGAAAGATAGAAAATAGGTGCCATGAAAATAAGTAGGCTATTCGGCCCTTCAGGCTAGCACCACCATTCAACATGATCATGGCTGATCATCCAAAATCAATACCCCGTTCCTGCTTTCTTCCCATATCCCTTGATTCCTTTAGCTTTGAGAATCTCTTGAAAACATTCAGTGATTTTGCCTCCACTGCTTTCTGTGGCAGATAATTCTCCAGATTCACAACTCTCTGGTTGAAAAGGTATTTCCTCATCTCAGTCCTAAATGACCTACCCCTTATTCTGGACTCCCCCAACATCGGGGTCATTTTTCCTGCATCTGGCCTGTCCAAGCCCTTAAGAATTTGAAACATTTCTAGTGCATTTTACTGGTGGAGATGGGACATGTGGTCGGTATGGGCAAGTTGGCCACTGGGCCTGTATCCATGCTGTATCACTCTATGACTCGTTATTATTTATGTTTGCTGTGCGCTTTCACTTAAAAATAAATTAATGTGATGTTAATTAGTAGAAAGACTGGAGGGTGGAGTTCAGGAAATAAAAGTTTCCAGTAGAATGTGTAGAACCTACTGCCTGAGAGAGGGGTGGAGGCAGAAGGTCACAACAGATTATAGAAGTAGAGTAACTCAGCGGGTCAGGCAGCATCTCTGGAGGACATGGATCAGCAACCAGGTTCTCGGGTTTTTCATGATTCTCTGTTGTTGGTAGGGACCTGACCCAAAGTGTCACCTATCCCTGTCCTCACTGATACTGAGATACTCACTGATCTGCTGGCCTCAGCAGTTTGCGCTCCTAGCATCCAAGTCCGCAAGAGCCACAGAGAGTTGTGCATGTAGCCCAGACCTTCACGCAAACCATCCTCACTTCCATTGACTCCATCTTCATGCAGCCTCGGCAAGGCCCCAGCATAATCAAGGAAGAGACTCACACCTCCAGATTCAGGGACTGTTTCTTCCCAGCTCTTATCAGCATACTGCAAAAAGACACAAAGTGCTAGAGTAACTGAACGGATCAGGCAGCATCCCTAGAGAAATGGAATAGATGACGTTTCAGGTCGCAACTGTTCCTCAGACACTCATGGTTTGTTAATAAGACGCAAAGTGCTGGAGTAACTCAGCAGATCAGTCAACATCACTGTGTAGCAAGAATAGGTGATGTTTCCGGTTTTGACTCTTCTTCAGACGCTGAACAAGGGTCCCTACCCGAAACATCGCCTGCCTATGTCCTCCAGAGATGCTGCCTGACGTGCTGTGTTACTCAAGCACTTTGTGTCTTTTTTAAATGTTAACCAGCATCCGCAATTGCTTCCATTAGCTTTGCTGAAACAAACAGCGACTGTAAAAATGATTCTTCGGATAAATGCAAGACTATGTGATTCTTTGGCATTGTGAGCAGTGGCAGAAATGGCAGACTCTAAACTCACTCTCTCCTTAATGAAGCATTTCTCTGCGCAAAAGATGACTAGCCCATTGTCTGCCACCTTTTATCTAATTATCCTGATTTCTTCTGCAGCAGAAATTTTGCACCACGAACAGCGAATGTAAAACAGCAGTACACTAAATTTTAAAAGTATATGAGATAATACTGGTTATTGTGCAGGTCCTTATCTGCTGTAACTTTGCAAAATGCATCACTTCATACATGCATGAGATACAGTATATTCCATATCCCATTCTCTTGTCCGCTTTCCCAGTTGATCTCGATCCTGTTATTACCTTAGACATTCTTCTTCACTGTTCAATTTTGCTGTCATCTGCAAACCTGCTAATCATGACACCAACTTTCTTTTCCAAATCATTAATAAAGATGATGAACAATAAAGGACAGCTCCATCCGCCTTGGCCTACGTGATCTCCTGGTTGCCAAACAATTTAACTTGCCTTCCCATTCCCATACTGATCTTTCTGTCCTTGGCCTCCTCCATTGTCAGAGTGAGGCCAAACAACAATTGGCAGAAGATTACCTTATATTTTGCTTGGGCAGCTTACAACACAGAGGTATGAACATTGATTAATCTAACTTCAATTAGCCCTTGCATCCCCCCTCTCTCCGTCCCTCCCCCACCCTGGCCATCATACTAGTTTCACTGTTGTCCTGTTGATTTGCACTGTCCAGAAACTCATTATCGCTTAGCCATGGATCATTGTGGGCTCCACCTTTCCTTGATCATCGTTACTTTTTGCATATCTTTCAATTATTTGTTCTATATCCCCCTATATCACCATCTATTTCTCTCATTTCCCTTTCCCTGAATCTCGGTCTGATGAAGGGTGTCGACCCGAAATATCTCGTTAGCAATAGTTTCAATCAATGCTGCTTTTATTATCATATGTGTGAGGTGTAAACACACAGTGACATTGTTTTCTTACAAACAGTCCAGTAGAGTATTGCCATACCCAAGCACATACTCATGTACAATGATAAATTCTACAGAAATATTCTACTCAGCATGTTTTGGCCATTCAAAGTGCAGTCCGAGCTCTGGTTTGTTATGTGCGGTGCCCGTTCCAGGCGAACTATGTTTTAGTGGGGGGGGGGGGGGGGGGGGGGAGAAATAGGGTGAAACCTTTTGCAGTCACTTACCTTGACGGAGATATGACTTTTCTGTTTGTCGCATCTTCGCCCCCTCGCGGCCTAACAAGTCGGATTGGTGCGGCCTTTCTCAGAGACGGCCCAGAGCTTCAGCAGCAGGCGTGGCAGACATACCATCGTGGAGCGGGGCAATCCCTTGCCAGGGATGTCTAGAAGAAGTGCTCCGACCACCGGCCTGTGGCCTCTAACATCGTGAAGCTGCGGTCTCTGGTAAGAAAGTGGCAGATTCAGGAACTCCAAGCAGCGGAGTGTGTGTGTTCGGTCCGTCCCGATGTCGGAGTTTCGATCATCCTGACGAGGGGCCTTGTACATCGGGCCGTCCATAGCGGCAACTACGGAGGGTCAAGGCCCTGTCCATGGGTGAACAAAAGGAGGAAGATTGACTGAACGTTATTGCCTTCCATCACAGTGAAGAATTTTGTTTCCACCGGGGTGGGTGTTTATATTAAATTCTATTGTGTATTGTGTTCTTTTCGATTGTATGGCTGCATGGTAACTCAAATTACACTGTACCTTAATTGCAGGCACGTGCCGTCAGGGTAGGCAAGGTAGGCACTGCCTACCCTGACTAAAATTATAACATAGTTATTACTAAATATAAATAATAAAGGCATGGGGGAATTATGCCTATGTAAGAGATCGATCTCTTAGGTAGGCATAATTCTCCGTGCCTTTCATCCGCAGCACTTGTAACCCGGGAAGGTCTGTGCAGCCCACGTGCCGTCAGCGCTGCCTGAAGCCGTCAATTTCAAGCGGGGCTGAAGGCAGCAGAAATTCTGCATTTGCAGCATTGCGCAGTGCTAGTTTCTTGGCGGGGTTTTCAAATATGGATTGGCAATATCTTAAGTGTATCTTAGGAAACAGGGAGAGAAGAATGGAGTTTGTGCACCGATAATGTGGTAAGTACATTTTGTGTTTATGTTTTTTAAATACCGTACTTCCCGGGGTGTGGGGGTGGGGGGAGAGTTCCTTTCATAGCATTTGGGTAGTCTGGCCTGGGGTAAAGTTGCGTGGAGGGCACGAATGTTGTGAAGGAGGGGATCGGGGTAATGCCACTTGCAACTCTCCTGCCGCTCGCTGGCCTCACTCATGTCCCGCAAATCCTTAAATTCCGACAGCGCAATTGAGGTTACTCGGCTGTGGGAATTTAAGGATTTGCATGAAGCCGCTGACGTGAGCAAGTGGCAGGTGAGAGTTGTTCAGACGGAAAGCACTGCCAGAGGTGAGCGGGCCGGCAGAAGGCGCTGAAGTGGCGGACAGTTTGACTGTCGGGTCCCGGCGACCGCTCACAGCTACCCGAGCTGCTTCTATCCCCGGCTACAATGTGGTGGCCCCACGCCTGGAGCGCCGCAGCAGCGGTAAGTGAGTTACTGGCATTATCCCCAACCCCCTCATTCGCAACAGTCCTGCTCTCCCCGAATCTTTACCCCTGGCACAGACTCCCCATACACTGTGAAAGGAACTGTCCCCCCAATTGGTCCCTTGAACAAGTGTTGTCATTCAATAAGATGACAACTGATTCAACTTTTCCCTGTGTGCTCCCGTTTTTGCCCACCATCTCTCCACCTGCCATCATCCTTCACCCACCCCCTCCATCCCCCTTCACCCCCTCCCCCCCCCCCCCCCTTCACACCCTCCTTCAGTAATTCAGAATAAAGGAGACGAGGAAGCCTTGGGCAAATTGACTTGTTACTGTTTTTATTTTTATGGAGAGAACAATCTGCGCATGCGCGTTTAAAAAAAATCTGATTTAGTGCCTACCCTGAGTAATTATTCACGGCACGTACCTGCTTAATTGGTGCATGTAACGATAAATGTGAACTTGAACTTGAGCCCCTGTGCGCTATTGTCGTCACATGCAGCCAGTCAGCTCTTCTTGCGGACACTCCCATGTGGTCTCCGTGTGGAAGATCCCATGTGGTCTTCCGATTTACATCGCATCTGACTTGCGCAAGGGTCCGCGGGAAGTAACTCTTAAGTAATTCGGGGAGCATCTGTATTCTGCACTTTTTTTTCATTTTTACAATAACTATTGTACTCATGTAAGGTCCGATTTGCCTGTGTAGCGAGCAAAATAATTCTTTGCACTGTTTCTCAATACACATGACAATAATAAACCAATTCCAATATCATCTGTGTAATATATGTAGGAAGGAACCACAGATGTTGGTTTAAACCGAAGATAGACACAAAATGCTGGAGTAACTCAGCGGGTCAGGCAACATTTCTGGATAAAATGAATAAGTGACATTTTGGTTCAAGGCCTTTCTTCAGACTGAGAATGAGGGGAGAGGGAGAGGGGAGAGGGACACCTTTCCTTGATCACCGGTGCCGACTCTGATTTGTTCTGAACATTTTCACACCTCTAGTTTCCCTCTCCCCTGACTCTCAGTCTGAAGAAGGGTCTCAACCTAAAAAGGCCACTTATTCCTTTTCTCCAGAGATGCTGCCTGTCCCACTGAGTTACTCCAGCATTTTGTGTCTATCATCTGTATAATATTGACACAAATATTGGAGACAGTAATTGAGACAATACAGAACTATAAATGTACTTTAATCATAAGGATTATTGATCCCTTACTTGGCCTTTGTATTATATTTATCGATAAGTTGCCCTAATTTGAGCCTAAGAATCAATTTTCCCAAGTGTGCTATTAATACTGAGCTCCATCAGAGTTCACCATGAAGCAAAGAGAGATCGTCCATCACTTGTCCCAACCATAGGACATCTGCAGATAATGAAAAGGCTGTTCTATGTTGTCACTGTCGCAATATAAAGAAACATGAAAAAATAATTTTCTCACGGCAAGCCCCACCTACAGCAATGTAATGATGATATACTTCTTAATCTACATCTCAGTGATTGAAAGATTGAAAGATACAGATTTTAAATAGGCCCTTTGGCCCACCGAGTCCACACCAACCATCGATCATCTGCTCACACCAGTTCTATGTTAACCCACTTCTCTGCATCTACTATCGACACTTTAGGGGCAATTTTACAGATGCTAATTAACCTACAATCCCACATGTACTGGGATGTGGAAGAAAACTGGAGCACCCAGAGGAAACCCATATGTTCACAGGGAGAACATGCAAACTCCACACAACCAACACCTGAGGTCAGGATCAAACCCACATCTCTGACACTGTGAGGCAGCAGATCTACCAGCTGTGCCAAAGTGCTGCGCAGATGTTGTCTCATAGGTAAATATTGGCCAGGTCATTAGCGGTGATACCACTATGCTTCTTCAAAAATAACATGGAACATAGTACTGTCCTGACCCTGAAGAAGGGTCTCGAGCTGAAACGTCAGCTCTTCCTTTTCCCAGAGACACTGCCTGACCTGCTGAATTACTCCAGCATTTTGCGTCTATCTTCGGTGCAAGCTAGCATCTGCAGTTCCTTCCTACGTAGAAGGAACAGGCCCTTTAGCCCACACAATCTTTGCCGATTATGATTCCAAGTTCAACTAATCTCCTCTGCCTGCACATGATCCATATCCCTTCATTATGTCTTGGAATCTGTGACGTGAATGTTATCTATGTGGATTTGAAGAAGCCATTTCATAAAGTTCTTCATAAAAATAACTATTATTTAAAGTTGTGCCATAAAATTGAATGTAATTTATTGATCCGGCTTAGAGACAGGGACTGTGGCTATTAGTCATATAGGCAGGATATAAATATAAGGCACTGCCAGGATCAGTACTGGAAACTGTAACAATCTTGAATTTACAGTAGATGTTCTTTTAATTGCTTTAAATGATGGTTGCATATCTAAATGACCAAATTTGACAACGGCACAAAGATAGATGGGGCACTAAATTACAAAAAAAACAACTAATAGATTAAGTAAGTAAGTGATTGTTTGCATTCTGTTCAATTGTTTCTTTATTGTCACGTTTACCCCCCCCCCCCCCCCCCCCCCCCAGGGTTAGTACAGAACAGCTCACTGAGTTCATATGCAAGAGTAGCATTTTGTAGTCCCAGCTGCATCTGGCCACAAAGAGCCGTTGCAGCCATCGCCTCTAATCTGGTCGTCTTGCAAACTGTCATCCCTCCCCACAGATAGAAATAAATTCTTTATGCCATCTCAGAATTTTTTGACTATGGAGCAGTCAAAACAAGATTGAGTTAAAGCCTTTCAACGTTGGCATTAGGGTAGTCCAATGCACAGAGGTGATAACAGATTGGCCCTTTGTTCTGCAAATCATAATTGACTCTATTATGAATTAATTAAATTTTTTTTGTAAACAAGGTAGTTAAATGAAATGAGAAGAATGTCAACATTCTAGGTCCCAGATCAGTGATGAGTGGTACAACTATATGAAGAGGATAAATTAGCTGCTCTCACTCATACGCTCCAATGTTTATCCATCTGAGAAGACAGATGGGCCCGATGATAAACGCAAACAGTGATGGAAATGGGTTTTAGGAACTAGGGATACGCTAAGGTCCGTGAGGCTGATGGGGGGGATTTTTTTTATGTGTGGTCATACGCATGTAAGAGTACAAGAATGCATAACTTGTTTATTGTGTATTCGTAACAGTTTATTATGTATTACATGTCATAGCTACTTTCTTGCATCTCTCTCTCTCTCTCTCTCTCTCTCTCTCTTTGTGTTGGCTCTAGCCATCATCTGCTTTGGTGAGGGAAGCAGGTCGGTGATTGGTCACAATGCCCCTCGGAGACTGTGTCTGATTGCCCGCCTTGTGACCTGTGCATTATGTGATTGGACACAGAGGCCTTGGAGACAGCGGCTGATTGGATGGGAGGAGACCGATTTGTTGATTGGATGGGAATTTTAAGGGAAGCTGGGCAGTGTATAGCTAAACAGCAATTGTTTCATGCATTTTCCATGAAACAGCTCGTAATTTTACTTACAGTTGCGCAGACATCAAAAGCACGGTTTGATTCCACCAAAGCTGACTCTTAGCTGCACATAGACTTATATGTAGAGTGATACAGCATGGACAAAGACCAACTGGTCCAACCCGTCTATGCCGTCCAAGATGCCTTACCAAGTTAATCCCATTTGCTGCATATGACCCGCACCCTTTTCAACCTGTCCTTTTACTGTACCTCTCCGAATGATTTTTGTACATTTATACAACCACCAGCAGTTCGCTCCAAATACCCGGCACCCTCTGTCTGAAAATCTTGCCCCTCAGGGTGGTAGAGTGGTACAGCAGTAGAATTACCGCCTTACAAAACCAGAGACCCAGGTTCTATCCTGATTACAGTTGCTGTCTGTACAGAGTTTGTATGTTCTCCCAATGACCACATGCATTTTCTCCAGGTGCTCAAGCTTCCAGATACTTAATACATATTACCAGATATATAAATGATATAATTTGTATAATATATATATAAATTATGAATTGTATATATCTATACATACATCTACGTACATCATACATGTAATAAACATTTTACGTTGGTTATTATGGGTTTTACAGAGTACTATATTTAAATATCTGTTCTTCTGCTGCAAATATGAATCTCATTGTTTTCATTGTTTAAGAAGGAACTGCAGATGCTAGAAAAATCGAACGGAGATAAAAAATGCTGGAGAAACTCAGTGGGTGAGGCAGCATCTATAGAGCGAAGGAATAGGTGACGTTTCGGGTCGAGACCCTTCTTCAGACTGATGTGGGGTGGGGGGAAGGGAAGAAGAAAAGAAGAGGCAGAGAAATTGGGCTGTGGGAGAGCTGGGAAGGGGAGTGAAAAGAGGGAGATAGCAAGGACTTCCTGAAATTGGAAGTCAATGTTCACACCGCTGGGGTCTAAACTAAGTGAAATATGAGGTGCTGCTCCTCCAATTTGCGGTGGCACTCACTCTGGCCATGGAGGAGGCCTAGGACAGAAAGGTCGGATTTGGAATGGGAGTGGGAGTTGAAGTGCTGAGCCACCTGGATACCAGGTTGGTTATTGCGAACTGAGCGGAGGTGTTGGGCGAAGCGATCGGCAAGCCTATGCTTGGTCTCAC
Source organism: Raja brachyura (assembly GCA_963514005.1). The sequence goes on along the minus strand of OY740782.1, from coordinate 114,346,098 downwards.
CGATGTAGAGCAGCTGACACCTGCAGCAGTGGATGCAGTAGATGAGGTTGGAGGAGGTGCAGGTGAACCTCTGCTGCACCTGGAACGACTGCTTGGATAGAGTCAAGGGGGGAGGTAAAGTGACAGCATTTCCTGCAGTTGCAAGGGAAAGTACCAAGGGAGGGGGTGGTTTGGGTGGGAAGGGACAAATTGACCAGGGAGTAACGGAGGGAGTGGTCTCTGCGGAAAGCCGAAAGGGGAGGAGATGGGAAGATGTGGCAAGTGTTGGGATCCCGTTGGAGGTGGCGAAAATGTCGGAGGATTATCTGTTGTATGTGATGGCTGGTAGGGTGGAAGGTGAGGACAAGGGGGACTCTGCCCTTGTTACGAGTGGGGCGATGGGGAGTGAGAGCAGAGCTATGGGGTATAGAAGACACCCTGGTGAGAGCCTCATCTATAGTCGAAGAGAAGAACCCCCGTTCCCTAAAGAATTAGGACATCTCTGTTTGTTGTTCATTGTTCTGTTCAAGGACAAATGACAATAAAACACTCTTGACTCCTGACGCTTGTTACCAAAACAGAGGGGAATTCTCCTAAGCCCTTAAGCCCCAGTAATGTTACAGTGATAACAGTTCTCCTGCATTGAGCCCATTTTCGTTACACTTAAAGTGAAATTAACGATGAGCCATCTCGGATTTATAACATCTCATTATGTTTTTCTTTCAGATCACATTTGCTCATCTATAGTTCTCAATTTATTTTCCTTCTGAGGTGCTTTGAAAGATTTACCAGCAACATTAATTACTTATTCTTTTTTGTTTTCAATTTATTTTCATTGCAAAACAAGCCTACTTGAGATTGGTCCAGATGCATAAAGAGGAAAATAATTATTATGTGAAAGAATAGCATTTCCTAAAAACCGAGATAATCAGTGTTCAACATGTGCTTTAAAAAGTTGTTGAATATGTGGTCCTGTAATATGTGGTCATAAATACAGCAACCATCCATCTTCCTCATCGATCCCATCTTTCTGTATTGTTTGTTCCCAGTAAGGTTAGTAACAGAGTCATACAGTGTGGAAACAGTGGATGACTCGATTGTAATCATGCATTAATTTTCCGCTGACTAATTCTACCTAGTTTATTGTCACAATAATACGTGACAATAAACTAAACTAAACTAAAAAATAAACTAAACCTTTCCTATCCACGTACCTATCCACATGTCTTTTAAATGTTGCTATTGTATTTGCCTCAACAACTTCCTCATTCCATAAACCCATTATCCACTGTGTGAAAACAATTGCCCCTCAGGTTCCAAGTCTTTTCAGTCACACCATAAACCTATGGTGTCTACCTCTTGATTGCTCGACCCTGGGGAATAGATGATGTGCATTCTGCCTATCGATTCTTCTCATGACTTTATACCCCTTTGTAATATCTCCCTTTCAGCCTTTAGCGATATAGTGTGAAAGCTGGCCCTTCAGCCCACCGAGTCCATGCTGACCAACGATCACCCTGTACACTAGCACTATCCTACCACTAGGGGCAATTTATAATTTACAGAAGCCAATTAACCTACAAATCTTTACGTCTTCGGAGTGTGGGAGGAAACCGGAGCACCCAGAGAAAGCCCATACAGTCATAGGGAGAACATACAAACTATGTGGTGCAGCGGAAGATTTTCTGCCTCACAGTGCCAAAGATCCGGGTTCAATCCTGACTATGGGTGCTGTCTATAGGTATGTTACAAAACTTACCTTGAGCAGCGCTGCAGTTCTGCCGCTCCCTGTGTGCGCGACTTTGGCGCCTTTCAGAGGGGGGCGGGCTTAAAGTGCCGTTTTTCTTCAGACTGGGAAAATCGATCCATGTCGGGCGATTTCGTTGCGGAAGAAAAATCGCTCCGACATTTCATTAATGAAGGTATTTTTAAATTACGCTAGATTATTTATTATCTAGAGTAATTTAAAAAACACCTTCAAAAGCCGTGAGCGCCAATAACGGGAAGGATTTTGTGTAGGGGAGAAAAAAAGGTACAGTTTATTTTTATATTAAAAGTTTGTTTTTATGGAGACTTCAATAATATTTTCATGTTGTGAAATGGGGTCCAAAAAAATGTATGAACCGGTATGTGAGCATTGCAAGATGTTTATATTTAACAATACAGCGTGGAAAACAGGCCCTTCGGCTCACCGAGGCCATCGTTTGCCTGCATATGATGCCTGCATAAATGTATCATACCGACTTCACAGCAAACCACAACGTTCTAATCCACCGCATTCCACTGAAACCCACTCGTTGATTTAAATGGCCATTAATTTACAGGCATTAAACACTAAATTCCTTCCATTTGGCCCAGAAATTCATGAAAATGAGATTTATAAATTATGTTATATTGTGGATTATTGTGTGAATGTTATTTGGACACTTAGGCAATTTAAAAAAAGTTTATCTTTTCTTAAGAAATGGATAGATGTTTAGATCTACTCATTGAATTTTGTAATTAGCTACAATTAGATAACTAACTAATTATATGCTTTAATTTCAGGTCATCCAAGTAAGATTGTTTCATATTTGTTTCAGAATGCTTCAATCTATAATAACTGGAAATGTCATTCAGTTCTCTTAATTTTTAACAAAGTTATAGGCTTTTAACGATTCTAGATCACAGCTTTTGAGTCAAGTCAATTGAAAGGCAATGGGGAACAAGATGCTAATTTCCGAGTATGAAAATGGTCATAGCTTTCTTAATACTGAAGATATGAAAGTGAATTCGGTGTCAAATTAAACTTCTTTTTATGCTTTATCTGATGGGATAAATTGCAGACTTGATTTTTTAAATCTCAAAATTTTGTAACATTGCTACTGTCTATGTGGAGTTTGCACGTTCTCTCTGTGACCACACACTGTGACCACTGTGGCCTCCGGGTGCTCTGGTTTTCTCCCACATTCCAAAGATGTGCAGGTTTGTCTTTTTTTTTTGCAAATCGTCCCTAGTTTTTTGGATAGAACTAGTGTATAAAATGATTGCTGGTCAGCGTGGACTTGGTGGGCTGAATGGCTGTTTCCATGATGTATCTCTAGACTAAACTAAACTTAAATGAAAGATACCATTAAGTTGGAAAGAGTGCAGAGAAAATATTTTTGTGGATTTTCCAGAACACACGAGGGCCTGGGATATAAGGAGAGGTTGAACAGGCCAGGACTTCATACCTTGGAGCAAGTGAGACTAAGTGTGATATCTTATGGAGATGTATAAAATCATGAGGGGAGCAGATGGATGATAGTAAATATTTTTTTCCTCAGTTTTGAGACTGTAGAACTAGAGGGTATGGGTTTAAGGTGAAGTGGGGAATATTTAATCAAAATCCGAGGGGCAACCTTTTTGCACAAATGGTAGCACCAAAGATAAAACAAACTGCCAGAGGAAGTAGTTGAGGCAGGAACAATAACAATGTTTAGAAGGTTTTTGGATAGGTAGATGGACAGGAACAATTTGGAAGATTATGGGTCAACAAGGGCAAATGGGTCTCTATCAGATTGACATATTGGCATGGATGAGTAGGGCCTATGGCCTGATTTCCATGCTGTATAACTCTATGATTCTATGACTGGGCATTTCTTTTGTAACTTTGTAACTTTGCCGGCACGCGATATGTGGCAACTCTTTGCATACTTGTTTATTGTGTGCAACACAAAGAATTACATTGTAGCAAGTAGATGTGACATTTAAGTATCAGTTGATCAATACCTCTAGTTTCCCTCTCCCCTTATTCTGATCATCTGAAGAAGGGTCTCGACCAAAGATCCGCTCTGTGTCCTTTGGTCTCGAGCCGGAACGTCACTTATCCCTTTTCTCCGGAGATGCTGCCTGACCCACTGAGTTACTCCAGCACTTTGTGTCTATTGGCATCAATGACAATTATGTTGACTGATTCTGTCTGATCGTAGATGTCAACTTTCCCTCAAAGTGGGATAACCGTGCAAAAACGTACAACTATGCAGGTATTTGAGTCTTCAGCTTGGAAAAGCGCAGTTATATTAGTCCACAATCTCAAACTGTGTTGAGTAGGTGAACGTTGAATAGATAAACAGGTTATGTAGAGATTTTCTTGTCAGAGGGATGTGGAGACCTTTTCTACATTTTTGCTCTTTCTTTCATATGTTAAATGTGAAGAACAGAGCAATTTTCTCACTGCTTTTTATATGTCATTTATAGCTTTCACTGTTCTTTAGTTACCTTGAAGAGAATTTCAAACCATTAACTGATCAATCAAGAGCAACATTGCCATGCTGCGCTCGCGTAAACCATCAGTGTTATGGGATATAGAACAATACAGCACAGGAACAGGCCCTTCGGCCCACAATGCCAAGACCAACTCTTATCTGCTTGCATATAATTTGTATCCCTCCATTCCCTGCATATCCATGTGCCTATCCAAAAGCTTCTGAAATGCCACTTTTGTATATGCTGCTAACACCACCCCGGCAGCATGTTCCAGGCACCAACCAGCCTCCATGTTAAAAACTGGCGGCGTAGATCACCCTTAAACTTTGCCCCTCTCACTTTAAAGCTATACCATCTAGTATTTGATATTAATTAGTGGGAATAAGATTCTGACTGTCAAGCCTATCCATGCCTCTCACAGTTTTATATACTTCTATCAGGCCGCCCCTCAACCTCCAGCTTGCCAGAGAAATCAATCCAAGCCTATCCAATCTCACCCGCTAGCTGATATTCGGGTAAAACTCCAGTGCACCCTTTCCAAAGCCTCCACATTCTGTAATGGCACAGGCAGAAATGCACATAATACTGCAAATGTCACCCAACCAAAGTTCCTTAAAGCTTTGGGGGCTGCACAGTCACGCAACGGTAGAGTTGCTGCCTTACAGCGCCAGTGATCCGGATTTCATCATGACCACGGGTCCTATCGGTGAGGAGTTTGCACATTCTTCCTGTGACGTGCGTGTGTTTTCTCCAGGTGCGCTGGTTTCCTCCCACACTCCAAAGACGAACAGGTTTGCAGATTAATCGGCTTCAGCAAAATTGTGGATCGTGTCTAGTGTGTAGGATAGTGTTACTGTACGGGGTGATCGCTGATCGGCGTGGACTTGGTGGGCCGAAGGGCCTGTTTCTACATTGTGTCTCTAAAGTCTAAAGCCTAAAGCTGCTTCACGGCTTGATGACTCTTCTATGCAATAGCCTGACCAATGAAGGTTAATATGCCAAATACACTTTATCTTATGCTACCTATACAAATACTATCTACTTATGCTACCACTTTCAGGGAGTTGTGCACTTAGACCCCAAGATCCCATATAAAATAAGATTATGCTACATAACAGAAAATACCACCTAACTCTTCTAATCTATAGTAACATTTTGGGAGTTCTATTCAATCAATGCCAAACCAATGTATTTCCCCTGTTTGGCCAACAATTTTTATGCCAACTTAAACTGATCTCATCTGCCTGTACGTGATCCATATTCCTCTATTCCCTGCACTTCAATGTGCCTATCTAAATGCCTCTTAAACACCAGTCGTATCTGCCTCCACCACATGGCAATGCGTTCCAGGCCCCCTCAACTCTCCGTGGAAAAAACTTGCCCCACACATCTCCATTATACTTCTCCCCTTCTCAACTTTTAGCTATGTCCTCTAGTGTTGGACATTTCCACCCATGCCATCTATGCCAGTCATAATTTTGTATATTTCTGTCAAGTCTCCTCTGAACCTCTGACATTCCAGAGAAAATAATCCAAGTCTATCCAACCTCTCTCAGCAGTTGAAACACTCTAATCCAGGCAGCATATTGGTAAACATCCTCTTCACCCTCTCCAAAGCCTCCACATCTTATCTGTAATGGAGCAACCAGAACTGCTTACAAGACTCCAAATGTGGCCGAACAGAAATCCTACAGAGCTGCGTCCTATAGGATGGTGCGTTTAATGCAGAAATAAGGTTTTATTCACTTGTTCAGTCATGACTGAAAACTGAGTCTTTGCGTACTTTAAGGCAAAAAGTTTATAAACTAGAGAGTGAAAGGTAATTGGAGGTTACAGTCAGATGAGCTGGGATCCACGTGGTCCATTCATGAGCCCAATTCACAAGGTTATATATAATAGGAAGGAACTGCGGATGCTGGTTTATACCAAAGATAGACACAAAGTGTGGAGTAACTCAGTGGGTCAGGCAGCATCTCTGCAGAAAAGGAATAAGTGGCCTTTTTAGGTTGAGACCCTTCTTCAGACTGAGAGTCAGGGGAGAGGGAAACTAGAGGTGTGAAAATGTTCAGAACAAATCAGAGTAGGCAAACCCTGGTCATTCGTAACCAGACCTATTACCCCAGAGAGAGCTGCTGAGGGAGCATTATCAGATCTCTGTGTCAGTTCCCAGAACAATATAATGCAGCCTTGCACCGTGAAATTAAATTCTTTGGTTGGACTGGAATAACAAAGATGAATGGAAGCGCAGATATTTTGAGCACTAATCTGTATCAGCATTTGAGGGGCTTATTTGGGATTAATCGATCAACATCTCACAAGTCATTACTGTAGCTTTTGTGGACTTGTACACCAATGTTATTGATCCGATTCATTGCTACGTATGAGCCATAAGGGAAATTTAGTTGAATGCTTTGAGCATGGTTCAGGAGGGACATTCATCAGGCTGCAGTACTTTAACTCTCTGCTTTCCAGAGCCAGCTCAAATTATTTTTTGTTTTAGATCTCTCTATATCACCGTCTCCATCTCGTTTCCCTTTCCCCTGACTCTCAATCTGAAGAATGGTCTCGACCTGAAACGTCACCCATTCCTTTTCCCCAGAGATGCTGCCTGACCCGTTGAGTTACTCCAGCGTTTTTTGTGTCTATCATTGGTTTAAACCATCATCTGCAGTTCCTTCCTACTAATTATTTTTAGTTTAGTTTAGAGATACGCCGTAGGAACAGGCCGTTCGGCCCACCAAGACCATGCCGACCAATGATCGCCCGTACACTACTCGCTTGGGGCCATTTTACAGAGGCCAATTAAGCTACAAACCTGCACGTCTTTGGATTGTAGGAGGAAACCGGAGCACCTAGAGAAAAAGGATTGGATGCACACATCCATGTCAGACCAGATATAACAGTCATTGCAAGCTCAGAGCACTCCTTTAATGTAGTGAGCCACTAGTTTAGCCACTAGCCATTCTCTGCCACAGAGGGTAATTGAGGCCAGTTCATTGGCTATATTTAAGAGGGAGTTAGATGTGGCCCTTGTGGCTAAGGGAATCAGAGGGTATGGAGAGAAGGCAGGTACGGGATACTGAGTTGGATGATCAGCCATGATCATATTGAATGGCGGTGCAGGCTCGAAGGGTCGAATGGCCTACTCCTGCACCTAATTTCTATGTTTCTATGTTTAGTTTAGTTTAGAGATACTGTGTGGAAATAGGCCTTTCGGCCCACTGAGTCCGCGCCGACCAATTATCACCTCGTTCATTGCAACACGCTAATGACAATTTATAGAAGCCAATTAACCTGCAAACCCACCTATCTTTGGAGTGTGGGAGCAAACTGGAGCACCCAGAGAAACCCAAACGGTCACAGGGAGATCATGCAAATGCTGTTCTGACAGCACCCGTAGTCAGGATCAAACTGGGGTCTAGCGCTATCAGACAGCAACTCTACCGATGCACCATTGTGCTATAATTTCTTTCAACTAATTCTAAGGTAAGTTAACAACGGTGAAATTGGTGTAGTTGATTACAACATTGTCAATGTTCTCCATCAGGAATGCCTGTGCCATTTCTGTTTCCACAGTGAAAGCTGTTTCAGGATTTCAACAGCAGCTCCCTTTGGAAACCCTTGCATTTGTGCTCCCGGCATTTTCAGACAAACTGCATTCAGACAGCAAGAAGGAAAAGATATGCATTTATGCATCATCTTCCAGAATCTCAGGACACCCCAAGGTATTCCTTCAACCTGTATCTGTACACTGTGGATGGCTCGATTGTAATCATGTATTGTCTTTCAGTAGACTGGTTAGCACGCAACAAAAGCTTTTCACTGTATCTCGGTACACGTGACAATAAACAAAAATAAACTTAACTACACAACCAAATGAAGTACAATTGAAATGTAATAACCTTTGTAGTTCAGTCTGAAGATAGGTCCTAACCAGAATCATTAGCAATCCATGTGTTAAAGAAGGAACTGCAGATGCTGGAAAGTCGAGAGTACACAAAAGGCTGGAGAAACTCAGCGGGTGCAGCAGCATCTAAGGAGCGAAGGAGATAGGCAACGTTTCAGGCCGAAACCCTTCTTCAGACTGAAATGCTGGGCATTTAAATCCAGCCTTTTGTGTACCCTCATTACCTATCCATGTTCTCATTACTATCTGTTCTCATCACTTCCTTTTCTAGATTTACTAGAATGTTGCCTGGATTCCAGCAACTAAGTTACAGAGAAAGGTTGAACAAGTTAGGTCTTTATTCTTTGGAGCGCAGAAGGTTAAGGGGGGACTTGATTGAGGTCTTTAAAATGATGAAAGGGATAGACAGAGTTGACGTGGATAAGCTTTTCCCATTGAGGGTAGGAAAGTTTCAAACAAGAGGGCATGACATGAGAATGAAGGGACAGAAGTTTAGGGGTAACATGAGGGGGAACTTCTTTACTCAGAGAGTGGTGGCCGTGTGGAATGATCTTCCTGCAGAAGTGGTGGAGGCAGGATCGATTTTAACATTTAAAAGTAAAGTGGATAGGTATATGGACGGGAAGGGAATGGAGGGGTATGGTCTGAATGCAGGTAGATGGGACTAGGGGAAAATAAATGGTCGGCACAGACTGGAAGGGCCGAGAAGGCCTGTTTCCGTGCTGTAATTGTTATATGGTTATATGGTTATATCATTATCTATCTCATTACCTATCCATGTTAAATCCAGCCTTTTGTGTACCCTCATTACCTATCCATGTTCTCTAAGATCATTAAATGCTGGGCATAACTGTGATGCTTTTCTTTAAAGTAACACCAAGGGATTTTGCCTGAGAGGAACAGATAGATCCTTAATTTTAAGTCTAATCTGAAAGATAGCACGTCCAATAGTTAAGTTCCCTTGCAGACACAAGAAACTGCAGATGCTGGACTCTTGAGCAAAACACAAAGTGTTGGAGAAGCTCAGCAGATCTGGCAGAATCTGGGAGGGGGAATGGACAAGCAATATTTTAGGTTCTTCCGACCCAGAGTCTGAACAAATATCCCGACTGAAAACGTTGCCTGTCCATTCCCTCCAGCAATTAGTGTTTTGGTTGACTTGCCTTCCCTCAGTTCTGCAGTGAATCATCAGACTCTTTGGGAGTTTGATAATATCATTAATAATGACCAGGAGCAACTATGTGCTTTGAATCTCTCATTGAGTTTTTCTTTTTAATCGTTTATCACCTTCAGGGTAACGAGAGGCAGGAATCAGCTTCTTACTATTTTGTTCTAATTGGCTTTATTAACATTTTAAATGAATTGATTTATATTGCAGTTTGACTTGCAGCAGAATTCGATGCACTTAAAGTAAACTAACATTAAAGAATGGGGTGACTTTAATATAAAAATTGGTATCTGGTCTACATGTATTTAAAAAAATTGACCAAGCTTCTTATCCCAGTGTGCTGTGAGGAACTAAAGGGCTTTCAAAGGGATAGTGATCCTGGCCTAGTTCTAGATTCAATGGTCAATGGTGCTTTATTGACATGTGCAAATGCATGGTGAAATTCCTTGTTAGCATACAGTTCAGTGAGGTATTGCCATACCTAAGCACAATCACAGATTACAAAATGTACAGAGATAGTCCCACTGAGACCTGCATGCAAGAGGTGCAATTTTCAAAGTCCAGTCCTTGCTCTAGGTTGGGTGAGCAGTGAGTCTGCTGCAGAGCCTCCTTTCTTGGATGCCTGGATCATCCAGCAACCAGCGTCCCTCTCCTCTGTGTCCGGGGGTGCCTCCAGCAGGCGACCTTAAGGGAACGGAAGGACAGACGCCTGGTCCCCTCGCCTACCGGCCCTTGCTCCTCACATCCGTCGTCTCCAACTAATTATTTTCCCGTCTCTGGTCTTTGGGCACCGAGGAGGGGCCAGCCTGGCAGCTTCCCCCTGCAGGCCGTGGGACCCACCAGTCTCGTCCACCCAGCTGCCCAGCCCACAGAGACTTTGGTTACGGGCAGTTTTCAAAGGCCTTAATGACCCGGGGTATGTCTACTTATAGTGGCAGATTATTATATCGTTCAAGGAATTGCTCCCTCTAGCCACTAGGAGAAGACACGGGGTAAGGAGATAGCGTCATTTTACGCATGGGAGCTCTCCACGAGACATTCAAAACCGTCGAAAGATAAATCTTCAAAACACAGTCTTTTGATTAATAGTTTCTTTATTGTCGAAGTAAAACAGTAAGATCTTCACCCAGACTGATCAATGTTAGAAAACTCCGCATGTTGGAAAGCTCTGACCCATGGTCGAAAGCTATACCGACCCACCATGCTTCCTCTGAACTAACTAATAAACTACCAGCTTTTGACCAAGAAGCCCAGCAGCCAACGCGCCTGCGACTATGTAATAAATCCCACCCACATCATTACAGGCAGACAAAATTTAAAGGCAAATGCCAGAATTTATGAACACACAAAATTAAGCCAAATGGCCACTACACTACTGTATACTTACAAAGACCAGTTCTCCTGATCAGTGGAAGATAATAGTTTAGATAGGCTTCTTGGACATCTGAATCATCCAGCGTTTCATTTATTGTCATATGTACCGAGCTTTTGTTGCGTACTAACCAGTCAGCGGGAAGACTACATAAACTAAGCTGCAATGCGTCCTGATAAATCGCTTTCAACGGCGTATCTGTCGAAGTTGGTGAGTGTTACTGGGGACAGGCTGAACTTCGTAACCCTTCTTGGATTCCTCTGCTTGAACATCAGTCAGGTCTCAAGGGAGCCAACAACATCATCTGGTGAAGACGTCTTATCTGTAGTTTCTGCCGATCATGATTTGAATTTGATCAAGCTTGTCTTCATGCTTTCTTGAGCAATCAGTTCAACTAATCTTTGAGACAAATGCTACTCCTGTAGCAAGGAATTATTCCAGGTGTCAATTCCCCTCAAACCTGGTCGTGAAAGTCCTAAAATGTTGTCACACTTTTGAAAGGACCATTGATTTAAAGGATAGGACATTTAAAGGCAAGAGGCATCTCATTCATCTCACTGGAGACGGGTCAAGAGTCAAGACTGTTTAATTGTCATATATGCTGACAGCAGCACAATGAAATGCCTATTTGCATCAGCCTAACAGGCCTGTAAATGTAATACATCCAGATAACAATAATAAACTAAACTATAAATTCAATAAATTGAGATCGACAATACTAGCACAAATAGTCCTTCGTTTAACAAAGATAGTTCACATAGTTCATAGTTTATAGGTCAGACAGCACCACAGACCCAGGTTTGATCCTGACTACGGGGGCTGGCTGTATGGAGTTTGTACGTTCTCCCTGTGGATTTTCTCCAGGTGCTCCGGTTTCCTCCCACATCCCATAGAGGTGCAGGTTTGCAGGTTAAATGCCTCTGTAAATTGCCACTAGTGTGTAGGATGTGAAAGTGGGATAACATAGAATTAGTATGCAGGCAAACGATGGCCTCGGTGAGCCGAAGGGCCTGTTTTCCACGCTGTATTGTTAAATATAAACATCGTGCAATGCTCACAAACATGTTGATTGATGGGAAGATGATATTCTTGAACCTGGAGGTCACAATTTTGCAGAACATGGGTGGCATGGTGGCTGCCTTACAGCGCCAGAGACCCGGGTTAGCTCCTGACTACAGGTACTGTCTGTATAGAGCTTGGACGTTCTCCCCAGTTTTCCCCAGGTGCTCCGGCTTCATCCCACACTCCAAAGAGTACAGGTTTGTAAGTTAATTTGCTTTGCACAAATTATAAATTGTCCCTAGTGTTAGTGTGCAGGGAACACTGGTCAGCATCGACTGGGTGGGGCGAAGGGCCTGTTTCCACACTGTATCTCTTAACTAAAATAAACATACAGGAACATACAAGACCGGGTGGCACCAGCAATGGATGCCTTGCCAACAGTCTGTCTGTCCCTTCCTTCTTTGTTGTTTGTTTGTATGTCTTAAATGTATGTTTTTAGTGTTCTTTAGCTTGTTTTATTTGGAGTGGGGGGTGCGGGGAAATAAGTTGGGGGAAACTTTTCCAAATCTCTTACCTTGACCGACGTGTCGTATCTCCGTTCGCACAGCGGCCGAACATTGAGGAGATGGTGGCCATTGTTGGAGACCGACTTTGAGAGCTCCGCCGCAGGAGACTGCATAGTTAACATAACGGAGCTCGCGATCCCCGTTGTGGATTGACTTTGGGGCTCCAACCGCGGGAGCCTGCGGACATTAACATTGCGGAGCTCATGGTGTCTGTCTAGAGACCGACTTCAGGAGCTCCAAGCTTCGACCGCCCCAACTCAGGATCTTCCATCACCCCGACGCAGGAGCTTCGATCGCCCCGACGTGGGGGCTTCGACTGCCGGCTGCGAGAGCTTTGATTGCCCCGACTGCGGATGGTTCGACTGCCCCGACCACGGGAGGAAAAAAAGAGGAAGATTGGAATTTATTGCCTTCCATCACAGTGAGGAATGTGGGGAATCCACTGTGGTGGATGTTTATGTTAAATTTTATGTAGTTGTGTGCCTTGTTGCTTTTTTTTAGTATGGGTGTATTGTAATTTGAATGTCACTGTACCTTAATTGGTACATGTGACAATAAATTGACCTTGAAACCTTGAAAGATCAGAAGATATAGAAGAATAAGATTAATGGTTCTCTGTGTCTTTTCCCGCTTTGTAAAGATCATGGTGGATATTCCAGATTTCAATAGGCCCTCATTTCCTAACTGATCAAAATCTACTTGTCCCTAATAATATTCAGTGATTCACCATCCACATATTTCTGGGGGAGCATAGATATATAGATACATAGAAAATAGGTGCAGGAATAGGCCATTCCGCCTTTCGAGCCAGCACCGCCATTCAATGTGATCATGGCTGATCATCCACAATCAGTACCCCGTTCCTGCCTTCTCCCCATATCCCTTGATTCGGCTAGCCCTAAGTGCTCTATCTAACTCTCTTTTGAATGCATCCAGTAAATTGGCCTCCACTGCATCCGAGGCAGAGTATTCCACAAATTCACAACTCTCTGGGTGAAAAGATTTTTCCTCAACTCAGTTCGAAATGGCTTACCCCTTATTATTAAACTGTGGCCCCTGGTTCTGGACTCCCGCAACAAAGGGGAACATGTTTCCTGCATCTAGCGTGTCCAATCCCTTCATAATTTTGTATGTTTCTGTATGATCCCCTCTCATCCTTCTAAATTCCAGTGCATACAAGCCCAGTTGTTCCATTCTTTCATCATATGACAGTCCCGCCATCCCGGGAATTCACCTCATGAACCTATGCTGCACTCCCTCAATAGCAAGAATGTCCTTCCTCAAATTAGGAGATCAAAACTGCACACAATACTCCAGGTGTGGTCTCACCAGGGCCCTGTACAGCTGCAGAAGGACCTCTTTGCTCCTTTACTCAAATCTTCTCATTATGAAGCCCAACACGCCATTAGCTTTCTTCACTGCCTGCTGTACCTGCATGCTTATTTTCAGTGACTGGTGTACAAGGACATCCAGGTCTCGTTACACTTCCCCTTTTCCTAATCTGACACCATTCAGATAATAATCTGCCTTCTCGTTCTTGCCACCTAAGTGGATAACCTCACATTTATCCACATTATACTGCATCTGCCATACATCTGCCCACTCACCCAATCTATCCAAGTCATCCTGCATCCTCGTAGCATCCGCTTCACAGTTTACACCGCCACCCAGCTTTGTGTCATCTGCAAATTTGCTAATATTACTTTTTATTCCTTCATCTAAATCATTTATATTGTGAATAGCTATGGTCCTAGCACTGAACCTTACGACACCCCACTAATCACGACCTGCCATTCTGAAAGTGAGCCATTAATTCCTACTTTTTATACCCTGTTTGCTAACCAATTTTCTATCCATGTCAATACCCTATCCCCAATACCATGTGCTCTAATTTTGCCCACTAATCTCCTGTGTCTGACCTTATCAAAGGCTTTCTGAAAGTCCAGATACACTACATCCACTGGTTCTCCCTTATTCATTTTAGTTGTTACATCCTCAAAAAATTCCAGAAGATTAGTCAAGCTAGATTTCCCCTTCGTAAATCCATGCTGACTTGGACCAATCCTGTTACTGCTATCTAAATGCATCTTTAATAATTGACTCCAGCATCTTCCCCACCACCGATGTCAGGCTAACTGGTCTATGATTCCCTGCTTTCTCTCTCCCTCCTTTCTTAAAAAGTGGGATAACATTAGCTACCCTCCAATTCACAGGAACTGATATAGAATCTATAGAACATTGAAAAATGATCACCAATGCATCCACGATTTCTAGAGCCATCTCCTTGAGTACCCTGGGATGCAGACCATCAAGCCCTGGGGATTTATCAGCCTTCAGTCCCATCAGTCTACCCAACACAATTTCCTGACTAATGTGAATTTCCTTCAATTCCTCCATCATCGTAGATCCTCTGTCCCCAAGTACATCTGGGAGATTGATTGTGTCTTACTTAAAGAGGTGCAAAGTCTCATAACTCTGAGAAGAAATCTGTGCCTGGCGAGGAGCAGTCTTGGTGAGTAGAATATCAATAGCAGCAGATATGGCTTTGAACTAAATAGTGGGAAGGTGGGCTCTGAAGAGGGAGCTTTGAGGAAATTAAAGAGAAATGACAAGGTAAATTGCAGAACAAAGGTAGAAAGCTGCATAAAGATAATTATTCTGTAAGGACGGAGTGGCAGGTACAAGTGGAAGAGTATACTTCAAATTAGAATCAGATCAGGGAGCAATGGTAAAAAGAACAAAATGACAAATCTTTATATGAATACAGATGTATTAATTTCTGAGTATACAAATGGAACTAGTCACGGTGTGATCACCTCGTACAAAATGTGGAAGGATGAGAGGGGATCTCAAAAAAATATTGAATAATAAAAGGCTTGGATAGAGTGGATGCGGAGAGGATGTTTCCACTGGTGGGAGAGAACAGGATCAGAGGCCACACTCAGAATAAAAAGGACGTTCCCATGCCGTATCTCTAAACTGAACTAAACTAAGAGATAAAGGAGGTGTTAAAACCCTGGTAATAAAGACTAGGATAGCGGCAGGAGAGAGAAAGAATTTGTGCACAGAAAATCAAGGAGCAGTATCAAGTTGGGTGTAGTTAAGAAACACCTTGGAACAGAACACATTGTATGGAGCTGTTATTGTCCCCAAACTGTAGTGGTTATGGAAAGAGTTGTGGCATGAGCAATGACCTATGGATTGGTAGGTTAATTGGCCGCTGTAAATCACAGGGAACTTTAATCTACATATAGATCAGGTAAACTAAATTAGCAGCAATACTCTGGAGGACAAATTCATGCTTTTCTGGATCAATGTGTTGAGGAAGCAACAAGGGAACAATGTATTTTTCTTCCACAATGAGCAAAAAGAGATTAAACAATTAATAATGCTTGGTACAGCGGGAGAGTTGCTGCCTTACAGTGCCAGAGAGCCAGGCTCCGACCTGACTCTGGATGCTGTCTGCGCGGAGTTTGTACGTTATCCCTGTGACCACAGGGGTTTTCCCCGGGTACTCCGCTTTTCTCCAACAGATAGAAACAGATAGATGTTCCAAAGATGTGCAGATTTGTATCTTAATTAGACTTTAGACTTTAGATACAGCATGGAAACATCATCCATACACTGGTTCTATCCTACACAGAAGCCTATTAACCTACAAACCTACACGTCTTTGAGAGTGTGGGAGGAAACCAAGGTTCTCAGAGAAAACCCACATAAGTCACGGGGGAACGTACAAACTCCATACAGACAGCACCGATAGTCGGGATCGAACCTGGGTCTGTGGCACTGTAAGCGGTGCAAGGCAGCAACTCTACCGCTATGTCACCTTGACACCCTGTAGGTAGGTAACTACTTAACCTTTGTGCATTACCGTTGAACTTTTGTACATCGCTTGAGCCATAGTCTTTGAGTATAAATATCTTGCTGTGACCAACAAACTTTCGAGATGTTAACTTTACATCCTTTGATTGAGACACATTCCCCCCTTTTTTTTAACAAAAAAAAATGTATTTAATTATTTACAATAATAATAATTATCAAACAAACTGTACCAACACACCCACCACCATAATACAAAAGTTACCAAATATTCTCAATGATAAATATTAAATGACTATATTACAATCCTGGTCTAGGATGCATTCAACCCCCCGCGGTGCCCGACGGTCCCCGAACCTTTCCATGGGGCACGTGGACACCGCGCGTTCTTTCTTGAGCACCATCCCGGCACGGAGATAACCCATAAAAGGGGCAGGCAGTCGACTTGGGCAGAGCACTCTTCTGCCGGGCACCATGACCCACGAATGGCCAGCTTGGCCTGGCCCAGGAGCAAACCAACCAGGACATCCACTGTTTTGCCCACTCCCCTAAGTACCGAATGTCTCCTCTTGTGCAAGTAAGGTAAACCAACTGATGGCTGATGGTTAATGTCTCTGGGCCCTTGACTCTTGTTAGGGGTCGAGACTTTGACAGTACCAAAGTACTGTGATATTCCTTTCTTACATGCATTTTAATGAAAATATTACTATACATAAGCGTTAGTGTTGCTGCCTTTGAGCACCGGAGACTCGGGTTCGATCCTGACTACGGGTGCTGTCTGTATGGAGTTTGTACGTTCTCCCCGTGACTGCATGGCTTTTCTCCGAGATCTTCGGTTTCCTCCCACACTCCAAAGACGTGTAGGTTTGTAGGTTAATAGGCTTCTATGTAGGATAGAACCATGTATGGATGACGTTTCCATGACGTTTTTACAAATAAGAGAAATTGTGTAGTTTAAGTACAATTCCAATAAATCTGCAATAAGAGAAATTAAAATAAAAATTCCATGGCATTTTATCACCCCTTTGGGATGCCAAACGATTTTATGGTCAATTAATTATTTTGTGGAATACAGAAACATATGCATATTAGACTAATGGAAGATGGACATAATAAGCTGGAGTAACTCAGCGGGACAAGCAGCTGGAGAGAAGGGAATGGGTGACATACATTTTGGGTCGAGACCCTTCTTCAGTATGAATATTGATTTCTCTAATTTCAAATAGCCCTTGCATTCCCTCTCTTTCAGTCCTTCCCCCACTCTAGTCGTCCTGCTAGTTTTGCCGTACGTCTCCTTTCATTATCACCTCTTCCACAATCAACAATGGACCATTGTGGGCTCCACCTTTCCTGGGCCATCGGTGCCGGCTCTGTTTTGATTTGCACCTTTTCATGCCTCTAGTATCCCTCTCGCTGACCCTCAGTCTGAAGAAGGGTCTCAACCTGAAACATCACCTATTCCTTTTCTCCACAGATGCCGCCTGACCCGCTGAGTTACTCCAGCACTTTGTGTCTACCTTCAATATTCATACTGTTCCGTTATAAGCTGCCCAAGCAAAATATGACACTTCCATTTCCTTTTGCTTCCTTGTACATTTAGGTATATTATTACAGTGAAAAGCATTGTTTTGTATGCTGTCCAATACTGTACACACATATGGTCAAACCAAACTCAAATATATAATAGATAGAATGAAGGGAAATACAGAGTGCAGAATGTAGCTCTCAGCATCGAAAATAGACACAAATTACTCCCGCTGGAGTAATTCAACGGGTTGTACAGCACCGTTACAATTTTGAAAAGACATTTGGACAGATATATCGATAGAAAGGGTTTAAGAGAGATATTGGCCAAACGTGGGCAAATGGGACCATCCTGAAATGTGATCTTGGTTGGGCTGAAGGGCCTGTTTCCGTGCTGCAAATCTCAATGACTCCATGACACTTGTGTGGAGGATGAGTTCCTAGCATGTGTATGGGGTGCATCAGTAGGCTGAGCAGCTGAACAGAAAACGGAAACACAGGCAGGTGGGACTAGAATAGACGGGGGATGTCGGTCGGCATGGGCGTTTGGCCAGGGGGCCTGTTTCCACGCTGTATGGCTCCATGATTAATAAGAGGGGATTTAATTAAGATACACAACATTTTCACTGAGCCAAACAACATTTTTATGAGCTCGACCAAATAGACGGAGAGAGGGTGTAACACACGGGCAAGAGCTTTTAGAAGCAAGGCCCACTGTCTCAAATCACAGAATAAAAGGTTTAGGACTGAGATTAGAATACATTCTTTCACTCATATTTGTGATGAACACGCAGAATTAGGACATTGAACAAATAACAACACAGCACAGGAACAGACCCACCAGCCCTCAGGGCCTCTGTCAACCAAAATGCAAATTTAAACCAATCCCATCTCCATGTCCTGTCTGTTTGTATGCCTGTCTGGACGTCTTTTAAATGCTGTTATCATTTCACTGTCCAGCTCCTCAAGCAGTGTGTTCAGGCATCCACCACTCTCTGTGTTTAATAGTTTTGTTTAGTTTAGTCTAGAAATTAAGTGTGGAAACAGGCCCTTTGGCCTACCTATCACGTTGACCAATGATCACCCATACACCAGTATCCTATATACTAGGGGCAACATATGGAATAATGACAAGATGTGGAATGGACACAGGTCCCTTTGGCACACCGAGTCCGCACTGACCATTGGCTTCCCGTTCACACTAGTTCAACGTTATCCCACTTTCACAACCACTACCTGCGCGCCAGAGGTAATCTTACAGAGGCCAATTAACCGACAACCCCGCACTTCTTTGGAATGTGGGAGGAAACAGGATAAATCCCACGCCGTCACATAGAAAATGTACAAACTCTGTGCAGACAGCACCTGTGGTCAGGATCAATCAAGGGTTTCTGGTGATGTAAGGCAGCAACTCTACCACTGCGCCACCCGCATGCCTCGCACATCCCCTTTAAACTTTCCTGCTCTCACCTTAAAGCCATGCCCGCTAGCATTAGACATTTCTACCCCAGCAAAAAAAGACCTCTCTACCCTATCTATGCCTCTGATAATTGCATCTACTTCTATCAGGTCTCCCCTCAGTCTCTCACACTTGATTAAACAATTCTTGTAATGGAAAGCAATGGAGCTTTGGACCTCTATAAAGAAATGCAGGTAAGTCAGACTGAGATACAGGTGTCCTGGTGAAAGATCTTACCCAAAACAAAAAGACACAGAGTGCTGGCGGAACTCAGCAGATCAGGCACCATCTCTGGAGAACATGGTTAGGTAACGTTTTGGGTGGGGACCCTCCTTCGGATTCTGAATCGCGAAGTAGGGGCAATTTACAAAAGCCAATTTAACCTACAAACCCGCACATCTGTGGGATGTGGGAAGAATCAGGAGCACCCGCAGAAGACCCACACGGTCACAGGAAGAACGTGCATACACCGTACAGACAGCACCCGTAGACAGGATTGTACCCACGTCTCTGGTGTTGTGATGAGGCAGCTGCACCGCTACGCCACTGTGCCGCCCCCATTCTGAGCCATTTTGGGCAATTCTGATTATGGGCTATAAACCCACCAGGTGGCGCCCGCAATGGCCGCCTCGCCAAGTCTGTCTCATCCCTTCCTTCTTTGGTGTTTTTTAATATGTGTTAAATGTATGTTTTAGTGTTCTTTGGCTTGTTTTATGTGGGGGGGGGGGGGGGGGGGGGGGGTGGGGGAAACTTTTTCTAATCTCTTACCTCGACAGAGATGTGATTTTTTTCCGTATCGTATCTCCGTCCACACTGCGGCCAAACTTCGAGGAGCTGGCGGCCTCTGCTGGAGACCGACTTCAGGAGCTCCAACCGCGGGAGCCTGCAGGACTTAACATCGCGGAGCTGACGATCCCTGGTTAGAGACCGACTTTGGGAGCTCCAAGCCGCAGGAGCTTCGACCGCCCCGACGCGGGAGCTTCAATCGCCCGGACGCGGGAGTATCGATCGCCGGCTGCAGGAGCTTCAATCGCCAACTGCGGAAGAAGATTAGACTTTATTGCCTTCCATCACAGTGAGGAATGTGGGGAATCTGCTGTGGTGGATGTTTATGTTAACTTTTATGTAGTTGTGTGTCTTGTTGCTTTTTTAAGAATGGCTGTATGGTAAATCGAGTTTCACTGTACACGTGACAATAAACAAACCTTTGAACCCCTCATTCTTTGTTTAGTGGTGATCACTAAATTAATCCCATTCTGTACCCTGGCTGTTAACGGATAAGTGTTATCTGGGATGGATTTCTGACATGGAATGAGCATGTCCTAGGTGCTGCCTCGCTGGCTGCTTATATCAGTGGCTCGATCTTGGTAGCTCGACACAAAACCTGCAAACTCCACCATGCAGGACTAGGGCTTCTGTTACTTTGAGGTCACACATGAAGACAGGCTGGAAAAATATCTTGCAACTAATGCAGGCTCTCAATATAAAACATCAACCATCCCTTCGCCTCCACTGATGTTTCTCAATCCCTCCTCCCCCTTTCCTTCCCTCCGCCTCTTCACTCAACCCAGCCACAATCTATCTTCCATTCCCCCCATCCTGCTCTTCCCTCCCCCTTCTCCCCCACCCCCCACATCCCCCCAACGATCTCTCTTCCCTTCCCCCCACCCCTTCCCATACTCCCTGCATCCCTGCCCCCACATCCCCCATTCCCCTCCTCTGTCTCCCTCCACACCCCTTCCCTTCCCCTTCTCCCGCTACTCCTTACACACCGCCCACATTCTCTCTTCCCTTCCCCCCACCCCTACCTCTCTCCCCTACCGTCCCCACCATCACTTTTTTCCCCTTTCCACCAGCCCATCCCCTTGCCCCCTTCCCCTCTTCCTCCACCCCCTTCCCCTCTCCCTTATTCCCACCCACTCTTCCTCCCTTCTCCCCATTTCCCCTTCCACCCTTCCCCCTTCCACTACTCCCCCCTGCGTCCACTCCCCTCCCCCCCCCCCACCGATTCATCCCACCTTCCCATGTATCTCTCATGTCTCTTGAAATATGCCTTTACGTTTCCACACTTGCTGACCCGACTCCCGGAATTCCTTACCATGTATACGGGAAGACTGCAGTTGTTCAGGAATGTGGCTCACCAGTCGGGGATGAGCTATAAATGCCAGTGACATTCGCATCAAAAAATAAAATGTTATAAAAGCACCACGTTCCCTGTTTTGAAATCCAGTGGAGGCTTTTTCAAAGCTACGGTGATGTTTGGAGCAGACAGGTGATCTATTTTCAGTGTGTAGCACCGATGTACATATTGCAGTTAGCGCCGAGCTTGCTTACACAGCACTTGCCTTGGAATCAACAGTGAGGCTGCACATGTAATTGTGAAACTTGCTTCAAGAGAATCATTAAATGCTTATAAGATCAGACATTTTTGTCCATGCAAGTTTAGCTCAGGTGAATCAATACCTAGATGGAAAATGATTACCATTGATAGTACCTCGATCACCATTTATTTCGTGCTTATGTTGTTAAGTATTATCGAGTCACAGTCAAAGAGTCATGTAGCCCTCTGTAAACAGCCTGCAAACAGGCCCAAACGATCTCATCCATGTCCGGATTAAACTCCATTCGCCATTTCTTTGCTCATATTTCCAGCTGATCTATATCAGAGGAGGGGTGTAGAACATGAGGTCGGAGGTCGAGGTGACAAAAGGGGGCTTGATATGGGGAGGGAATGCTGAGAACAAGGGGGACTTGTGATGGTGTGAGGTGGGGGGGGGGGGATGAAGAAGGGAACCAACGATACAGTATTTAAGGTTACTTTGTCTGTGCCCTGTGGTGACTCTTTTGTGCACTGTGTCTGCAAAAACAAAGAATTCCACTGTATCTTCACGGTACATGTGACAATAAAGTATCTATCTATCCTGCTCTATTTTTTGACTACCTTCGTCACTATCCATAACTTCGGCATTTTTTTTGTCATCTGCAAAGTCCCTGATCAACTCATGCACATTTTCGTCCAAATGAGATACATCACAAACAGAGGTCTAGGCACTGATTCCTGGTCACAGATTTCCAATCAGAATAACACTCGTCCACAACTACCCGTCCTTTCTGGGCAAGACAATTTTGAATTCAATCTGCTAAATCTCCATCGATCCTGTGTGTCATCGTGGATCCCAGTTCTAATGAGCATTCCCTGTCATATTTTGCTAGCTACGAAGGTGTTTGCTGTGGCATAACTCAACTCTAACTTGGATGATGAGGGATTTAAAAATACTTTTAAACAAACATTTTAATTTAGTACGCATTTCTAATTGTGCATCTGTTTGAAAATGTGATATTATTTATCTCATTATAATTAATGCTGTAGGCAATTGGACTGGGTGATACTTGACATTGAGTAGTTCTAGAAGCCACATCGGGTAAAATAATAGTTATACAGTATGGACCCTTTGGTCCAACTTACGCATGCCGACCAAGATGCCCCCTCTAAACTAGTCTTAACTGCCTGCGTTTGGCCCATATCCCTCTAAGCCTATGCATGTACCTGTCCAAATGTATTTTAAATATTGTTATAGTACCTGCCTTCATTGACAGCTCTTTCCATATATCCTATCTATGTATAAAAGACTCCCCTCAGGCTCCTATTAAGTATTTCCTATTGGGGTTTCGGCCCGAAACGTTGCCCATCTCCTTCGCTCCTTAGATGCTGCTGCACCCGCTGAGTTTCTCCAGCCTTTTGTGTACCCAAGTCTTTCCTATTTCCTAGTTAAACCTATTTCCCCTGGTTCTCGATTCCTCTACTCTGCATAAAAGGCCCTGTGATTACCCTATCTATTCCTCTAATGATTTTATACACCTCTATAAGGTCACCTCTCATTCTCCTGTGCTCCAAGGAGTAAAGTCCTAGCCTGCCCAACCTCTCCCTACAGCTCAGACCCTCAATTTCTGGTAACATCATTGTAAATCAAAGTATATTGAAACCATTGAGAGTGTAAAAGATTGATTCACAGGGATTGTGTCAGAGATGGAAATCTAATCAAAAGTAGATGAGTAATATAGGCTTTCAAAAATCAACTTTAAATCAAAAATTGGCTTTGATAACTCATTCCCAGAATGCCTCTTAACAATTCAAACTTTCTCTAAGTACTTACAGTAACTACCGTCGATACATTTACAACTGGAGTCTCTATTAGTAGATAGGAAGCAGAGTTTTCAAGGGCGGCACAGTGCTGCAGCAGTAGAAGTTGTTGCCTTACAGCGTCAGAGACCCGAGTTCAATCCTGACTCCAAGTTCTGTCTGTACGGAGTTTGCACGTTCTCCCTGTGACCGCATGGGTTTTTCTCTGGGTGCTCTAGTTTCCTCCCACATTCCAAAGACATGCAGGTTTGCCTTCTGTAAATTGTCCCTAGTGTGTAGGTTAGAACTAATGTAAGGGTGATGGCAAAGTCGGTGGTCCGAAGGGCTTATTTCCACGCTGTATCTCTAAACTAAACTAAACTAATTTAAATTAAGCCTAAGTCAATGGATGCTGGGTGGAAGATACTTTTGCTAACCCTAATCTGATGCCCACAGTGCAAATCCAGCCTTCTGTGAATTAAATCATGTCTTCCATGTGGCATACCTGTTCCCCATAGAGTTGTAAAATGCTACTGTGGTCATAGAGTCATACAGCACAGAAATATGTCCTTCAGCCCAACCTTTCCATGCCAACCAAGATGCTCATCCAAGCCGTCCCATTTGCCTTTGTTTGACCAATATCTCTCTAAACCTTTCATACCCAAGTGCAGGTTTGTAGGTTGATTGGTTTTGTACAATGCCTGTGGTGTGTAGGATAGAAGTAGTGTATGGGTGATCATTGGTTGGGGTGGGCTCAGTGTGATGAAACTAAACTAAAGTTGCAAGTTGTGCATAGCTACCTCCCGAAACACTGTTATGTCAATTACCTGCTCATCTCAGCTTATAATGTTGGTTGATTGGAGGAGATGAGATGATGTTGCTGTTCGCGGGAGGTATTAGAGCAAGGATTACTTTGCCTCAAGGGGTGGCTGAGACAGAGAAAGAAGAAACACACATTTGAAG
Source organism: Raja brachyura (assembly GCA_963514005.1). Next base: position 114,321,989 of record OY740782.1, on the reverse strand, counting down.
TGGATCGCAGTGCTTGGGGATTGGATGCTGAGTACCGTAGTGTAGAGTTGGCACAGCCACATGGGCTGATTAGTCTCTGTCACTGCGGTAAATGTCTATAGGTTTAAGGTCTGTAGAAACACAGACATTTACAACGTGCGAGAAGCCCATTTGGTTCTTCGCAGCCATGCCAGCCAAAGAGCTAAAACACGTCATCCCATTCCACTGCCCTCACGCTACCCTATTTCAAGTATTTCAACTCAATGCTGCTTTATATTGTCACGTGCAAACGCACACTGAAATAGACAATAGACAATAGGTGCAGGAGTAGGCCATTTGGCCTTTTGCGCCAGCACCGCCATTCAATGTGATCATGGCTGATCATCCCCAATCAGTACCCCATTCCTACCTTCTCCCCATATCCCCTGACTCCGCTATTTTTAATAGCTCTCTCTTGAAAGCATCCAGAGAACCTGCCTCCACCGCCCTCTGAGGCAGAGAATTCCACAGACTCACCACTCTCTGTGAGAAAAAGTGTTTCCTCGTCTCCGTTCTAAATGGCTTACTCCTTATTCTTAAACTAGACTCTCCCAACATCGGGAACATGTTTCCTGCCTCTAGTGTGTCCAAGCCCTTAACAATCTTATATGTTTCAATGAGATATCCTCTCATCCTTCTAAACTCCAGACGGTACAAGCCCAACCGCTCCATTCTCTCAGCATATGACAGTCCCGCCATCCCGGGAATTAACCTTGTAGAATAAATTCCTTTCTTACAACTGTCCAGTAGAGTATTGCCATATCCAAGCACATCACCACTGAGCAAGTTGTGCAGAAATAGTCTACTGGTCACACGTGCAAGGGGCGCCATATTCAAGGTCCAGCCCATGCTTTAGTATGATGAACGGCGGCTGTTCCAGGCGAGCCCCAGGCTGTTGCGGGGCCTCCAGCTGTTGCCTTCACTTGGATGTGCGGGTCCACCTGTGAACCAACATCCCTCTCCTCACCCATCGACCTTTGTTGCCCAGGGGAGCCTCACGCAGGTGACCACGAGGGCATGGTAGACGCCTTCTCTCCTGCTGGCCTCGCTCCTCACCCATCGCATCCATCATCATTGTCGCCGGCTCCATCCACCCGGAGTCTGGTCTTCAGGGGACAAGCAGGGGTCAGCTCAAAGAGGTTCCAAGGTTATTATGGATTTTGCTTTCACCAATGTTTGATCCTGACTACGGGTGCTGTCTGCATGGAGTTGGCACGTCCTCCCTGTGACCACTTAAATTTACTCAGGGTGCTCCGGTTTCCTCCCACACTCCAAAGACATGCAGGATTGTAGGTTAATTGACTTCGATAAAATTGTAAATTGTCCCTAATGTGTGTAGGATAGTGTTTGCGTGCGGGGATCGCTGGTCGGCAGGGATTCGGTGAGCCGATGGGCCTTTTTCAGCACTGTATCTCGAAACTAAACAATTGAATGCAATGTTGTAGAGATTTTCTCTTCTCTTCTTCCCATTTACTTTCATCATTCCTCATAATTGATCTTTCACCAAAGCCTCTGGTATTATCTTTACCAATTCCTTCAGAACTATATCCAAGAATCTTGACACCCTATTTAAAGTGCAGAATTGTAAACTGATCATGATATTCTAACTTTAATCAAAGGATATTATGTAAGCTCAGCATTATTTCTTCGCTTCATATTCCTTGCCCTCATTTCTCCACAGTAGGGTTATTTTTAACACCCGTATCCCATGGCGCAGTTCAAAGTAAAGCAGGAGGTGACTCAGAGGCCAAGAAATTCCTGCACAAATCTCCCAAAGATATCAAAGCTTTGCAGTTGCAAATTGGATAAACCCGGGGCAGACATATTATGAAAAATAAAAAATAAAAATCTGTACATCTAGAAATGTACTCGGTAGATAGACACAAAATACTGGAGTAACTCAGTGGGTCAGGCAGCATCTCAGAAGAAAAGGAATAGGTGACGTTTCAGGTCGAAACCCTTCTTCAGGCATATCAATAGACAATAGACAATAGGTGCAGGAGTAGGCCATTTGGCCCTTCGAGCCAGCACCGCCATTCAATGTGATCATGGCTGATCATCCCCAATCAGTACCCCGTTCCTGCCTCCTCCCCATATCCCCTGACTCCACTATTTTTAAGAGCCCTATGTAGCTCTCTCTTGAAAGCATCCAGAGAACCTGCACCCACTGCCCTCTGAGGCAGAGAATTCCACCGACTCACCACTCTCTGTGAGAAAAAGTTTTTTCTCTATCTCTGTTCTAAATGGCTTCTTTTTAATTTATTTAATTTTATTATTTTTTTTAATTTTTGTTAGAAGTAAATACAGTAATGTGGTACCTAAGTACCTGATGCATACAGATATATTACAATTCTTGTACAACTTCTTATTTTTAATTTAATAATAAAAGAACAGTGATAGAAAGAAGAAAATAGAGAGTGTTGTAGGCAATGGTGATAGTGCTAATTCACGATATAATAAGAAGAGGGCGTTAGATGTGGCACTTGTGGCTAAAGGGATCAGGGGGTATGGAGAGAAGGCAGGTACGGGATACTGAGTTGGATGATCAGCCATGATCACATTGAATGGCGGTGCAGGCTCGAAGGGCTGAATGGCCTACTCCTGCACCTATTTTTCTATGTTTCTATGTAAGAGCCCGAAACAGAGATAGATAAACAAGAGAGTAGAAACGAATAGCGAGAGAGACAGAAAGAAGAAAGAAGAAGCTAAAGAGATTTTTTTTAAACGAAAGAAGGAAAATAAATTAGGCGAGATATACCTATTTAATATCTTTACCCATCCGCCACCCAGTTCTGAACCATTTAATTTCTAAGGGTATAACAAAATACCACAGACTCACCACTATCTGTGAGAAGATGTGTTTCCTCATCTCCGTTCTAAATGGCATACTCCTTATTCTTAAACTGTGGCCCCTAGTCCTGGACGCCCCCAACATCGGGAACATGTTTCCTGCGTCTAGCGTGTCCAAGCCCTTAACAATCTTATATGTTTCAATGAGATCCCCTCTCATCCTTCAAAACTCCAGAGTGTACAAGCCCAGCTGCTCCATTCTCTCAGCATATGACAGTCCCGCCATCCCGGGAATTAACCTTGTAAACCTACGCTGCACTCCCTCAATAGCAAGAATATCCTTTGTCTCGACCCAAAACGTTACCTATTCCTTTTGTCTTGACCCGAAACACCATCTATTCCTTTAAAGAAGGGTCTCGACCCAAAACGTCACCGGTTCCTTTTCTTCAGAGATGCTGGCTAACACGTTGAGTTACTCCAGCATTTTGTGCCTATCTTGGTGTAAACCAGCCTTCCGACACAATGGTCAGGCAGCATTGAAAAGAGAAACTAAACTTACTTCCATATCTGAGACCCTCCATTCCAAAGAAGGATGACAGATCTGAAACATTAACTCTTTCTGCAGATGCTGCCAGACCTGCTGAAAGATATTGTGCTCATTTCGGGAAACATGAGAGGAATTTTCACTGTAATTTTCTTTCCAACAATTTATGTCCCCGATACATATAATACACGGCGGCACAGTGGCAGAGCTGCTGCCTTAGACCCGTATTCAATACAATACACCCAGTGCCAGAGATCCGGATTCAATCCTGACGACGGGTGCTGTTTACAGAGTTTATACATTCTACCTGGGTTTTCTCCGGATGCTCCGTTTTCCTCCTGCATGCCAAAGATGTACAGGCTTGTACGTTAATTGGCTTCTGTAAACTGCCCCTAGTGTGTAGGATGTGAAACTGGGAAAGCATAGACCTAGTGTACAGGTGATTGTTGGTTGGCGTGGGCTTAGTGGGCCAAATGGCCTGTTTCCACGCTATATCTCCAAGAAATGAGATTAATAACACTGAAAGACAATACATTGTCTCCATATACTGTATGGCCAACATCACCGAATTGGGAAAAAAGACTCTTGCTTGCTTACTGATTTCCACCGTCTACCTTTCTGCCAAACCTGCTCTATTTAGAGGGCCAGCATTTACTCATCCTTACTGATAACAGGTTAACCTCACCAGGTTAATTCCCGGGATGGCGGGACTGACATATGATGAAAGAATGGGTCGACTGGGCTTTTATTCACTGGCATTTAGGATGAGAGGATATCTTATAGAAACATATACAATTAATAATGGATTGGACAGAGTAGATGCAGGAAAAATGTTTCAGAAGTTGGGGGAGTCCAGAAACAGGGGCCACAGTTTACGAATGAGGGGTAGGCCATTTAGGACTGAGATGAGGAAAAAGTTTTTCACCCAGAGAGTTGTGAATCAGTGCAATTCTCTGCCATAGAAGGCAGTGGAGGCCAATTCACTGGATATTTTCAAGCGAGAGTTAGATTTAGCTCTTGGGGCTAAGGGATTCAAGGGATATGGGGAAAAAACAGGAACGGAGTAGTGATTTTGGATGATCAGCCATGATCATATTGAATGGCGGTGCGAGCTCAAAGGGCCGAATAGCCTACTCCTGCACCTATTTTCTATGTTTCTATTTCCTGCAAGTTCAATAGGCAGCACATTGGTGCAGCTGGTAGAGCCGCTGCCTCACAGTGCCAGAGTCCCAGGTTCGATCCTGACTGCGGCTGCTATCTGTATGGAGTTTGCACGTTCTCCCTGTGACCATGTGGGTTTTCTTTGAGTGCTCTGGTTTCCACCCACATTCCAAAATCATGCAGGTTTGTAAGTTAACTGGTGTCTGTAAATTGCCTCTAGTGTGTAGGGAGTGGGTGAGAAAGTGGGATAACATGGAATAGTGTGAATGAGTGAGCGATGGACTTGGTGTTTTTTTAAACTAAACAAATATCTGCACATTGCTTGCTTTGTCTGTGAAGATCACAGTCACTCTCATTTTCTTAAGTCTCAAGAACTTTTCAAGGTGAGGCCCACCGTTTCATCAGGAAGGTCACAAAAACTCCACATTGAAGAACAAAATACTTTATTTATGTATCCCACAGTGACTGACAGAGGGGCAGGGGAACATTAGCAAGCATTAGCAAGCTAGAACAGAGTCAATTAGTGTGAGATACCTTTAGGTCAACCTGTTGCACATGCCTTTTGCAACTCATATATGTATCAGATGCATTGAGACAAGTCGGACTTGTGTAGTTGGGGCATGTTGGTCACCGTCGGCAAGATGTGCTGAAAGGCCTGTTTCCATGCTGTACAACTATGACAAGGAACTGCAGATGCTGGAATTTTGAGCAAAGCACAAAGTGCTGGGACACCTCAGTAGGGCAGGCAGTGTCTGCAGAGGGAATGGAGCATAAGAGAATAGACAATGGATAGAAGATAACACTCTTCTTTACAAAGCCAATTCCACGTATCTCTGATCCTTCTGATACCAATCTCCTAACTACCTCCTACCAATGCAAAAAACAAGGAACTGCAGATGCTGGTTTATACCAAAGGTAGACACAAGGTGCTGGAGTAACTGAGCGGGTCAGGCGGCATCTCTGGAGAAAAAAGATAGGCGACAGTTTTAGTTGGAACCTTTCCTGAGAAGAGTCCTAACCCAACCTGAAACATCACCTATCCTTTTCCTCCAGAGATGCTGCCTGCCTCACGGCGTTACTCCAGCGATTTGTGTCTATTCCACCAATGCATCACCCATTCATTGAACGATCTCCACAAAAGATAATTCCAAACTGAAAAAGGATCCCAATCCAAAATGTCACTATCCATATTCTCCAGTGATGCCTCCTGACTGACTGAGCAACGCCAGCACACTATGTCTTCTTTTGTAAACCAGCATCTGCATTTCCTTGTTTCTCCAGATTAAGCTGATGGTACTGATTGATCAAAATTAGATGTCATAAGGTCATAAGTGATAGGAACAGAATTAGGCCATTCGGCCCATCAAGCCTACTCCACCATTTAATCGTGGCTGATCTGTCTCTCCCTCCTAAACCATTTTTCGTGCCTTCTCTCCATAACACCTGACACCCATACTAATCAAGAATCTATCTATCTCTGCCTTAAAAATATTAATTGACTTGGCCTCCACAGCCTTCTGTGGGAAAAAATTCCACTGCTTCATCACCCTCTGACCAAAGAAATTCATCCTCATCTTCTTCCTAATGGAATGTCTTTTAATTCTGAGGCTATGACCTCTTGTCCTAGACTCTCCCGCTAGAGGAAACATCCTCCCCACATCCACTCTATCTAAGCCTTTCACTATTCAATACATTTCAATGCGGTCCACCCTCATTCTTCTAAACTCCAGTGAATACAGGCCTAGTGCCATAAAATGCTCATCATATGTTAACCCACTCATTCCTGAGATCATTCATGTAAACATCTGACCCTCTCCGGCAAAGATCTCCGCTATAAGATCTTTGCTCTCCTTCCTCCGATATGGTGCCCAGAATTACTTGCAATACTCCAAATGCGGCCTGATCAGCTCCTTATAGAGCCTCACGATTACATCCCTGTTTTTGTATTCTAGCCCTCTTGAAATAAATGCTAGCCTTGCGATGTGTTAGATGTGTTTTTTGCCCATTGAATTGCGATCTACTAGATGTGTTTTTGGCCATTGAATTAGCCATCCTAACCCAGCAATTTACTCCCACAAATCAAACAATTAACACCTAATTAGGATTTGAAATACATTTACCAAAGTCATTCCAGCTTATTGAAATTATTTGACTCCTCCTGATACTTAACAACAATGCAATCTTCTTTGCGATTAGGTAGGCTCGGGTGATTAAGACCACCCCCACACTAGCCAGCAAAAGGTCAATGCTGTTCACAAGCAAATTTGCAGTACACATGCTTGGGAAGCTGTGTTGTTTAACTTTTTTTACAAACATATAGATCAAATTATATTTAACCAATTCAAAATCCCACTCAGGCTTAGTCATGCACTTTACCTACTGGAACCCACTTAATCCCCGACTCCCTTTCAGCAGTGCCCCAGATGCACCAGGTGCTGGAGGAGACCTTTTGGTCCACAGTGCCCATGCTATCCCTTTGAAAAGTTCCTTTAATGTTCCATTGTATCGATTGCTTTCCTTCGATGGTTCAATATTATCACGTGTGCACAGCACAGTGAAATTCTTTTGTTCAACCACCAGCAGTGGCACAGTTTATGTTTTACAGTGCCAGAGACCCAGGTTCGATACTGCCTATGGGTGATATTTGTACGGAGTTTGCAAGTTCACCTTGTGACTGCGTGGGTTTCCCCGGGACCTCTGGTTTCCTCCCACACTCCAATCACATACAAGTTTGTACGTTAATTGGCTTTGGTAAAATTGTAAATTGTCCCTAGTGTGTGTAGGCTGGTGTTAGTGCACAGCGATCGCTAGTCAGTGTAGACTTAGTGGGTCGAAGGGCCTGTTTCTGCGCTGAATTTCTAAATTTAAATAAACGAAATGCACAGTTGCCATAATTTTGGCACCGATCAAATAAAAAAGGAGAAACAGGAAACACAAACAGTCCAAAGTCCAGTCCAGGTATTGGAAGTCTTGGAGCGGCTGATCCAGGTCAACCTGGCTAAGCCCGACCCGTGTCCCTCTCCTCTACTGAACGGCTAACCTCTGTGTCTGCAGGGGCGCCTCCTGCAGCCGACCAAGAAGGCACTGGAGGCAATACACCGGGCTCTCTCCTATCAGGTCCGTCCTCGCGTCTACCAGTGGTTCCCTCCTCGATTCTCCAGTCCTCGGGTCCCTGAGCTCCTGAGCTTCCCCTGCATGTGGCCGTTGGGTCTTCACTCTCGGCGGCCAACGTGTCTCTGTTGTCGCGGCCGCCGGGCCCGACCTAGTCCTTTGTTCTTGGAGGCCCTTGTCCGGTCCATCCTCATTCTCAGATGTCAATTCAGCCGCTGGGCTCATCCTTGTCCGCAGTGGCAGTTGGCCAAGTCTGGCCTTGATCTGCTCCATGCCGGGGGAGGTTCCCTTCAATTTTCATTTGGAAAGTTGCTGTTCCATTTGGAAAGTTAGTATCAAACCTGCTCCCACAGCATAATCAGGCAGGGGACTTCAGAGGGTGTCAAGTCCTCTATGCCAACCAAAGATCATAGAGCTCTATGATCTTTGATGCCGACTACCTTTAATTTATGAACTCCAGTTACCACTCCAACGCCCCAATAATAATTGGAGCAGAGGAACCATTCTACACAATTAAACTGATGAGAGCAATATGTTTGATGTAGCCAACATGGATTATATCAATTGCGCCTCTTGACAATCTCTCATTTTTCTTAGAAAGTTGTATTAGCCTCGCTCAAATATTTCCAGTGACTGGAAATTCTTTCACCCTCTCCTTTGGGTTAAAAAAAAGTCCCACAATCAGTCATCTGTTATTTCTGCATACCACCCCTGCCTTTGCTAACATAGAGAGGGGCGGGGGCAGATGAGAGAGGGGGGGGGGGAGAGAGGAGGGGGAGGGGGGCAGAGAGAGGAGAGGAAGGGGTGAGACAAAGGGAGGGGGAGGGAGGGTGAGGGAGGGGAGAGGGTGAGGGGGGGGGGGGAGAGGGGGAGAGGGGGAGAGGGGGAGAGGAAGGGGTGAGACAAAGGGAGGGGGAGGGATGGCGAGGGAGGGGGAGGGAGGGGGAGGGAGGGGAGAGGGTGAGGGAGGGGAGAGGGGTAGGGGGAGAGGAAGGGGTGAGACAAGGGGAGAGGGGGGGGGAGGGGGGGAGGGGGGGAGGGGGGGAGAGGGGGGAGAGGGGGGAGAGGGGGGAGAGGGGGAGAGAATTTTCTGAATCTTGTTCACGGGCCCATCAAAATAAGCGCCAAAGCAATCAGTCCTGTTTCACACCTTCCAGAGAGCCACATTGCTTCTTACGTCTCATTTCTACCCTTGCGTTAAATATTGCCGATATTTCTTCTCTCAATTCATTAATTTCTAATGCCTCTTGGCCTTTCTGCTAGTTGCCTTCAGTAACACTTTCTTTGATTTATGTGTTACAGCCTTTCATAGAATTAGGTAGAATTATGTGTTACAGCCTTTCATAGAATTGTGACTTTTTTTTTTGTCATTCACACTCTGAATAATTTCTAATGAATGAAGATTTTATTTTCTCACTTTTTCTTCCATAATGCATTAATTTGCACATGCCTATTAAACTGCAGCCATTTTCTCTTCTGCTACAATACCCAAATCTTCATGAAGTCATTTACTTGGCTCTGTCAGCTGCATTTGTGATGGCTCTTTTTAAATCAGTGTTTATATGACCTGTGCTTATCAAGAGCAAAGGAGAAGGGGTGGGATGGGTACGTATCTGTGCAGATTCCTGAAGTAATCCCCTCTACAATACTGAAGGTCGTTACAAAATGCTTGAACTGAGCGGTCAGGCAGCATCTCTGTAGAAAAGGGATATATAACGTTGTGGGTCGGAACTTTCTTCAGACCATATGTTCCGACCCGAAACATCACCTATTGCTTTTCTCCAGAGATGCTGCCTGACCTGCTGGGTAACTCCAGCATTTTGTGTCTATCTTCGGTGTAAACCAGCATCTGCATTTCCTTTGTGCATATTTCCTCCACAATACTGGCCATGTCCAATGAACACACCGTTACACAGAGTCAAGGAGCTGTGCTCTGGGCCCGTACTCACTGGAGTGCAGAACCTCATTGAAACCTATCAAATAATGAAAGGCCTAGATAGAGTGGATGTGGAGTGGATGTTTCGACTAGTGGCAGAGTCAAGGACCAGAGGGCACAGCCTCAGAATAAGAGCCCATACCTTTAGAGATGAGGCGTAATTTCTTTAAATGGCAAACCTGTACAATTCATTGCCACAGACATCTGTGGAGGCTAAGACATTGGGTATTTATTAAGTGGAGAGAAAAAGCTGAAGACCCTTTGGAAGAAGGGTCTCGACCCGAAATGTCACCCATTCCTTCTCTCCAGAGATGCTGCCTGTCCCGCTGTGTTACTCCAGGTTTTGTGTCAATCTTCGGTTTATACCAGCATCTGCAGTTCCTACTTACATATTTATTAAGTACAGACTGATTGGTTCTTGATTAGTAAGAGATTCAAAAGTTACAGGGTGAAGGCAGGTGAATGGGGAATGAGAGGGGAAAATAGATCATCCATTATCAAATGGTGGGGCAGACCCGATGGGCCGAATGGACTAATTCTACTCTTATGTCTTATGGTCTTACATTCCAAAAGAAAAAATCCCCACCTGAGATCCCAATTATTTCAGGAAAGACTTGGAAGCAAATTATCTGTCATTAGTAGTAATGAGATAGCATAAGAAAATCTCTTGGTGTATTAGAAAATTATAAAAATAATTGGCTCATAAATTTCAACTGATTGTGTTAAGATTTCAAAACACCTTCACCAGTGCTGTTATAATCATAATCGTACTCTATTAGCCAAGTATGTTTTGCTACACAAGGAATTTGATTTGCCATACAGTCTTTGATTAAAAAGCAATAAAACATACAAAATACACTTTAACATGAACATCCACCACAGTGACCCCTCCAAATTCCTCACTGTGATGGAAGGCGAAAAAAAGTTAAATCTCTTACCTTCTTTGTTGTTCCGCAGTCGGCGGCCTCGAGCCTTCTGTTGACGGGACGATCTTGGCTACCGTAGCTGGCGGCAGTCGGGCACTCCACATTTGGGGCGATCAAGTTTGGAATATCAGCTCCCCCGCGCCAGAGGATCCGACCACGGGTCGGGGCTGGTCGAACCTTCCGCGTCGTTTGGAGCTTCCCGACATCAATCTCTACCCGAGACTGCGAGCTCCTCGATGGTCCCAGGCAAGGGATCGGCTCTGATGGTAAGTAAGTCCATGCCCCTGCGGTGGGACTCAAAGTCAGTCCCGAGCAAGGCCACCAGCTCCATGATGATAGGCGGCAGAGCGACTGGAAATGCCATCCGGAAAACAATCGCTTCTCCGGCAAGGTGAGAAATTGAAAAAAAGTTTCCCACTCCCCCCTCCCCCCCCCACATAAAACAAACCAGAGAACATTAACACAAACTTTTAAAACACAAGAAAAATAACAATAAAAAGACGAAAAAACAGACAGACTGTTGGCGAGGCTGCCATCGTGCAGCGCCCCCTGGGACATTATTATCCTTGAAAATAAGGTGAGGTAAATGGTTTATAGTTTGTACATGAGTTCAGTATGTTTATATAAATGTTTATCCTCTTGAGCAGATGTATATATGTGTATTTGGACTTTAGAATTTAGAGATACAGTGTGGAAACAGGCCCTATGGCCCACTGGCCAGCGATCACCCCATACACTAACACAATTTTACCATAGCCAATTAACCTAAAAACCTATATGTCTTTGGAGCGTGGGAGGAAACCGGAGCACCCTGAAAAACCCCACACGGCAACAGGGAGAATATACAAATTCCATACAGACAACACGTGATGTTAGAATCGAATCCAAGTCTTGAATCAGGATCGATCCAAAACTAAAATTAAAAATATTTTTTTATTAAAAAATTAAAAATTAACAATATTTTTTATTTTATCCATTCACAGGATGCAGACATGACTGGCAAGACCAGCATTTATTGCCCATCCTGAATTGCACCTAGGCAGAAGAGGGAGTTAAAAGTTAAAGATGTTAATGGTTCCAAAGTCACAAGCAAACTGGATCAAGTCAGTCTTCTGTAAGGATGGCAGATTTCATTCTCTGAAGAAATATGTGAAAAAAAAAATTTGAAGGGCTTTATTGATCGAGGAGGATTTTTATTACAATTATTTGGAGTCGCGGTCATTGTTAGTAAGACCAGGCTTTAAATTCATGGCTTCATTAAATACTTGAATTAAAATCCCCCAGCTACCATGGTGAGATTCCAAACTGGCATCTACAGTCCAGAAAAAGGCTGCCTGTGCATTAACTAACCGCAACACAACCATCCCTGCTAACAGAAAATAGCAGTGACGCAGATGTAGAGTTGCTGCCTTACAGCACCAGAGTCCCAGGTTTGATCCTGATTACGGGTGCTGTCTGTATGGAGTGTATACATTGTCTCCATGACAGCGTGGGTTTTTATCGGGTGATCGGGTTTCCCCCCACATTTCAAAGACATGCAGGTTTGTAGCTGCTGTAAATTGTCCCTAGTGTGTAGAATAGAACGAATGTATGGGTGATCTGTGGTCAGTGGTCCGAAGGGCTCTATTTCCATGCTGTGTCTCCAAACTAAACTCAACTAAATTAAACAGACGGAATAATGTTGTTTGATAAAGCAGGCATTAGTAAGTAGATTGTCCAGTTGTCCTTTAAGCTGTATTTCCATCAAATTTCAGTCAGAAAATAGGGAGGAGATCACAAATTAGAATAAATACCAATGTCATGAGTGGATGTTACCCCAAAATAATTTTATACCATACAACTTGGAGTAGTACTGTTTTGATCACCCTGCTGTAGCAAAGATGCCATTAAGGAAAGAGTGCAATAAAAGATTTACAATAAAAGATTTCCCCTGGCGGGGAAATTTGCAAAGGCCAATGGGGAGACTTTAAACTAGAATGGTTGGGGCGAGGGATGCAAATAGCAAAAGCTAGTAGACAGAATGGGAGGCAGGAAGCAGAAAAGGGAAGCACTCGGACACAAGAGGAGAAACAAAAAAAAGGAAATAAACAGAGAATAAGAGATGGGGGGTTTCTTAAATGTGCATATTTTAATGCTAGGAGCATTGTAAGAAAGGTGGATGAGCTTAGAGTCTGGATAGACACCTGGAAGTATGATGTTGTGGCGATCAGTGAAACATGGTTGCAGGAGGGCTGTGATTGGAAACTAAATATTCCAGGATTTTGTTGCTTCAGGTGTGATAGAATTGGAGGGGCAAGAGGTGGAGGTTTGCATTGCTAGTCAGGGAAGATATTACAGCAGTGCTTTGGCAGGATAGATTGGAGGCTCATCTAGGGAGGCTATTTGGGTGGAACTGAGAAGTGGGAAAGGTGTAGCAACACTTATAGGGGTATATTATAGACCGCCAAATGGGGAACGAGAATTAGAAGAGCAAATATGTAAAGAGATAGCAGATATTAGTAGTAAGCACAAGGTAGTGATTGTGGGAGATTTCAACTTTCTACACATAGACTGGGAAACACATTCTGTAAATGGGCTGGATGGTTTGGAGTTTGTAAAATGTGTGCAGGATAGTTTTTTGCAGCAATACATAGAGGTGCCTACTAGAGGAGGGGCAGTGCTGGACCTCCTGTTAGGAAATGAGACGGGACAGGTGGCGGAGGTATGCGTTGGGGAGCACTTCGGGTCCAGTGATCACAATACCATTAGTTTCAATATAATTATGGAGAAGGACAGAACTGGGCCTAGGGTTGAGATTTTTGATTGGAGAAAGGCTAACTTTAACGAGATGTGAGATGATTTAAAAGGAGTGAACTGGGACATTTTGTTTTATGGGAAAGATGTAGAGGAGAAATGGAGGACATTTAAAGGGGAAATTTTAAGAGTACAAAATCTTTATGTTCCTGTTCGGTTGAAAGGAACCAGTAAAAATTGGAAAGAGCCCTGGTTTTCAAGGGAAATTGGACATCTTGTTCGGAAAAAGAGGGAGATCTACAATAATTATAGGCAGCATGAAGTAAATGAGGTGCTTGAGGAGTATAAGGAATGTAAAAAGAATCTTAAGAAAGAAATTAGAAAAGCTAAAAGAAGATATGAGGTTGCTTTGGCAAGTAAGGTGAAAGTAAATCCAAAGGGTTTCTACAGCTATATTAATAGCAAAAGGATAACAAGGGATAAAATTGGTCCATTGGAGAGACCGAGTGGACAGCTATCTGCAGAGCCAAAAGAGATGGGGGAGATATTGAACAATTTCTTTTCTTCGGTATTCACCAAGGAGAAGGATATTGAATTATGTGAGGTAAGGGAAACCAGTAGAGTAGCTATGGATACTATGAGTTTCAAACTAAAAGAAGTACTGACACTTTTGAAAAATATAAAAGTGGATAAGTCTCCAGGTCCTGACAGGATATTCCCTAGGACATTGAGGGAAGTTAGTGTAGAAATAGCCGGGGCTATGACAGAAATATTTCAAATGTCATTAGAAACGGGAATAGTCCCCGAGGATTGGCGTACTGCGCATGTTGTTCCATTGTTTAAAAAGGGTTCTAAAAGTAAACCTAGCAATTATAGACCGGTTAGTTTGACTTCAGTGGTGGACAAATTAATGGAAAAGATACTGAGAGATAATATAAATAAGTATCTGGATAAAGAGGGTCTAATTAGGAACAGTCAACATGGATTTATGCCTGGAAGGTCATGTTTAACTAATCTTCTTCAATTTTTTGAAGAGGTTACTAGGGAAATTGACGAGGGTAAAGCAGTGGATGTTGTCTATATGGACTTCAGTAAGGCCTTTGACAAGGTTCCTCATGGAAGGTTGGTTAAGAAGGTTCAACTGTTGGGTATAAATGCAGGAATAGCAAGATGGATTCAACAGAGGCTGAATGGGAGAAGCCAGAGGGTAATGGTGGATGGCTGTTTGTCGGGTTGGAGGCAGGTGACTAGTGGGGTGCCTCAGGGATCTGTGTTGGGTCCTTTTTTGTTTGTCATGTACATCAATGATCTGGATGAAGGGGTGGTAAATTGGATTAGTAAGTATGCAGATGATACCAAGATAGGGGGTGTTGTGGATAATGAAGAGGATTTCCAAAGTCTACAGAATGATTTAGGCCAGTTGGAAAAATGGGCTGAAAGATGGCAGATGGCGTTTAATGCTGATAAATGTGAAGTGCTACACCTTGGCAGGACAAATCAAAATAGGACGTACATTGTAAACGGTAGGGAATTGAAGAATACAGTTGAACAGAGGGATCTGGGAATAACCGTGCATAGTTCCTTGAACGTGGAATCTCATATAGATAAGGTGGTAAAGAAAGCTTTTGGTATGCTAGCCTTTATAAATCAGAGCATTGAGTATAGAAGCTGGGATGTAATGTTAAAATTGTACAAGGCATTGGTGAGACCAAATCTGGAGTATGGGGTACAATTTTGGTCGCCCAATTATAGGAAGGATGTCAACAAAATAGAGAGGGTACAAAGGCGATTTACTAGAATGTTGCCTGGGTTTCAACAGCTAAGTTACAGAGATAGGTTGAATAAGTTAGGTCTTTATTCTCTGGAGCGCAGAAGGTTAAGGGGGGACTTGATAGAGGTCTTTAAAATGATGAGAGGGATAGACAGAGTTGATGTGGACAAGCTTTTCCCTTTGAGAATAGGGAAGATTCAAACAAGAGGACATGACTTTAGAATTAAGGGACAGAGGTTTAGGGGTAACATGAGGGGGAACTTCTTTACTCAGAGAGTGGTAGCGGTGTGGAATGAGCTTCCAGTGGAAGTGGTGGCGGCAGGTTCGTTGGTATCATTTAAAAATAAATTGGATAGGCATATGGATGAGAAGGATATGGAGGGTTATGGTATGAGTGCAGGCAGGTGGGACTAAGGGAAAAAAGTTGTTCGGCACGGACTTGAAGGGCCGAGATGGCCTGTTTCCGTGCTGTAATTGTTATATGGTTATATGGTTATACAAGGATGTTGCCAGGACTTGAGGGCCTGAGCTATCGGGAGGGGTTGGGTCGGACTTTATTTCTTGGAGCACAGGTGAACTGAGGGAGTAATCTAATCGAGGAGTGTAAAATAACGATGGACATAGTTAGGTTGAACGCAAGTAGTTTTTTTCCCCATGTTTGAGAAATCAAGAGCTGGAGGGTGTAAGTCTAAGGTGCAAGGGGGGGAAATGAATAGGAAATTTAGGGATACGTTTTTCACACAGAAATTGGTTTGTATGTAGAACAACCTGCCAGATTATGTAATTGGGGCAGGTACAATAAAAGATATAAAGATAAAAGGTAGTCTGGCGCGTCGATCTCTACAAAGCAGAGGCCACGCGCCAACTCTCGGACACCTCCTCCTACTTACCCCTGGACCATGACCCCACTGACGAGCACCAGGCCACCATCTCGAGCACCATAACCGGCTTCATTAACTCCGGCTCCCTACCCCCCCGAGCCTCCAACCTCATCGTTTCCCAGCCCCGCACAGCCCGATTTTACCTTCTCCCCAAAATCCACAAACCCGACTGCCCCGGCAGACCCATTGTCTCTGCCTGTTCGTGCCCCACCGAACACATTTCCACATACCTTGACTCCATCCTATCCCCCTTTGTTAAATCCCTCCCCACCTATGTTCAAGACACCTCAGACACTCTCCGTCGGCTCCGCACATTCTGTTGTCCAGGCCCCCATCCTCTCATCTTCACCATGGACGTCCAGTCACTATACACCTGCATCCCCCACCAGGATGGTCTCAAAGCCCTCCGGTACTTCCTCGACCAGAGGAGCAACCCATACCCATCCACTGACACCCTCCTCCGCCTAGCGGAGTTGGTCCTTACCCTAAACAACTTCTCTTTTGACTCCTCCCATTTCCTCCAAACACAAGGCGTAGCTATGGGCACACGCATGGGCCCTAGCTACGCCTGCCTCTTTGTCGGGTACGTCGAACAATCTTTGTTCTCGACGTACCAGGGCCCCACCCCCGACCTTTACCTCCGTTACATTGACGACTGCTTTGGTGTCACCTCCTGCACCCACGCAGAACTGACTGACTTTATCCATTTCACCACCAACTTCCATCCGGCACTCAAATATACTTGGACCATTTCCGACATTTCCCTACCATTCCTTGACCTCACCATCTCTATTGCAGGTGACACACTCCTGACTGACATCCACTACAAACCAATTGACTCCCACAGCTACCTGGACTACTCTTCCTCCCACCCTGCTTCCTGTAAGGACTCCATCCCCTATTCCCAATTCCTCCGACTACGCCGCATCTGCTCCCAGGATGACGTGTTCCACACCAGGTCATCGCAAATGTCCTCGTTCTTCAGAGAACGGGGTTTCCCCTCCCCCACTATCGATGAGGCTCGCACCAGGGTCTCCTCCATACCCCGCAACACTGCCCTCTCTCCCCATTCCCCCACTCACAACAAGGGCCGAGTCCCCCTGGTCCTCACCTTTCACCCCACCAGCCAGCGCATACAACAGATAGTCCTCCGCCAGTTTCGCCACCTCCAACGTGACCCCTCCACTCGCCACATCTTCCCATCTCCCCCCCTATCTGCCTTCCGCAAAGACCGCTCCCTCCGCAACTCCCTCGTCAATTCTTCCCTTCCCTCCTGCTCCACTCCTTCCCCGGGCACTTTCCCTTGCAACCGCAAGAGATGCTACACTTGTTCCTTCACCTCCCCCATCCACTCCTTTCAGGGACCCAAGCAGTCATTCCAAGTCCGACAGAGGTTCACCTGCACCTCCTCCAACCTCGTCTACTGCATCCGTTGCTCCAGATGCCAGCTAATCTACATCGGTGAGACCAAGCGGAGGCTAGGCGATCGTTTCGCCGAACACCTCCGCTCGGTCCGCAATAACCAACCCGACCTCCCGGTGGCTCAGCACTTTAACTCCCCCTCCCACTCCGTATCCGACCTCTTGGTCCTGGGCCTCCTCCATGGCCAGAGTGAACAACACCGCAAGTTTGAGGAACAACATCTCATATTCCGCTTGGGGAGTCTGCATCCTCTGGGCTTAAACATTGAATTTTCTCAATTCTGTTAACCCAGACTGCTCCTTTTCCCCCCCCCCCACCTCTCCCTCAGCCCTCGGGCCCTGACATCCCTTCTCCATCCCCCCCCCCCCTCCCCCCAAGTCGCACTAGCTTCTCATTTTCACACCAGAAACAGCTTACAATGGCCTGCTTTCCTTATCACCAATACTTTTTTGCATATCTTTCACTCATTGTTCTTGCTTTATCTCTCCATGTCACTGTTTATATCTCTCGTTTCCCTGATCCCTGACCAGTCTGAGGAAGGGTCTCGACCCGAAACGTCGCCTATCTCCTTCACTCCTTAGATGCTGCTGCACCCGCTGAGTTTCTCCAGCTTTTTGTGTAACCTACAATAAAAGATATTTGGTTATGTACATCAATAGGAAAGGTTGAGAGAGATCTAGGCAAATGGGAATAACTCAGATGGCATTTGGTCGGCCTGGATGATTTGGGCCGAAGGGCCTGGTTCTGTGCTGTATGACTCGATGACTCCATAACTTATCACAGAATTGCCAATAGGTCCAGATACATAAGAGCATAAACTGAATGTGTATAAATAAGCCTCAATTGGTGTGACTCTGTGTCTAAAGAAACCATTGTAGAAAGCATTAAGGGGCTGTCCCACTTGAGTGACCTAATTGGCTAGTTTAGAAGAGTTTAGGAGAGTTTAAAAAAATGACACGTTGAAGACCTCCTTCAACTATGTAGAAGACCTCTTTCGACTATGTTGAAGACTAGCTACGACTAACTTCGGGAAAATAGGACACCGAATAGTAGAGAGTGAAGACGACCTCCTTTGACCTCCTTCGACCTCCCTTCGACTTTCCTTCGACTATGATGAAGACTATCTACGACTACCTTTGACTACCCTCGATTACCTACGACTAACATACCGACCTACTACGACCTACTATGACTAAACCTAGGAGTAAAAAAAGTATTTATTTTTTCCATGGCGACCTTTTTTTATTCGCGGGCATTTTTTAACATATTGAAAAAAACGCTGCGACCAAGCTGAGGCCTCGAGTACGCGGAGCCCACTCTCGAGTATGAAGGAGAGTTACGAAGACCTCCTACGACCTCGTGTTGACCATGCTGCGAGTATGAGTCGAGGACAAACTCGCCAGAACTCGCGGATTAGGTCGCCCAAGTGGGACAGCCCCTTTATACCTCTAGATTCAGGGACAGTTTCTTCCCATCTGTTCTCAGGCAACTAAACCATCCTACCAGAGATAGGTCCTGACCTATCATCTACCTCACTGGAGACCTTTGAACTATCTTTAATTGGACTATGCATGACTTTATCTTGCACTAAACGTTATTCCCCTTCTCCTGTATCTGTACACAGTGGATGAGCTGATTGTAATCAGGCGATATGTAGAGTACTGCCCTGCCGACTACAAATTCAGACGGTTCATAGAAACATAGAAAATAGGTGCAGGAGTAGGCCATTCGGCCCTTCGAGCCTGCACCGCCATTCAATGTGATCATGGCTGATCATCCAACTCAGTATCCCGTACCTGCCTTCTCTCCATACCCCCTGATCCCTTTAGCCACAAGTGCCACATCTAACGCCCTCTTAAATATAGCCAATGAACTGGCCTCAACTACCTTCTGTGGCAGAGAATTCCAGAGACTCACCACTCTCTGTGTAAAGAATGTTTTCCTCATTTCGGTCCTAAAGGAATTCCCCCTTATCCTTAGACTGTGACCCCTTGTTCTGGACTCCCCCAACATCGGGAACAATCTTCCAGCATCTAGCTTGTCCAACCCCTTAAGAATTTTGTAAGTTTCTATAAGATCCCCCCTCAATCTTCTAAATTCCAGCGAGTACAAGCCGAGTCTATCCAATCTTTCCTCATATGAACAAGGTTCACAAGGTTCATGAAGTCTTTTTGATGATGGTAAAGCACGCAACAAAAAAGCTTCTCACTATACCTCAGCGCACTTGACAATAACACACTAAGCTAAGCAGCACCTACCCATGTTCTCCAGAGATACTATCCAAGCCGCTGAATTACTCCAGCCCTTTTTGTCCTTTGGAGAGAAGGAATGGGTGACATTTTGGGTCAAGACCCTTCTTCACCACCCATTCCTTCTCTGCAGAGATGCTGCCTGTCCTGCTGAGTTACTCCAGCTTTTTGTGTCTATCTTCGGTTTAAATCACCATCTTCCTACAATCTTTGTCCTTTTGTGTATTAACCAGCATCTGCAGTTTCTTGTTTCAACACCATGTCGGTTTTGTTTGGCTACGATCTCCAACTATTTTCCTGTGACAGGTGAAAATCTGCAGCTGAAACTCATGGAATAACGAATGGCAGGGGAAGCAACAAAAGCGAGCGTGTAATATATTCACACGGTTCTCGTTCAGACACTGCAAAGGCTGAAAATTGAGTTTTCCATATTCACTTTGATAGTGAAATGTCAGCAAGAATTTGCAGTTAAATTGTCATTTTTGCAAATCGCTAACACGGTTAGCCTCAAGTCTTCAGGCGAAGGAAATCTTTCTCAGTGCAGTGGTGGGGTGGGGGGGGGGGGGGGGGGGGGGGGGGCGGAAGCTGGGATATTGTCAGCAAACTTAAATTTACTATTTAAATACAATTGCAACTTCAAAACCTCGGGGCAAACCATCGGCCAAAATTAAGATCTGTTGCCTGTTACCCAGCCGGGCTGAAGTGCAGCCTCACAATCAGCACGACACTGTTGCAGGGCATCAATGTAACCATTCCAACGTCCACCATGTTTCAGCTCTTACTCCCCTGAAAATGAAGGGGCGAAACAGGCTGCCAGGATCTCATATTTTTATTAGGTTTAATTTCATTATTTTAAATGTTTTCAAGTGTTTTTAAATGTGTGTCTATGTGTGTGTGTGATACACGTGTGTGTGATACACGTGTGTGTGTGTATGATACATGTGTGTGTGTTGTGTGTGGGGAAGGAGCTGTTTGCAATGATTACAGAATGGTAGGAAGCCACTCAGCCCTTATAGTTTATACTAGCTCCACACAATAGTAATGCAGCTCATCCCCCTCCCCCATTGTTGCTGTGGCCATACTGCAAGAAGCACAAGTTGTTCTTGTGACCACTCTGTAATAAGCAAGCTCTGTTGCTGCATGTCACTAATTCTCAAGTAAGACCGTGACAAGGCATTGTGATGAGTACGGAGGTGCCTGAACCGACTCGTAAGATCATTCCACCAGATGTAGGCTTGCTGTAGCTTCAGTGGTTCTTAACTTTCGAGATTCTCTGTCCCTCTTTGCTTTCTCCATTCCAGCTTCCACATATAAGTGGACCACTTTTCATGCAGGACGATCCAACACTTGTTCCCAGTGATGACTGTGACTCAGTGTTGAAATTATTTATGGGTGTCCTTTAAGTTTGGATGTGGTGTATCTGGACTTCCAGAAGGCTTTCGACAAGGTCCCACATAAAAGATTAGTATATAAACTTAAAGCATACGGCATTGGGGGTTCAGTATTGATGTGGATAGAGAACTGGCTGGCAAACAGGAAGCAAAGAGTAGGAGTAAACAGGTCGTTTTCACAGTGGCGGGCAGTGGCTGGTGGAGTACCGCGGGGCTCAGTGCTGGGACCCCAGCTATTTACAATATACATAAATGATCTGGATGAGGGAATTGAAGGCAATATCTCCGGGTTTGCGGATGACGCTAGGCTGGGGGGCGGTGTTGGCTGTGGGGAGGATGCTGGGAGACTGCAGGGTGACTTGGATGGGCTGGGTGAGTGGGCAAATGTTTGGCAGATGCAGTATAATGTGGATAAATGTGAGGTTATCCACTTTGGTGGCAAAAATAGGAAAACTGACTACTATCTAAATGGTGGCCGATTAGGAAAAGGAGAGATGCAGCGCGACCTGGGTGTCATGATACACCAGTCATTGAAAGTAGGCATGCAGGTACAGCAGGCAGTGAAGAAAGCCAATGGTATGTTAGCTTTCATAGCAAAAGGATTTGAGTATAGGAGCAGGGAGGTTCTACTTCAGTTGTATAGGGTCTTGGTGGGGCCACACCTGGAGTATTGCGTACAGTTCTGGTCTCCAAATCTGAGGAGGGACATTGTTGCCGTGGAGGGAGTGCAGAGAAGGTTCACCGGACTGATTCCTGGGATGTCAGGACTGTCTTATGAACAAAGACTGCATAGACTCGGTTTATGCTCTCTGGAATTTAGGAGATTGAGGGGGGATCTTATAGAGACTTATAGAAATTCTTGGGGGGTTGAACAGGCTAGATGCAGGAGGATTGTTCCCGATGTTGGGGAGGTCCGGGACAGGGGGTCACAGCTTAAGGATAAGGGGGAGATCCTTTAGGACCGAGATGAGAAGAAATTTTTTCACACAGAGAGTGGTGGGTCTCTGGAACTCTCTGCCACAGAGGGTAGTTGAGGCCAGTTCATTGGCTATATTTAAGAGGGAGTTAGATGTGGCCCTTGTGGCTAAGGGGATCAGAGGGTATGGAGAGAAGGCAGGTACGGGATACTGAGTTGGATGATCAGCCATGATCATATTGAATGGCGGTGCAGGCTCGAAGGGCCGAATGGCCTACTCCTGCACCTAATTTCTATGTTTCTATGTAAGACGGTCTCAGAATCTCTTTTTTCCCGTCCACCTGTGGCCATTTTTCCTCAGTCAGCTCTCTACAAAGTAGCTGGTTTGGTATTTTAGTTTAGCTTTACCTTTTACTGAGGTACAGTGAAAAGCTTTGTTTTCTTGCTATCCAGTCAAAGAAAAGACTATACATGATTGCAATCAATCCGCCCACTGTGTATGGGTGAAGGATAATGGGTACAACATTCAGTGCAAGATAACATCTGATAAAAGATAGTTCAAAGGTCTCCAATAAGGTAGATGGGAGATTAGGATCACGCTCTAGTTGGTGATAGGATGGTTCAGTTGCCTGATAACAGTTGGGAAGAACCAGTCCCTGAATCCGGAGGTGTGAGTTATCAAACGTCTGTAGCTCTTGCCTGATGGGGGAGGGGAGAAGAGGGAGTGACCGGGATGAGACTGGTCCTTGATTATGCTAGTGGCCTTGCCGAGGCTGCATGAAGTGTAGATGGAGTCAAAGGAAGGGTGGTTGGTTTGCGTGATGGTCTGGCGTATGTCCACAATTCTTTGCCTTCTTGGATGAAGCTCTTCCCAAAACATGCTGTGGCGCATCCCGATAAAATGTTTTCTACAACGCAGATGTGGAAATATTCTGCCATCAGACATTCTTCTGATGTGCCTGTCCACTGATGTGTGGGTCTTTCAGCACTGTGCAAGAGTTGGGGAGGTTTGTTTGGGACAGTACCTGTGTGTCTGGACTCCTATCCTGCCACTTGATATAAAATATTCCTGCACCGACAGATCACATGGAAATGGCGAGTCTTTCTGGCCTTCAACCTATGACCTTGGGTCAGCAGATTATCTGCTCACTCCCCCGCCAGCATCCAATCAAACCCGTGACTCACATTACTCGCTTGTATATTTGCTGTTGAATTGAAGCCGCCATGAACCTTGATTTCTTGTCTCACTCTGTAAATTGTTAAGAGGTACTGGCGTTCTTTGCAGGCATCGAGTAATCCATGCGGATGCATTGAGGATCATTTAAGTTTAGTTCAGTTTAGAGATCACAGCGTGGTAACAGGTCCTTCGGCCCACCGGGTCCTCGCTGACCAGTGATCACCTGTACATTAATTCCTATCCTACAATAGGGACCCACAATTAACCCACAAATACGCCAGGGACAAAGAGAGAAGGACTGTCAAGGGATGGTGGAGCAGCACAGTGGCGCAGCGGTAGAGTTGCTGCCATACCATTTGATAGTTCGATCCTGGCAACTGGTGCTGTCTGTATGGAGTTTGTACGTTCTCCCCGAGACCTGCGTGGGTTTTCTCCAGGTGCTCCCGGTTTCCTACCACACTCCAAAGATATGCAGTTTTAAACGCTAATAGGCTTTGGTAAAATTGTAAATTGTAAAGTATGTAAGATATAGTGCTAGTGTGCGGGATCGCTGGTTGGCGTGGAAGGGCCTGCTTCCGCTCTGTATCTCCAAACTAAACTAAACTAAAGGTGACCGAATGTCAAAAGGCATTGACTCCTTCTGGACAAAAGAGGGAGTCTTCTAGACCACTGGTCTTCTAGTGGTCTTCTAGACACTTTTAATAACTACTTCCATGTTGTGATTGATTTTTAATGCCGATAAGCCTATTAAAAACTGCAAAGTGAACGAAGTTGTCTGAGTGTGAGGCAATGCAGTAAGATAGACCTTATGAGATCACTTGGACTGAGCACAATGGAAACTTTGAGGTCAAAGCCCAGAAGCATTAGAAGCTTAAAGACAGTGGAAATGCCCACTGCAAAGGACCCAGTCCATTAAACTGCTGAGTGAGTCTGGGACCATAAAATGGGTCCCTGGGACTAATCCAATGGAGAGTATTAGGTAAACAATCACTCCCTCCATTAGCTCCCTTTTATCCCCTCTTTCTGGGTCCCAACTTGATGCACCCCCATTTCTCCCTTTCTCCTGCCCCCCCCCCCCCCCCCCCCCCCCCCCCATCGGGTTGGAGGAAGGCCAAAGGAATTGGACAAAGAGGTATTCAATTGGTCACATTTTCTCCTTACGGCAACAGGGATCACCGTCTCAAAGTAATGGCTCAATTGGGACCCAACCCAAAACATCACCTATCTATGTTCTCCAGAGGTGCTGCCTGACCTGCTGAGTTACTCCAGCACTTTGTGCCCTTTTCCTAGCGAGAAAGCACTGGAGGTTAGGATTGAACCCGCATTGCTGGAGCTGTACCAGCCACACCTCTCTGTGCCGTATTTTTATCGAGATGTCCGATAACCCGAGTAACAAAGCTTCCATTCATAGGGTGGTTTATAATACGTGAACTATGATCTCTGATAACTCCAAGTGAACCAGAGGGGAGGTGAGGAGAAAGCTTCTTACGCACAGGAAAGGTGACTGGCAGCAGACTCAATGGTGAATTTTAAAAATATGTTGAAAAGATTGGTGAAATAATGGGCCTGTCCCACTTTGGCGATTGCCGGCGACTGTCAAGTCATAGCAGGTCGCTGAAAAACCGGCGAGTGAAACGGCGACTGCCAGAGTGGAACACGCACACACACACATCGCTTCCTTCACCAGCATTTATGCAGGCGGGGGACAGGGCAATCGGGGGGAGCGCTGTCTGAGTGAAATTCACACGGTGCAAAGCCAATGTGATACAGACACTTACCGTGAAGGTTGGCGCTTAAGGTAATTAAGACAGTGAAAGCACAGTGTACGGGAAGGGTCACGTTAGTCCTTTTAAAGAGGGGGGAGAGGTGGAGTGAGGGGGGAAGGAGGGGGGAAGGAGGGGGGAAGGAGGGGGGAAGGAGGGGGGAAGGAGGGGGGAAGGAGGGGGGAAGGAGGGGGGAAGGGGGGAGAAGGGGGGAGAAGGGGGGAGAAGGGGGGAGGAGGAGTGGAGACAACTTTTAAGGAGCCAAAGATACACGGCTGTGAAGCTCGGCAGACATTAACATTACCGGTCGGCGATCCTTGGTTCTGAAAACCACTGCTTCCGTTTTTATTTCCCTATGAGCCAATGAAATTCACTGGTCAGCACCAGCAACAACCTACAGCAACCTACGACCTCCTGGCAACCCAGTACCACTGCACCTACGGCACGAGAATTCATGCTACTGTCCATGGTGTCAAAATTCTGGTCGCCACTAATTTTTCAACATGTTCCAGCTTCCCTGTCCCTGCTGAAGAAAAGCATCCCCACAGCATGATGCTGCAACCACCATGTTTCACAGTGGGGATGGTGTGTTCAGGGTGATGTGCCCCACATAATAAACCATGTATTATTTTCCTTCCACTTCACAATTATGCGCCACTTTGTGTTGGTCTATCACATAAAATTCCAATAAAATACATTTACGTTTGTGGTTGTAACGTGACAAAATGTGGAAAAGTTCAAGGGGTATGAATACTTTTGCAAGCCACTGTACAGTGTACAGCCACTGTACATGTTTGCAAGCAACATGATGAAAAATTAATGGCGACCAGAATGAAGCCGCGACCAGTTACAAGAATCCGGGAACTACTCACAACCATGCAGGCGACACCCCGGCAACCTCTGGCGAACATGTGGCGACCTTGTGGCGACCTCATGGTCTCCTGTAGTCGCCTAAAAAGTCGTGTAAGTGGGACAGGCCCATAAAGCTTCCCCGATTCCCTTGAGTATGGAACTCTCAAATCTTTCAAGGGTAAATAAATGTCCTTTCATCTCAATCCTTAATAGTTGACCCAATACTTTCAGACTGTGAAATCTGCTGCTGGAAGCAGAAAACATGACCAATTGAAATCCCCCCACACTGTATCAACCTATCACATGCCAGACTTGGTCCCTCCCACACCATTTTTCCAGCTTTCTGTCTCTCCCACCCCCCTCCACACTACAATGAGTCTGAAGAAGGGTCCCTGCCCGAAACGTCACCTAGCCATGTCCTCCAGAAATGCTGTCTGACCCGCTGAGTTAATCCAGCATTTGTGTCTTTTATTTATCAAATGTATAGCTCGCCCTGCTTTGTGTTCTATGCAAGATTCTAGCATTTACACTTCCTTGTGCGGTTCGTTGAATGGTCCTGACTCAAAATGTCGCCTAGCTATGTTCGCCAGACCCGCTGAGTTACTCCAGCACTTTGTGTTCTTGACACAAAGAACTGCAGATGCCAGTTTACAAAAAATAGGCATTAAGTGCAGGAATAACTGTGAAGAACAGTCCCGACCCAAAACGTCAACTATCCATGTTTTCCAAAGATGCTGCCTGACCCGCAGAGTTACTCCAGCACTTTGTGTCTTTTTTTTAACCTATTGAATAGCTCTTTCTAAGAACCAGTACCAGCACAGTAGGTCATATCTGATACCCCTCTGAGATATAAGACATGGTGACTGCATTTTCATCCATTTGTAATAAATGACAAGCTTGACTAGTGGAGGGATAAGAAAAGTCTGTGTGTCAAAATCTCCCTGACAGCATCACATGCCACGAGAAATGACTGCAGTCTGGAATGGATCTCAAGGACTTGTTGTTTGCAGCAACATAGTTATTTAAGCTCCACTTGCATTGCTGGCACAACACAAGGCTGTCCTGAGGCTGTCCTTCAGGCAGATCATTGATGAGCAGGGAGCTTACAACGTCAGCAATCAGAATCTTGTGGGTGCTATAGAAACTGGAGAACCTATATAAAAAAAATCGATGGGAAGAGTGATATCCAAAGTAACAAGCAAGTTACTTATTTCAAATTATGCTTTCAACATAAAGAATCGACTGCTGGATACAACCAGAGTGCAGATAAGAGATGTGTTTCCCCTTGTGGTGCAGTAGAAAGATCTACAGTGGCTTGCAAAAGTATTCATACCCCTTGAACTTTTCCACATTTTGTCACGTTACAACCACAAACGTAAATGTATTTTATTGGGATTTTATGTGATAGACCAACACAAAGTGGCGCATAATTGTGAAGTGGAAGGAAAATGATACATGGTTTTCAATTTTTTGTTTACAAATATAAAACTGAAAAGTGTGGCGTGCAAAAGAATTCAGCCCCCTTTACTCTGATACCCCTAAATAAAATCCAGTGCAACCAATTGCCTTCAGCAGTCACCTAATTAGTAAATAGAGTCCACTTGTGTGTAATCTAATCTCAGTATAAATACAGGTGTTCTGTGAAGGCCGCAGAGGTTTGTTAGAGAACATTAGTGAACAAACAGGATCATGAAGCCCAAGGAACACACCAGACAGGTCAGGGATAAAGTTGTGGAGAGGTTTAAAGCAGGGTTAGGTTATAAAATAATATCCCAAGCTTTGAACATCTCACGGAGCACTGTTCAATCCATCATCCGAAAATGGAAAGAGAATGGCACAACTGCAAACCTACCAAGACATGGCCGTCCACCTAAACTGACAGGCTGCGCAAGGAGAGCATTGATCAGAGAAGCAGCCAAGAGGCCCATGGTAACTCTGGAGGAGCTGCAGAAATCCACAGCTCAGGTGGGAGAAATTGCCCACAGGACAACTATTAGTCGTGCACTCCACAAATCGGGCCTTTATCGAAGTGGCAAGAAGAAAGCCATTGTTGAAACAAAGCCATAAGAAGTCCCGTTTGCAGTTTGCCACAAGCCATGTGGGGGACACAGCAAACATGTGGAGGAAGTGCTCTGGTCTAATGAGACTAAAATTGAAGTTTTTGGCCTAAATGCAAAACGCTATGTGTGGCAGAAAACTAACACTGCACATCACCCTGAACACACCATCCCCACTGTGAAACATGGTGGTGGCAGCATCATGCTGTGGGGATGCTTTTCTTCAGCAGGGACAGGGAAGCTGGTCAGAGTTGATGGGAAGATGGATGGAGCCAAATAAAGGGCAATCTTGGAAGAAAACCTGTTAGAGTCTGCAAAAGACTTGAGACTTGGGCGGAGGTTCACCTTCCAGCAGGACAACAACCCTAAACATACGGCCCGAGCCACAATGCAATGGTTTAGATCAAAGCATATTCATGTGTTAGAATGGCCCAGTCAAAGTCCAGACCTAAATCCAATTGCGAATCTCTGGCAAGGCTTGAAAATTGCTGTTCACAGACGCTCTCCATCTAATCTGACTGAGCTTGCGCTATTTTGCAAAGTGAATGGGCAAACATTTCAGTCTCTAGATGTGCAAAGCTGGTAGAGACATACCCCAAAAGACTTGCAGCTGTAATTGCAACGAAAGGTGGTTCTACAAAGTATTGACTCAGGGGGGCTGAATACTTTTGCATGCCACACTTTTCAGTTTCTTAGTTGTAATAACATTTGGAAACCATGTATCATTTTCCTTCCACTTCACAATTATGCACCACTTTGTGTTGGTCTATCACATAAAATTCCAATAAAATACATTTAGGTTTGTGGTCGTAACGTGACAAAATGTGGAAAAGTTCAAGGGGTATGAATACTTTTGCAAGCCACTGTATGTAGCAAGTTGCCTCACAAGGGAAATAATCAACTCGCTGATTGCCCCATATCTGAGGCAGGGTGTGCTGGCATTGGAGAGGGTCTGGTGGTTTTCACAAGAATGATCCTGGGGATGATTGGGTTAGCGTATAAGTAGCGTTTGACAGCTCTGGGCCATTGCTCACTCGAGTATAGAAGGATGAATGGATATCTCAATGAAACTGGCTTAATAGAGCGGATGTGGAGAGGATATTTCCGCTAGGTGGAGAGTGTCGGACCAGAAGGTACAGCTTCAGAATAAAAGGACGTACCTATAAATTGGAGATGTGGAGGAATTTATTTCGCCAGAGGGTGGTGAATATGTGGAATTAATTGCCACAGACAGCTGTGGATGCCAAGTGATAGTGTATCTTCAAAGTGGAGATTTATAAGCTCTTAATTAGCTAGGGTGTCAAAGGTTAGGGGGAGAAGGCAGGAGAATGTTGTTGAGAGGGAAAAAATAGATCAGCCATGATCCAATGTTGGAGAAGACTCGATGGGCCGAATGTCCTAATTCTGCTCCAATGTCTTATGGAAATAAGGAACTGTAGTTGTTGGCTTACAAAAAAAGACACAAATGCTGCAGTGACTCAATGGGTCAGGCAGTATCTCTGGAGAACATGGATAGGTGACGTTTCAGGTCAGGACTCTTGCGGGATATTTAAATTGGTAATTATTGACATGATGGGGATACTGTGGAGCTGAGAGACTGAATGTTATCACATCTGATTGTCCAGAATTATGAGAGGTATAAATAAAGTAAATAGTCAGAATCTATTTACTGGAAGGAAATAACAAATAGTGGAGGGCACAGCTTGTGAGAGGGGCAAAGTTTAAAGGAGATGTACAGGGCACGTTTTTATACACAGAAGGTGTTGGGGGTCTGGGAGGCACTGCCAGACACTGGATGTGGGGGCAGATCTGATAGTGGCATTTAAGAGACTGAAATTCATTGGCACATGGATATGCAGGGAATGGAGGGATATTGATTATGTAGAGGCAGATTAGGGTTGGTCGGCATCATGTTCAGTATAAACATTGTGGGCTGGAAGGCCCGTTGCTGTGATGTACTCATCTAGGTAAAACCAAATAATTGCAGATATTGGTTTATACCACAGATAGACACAAAGTGCTGCAGCAACTCAGCGGGTCAGGCAGCACCTATGGGCGAAAAGGATAGGTGACGTTTCGAGTCGGGGCTCTTCAAGTGTCATATCCCAAAACATCACCTAACCTTGTTCTCCTAAGATGATGTCTCACCCGTCCAGCTGTCGGTGTACATCTTCTGTACTGATCTATGTTCCAAGGCTCAAAATAAATTCAAATATTTGACTTTTATTCCAAATAACACTGTGGATGTAGATAAATTTCCCTTTTAGATAATTAAATTATTCTTATTTGCCTTTCTCACCCAGTAACATCAATAGCAAAGCACATTACACATGCACTTTATCAAGAGCAACTGGTCAGTAAGCCAACTAGTCTCTTAAATCTGTGCTGTGTTAAGTTATTCTGATGCACAGTGTTCTCCTTTTATTAGCTTTCCTTTTCATTACAGAACCACAAGGTCTTGTTTGCTCGCATTCTCAGTATTCAGCTCGTCAATGATCAATTTGAAAGACAGCCTCATAATTGGAAAATACCAATTCAATTGAAAATAATTCAGTTGAAACAAATCAAAAATCCTTGAGATGCATCACAGACTTAAATGATATCCATGACAAATGCTCTGTATGATCGAAATGATAACACTTCAAAATTAAGCTTCAATTTCTCTAAAATAAACAGCAACAACAGTTTTAGAATGACATCTTTTTAACTTAAAATTTTCAAGAATTTAGCTGTTTGTATTTCATATATATATATACTTCATTTATTTATAAAGAAGACATAGTGGTGTCTTCATAATATTTTAAAAAAAATATTGAGGACATTGCTGCCTTACAGTGCCCGAAACCTGGGTTTGATCCTGACTTTGGCTGCTGTCTGCTTGGAGTTTGCCTGTTCTCCCTGTGAGCATGTGGGTTTTCCCCAGGTGCTCCGATTTCCTCCCACATCGCAAACACGTGCGGGTTTGTAGGTTAACTGACCTCTGCAAATTGCCCCTGGTGTGTAGCAATGAATGATAAAATGGGATAACATGGAACTAGTGTGCAAGATCTTCCCATGACTGTATAGGTTTCCACTGGGTGTTCTGGTTTCCTATCACATCCCTAAGACGTGTAGGTTTGAAGGTTCATTAGCCTCTGTCTATCACCTCTAATGTGTTGGAAGGGAATGTAAAAGTGGGATAACAGGGAATGAGTGTGAATGGGTTGATTGATGGTCAGTGGGCCGAAGGGTTTGTGTCCATGCTGTATCTTTCAATCATAAACACTAAAATTCCATTTGCTGACACAATTATATTCTCTTGCTGATTGCACCCAAAGTCACAGTGGCAGCTTTGGTGTCTCACAAGTATTTAAAAAAAATTGAGGACATAAAAAATTATGGAGACATAAACTAATTAAATGAAATTGAGGACATACTATTTTGAAGCTTGAATGAATTTGCTATTATATCTGTGCAGGTTCAGAGGTAGGCATCTATTGTAGTGTCCATGCTGGCAAGAGCTTTGGAAATATATTGGACTCAGCTATGTTGATTTTTGGATGCTATGAATGCCATTATGGGAACAAAATGGCTCTCTGGGGCGAAGCATGTTGACTAACCTATTGTTTAATGAAATAGTGTAAGTAGGGTTAAAGTCCAATGGAAACATGCAGAGTTGACTGATCTTCAGTCAGGTTTAGGGGGACATGGGATGGGTGCGCAAATGGGCCTGGCTTGGATGGGGTAACTTGCTTAGCATGGACGCGCTGGGCCGAAGTTCCTGTGCTGTATGACTATGGCTCCTGTTGGTCTGTGTACAACATTTCCATTTTAAAGCTTTTCTCTCAAGCTGAAACCTCTCTAACAATTTTAGTTTATTGTTACATGAGGTGCAGTGAAAAACATTTTTGTTGCATGCTATCCAGTCAGCGAAAGATTATACATGATTACAATCAAGCCGTCCACAGTGCACAGACACAGGATAAAGGGAATGACATATCATGCAAAATAAATCCCAGTAAAGTCCCATTAAAAATTCTTCGAAAGGTAGATGCCAGCTCAGGACTACTCAATAGTTGCAGATAGAATGGATCAGTTGTCAAGACAGTTGGGAATCATTGAAATTAAATGTAATAATTGGGATCCAATTTAATTAGATAATTAACTGCATTTAACTGGATTCATAGAGTCATACAGCATGGAAACAGGCCCTTCGGCCCAACTTGCCCACACTGACCATGTCCACAAGTCCCACCTGCCTGCATTTGACATGTCCCTCGAAACCCTTGGTTGTTGGCAATTTTTTTTGGGGTGATACTTAAAATCTTTTGAGTACGTGTTTCCATTGTTTCAAACTTCAAAAGTGGTTGGATAATGATAGTAAGATTAAACGAGAACTTACCTGTTCGAAGTTTGATCTTTATTTTATGAGGAGTTACGATGAGGGATTACGTGAAGAAGCCCCGCCTGACGCTGGATCGGCATACTTCAAAGCAGCGGCATGAAAAACACAGAACCAATAGCCGGAGTAAAATAGTAAGGCTCAAGATAGACTAGAACTACCAGATGATCATTTATATTATGAGGGTTGGGAGTGGAGGGCACGTAATCCCTCATCGTAACTCCTCATAAAATA
The DNA here is from genome assembly GCA_963514005.1 of Raja brachyura. Next base: position 114,289,676 of record OY740782.1, on the reverse strand, counting down.
AAGATCAAACTTCGAACAGGTAAGTTCTCATTTAATCTTACTATTTTACTTCGGAGTCACGTGAGTGACTACGTGAAGATTTTAAAGCTCTGTGTTTTTTATGTTGTAAATTCATTCCATACGACTCTGTTTAGTCAAAACAGTAGTGAGTAAATAGAATTTTAAGACAGTTACAATTTATGTAATAAGTCCTTTAATCATAAAAAAGAACAACTTTTTAAATAATAACCCCTCTATCACAGGGGAAAATTACAAAAGAAAAAATGATAAATTATGTCAATGGTAACATAAATCGATAATATAAATCGATAATATAAAACAAAGCAAGCATTTAAAGAGAACCCAGTACTGCGTGTCCAAATCCTGGCACCGTGACAACAGGTTTATTGTAGAACTTTGAATAAGTTTCTTCTCTACACCACCCTGCGGCCACTAAAATTTGATCAAGTGGTGCGTCCTGTACCTTCGCCGCGGACGTAGCTGCCGCCCTAGGGGAGTGAGATTTAAACACATCAGTGTCTATTCCTGCTAGACCCAAAACCTGTTTTAACCATCTAGAAATGGTTTGAACTGAAACTTTTGTATGTGGCTTTTTGTGCGTTATCAATAACGCTTTCTCAGAACCTCTGAGATTTTTGGTTACCTCAATGTATTGAGTTAAATGCTTAACTACACACAATATTTCATCAATAGGATATGCTTTAAACATTACCTTAACTCCAGTTCTCCCTGGTCTGCTTTGTTTGATCAGGTCATAAACATAAAACACAATGTTATCTGTAGTCACATGCATGCAATCCAACCGTAACAATTGCAAAGTTTGTACTCTTTGAGCTGATACCAAAGCCATTAACATAACCACCTTGAATGTTAATTTCTGCAAAGACATTGAAGTAATTGGAGTCCATTGCTTAAGCAAAGTGAGAACAATGCTAACATCCCAAATTTCTGTATATCTGGGCTTGGGAGGATTTTTATTAAAAATTCCTTTCATGAATCGGGATACTAATGGGTGAGACCTAACTGAATCCCGATCAGAAATTTGTCCTAAATAGGATGACAATGCACTACGAGCACAATTAATGGCACTATAACTCAAATGCTCATCAAAGTGTAACCCAGCAAGGAACTCCAATACATTTGAAATGTTTGCAGTATGATAAGATATCTTTGACTGTGTACAAAAAGCTTCCCATTTCCTTATATGCGACATATATTGTTTTTTAGTGCTATTCCTCCAAGCTGCATCTATAACATCCATGGTCCTGTCCGACAGTTCAAACTCTTGCAATGGTCTGGTCAGAACCTGCAGATTAACAAATTCATATGATCATGCAATGGATGAATTTCTTTTGTTACTGGTTGTGTCAACAGATTGTCGCAACTGGGAATTGTCATATATGGTTCAACAATCATTTTAAGCATCAATGGGAACCATGACTGCGTAGGCCAATTTGGCACCACCAAAATGCCTTTAGCAGCGTCTTGCGCTATTTTCTTGAGGCATTGCCCAATCAGACAGAATGGGGGGAAAGCATAAAAGAACGTATTTCCCCAGTGTAGCGAGAAAGCATCCACCGTTACTTCCCCTGGATCGTGTTGCCAAGACACGTATTTGGGCAATTGGTGATTCAATCTAGATGCAAACAGATCAATGTCCGGTACTCCATACCGACTGACAATATTTTTGAAAATTTGTGGATTCAACATCCATTCTGTATTGTCTTTAAATATTCGTGATCTTTTGTCTGCCACAACATTGTCTCTCCCTGGGAGATAAATAGCTGAAAGCCAAATATTTTTACCAATATACCATTGCCACATCTGGTTTACCAGATGATCACATGATATTGATCTGACACCACCCATGTGATTGATTTATGCCACAGCTGTGGTATTGTCTATTTGTATTTGGACATGCAAATCTTTTAATGTAGAACAATAAGCTTTTAATCCATAAAATGCTCCCAGTAGCTCCAAATAATTAATACCATATGTTTGGAGCTATAAATCCTCTTGGACAGCCCATCTGCCCCCACAGCTGGTCTCATTATCCGTAGCCCCCCATCCGAGAGAACTTGCGTCAGTTTGCAAAAACACTACTGGCTGATGAACTAAAATGTTCTTAGCAGCTTGTGGAACATTCTCAACCCACCAATGTAATTCTGATAAAGCTTCCTTTGGCAATTGCATTGGCCTATCAAAATGGCCTGCTCGCTGAATAAGCACTTGAGTTTTTGCCCTTTGAAGATTTTGGTAATGTAGTGGACCAAATTCTACTGCTGGAAATGCTGCTACCAACTTCCCAATAACCTTAGCAACTTCTCGGATGGAGGGATAAGGTTTGTTAATCAGGTTCTGACACACATTTGTCAAATCTATCACCTTATCCATTGGTAAAGTTACCAACATGGTAACTGAATTAATCACAAACCCCAGATATTCAATGGTTTGGGATGGCTGTAACTTAGATTTTGTTGGATGAATCAGGAATCCCAACTTATCAAACAAGCTTGTAGTTGCTGAGACTGATTTTTCAGCTGACTCCTGATTAGCATTGACAATTAAAATGTCATCTAGATAAGCCATAACGATGTGTTTTCGTGCCCTTAGCAGTGCAAGTGCTGGCTTGAACAATTTAGTGAACAATCTAGGTGCTGAACTTAATCCATTAGGTAATGCTTTGTATTGCCACAGCTGTCCCATCCATTTAAACTTTAAATACCTGCGAAAACTATGATGAATTGGGACCGAATAATATGCATCCTTCAAATCTATTGTAGCCATATAACAACCTGTTGATACGAGCTGCATTGCAGTGTTGAATGTGTCCATTTTAAAATGTTTATACTGGACAAATGTATTCAATTGTGTGAGATCTAAAATGATTCTACAACCCCCATCTTTCTTTGGTCTGGGGAAAATATTTGACACAAATTGTTGTGGATCCTCTCCTATTTTCTCAATAACTCCTTTTTCACACAAATTCTTAACCTCTTTGTCAATTAGAATTTTTTCAAGAGCTGAAAACATCAAAGAATGATTAGGCTTATTCTGTCCCAATGGATCCATACCTTATACAAAATCATTGGTAGATCCTAACACAGCATCTAATACAACACGATCAGCTGTTATACTGTCCCATTCATTATAAAACATTCGGAGTCTACCACCAATCTGAGGTTCATCCAAACATTCTTCTTTAATAGGGTAAAGTTTTGTACCTCTCCAACTGGACGAAATGATCTCCTTTTCCCAATAAATGGGTGTACATTCGGCTGTACTGGCTGGAAATTCTTTCTTATCATACTCCTGCCTCGGCTTGTTCCAGCTCCAAAATCAAATCCCCTTTTCATATGGCCAGCCCTTCTCTGGCCAAAATTGAAGGGTTTCATAAGGCCAATAGTTTTTGCCTATTCATCCATTACTTTAATGTGTTTAGACAAATTCTCTCCGAACAAATAACCAGGAGTTTGAACATTGCTTGGCTTGCACAACCCTGCAAATCTTGGATGTAACAGAGGCCGAATGGCAATCTTCCTCACACAATTTATCTCAAAAAATGAGTTGCAGAATAAAGCCAACATATGCTTCTGAACTTTGGTCATTCCACAACCTTCCACTTGTCTTCCAAAGGCAGTAATGCCAGCTGAAATCAGCTTGAGGACTCTTTGAAATCGAATCTCCTGCGCCCGCATCATCGATGACATTGGCGCCCAAACACCCGGATTCACCGTAGGTACCTTCAATGAGGCACAATTAATAGGTGTTTTATACAATTCTGCTGTCTCAACCATAACAGCTTCTTGAAGCAGGTGAGAAACCATATAATTAATATTGGCCGCCAGGTTTTCTTCCATGTCCTCACCGCCTCCTCCAGGTATAGCAAAACTTTGTGCCACATCAGGCACACCTGGATCAATATATTTGTATTGTGGTGTGTACTCCGGACCGCAATCACCACTTTCAGGGTCTGTCTCATACAGCCCTGGTACTCCTGAACTCAAAGGAGACTTCCTCCAGTCCAATCCCAGGCACTGGAGTTTCAAATTCCCAATTCAAACTGGCACCATATTCATGATATGGAACCCCCTCAGGGGCTGCCTGGGAATATTCTGGGTACTTAGACCCTTGGTTGATTATAGTTTGGAGCATTTTCTCCATTTGATCCATTATGAGCCATAAGGCTTTTCTTTCTGGACCTTCTGAATCAGAGTCCTCAGAAACCTCCGGCCTTTCAGCTTTTCTTTTACATTTTTTAGGCTCTGGGTTTTCCTCCAAAGTTTCTGTTTGTGGAGCAATCAAAGCCTCACTAACGGGAATTTCAACGGCCACCGGTATCGGAACCAGCTCCGCAATAATCTCCTGTCCCGACTCTTCTACTCCCCGGGACGCACGTTTTACCCGCTGTTTTTTGGCTTTCTCCATTTTCTTTCTAACTCCTCCTGGTTTACCCACCACGCTACGGAGTTCTGAAAACCGCCCTAGAAACGAAATCTCTCTTACCTGCATGCCGTTTCCTTACCGCTGTGTGGAGTTGCGCTCTGCAGCTCTTTCCTCTGCCGACAGCGACGACGTAATGCTGATCCAGCATCAGGCGGGGCTTCTTCACGTAGTCACTCACGTGACTCCGAAGTAAAATTGAGTGTTGGCTTCTGCACAAGGCAGTTGCTCCCAGACATAGATGTCCTTTTGGGGCCTTGTATGACTGAGCACATTATATGCAGACAAGAACAAGCTACCAGCAGTTAAACATGGAGCAGGAAAAGGACTGCACTAAGAGTGACTTACAAAGCCTTGGTGCTATGAGCATGTGCCTGTTTCACTTCAGGATGGTACTGGATAACAAAGAATATTCTGAAGGTTTCAGATACTGTTGCATAAAGAAGGACACTGATGTCCTCTTATTAAGTTTATTTTAGTTTATCATTGTCACGTCTACCGAAGTACAGTGAAAACTTGTTGCGTGCTATCCAGTCAGAGAAAAGACTATACACGATTACAATGAAATCGGCCATCGTGCACAGATGAATGATAAAGGGCACTACATTTAGTGCAAGATAAAGTCCAATTAAAGATTGTTGAAATATCTCGAAAGCGGTAGATGGGAGCTCAGGATCATGCGCTAGCTGGTGAGAAGACGATTCAGCTGCCCGATAGCAGCTGGGAAGAAACTGCCTGTGAATCTGGAGGCGTGCATCTTCAATCTTTTTTATCTCTTGCCGATGGGAGAGGGGAGAAGAGGGAGTGACCGGGGTGAGACTGGTCCTTGATTATGCTGGAGGTCTTGCCAAGGCAGCATGAAGTGAAGATGGAGTCAATGGAAGGAAGGTTGGCCTGCGTGATGGTCTGGCCTACGTCCACAACTCTCTGCAATTTCTGTAGAAAGACAAAGCAGATGCTTGCTTACACCAAAGAGAGACAAATAACGCTGGAGTAACTCAGCGGGTCAGGCAGCATCTCTGGAGAAAAGGAATAGGTGACGTTTCAGGTCAAGACCCTTCTTCAGATTGAGAGTCAGGGGAGAGGGAAACTAGAGGTATGAAAAGGCACAGAACAAATCAGAGCCAGCACCAATGACCCAAGAAAGGTAGAACCCACAATGGTCCATTGTTGGCTGTGGAAGAGGTAATAACGAAGGGATACGATAGAATTTTACTTTAGAGTGTGCAGAGACAAGCCATTCGCCCTACCCTGTAAGTGCCGACTGGCAATTGCCCCATACACTAACACTATCCTAAACAGTTTACAATTTGATCAAAGCCACGTTACCCAAAAATCTGAATGTCTTTGGAGTGTGGTAGGAAACCGGAGCACCCGGAGAAAATCTAAACAGTCACATGGAGAAAGTACAAACTCCGTACGGAAAGCACCAGTAGTCTGGGTAGAACCCGGTTGTCTGACACTGTAAGGCAGCAACTCTACCGCTGCCCCATCATCCCATGACCCTATTTGAAGAACATTGTCTTCCTCCCTTTATCCTTGCCATATTTATTTCTAATAAGTGTGACAATAACCAAATATCCAGTTGGTACAAAATTGCTTTGCGCAGTATTCTCCCACGTTGAATTTGACTACTGCATCTTCAAGAGTACAAAATGATTGCACTTTAGTAAGGATTTAATTAGCTATAAAGCGCTCCAAGTTATCCTGAGGCCAATCGCATTTATTGTGGCATTAATGCCTGATTTTCAAACCTTTTCACTGATAGAATATGATCTGTTGGTATAATTATGGCCTTTTATTCCAAAATAAATATTCTGAATGTGACATTAACAGGCTACGATGAAACATTTGTTCACATTACCGAGAGTGATTTATTGTCCTATTTGCATGAGATGCATAAAGTTGAATAATATCCAAATGCAATCATATCTTCAGAAGATTTGAGAAATGACATTTCTGGCTGTGCACAAGTTCCAACAGTAGCTAAAAAGCAGAGGTTATTTAGAAAAATGTAGAAACAAGGAACTGCAGATGCTGGTTTGCACAAAAGGACGCAAAGTGCTGGATTGATTAAGCAGGTCAGGCAGCATCTCTGGAGAAAATGGATAGGTAACGTTTTGAGTCGGGTCTCTTCCTCAGACAGAGATGGGTTGCCAAGAGGAAGTAATATAAATCCTCTTACAGATGAGAGTAGAGAAGGCTCACAAGGTTACGATACAATATCTTATATTACTAAAAGTCTGATGTTGACCACTTCCTGTTGTTCTGTATATTGATTTTAGAAAAATCTGTGATTTTTGGACATCTTACTCAGAATCCCCCTCTGCTACTCAGGACAAGATAATTTTTCCCATCGATGAACAATAAAAGAGTTATTAGTGTTTAAAAAATGTTCGGATTTTCTCTCCTGAAGGCCATGCCCCTTCCGGAGGGACTATAAAACCCGGAAGTGTTGAGTGCCTCAGTCAGTCTCTGCAAGATAGGGGAAGCGAGAGGGTCATGTCTCTCAGTCTGAGCTGTGAATAACACTGAACACATGAGTGGTTTTACTCACCTGTCAGTGCCCTTAATGTGGTTTGAAAATATAGTTTGGAAATGCTAAAGCTGTGTTGCCTTTGGTTTGGAAATGCTAAAGCTGTGTTGCCTTTGATTTGGAAATGCTAAAGCTGAGTTGCCTTTGGTTTGGAAATGCTAAAGCTCTGTTGCCTTTGGTTTGGAAATGCTAAAGCTGTGTTGCCTTTGGTTTGGAAATGCTAAAGCTGTGTTGCCTTTGGCTTGGAGATGCTAAACTGTGTTGCCTAATTAAAGTTGCCTTGCCTAATTAAAGTTGCCTTGCCTTCTATATAATTAAAAGTCTAATCTTGACCACTTCTTGTTTGCGCGTTATATTGATTTTAGAAAATACGCTATCACGTACGGCTGTGATTTTTGGCCATCTTACTCAGAGTCCCCCTCCGCTCATCAGGTGCCGATAATTTTTCCCATCAATGAAAAATAAAAGAGTTATTAGCGTTTAAAAAATGTTGGGATTCTCTCTCCTGTCAATCCCGCCATGAAGTCCACGTCACCTCTGGTGGGAGGGGGGGGGGGGTGTAAAGGACTATAAAACCCAGAAGTGGGGGCATGACTCAGTCTCTGCAAGATGGAGGAGGGAGAGGTCACGACTCGCTGACTTTAGTGGCCTTGCACCCTACTTGAAATGGTATGAAACTGCACTTGAATTTGGTGGCCATATACTCTGCTTGAAATGGAATAACCATGAGTCAACTGCCATCCCACCAGCCGTGAGTGAGTGAGCTGCCAGCCCAACAGGCTTGAGAGACTGAGCCGCCAGCTCAATAATCCATTTGACCCACAATGTCCATACTAGCTCTCTGGAAACCAGTCCCTTCAGCCCACAACACCCATACTAGCGCTCCAGAAAACCCCTCCCCCCCGCGCTGGCCACCAATATTGGAATTGGAATATTGCGTTCGGGAACCAGACCTCCCGTGTGATACTGGGAACCAACGGGTCCCCCTTAGTCAGGCACGTGCCATGAGTAATTACTCAGGGTAGGCACTCAGTCCGCTTAAAAAAATTAAACCGCGCATGCGCAGATTGGTCTCTCCGTTAAATAAATAAATAAATAAAAACAGTGACAATTCAATTTGCCCAAGGCTTCCTAGTCTCCTTTATTCTGAATTACTGAATAAATGGGGGGGGTGAAGGGTGATTGCAGATGGAGAGATGGTGGGAAAAACGGGAGTACAGGGAATAGTTGAATCAGTTGTCATCTTATTGAAAGACAACACTTGTTCAAGGGACCAATTGGGGGAACAGTTCCTTTCATGTGGAGAGTCTGTGCCAGGGGTAAAGTTGTGGGGAGGGCACGAGTGTTGAGAAGGAGGGTGTCGGGGATACTGCCAGTAACTCACTCACTCACCGCTACCGCAGCCCTCCGGGCGTGAAGCCATGCACTGTAGCTGGGGATAGAAGCAGCTCAGGGAGCTGCGAGCGGCCACCAGGACCCAACAGCAGAACTGGCCGCCACTTCAGCCGGCCCGCTCACCTTTGGCAGTGTTCTCCGTCGGAACACCTGTCACCTGCCGTTCGCCAACTTCACTCATGTCAGCGGCTTCCTGCAAATCCTTAAATTCCCACAGCTGAGGAATTCGTTGTCGGAATTTAAGGATATTAGTGAGGCCAGCGAGCAACAGAAGAGAGGTTTTTAGACAGAGAGCTGCCAGAGGTGAGCGGGGACTGGCAGAAGGAGCTAAGGTGGCGGCTGGTTCCACTGTCCGGCTCGGCGGCCACTCAGCCACCCGAGCTACTTCTCCCCTCGCCCCGCCTCAATGCGGTGGCATTGCACGCCTCCGTGCAAGGAGCGTCGCAAGTGGCATTATCCCAATCCCCTCCTTCATAGCATTTGTGCCCTCCCCACAACTTTACCCTGGGCTAGACTCCCCAAACGCTTGGAAAGGAGCTCTCCCCCACACCCCGGGAAATACAGTATTTAAAAACATCACCAAGAAATGTACTTACCACATCATTGGTACGCGACAAACCATATTTGAAAACCCCGCCAAGAAGCTTACGCTGCGCATGCGCAGTAGACTGATGCGCATGCGCAAGGCTGCAAAGGCAGAATTTCTGCTGCCTTCAGCCCCGCTTGAAATTGACGGCTTCAGGTAGCGCTGACGGCACGTGGGCTGCACAGACCTTCCCGTGTTACAAGCGCTGCGGATGAAAGGCACGGAGAATTATGCCTACCTAAGAGATCAATCTCTTACATAGGCATAATTCTCCCATGCCTTTACTATTTATATTTAGTAATAACTATGTTATAATTTTAGTCAGGGTAGGCAGTGCCTACCTTGCCTACTCTGACGGCACGTGCCTGCCCTTAGTCTAGTGATATAATAGAACTATATTTATCCCAGGAGGGAAATTGGTCTGCCAACCACAACGATACATGAAACATGAAATTAAAGTGACGAGTAGAAAGGCCAGGATTGCAGATGTGCAAAGATTATGGGGGGGGGGGGGGGGGGGGGGTTGGGGGGGGAGGGGAGTCAGTCTACTCCATGACAGAAGGGGGAGGTGTTGTACAGTTCACAAGGGCCTCTACTCACTAGTTTACAATGATGAGGGAAAACCTCGTTAAAACTTACCGAATAGTAAAAGGCCTGGATAGAGTGGATGGGGTGAGGATGATTCCACTAGTTGGAGAGTCCAGGACCAGAGGTCATAGCCTAAGAATTAAAGGACATTCCTTTAGGAAGGAGATGAGGAGGAATTTCTTTAGTCAGAGGCTGGTGAATCTGTAGAATTCATTGCCTCAGAAGGCTGTGGAAGCAGATACGTTGGTGGCATTTAAGTAATATTTGGATAGGCACATGGATATGCAGAGAATGGAAGGATATGGATCAAGTGCGGGCAGATAACAGTTGGTCTTAGAATTATGTTCAGCGCAGATATTGTGGACAATGGGCCTGTTCTTGTGCTGTAGCGTTCTGTGTTCTTTGCTGACTAAATTAAAACAAAGACCTTGTAGAGTCCAAAAGTCCTTAACTTAAATCCAATCAAAATCGATTTAAGCGTTCCTGCTTGTATGTCTGACAAATTGGGTATATTTCAAAAGAAATGCGTGCGTGCAAAGATTTTCCCATTATTGAAGTCAGGTTTAATGTCAGATGCAAAATAACTGTAAACCATTTTCATTAATACCAATCAGAGCAGAGATCGGGGAATGAGTTACAGCCGTGTCTATGAATATCCTAACTGCAATCAGATACTCAATGTCAAACAGCTTCCTTTCAGATCCAACCATTGCTCAATCTCACTTATTGAATCACATAAACAGCATCCATCTATCACATGACAAAGGTGTCCTTGCTTGGAGTAAATTTCTAGTTCCCTGCAAATACTTTGGCCTTGCTCGTTTCTGTATTTCCAGGAGTTTCATTTATGCTGCAATATTTACGCAGCTCAGTGGCACAACCGGTAGAGCTGCTGCCTCACAGTGCCAGAGACCCGGGTTCGATCCCAACCATTGGTGCTCAGTTTAGTTTAGTGATACGGCATGGGAATAGGCCCATCGGCCCACCGAGTCACGCCAACCAGAGATCACCCCGTACAGCGATCTAACCTGCACATTAGGAACAATTTACAGAAGCCAATTAACCTGCAAACCTGCATGTCTTTTGAACGTGGATGGAAACCGGAGCACCCGGAGAAAACCCATCTCCTGATTTTAAAGGATCTGAAATACTATCAATTTCAGCTTTGAATATACATAACACAAAGTGCTGGGGAACTCAGCAAGTCAGGCACCATCTGTGCAGGAATAGGCAGGCAGCGTTTCGACTGAGACCTTACTTACTGCACAGATACTGCCTGACATGCTGTACGTTGTGCTTTGCTCCAGATACCAGCATCTGCAGTTCCTTGTGTCTCAGCTTTGAATATATTCCATAACTGAGCACCTTACAGTGCGGAATTCTGAAGATTTACAGCCCTCTTCACCTCAGACCTAAATAACTGATCGATTAACTAAATATCATGATGCACTTGATTCTGGCCTGAAGATAAAATCTCAGCATCTTTCTTACCTGTCAATCCCTCATGTTTTTGACATCCTGATATACATTTGACTGCATTCTGCTCCCCTGTTTGTTTCTGGTAGGATGTCAAACACTTGTGTAGAAGAAGCTCTCCTTCCTTAATTTTTAGTTGGGTTAGTTCAGTTTAGTATAGAGATACAACGCGGAAACTGGCCCTTCGGCCCACCAAGTCCACCATGACTAACACCCTTACATCAGTTCTATCCTACACACGGGACAATTTACAGAGGCCAATTAACCTACAAAACCCAGAGAAAACCCACGTGGTCACAGTGAGAATGTACAACATCTGCACAGACATCACCCGTAGTTGGAATCAAACCTGGGTCTCTGGCGCTGCAATTCTATGGCTGCACCACTGTGCCGCTATTAACAATGTCAGTCAGTATTCCTAGCGTCCAGTAATGTCCTTGAGTATAAGTTATCGGCCTCTGGAAATACTGACTGACATCATTATTCAAGTTTAAATTTACTTTAGTTTAGTCTAGTTTAGGTTAGAGATACAGCACCGAAACAGGCCCTTTGACCCACCGCTTCCACGCTAATCAATGATCACTTGTACACCGGTTCTATCCCACACACAAGGGACAAATTACAATTTTTACATCCTTGGAGTGTGGGAGGAAAGCGGAGCACCCGGAGGAAACCCACACAAGTTACGGGGAGAATGTACAAACTCCAAACAGACAGCACCCGTTGTCAAGAACAAACCCAGGACTCTGGCGCTGTAAGGCAGCAACTCCACCGCTGCGCCACCATGCCACCCAAGTGAAATATGATTTCAAATTTCTACTGAACCAAAGGGAAAAGTAATTTCCACATGTGGGATACAATTAACATCCCAGAAGTAGCTATGAATCAGGAATTGGATGGGAATGAGGAACATAACAATTGCAATGGCAGTGGGTAAACGTTGGAACAGTAGATGGGCAAGTATTCAGGGCCTGATGGACTTCAATGTGAGGTCAATCCCACCCCCCCCTCCCCCCTCACCCACCCCACCCGCTAAAGAAGCGGCCAATTAAATTCAGACCCAGGAAGTGCAGATGCTGTGATCTCGAGCAAACACAAAGTGCTGGAGGAACTTAGCGGGTCAGACAGCATGTGTAGAGGCAATGTTTTGACGAACATTTGCTCTTGGTTCCGTTAAGGTTAGCTGGACATCCCGGTTGCGAACCTTTTTAGCTCTCCCTTCCCATTCTGCCTTTCTGTCCTGGGCCTCCTCCATTGCCAGAGTGAGGCCACACGCAAGCTGGTGGAACAGCACCTCAAATTCCACTTGAGCAGCTGACAACCCAATGGCATGAACATTGAATTCTCCAATTTTAGGTAACTAATTTATAAACACCCCTACCCCCTTTTCCTTCCACCACTTTTTACCCCCTCTGTTCCCTGTGGCCCATGTGGATGACCAACCAACTCTCTCCCTCCCCCTCCCCTTCCTCCCTCCCCTCCACTCCAGCCCCTGGCCCCTTCCACCTACATCCCTTCCTCTGGATTCACATTTTGTACCTCTTCTATCACCCCATCTCATTCTTTTTGTCATTTTATTTCTGGCCATTGTCTGCTGATTAATAACCCTCCTCACCTGTATCCACATACCTCTTCCCCAACATCATCTCGCCCCCACCTCTCTTCCATCTTTCTCCCTCGCCCACTCCATCACAATCAGTCTGAAGAAGGGTCCCAACCAAAAACGTCACCTGTCCATGTTTTCCAGAATAGTCTTAGTTTACTGGAATTCCTCATCATGGAAAAAATAATGGCTTAAGGCAAAAAAGCTGAACGTTGTGGTAAAAGTTTGTTTTTCAGACGGGAGTAAATACAGAACATAGATCCGAACAGCACTGTAGCCCCTAAAGTCTATGCTGACCATGAATATGAACATTAACATTCTCAGAATAAAGGGGAGGTCATTTAAGACTGAGGTGAGAAAAAACTTTTTCACCCAGAGAGTTGTGAATTTATGGAATTCCCTGCCACAGAGGACAGTGGAGGCCAAGTCACTGGATGGATTTAAGAGAGTGTTAGATAGAGCTCTAGGGGCTAGTGGAGTCAAGGGATATGGGGAGAAGGCAGGCACGGGTTATTGATTGGGGACGATTAGCCATGATCATGATGAATGGCGGTGCTGGCTGAAAGAGCCGAATGGCCTCCTCCTGCACCTATTTTCTATGTTTCTATGATGCCAGGTTAAACTAATCTCACCTGCCTGCATGGGATTCATACTCCTCCACTCCCTATTTAGTCATGTGCTGATGTAAAACCCTTTTAAACGCCACTATTGTATCTGCCTCCATCATCACCTTTGGCAGTACATTCCAGACACCCACCACCCTCTGCGTAAAAGACTTTAGTTTAGAGATACCGCATGGAAAGAGGCCCTTTAGCGCACCAAGTTCGTGCCGACCAACAATCACCCCATACATTAGTTCTATCCAATACTTTTACAGCAGCCAATTAATTTACAAATCTATGAATGTCTTTGGAATGTGGGAGCAAACCGGAGCACCCGGAGAAAACCCACGCAGTCACAGGGAGAAAGTGAAAACACTGTACAAGACCCGTACAGTGCCATTTCATGATTGAACCTGGGTCTCTGGTGCGGTGAGGCAGCAACTTTACCGCTGCACCACTGTGCCGTTCCATGCCCCGCACATCTCCTTGCAGTTTAAACCTGTGGCCTCTAGTCTTTGACATTTCCACCCTGGGAGAAAGATTCTGACTGTCCAGCTGTCTATGCCTCTCATCTATGCCTGTTTGATGTGGTGTCTCCTCAGCCTTCACTGACGTTCCCCAAAGATCAGTTCCTGAACCACTGTGTTTCTTTGTGTATATAAATGGCTCAGCCACTGGAATACAGAGTAAAAATATTCGAAAAATTGCTAGTGACACCAATCATGGGGGGCTGTGGCAGACTCCAAGAATGATATAATCGACCAAGCAGGACAGAGACTTATCGGAAAAGAAATGGCAGGTGGAATTTATCATGGAGGAGTGCAAGGTGCTGAATTTTCGAAGGAGTTGGGAAGAGGCAGAATCGAGTTACTTTCAGTATTGGTATCGGGTTATTATTGTCTCGTGTACCGAGATGCAGTTGAAATTATGCCAAACATGAGTACATCAGGTCGTACAAATAATAATGATAAACTAAACTAATTCTTCCACCTTAGCTGCCTCGCTCTCAATCACGAGTGGTGTACCTCTTGCAACTATGTTTCTGCAATGGAACACATCATTGTCCAAAGCCACTGACCCAGGCTCCTGGTTCATCCGCTTTCTCCACAATACACCTTGCATAGAAATAAACACTCTTCAGCCCATCAGTGGCACCGTATTCCTTCACCTCTCCCTCAACGTCCTTCCTTTGAGTCTTACTGATCCTAACCTCTACCTTCCCATCGCTCTTTCCAATGTCTGAACCGCTACTCTGGTTCCCACCTCCCTGCCTCCCTAGTTTAAACCCTCCCGAGTAGTACTAGCAAACCGCCCTGCAAGGATCTTGTCCCCCCCTTCAGTTCAGATGCAACACATTGTGTACAGGTCACCTCTGCCCCAACTGAGATTCACAATGGTTTAAACATCTGAATCCCTGCCCCTTGCATGCCCCTGTCCTCACTGTATATCCCTACCCTCACTAGCATGTGGTACTGGGAGTAGCCTGAAGATTATTATCCTCGGGGTCCTGGTTTTTAATCTTCTGCTCAACTCCCTATATTTACTTTGCAGGAACTCGTCTGTTTTGGGTTCCGTTTGATTTGATTTGCTTTGTCTTTATAAATTTCATTTGTAATTTCCCCCTGAGATAGAGGGGTTATTACTGTCTTTTGTTTGTTATTATTAAATAATTATTGGATAATTTGAAGCAATGTTCAATACAATATTTATTCACTACTGTGTCAACTGAAGCAGTGTGTTGTATGGAATGGATCTGCGGCATGAAATCACAGAGCTTTGAAATCTTCACGTAGTCACTCACGTGACTCCGAAGTAAAATAGTAAGATTAAACGAGAACTTACCAGTTTGAAGTTTGATCTTTATTTTATGAGGAGTTACGATGAGGGATTACGTGCCCTCCGCTCCCGGCCCTCATAATCGCAAAGATCATCTGGTAGTTCTACTCTTCTGATTCTACTATATCACTTTGGCTATAGTTTCTGTGTTTTCACGCCGTTGCTTTGAAGTATGACACGCATGCGCCTGGCATGGCTTCTTCACGTAATCCCTCATCGTAGCTCCTCATAAAATAATGATCAAACCACAAACTGGTAAGTTCTCGTTTAATCTTACTATTAAACCATTGAACTATTGTTCAGTGGCACAGTGATAGAGATGCTGCCTTACAGTACGAGAGACCCAGGTTCAATGCTGACTACGGGTGCTGTCTGTGCAGAGTTTGCACGTTCTCCCTGTTATCACGCGAGTTTTCCCCGGGTGCTCTGATTTCCTCCCATAATGCAAAGACGTGCGGGTTTGTAGGTTAATTGGCTTCTGTTAATTGGCTTTCCCTAGTGTTAGAGTATGGCTGAGATGTGTACGGCAACTAAAACTCAATGAATACAGTTTACCATGCATCAAGGTGATATTGAAGTATACTTAGGAAATGTAATCCTTTGCTTAAACCAACAATCCGGATGTTAATTATAACAGGGCTGAAATAACATCCGACGTAAAGGAAAGTGCATGTTACCTAAATTGATTAAATCTATACACCATTGACATGCTCAACTAATGTATTGGTCTACAACAAATTTCAATGTGAGAGTTAAATCCATTGGAAAAGCAGGACAAAATGTACATAAGCACCAATTGTAACAGTTGTGAACAGCACTGGCTTTAGTTCGCAAAATCAGCAGCTGAGAAAAAGCTACCCTAGAGACATACAGCATAGAAAAGGACCCTTCGGCCCCACTTGCCCACACTGACCAACATGCCTCATCGACACTAGTCCAACCTGCCTGCGTTTGCTGCATACCCCTCTAAGCTTACCCTATCCATTTATCTGTTCAAATGTTTTTAAACACTGCCTCAACTACCCCCTGCGGCAGCTCGTTCCATATCTGACCACCCTTTGTGTAAAAATACGTTGCCCCTCAGGTTCCTTTTAAATTTTCTCCCCCCTCACCTTATATCCTCTGTTTCTTGATTTCCCGATACCGGGTGAAAATGTTATTTTCATTGTTTTGTTTTGGAGGAATGGTATGAAGGTTGAAGGTAACAACCCCCCCGCTCACTCTTTCTCTCCTCCCTTCCCTATGCCCCACATGGATGCATACTGATTTCTCCCTTTACCCTTCCACCCCGTTCCCTTCCTCTGGCTTCACATTTCACACTTCCATCCTTTTCTCACACTTTTTGACTTTAAATCTCTGGTCTTTGTCCAAATATCTGCAAATGAAAAAAAGCCCTTCTCACCTGTATCCACCAATCACAGACCAGACTTTGTCCTGCCCCCACCTCTCTTCTGGCTTCCTCCCCCCACTCACTGCAATCAGTCGGAAGAAGGGTCCCGACCAGAAACGTCACCTATCCATGTTCTCCACAAATGCTGCCTGGCCCGATGAGTCACTCCAGCATTGTGTGTTATTTTGTGTGAACCAGCATCTACAGTTCGTTGTGACAGTTATTTACGTCATCCTTACGTCATTGGCTAACTTTCCCAACTGTAGTTTGGTTTAGTTTAGAGATTTACACTTAAACCCACCGAGTCCGCGCCGACCAACGATCACCCGTTCACACCAGTTCTCCAGTGATCACCACACTTTAACACTATCCTACACACACTAGGGACAATTTTTACATTTACCAAGCCAATTAACCTACAAACCTGTATGTCTTTGGAGTGTGGGAGGAAACCGAAGATCTCGGAGAAAACCCACACAGATCACGGAGAAAACATATAAACTCCATACAGACAGCACCCGTAGTCGGGATCGAACCCAGGTCTCCGGCGTTGCATTCGCTATCAGGCAGCAACTATACCACTGCGCCACCGTGACCGCCCTGTGACCGGTCTCAGAGTGCAGGGTTCAGTGACTTAACAAGAGAGCTACCATACCCCAAAGGCACCTGGAAAAGCAGTTTATGACAGAGCGCACCAGCTGCATCTCACAGAAGGCTGTCAACGCTTATCGAACCTTTCCCATCTCTGTGCTGCCTCCAGCTCTTTCACCTTCTGACGATTCAGTAATCCTCTATTTGGGGCCTTCAGTGCCCACCATCAATGGCCACGACTTCAAATGTAAAATACCCCACTAATCCTTTCCTTCCTTACATTGTTGTCCCTTATGGACATTTTGTAAAACATGGCCCTTTCTGCAAACTTTTTTGTTAGCTTTAATATGCAACCAAATATCAAATGTTCTTGGAGATTCACATTAATGTCCCTCTCTAAATGCTACATTGGAATTAAACACAATCGACAATGATATAGCTTGTTACTGAGGTGTGAAATATATCCTTCCCAATTTAGTGTAGTTTAGTTTAGAGATGCAATGTAGAATCAGGCCATTTGGCCCACCAAATCCATACCCAAAATGCTGGAGTACCTCAGC
Source organism: Raja brachyura (assembly GCA_963514005.1). Next base: position 114,272,070 of record OY740782.1, on the reverse strand, counting down.
GGGTCAGGTAGCATCTCCGGAAAAAAGAAATAGGTGATGTTTTGGGTCAAGACCGTTCTTCAAGCCGAGAGTCAGCGGAGAGGGAAACTAGAGGTATGAAAAGGTACAGAACAAATCAGAGCCAGCTCTCGTGACAAAGGAAAGATAGAGCCCATAATGGTCAAGTCAAGTTTATTTGTCACATACACATACAAGATGTGCAGTGAAATGAAAGTGGCAATGCCTGTGGATTGTGCAAAAACTACAGAACAGAATAGAACAGAATCAGTATTTACATCTTAGAAAAAAAACAACAATTTAAAAAAGACACAACATAACAGTAAATTAGTACAGTAAATTAGTCCCTGGTGAGATAAGTGTTTAAAGTCCTGATGGCCTGTGGGAAGAAACTCCGTCTCATCCTCTTTGTTTTCATGGCATAACAGCGGAAGCGTTTGCCTGACTGTAGCAGCTGGAACAGTCCGTTGCTGGGGTGGTAGGGGTCCCCCATAATGTTGCTGGCTCTGGATATGCACCTTCTGATGTATAGGTCCTGCAAGGAGGCGAGTGTAGTTCCCATAGTGCGTTCAGCCGAATGCATTGCTCTCTGTAGAGCCTTCCTGTCCTGGGCAGAGCTGTTCCCAAATCAGATTGTGATGTTGACGGATAAGATGCTTTCCACAGCCCCAGAGTAGAAGCACTGGAGGATCCTCAGAGAGACTCTGAATTTCTTCAGCTGCCTGAGGTGGTAAAGGCGCTGCCTTGCCGTACTCACCAGTGTGACAGTGTGTGTTGTCCATGTCAGATCCTCTGTGATGTGGAATACCAGGTATTTAAAGCTGCTCACCCTATCCACAGTATCCCCATTAATCCCCAGTGGCGTGTACATAGAAACATAGAACATAGAAATTAGGTGCAGGAGTAGGCCATTCGGCCCTTCGAGCCTGCACCGCCATTCAATATGATCATGGCTGATCATCCAACTCAGTATCCCGTACCTGCCTTCTCTCCATACCCTCTGATCCCCTTAGCCACAAGGGCCACATCTAACTCCCTCTTAAATATAGCCAATGAACTGGCCTCAACTACCCTCTGTGGCAGAGAGTTCCAGAGACCCACCACTCTCGGTGTGAAAAAAATCCTTCTTATCTCGGTCCTAAAGGATTTCCCCCTTATCCTTAAGCTGTGACCCCTTGTCCTGGACCTCCCCAACATCGGGAACAATCTTCCTGCATCTAGCCTGTCCAACCCCTTAAGAATCTTGTAAGTTTCTATAAGATCCCCTCTCAATCTCCTAAATTCTAGAGAGTATAAACCGAGTCTATGCAGTCTTTGTTCATAAGACAGTCCTGACATCCCAGGAATCAGTCTGGTGAACCTTCACTGCACTCCCTCTATGGCAATAATGTCCTTCCTCAGATTTGGAGACCAGAACTGTACGCAATACTCCAGATGTGGCCTCACCAAGACCCTATACAACTGAAGTAGAACCTCCCTGCTCCTATACTCAAATCCTTTTGCTATGAAAGCTAACATACCATTCGCTTTCTTCACTGCCTGCTGTACCTGCATGCCTACTTTCAATGACTGGTGTACCATGACACCCAGGTCGCGCTGCATCTCCCCTTTTCCTAATCGGCCACCATTTCGATAGTAGTCGGTTTTCCTATTTTTGCCACCAAAGTGGATAACCTCACATTTATCCACATTATACTGCATCTGCCAAACATTTGCCCACTCACCCAGCCTATCCAAGTCACCTTGCATTCTCCTAGCATCCTCCTCACAGCTAACACTGCCCCCCCAGCTTAGTGTCATCCGCAAACTTGGAGATATTGCCTTCAATTCCCTCATCCAGATCATTTATGTATATTGTAAATAGCTGGGGTCCCAGCACTGAGCCTTGCGGTACCCCACTAGTCACTGCCTGCCATTGTGAAAATGACCCGTTAACTCCTACTCTTTGCTTCCTGTTTGCCAGCCAGTTCTCTATCCACATCAATACTGAACCTCCAATGCCATATGCTTTAAGTTTATATACTAATCGCTTATGTGGGACCTTGTCGAAAGCCTTCTGGAAGTCCAGACACACCACATCCACTGGTTCTCCCCCATCCACGCTACTAGTTACATCCTCGAAGAATTCCACAAGATTCGTCAGACATGATTTACCTTTCGTCAATCCATGCTGACTTTGTCCAATGATTTCACCACTTTCCAAATGTGCTGCTATCCCATCTTTAATAACTGACTCTAGCAGTTTCCCCACTACTGATGTTAGACTAACTGGTCTGTAATTCCCCGTTTTCTCTCTCCCCCCTTCTTAAAAAGAGGGGTTACGTTTGCTACCCGCCAATCCTCAGGAACTACTCCAGAATCTAAAGAGTTTTGAAAGATTATCACTAATGCATCCACTATTTCTGGAGCTACTTCCTTAAGTACTCTGGGATGCAGCCTATCTGGCCCTGGGGATTTATCGGCCTTTAATCCATTCAATTTACCCAACACCACTTCCCGACTAACCCGGATTTCACTCAAGTACTCCTTTGACTTGCGGTCCCCTGCTATTTCCGGCAGATTATTTATGTCTTCCTTAGTGAAGACGGAACCAAAGTAGTTATTCAATTGGTCCGCCATATCCTTGTTCCCCATGATCAACTCACCTGTTTCTGACTGCAAGGGACCTACATTTGTTTTAACTAATCTATTTCTCTTCACATATCTATAAAAACTTTTGCAGTCAGTTTTTATGTTCCCTGCCAGTTTTCTTTCATAATCTATTTTTCCTTTCCTAATCAAGCCCTTTGTCCTTCTCTGCTGGTCTCTGAATTTCTCCCAGTCCTCTGGTATGCTGCTTTTTCTGGCTACTTTGTACGCATCATCCTTTGCTTTGATACTATCCCTGATTTCCCTTGTTATCCACGGATGCACTACCTTCCCTGATCTATTCTTTTGCCAAATTGGGATGAACAGTTTTTGTAGTTCATCCATGCAGTCTTTAAATGTCTTCCATTGCGTATCCACCGTCAACCCTTTTAGAATTGATTGCCAGTCAATCTTGGCCAATTCACGTCTCATACCCTCAAAGTTACCTTTCCTTAAGTTCAGAACCATTGTTTCCGAATTAACAATGTCACTCTCCATCCTAACGAAGAACTCGACCATATTACAACTTGCCCAAGGGGGCACGCACAATAAGACTGCTAACTAACCCTTCCTCATTACTCAATACCCAGTCTAAAATAGCCTGCTCTCTCGTTGGTTCCTCTACATGTTGATTTAGATAACTATCCCTCATACTTTCCAAAAAATCCTCTTCCTCAGCGCCCCTGCCAATTTGATTCACCCAATCTATATGTAGATTGAAGTCACCCATTATAACTGTTTTGCCTTTGTCGCACACATTTCTAATTTCCTGTTTTATACCATCCCCAACTTCACTACTACTGTTAGGTGGCCTGTACACAACTCCCACTAGCGTTTTCTGCCCCTTAGTGTTTCGCAGCTCTACCCATACCGATTCCACATGCTCCAAGCTAATGTCCTTCCTTTCCATTGCGTTAATCTCCTCTCTAACCAGCAACGCTACCCCACCTCCTTTTCCTTTCTCTCTATCCCTGCTGAATATTGAATATCCCTGGATATTCAGCTCCCAGCATGTCCTCGTCCTCAGATGTTGTGCCCTTCTAAAGTCCACAATCAGCTCCTTAGTTTTAGTGACATTCAAGAGAAGGCTGTTGTCGTGACACCAGAGTGCCAGATCAGCCACGTCCTCATCGTTATCTGAGATCAGGCCCACCACCACTGTGTCATCAGCAAACTTAATGATAGAGTTGGAGCTGAACCTAGCCACACCGTCAAGTGTGTACAGGGAGTACAGTAGGGGGCTGAGGACGTAACCCTGGTGGGATCCTGTGTTCAGGGTGAGGGGGCTGGAGGTATGTCTTCCCATCTCGACTAACTGGGACCTGGCGGTCAGAAAGTCCAGGACCCAGGCACATAGGGGAGTGTTAAGCCCCAGTTCCAGCAGCTTCTCAGCAAGTCTGGTGGGGACTATCGTATTGAAGACTGAACTGAAGTCAATGAACAGCATCCTAACATAGCCCCCCTTCTGGCTGTCAAGGTGAGAGAGAGTGGTGTGCAGATCCTGGGAGACCGTATCATCCGTGGATCAGTTTGGACGGTATGCGAACTGTAGTGGGTCCATGGTGCGAGGGAGGAAGGCGCAGATGTGGTTCTTGATCAGCCTCTTGAAGCATTTCATGACCAGCGAGGTGAGGGCCACCAGTCGGTAGTCATTCAAACAAGCTGGGGAGGCGTTGTTAGGTACAGGTACAATTATGAAAGTCCAGCCTCGCTAACTGTTGTTGCTAGCCGGCGAGCTAGTGGAGATGTTGCCTGTCTCGAATCGTGCGTAGAAAGAGTTCAGATCGTCAGCTAGAGAGGTGCCGGCACTTCCGGTTGAGGGGGCGCTGCTCCGGTAGTTATGGTCCATTATTGGCGAGGAAAAGATGATAAAAGGGATACAAGATGCAAGGAGTGAAATGAAAAGGCTATTATGGTGAAGGTGGGATGTAGAGAGAGAGAATACAAAGTCACCTGTTCACACTAGTTCTGTGTTATCGCACTTCCTTATTAACTTCCATCACACTAGGGGACATTTACAGAGACCAATTAACCTACAAGTCTGCATGTCTTTGGGATGTGGGAGGAAACCAAGGCACCCAGAAGAAACCAGCATGGTCACAGGGAGAATGTGCAAACTCCTTGCAGACAGCACCCAAGGGCAGGACCAAATCCAATTTCTTCATTTGCACTTTCTTCAGTTAGACATACGAAGGAACTGCAGATGCTGGTTAACAAAGAAGACACAAAGTGCTGGAGTAATTCAGAAGGTCAGACGGCATCTCTGGAGAACATGGACGAGTGTCATTTTAGATTAGGACCTTTCTTTGGGCTGACTGTAGTTGGTTTCTGTGATGGTCTGGACTGCGTCCACAACTCTCTGCAATAACTTGCAGTCTTGGATGGAGCTGTTCCCAAACCATGCTGTGATGTGTTCCGATAAAATGCTTTCTATGGCGCATCTGTGGAAGTTGGGTGAGGAATGTTGGGGACATGTCGAGCTTCCTAAGCCTTCTAAAGAAGTAGAGGCATTGGTGTGCTATCTTGGCCATTGCCTTGATGTGGATGGTTCTAGACAAGTTGCTGGTGATATTCATTTCTATCTTTCAAACTATCTCCACTTCTGTGCCATTCTTAGAGTCAATCACTATCTTGTTTGTCTTGTTGGAATTGAGGGAAATGTTTTGACTTGGCACCAAGTTACTTGGTTCTAATTCTAGATTCTCCATTTCATGTTCTCCAAAGAACATGGTGCCTGAGATGCTGCCTGACCCTCTGCCTTACTCCAGCACTTTGCACCTTTTTTATGTCAAAAGGCATGCACAGTTTGCTATAAAATAACTTTAAAGTCACTGGAGATAATCTCAGCCTGTGAACAAATTGAACCTCATGCATTGAACCAAGTTGTTCCGTTTTTTTATCACATGCATACGTATAGTTAGGTACCAGTACAATGAAAATCTTATTTGCAGCTGCAGCACAGGCAATACGCTAAAAATAACATATACATTATTTATACTTGAATTCTGCAAGAAAGTAAAACGTGGGGGAAAAAACAATGAGCAAACTACTAGGCCGCCTCTGTGGAGGGAAAAGGAATATAGGACCAGAGGCCATAGCCTCAGAATAAAAGGATGTACCTTTTGAAAGGAGATGAGGAGGAATTTCTTTAGTTGGAGGTGAATCTGCGGATTTCATTGCCACTTACGGCAGTGGAGGTCAGGTCGGGTATTTTCAAAGCAGAGAGCGACAGATTCCTAATTAGAAAGGGTGACAGGGGTTATGGGGAGAAGGCAGGAGAATTGGGTTGAGAGGGAAGGATTGATCAACCATGATTGAATTGTGGAGAAGACTTGATCAGCCGATTGGCCTAATTCAGCTCCTATAATTTATGAATTAATGAAATGGACAATCACGTTTCTGGTCAGGACACGTCTTGTCATCTTCCAGCAACTATTCCATTCACCTCTACCCAGTATTGCAGTGCGGAGCTGTCAAACAGGGGCGTCATTTCAGGTTTTGCTTGGGAGTTGGGGGGGGGGTGGCAAGCTGGTCTCCCAAGGGCAGGGCTCGAAATTAATGGTTGCCTAGTTTCCAATGGCCACCTAAAGTCCCTCCCGGCAACCTAAAAGCCGTGTCATTTTGCCTGGCTTGGCAAGCGAAGGAAAGCTTGGCTGATGTGGACAGCGGACAGCCCGATGCAAACTGTGCCGGCGTTTCTCAGAGAGCTCCTGCCTTATCCTTGTTCCCTGCCTTGCCCTGTTGCTGTTGTTCCCTTAAAGGGCCTGTCCCACTTTGCGATTTTTTCAATGACTGTGGAGCGTCAGTGACTGATGCCCTTTAAAACCATCAAGTTGCACGACATACACACTGACGTATGCTCTCCTGTGGGTGATGCCCGGTTAGGGGTTTGTTAGGGATAGGGCTATGGTGAGGGCTAGGACTAGGGACCACAGATGGGCTGTAAAATATTCTTCCTTCAATGCATGGATTTTAAACATTAATATATTAAAATTAATACAATAAAATCAATTATGAAAATGAAAAGATGTGAGTCGTTCAGTTTTACAGATGTATAGGTCCGCTTCCAGATCCAACCACCGTCTCTAACTTTTCACAGGGATGGATTAAGTGGCGAGGATACGACTATTTCTCCGAGTCGCGTCCTCACCCCCCCCCCCCCCCATGGCCTACCACTCAATTGGAGCGGCCTTTCCTACCTGAGACCGGGGACCGGACCAGAGCTTCGGCAGCGGCGGCGCGGCGCTAGATTCTCCGCGGAGCAGGCGATGCCTTCCTGGATCGCTGTTTGGAGCTCGGGAGCATTGGGCCTGCTGTGGTTCTGTGGTTCGCGGAGCTCCCAACGCAGGCGGTGCTGACTACAACATCGCGGAGTCCCTGGGGCCCTTTGCCGAGGGCCGCCAGCGTGAATCTCCGCCCAGCGCGGCCTTGAGACGTCGGGAGCCGCAGACTCTGGCAGGAAGCAGCCGATTCCGAGGTCCAAGCTGTTGAGGTTGGCCTCCAGCCCCGACGTCGGAGTTCCAACATCCCGGCGAGCGGACCTGAGCGGTGGGCTGCCCATTGCGGCGACTGCGGAGATTCTGCTGTGTGACGATATTTTATGTTGAACTCTATTGTGTGTTGTGTTCTTTATTTTATTGTATGGCTGCATGGTGATCACATTTCACTGAGCCATCTGGCACACGTGACAAATAAATATGTCTTGTATCTTGTAGTGAGACTGAACTCCCCTCCACCCCCTGCTTCCCCCCTCCCGCCCCCATCCTCTTTCTCCAACCCCCCCACCCCTCTCTCCCCTTCCCCCCTCATCCTCCCTTCGCCCCGCTCCATTCTTCTTCCCCTTCTCCATTCCCCCTCCCCTTCCCCTCACATCCCCTTCTCACCCTCTCCCTCCCTTCTCCAACCCCCCACTTTCCCCGACACCCCCCGTTTGTGGACCCAGCCTGCGACCAGCGATCCCCCGCCCACTATCCCACACACGCTAGGGACAATTTATTGGCGCAAGATTGTGCGCCTTTGGAGTACGGGCGGTAACCCTAACCCTAACTCTAGGTTGATAGGCTTGGTATTTAAGTATAAATTATCCCTAGCATGTGTGGGATAGAGTGTGGCGGATCGCTAGTCGGTGCTGATTCGGTGGGCCAAAGGGCACTGTATCTCTGAACTAAATGTGACACAGGGGACCCAGGGGTTGGATTCGAACACCCAATATTTTCAATGGGAACTAAACTGTTGGCCATGAGTTGTCCCAGAGGCAGATTTCTCTTCCAATGGTCTCTCCAAACTCCCAGAGGCAACGGGCTTTTCAACTGGGTGCAGGCAATGTTGTCAATGTGCCAGTGCCATCCACCTGCTCTGGCATTCATGCATTTATCCCATAGACAAGGTTACTCAAACAGATGATGTGGAATAGGCTTTGTGCAGTACTATTAGTGGGATCCTGCTGTCACAGGCTGGGTCCACAAATGGGGGGGTCGGGGAAAGTGGGAGGGGGGGATTGGGGTTGGAAAATTGGAGAAGGGAGGGAGAGGAGGAGAAGGGGATGTGAGGGGAGGGGGTGGAGTGGAGAAGAGGGAGAAGAGTGGAGCGGGGAGGAGGAAGAGGGGGAAGAGAAGAAGGGGGGAGAGGGGAAAGGAGAAGTGTAGGGGGGGAGTGGAGAAGGAGGGATGGGGGCGGGAGGGGGGAAAAGGGGAGTTCAGTCTACACTCACTGAATCCATCCCTGTGAAAAGTTAGAGATGGTGATTGGATCTGGAAGCAGACCATTACAAAATAAAACTGAACGATTCAGACATCTTTTCATTTGCACAATTGATTTTACTTCGGAGTCACGTGAGTGACTACGTGAAGAAGCCCCGCCTGGCGCTGGATCGGCATTACGTCGACGCTATCGGTAGAGGAAGAGCTGCAGCTCCAACACAGCGGTAGGGAAACGGCCCGCAGGTAAGTAAAATTATTTTACTTCCAGGGCGTTTTCTAAAAACTCCGTAGGCTGGTAGGTAAACCAGGAGGAGTTAAATTAAAATAATTTTTTTTTTAAAGTCGCGGGTAAAACGTGCGTCCCGGGGTGTAGAAAAGTCGGGACAGCAGATTATTGCGGAGCGGTTCCGATACCGGTGGCCGTTGAAATACCCGTTAGTGAGCCTTTGGTTGCTCCACAAACAAAAACTTTGAAAACCCAGTGCCTAAAATGTAAAAGAAAGCTTGAAAGGCCTGAGGTTTCTGAAAGGTCCTGAAAGGAAAGCCTTTTGGCTAAGAATGGATCTAATGGAGAAAATACTCCAAACAATAATCAACCAAGGGTCTAAGAACCCAGAATATTCCAAGGCAGCCCCTGAGGGGGTTCCATATCATGAATATGGTGCCAGTTTGAATTGGGAATTGAAACTCCAGTGCCCGGGATTGGGCTGGAGGAAGTCTCCTTGAACAAGTTTCAGGAGTACCAGGGCTGTATGAGACTGACCCTGAAAGTGGTGTTTGCGGTCAGAAGTACCCACCACAATACAAATATGTTGATCCAGTGTGTCTGATGTGGCACAAAGTTTGCTATACCTGGAGGAGGCGGTGAGGCCATGGAAGGAAACCTGGCGGCCAATATTAATTATATGGTCTCTCACCTGCCTCAAGAAGCTGTTATGGTTGAGACAGCAGATTTGGATTAAAACACCTATTAATTGTACCTCACTGAAGGTACCTATGGTGAATCCGGCTATTTGGGCGCCAATGTCATCATTGATGCGGGTGCAGGAATTACGATTCAAAGAATCCTCAAGCTAATTTTGGCATCACTGTCTTTTGGAAGACAAGCTGGAAGGTTGTGGAATGACCAAAGTTCAGAACCATATGTTGGGTTTATTCTGCAACTCATTTTTTGAGATAAATTATATGAGGAAGATTGCCATTCGGCCTCTTTTACATCCAAGATTTGCAGGGTTGTGCAGGGCAAGCAATGTTCAAGCTCTTGGTTATTTATTCGGAGAAAATCTGTCTAAACAAATTAAAGAAATTGATGAAGAGGCAAAAACTATTGGCCTTATGAAACCCTTCAATGTTGGCCAGAGAAGGGCTGGTCAAATGAGAAGGGGATTTGATTTAGGAGCTGGAACAAGCCGAGGCAGGAGTATGATAAGGAAAAATTATCAGCCAGCACAGCCGAATGTACACCCATTATTGGGAGAAGGAGATCACTTCGTCCGGTTGGAAAGGTACAAAACTTTACCCTATTAAAGAAGAAATGTTGGATGAACCTCAGTTTGGTGGTGGACTCAGAATGTTTTATAATGAATGGGACAGTATAACATCTGATTGTGTTGTATTAAATACTGTTTTAGGATCTACCATTGATTTTGTAGTAGGTATGGATCCATTGGGACAGAATTAGCCTTATCATTCTTTGATGTTTTCTGTTCTTGGGAAAAAAATCAAATTGACAAAGAGGTTAAGAATTTGTGTGAGAAAGAAGTTATTGAGAAAACAGGAGAGGATCCACAACAATTTGTGTCAAATATTTTCCCCAGACTAAAGAGATGGGGGTTGTAGAATCATTTAGATCTCACACAATTGAATACATTTATCCAGTATAAACATTTTAAAATGGACACATTCAACACTGCAATGCAGCTGGTATCAACAGGTTGTTATATGGCTACAATAGATTTGAAGATGCATATTATTCAGTTCCAATTCATCAGCGCTTTCGCAGGTATTTAACGTTTAAATGGATGGGACAGCTGTGGCAATAAAAAGCATTACATAATGGATTAAGCTCAGCACCTAGATTGTTCACTAAATTGTTGAAGCCAGCAATTGCACTGCTAAGGGCACAAAAACACATCGTTATGGCTTATCTAGATGACATTTAATTGTCAATGCTAATCAGGAGTCAGCTGAAAAATCAGTCTCAGCAACTACAAGCTTGGTTGAGAAGCTGGGGTTCCTGATTCATCCAACAAAATCTAAGTTACAGCCATCCCAAACCATTGAATATCTGGGGTTTGTGATTAACTCAGTTACCATGTTGGTAACTTTACCAATGGAAAAGGTGATTGATTTGACAAATTTGTGTCAGAGCCTGATTAACAAACCTTATCCCTCCATCCGAGAAGTTGCTAAGGTTATCGGGAAGTTGGTAACAGCATTTTCAGCAGTAGAATTTGGTCCACTACATTACCAAAATATCAAAGGGCAAAAACTCAAGCGCTTGTACAGCGAGCAGGCCATTTTGATAGGCCTATGCAATTGCCAAAGAAAGCCTTATCAGAATTGCATTGGTGGATTGAGAATGTTCCACAAGCTGCTAAGAACATTTTAGTTCAGCAGCCAGTAGTGTTTTTTCAAACTGACGCAAGTCTCTCGGATGGGGGGCTACGGATAATGAGACCAGCTGTGGGGGCAGATGGACTGTCCATGAGGATTTATTGCTCCAAACATATGGTATTAATTATTTGGAGCTACTGGGAGCATTTTATGGATTAAAAACTTATTGTTCTACTTTAAAGGATTTGCATGTCCAAATATAAATAGACAATACCACAGCTGTGGCTTATATCAATCACATGGGTGGTGTAAGATCAAAATCATGTGATCATCTGGTAAATCTGATGTGGCAATGGTGTATTGGTAAAAATATTTGGCTGTCAGCTATTTATCTCCCAGGGAGAGACAATGTTGTGGCAGACAAAAGATCATGAATATTTAAAGACAATACAGAATGGATGTTAATCCACAAATTTTCAAAAATATAGTCAGTCAGTATGGAGTGCCAGACATTGATCTGTTGCATCTAGAATGAATCACCAATTGCCCAAATACATGTCTTGGGAACACGATCCAGGGGCAGTAGCGGCGGATGCTTTCTCGCTACACTGGGGGAATACATTCTTTTATGTTTTTCCCCCATTCTCTCTGATTGGGCAATATCTCAAGAAAATAGCGCAAGACGCTGCCAAAGGCATTTTGGTGGTGCCAAATTGGCCTACGCAGTCATGGTTCCCATTGATGCTAAAAATGATTATTGAACCATGTATGACGATTCCCAGTTGCGACAATCTGTTGACACAACCAGTAACAAAAGAAATTCATCCATTGCATGATCATATGAATTTGTTAATCTGCAGGTTCTGACCAGACCATTGCAAAAGTTTGAACTGTCGGACAGGACCGTGGATGTTGTAGATGCAGCTTGGAGGAATAGCACTAAAAAACAATATATGTCACATATAAGGAAATGTGAAGTTTTTGTACACAGTCAAAGATATCTTATCATACTGCAAACATTTCAAATGTATTGGAGTTCCTTGCTGGGTTACATTTTGATGAGCATTTGAGTTATAGTGCCATTAATTGTGCTCGTAGTGCATTGTCGTCCTACTTAGGACAAATTTCTGATCGGGATTCAGTTAGGTCTCACCCATTAGTATCCCGATTCATGAAAGGAATTTTTAATAAAAATCCTCCCAAGCCCAGATATACAGAATTTTGGGATGTTAGCATTGTTCTCACTTTGCTTAAGCAATGGGCTCCAATTACTTCAATGTCTTTGCAGAAGTTAACATTGAAGGTAGTAATGTTAATGGCATTGTTATCAGCTCAAAGAGTACAAACTTTGCAATTGTTACGGTTGGATTGCATGCATGTGACTGCAGATAACATTGTGTTTTATGTTTATGACCTGATCAAACAAAGCACACCAGGGAGAACTGGAGCTAAGGTAATGTTTAAAGCATATCCTATCGATGAAACATTGTGTGTAGTTAAGCATTTAACTCAATACATTGAGGTAACCAAAAATCTCAGAGGTTCTGAGGAAGCGTTATTGATAACGCACAAAAAACCACATACAAAATTTCAGTTCAAACCATTTCTAGATGGTTAAAACAGGTTTTAAGTCTAGCAGGAATAGACACTGATGTGTTTAAATCTCACTCCACTAGGGCGGCAGCTACGTCCGCGGCAAAGGTACAGGACGTACCACTCGATCAAATTTTTAGAGGCCACAGGGTGGTGTAGAGAAGAAACGTTTTCAAAGTTCTACAATAAACCTGTTGTCACGGTGCCAGGATTTGGACACGCAGTACTGGCTTCTCTTTAAATGCTTGCTTTGTTTTATATTATCGATTTATATTATCGATTTATGTTACCATTGACATCATTTATCATTTTTCTTTTGTAATTTTCCCCTACGATAGAGGATTTATTATTTTAAAAATTGTTCTTTTTTAAAGGACTTATTACATAAATTATAACAATGTCTTAAAATACTATTTACTCACTACTGTTTTGACTAAACAGAGAGTCGTATGGAATGAATCTACGACATAAAAAACACAGAGCATTAAAATCTTCACGTAGTCACTCACGTGACTCCGAAGTAAAATAGTAAGATTAAATGAGAACTTACCTGTTGGAAGTTTGATCTTTATTTTATGAGGAGTTACGATGAGGGATTACGTGCCCTCCGCTCCCAACCCTCATAATATAAATGATCATCTGGTAGTTCTAGTCTATGTTGGGCCTTACTATCTTACTCCGGCTATTGGTTCTGTGTTTTTCATGCCGCTGCTTTGAAGTATGCCGATCCAGCGCCAGGCGGGGCTTCTTCACGTAATCCCTCATCGTAACTCCTCACAAAATAAAGATCAAACTTCAAACGGGTAAGTTCTCGTTTAATCTCACTATTTTATTGTATTAAATATATTAATGTTTAAAATCCATGCATTGAAGGAAGAATATTTTACAACCCATCTGTGGTCCCTAACCCCAACCCTAACTGGACTTCACACACAGGACAGCATACGTCAGCGTGTCACAGGGCGCACAACACAATGAGACACCCAAATGTCGCCCTTGGATTTTGAACATTCCAAAATCCTGTGGTGACAGGAAGACACCGTGCATCACCTGCGCATCACAGCGTGTCACTCAATGCGTCATGACCCGACCAAGATGCGACAACCTATTTTCAGGCTGTCGCCGAATATGTCACCCGAGTATGACAGGCCCTTAACTAACTAACTGTCAGGTTTAAATCGAAGGTAGACACAAAATGCTGGAGTAACTAGTGGTTAACAATGGTATGAACATTGACTTCTCAAACTTCAAATAGCCCTTGCTTTCCCTCTCTCACCATCCCCTCCCCCTTCCCAGTTCTCCCACCAGTTCTACTGTCTCCGACTACATTCTATCTCTGTCCCAACCACTCCCCTGACATCCGTCTGAAGAAGGTTCTCGACCCGAAACGTCACGCTTTCCTTCCCCCAGTGATACTGCCTGTCCCACTGAGTTACTCCAGCAGTTTGTGTCTACCTAACTAACTGTCCATCTCTGTCTCATAGTGTCATAGAATCATAGAATGTTACAGTGTGGAAACAGGCCCTTCGGCCAACTTGCACACATCGGCCAACATGTCTCAGCTACACTAGCCCCACCTGCCTGCATTTGGTCCATATCCCTCCGAACCTGTCCTATCCATGTACCTGTCACTGTCCCTGTCTGTCTCTGCCTCTATCTCTGTCTATCTCTATCTCTGCCTCTGCTCTTTCTGTTTCTCTCTGTCTCTGTCTCTCTTTCTCTCGCTTACCAGTCCTCCCCCACGTTTTCATCAGAAACCCACCCCAAAATGTGGGCATTGAAGCTCCCCCTAATGCTCCAGTGTAGTGCCAAGTAACTGCCATGTTGCTGAAAGGGCTGTTGTGATACAGCATGGTGTTCCTGAAGTCCCACACCAGAAGAGCTACCCAACATCTGCACTCTCCTTGACCTCGTCCTTACCAAACTGGCAAGTTCAGCTGAGGCTGAGCGAGGCTTCAGCCGGCTGAAGCTGCTGAAGACCACCATCAGAAGTTTCCTCCAGGATGACCAGGTGACTGACCAGCATGCCAGTAACATCAAGGACTTTGATCCCCGGCCAGCCATCAGCTCGTGGCATGCAGGAGGGATGAGGGCAAGGAGGCCTGACATGGGAGAAGACCCAGTTGCAGCATGTCCACAGGACCTCACCCTGACAGTGACAAGGAGGATGCTCTGTTCGAGAGCGACTCAGATGACAATTAAACTGACTTTTAGATGTATTTGAACAGCTCTGTCTTTTCTTCGCTTTTCAGCAGGGCTGGCCTTAGGAGGTGTGGGGACCAATTGGGAACAATTTTCATAGAAATATAAATATATAATTATAAATGAGTCATATTCAGGCTGGTGCTGTGAGTAATTACTCAGGGTAGGCAGTCAGTCAGCTTTAAAAAATCTTAAACCACGCATGCGCAGATTGTCCTCTCCGTAAAAATAAAAAATAAAAATAAAGTAACAGTTCAATTTGCCCAAGGCTTCCAAATCTCCATCTTTCTGAATTACTGAATGGGTGGGGGGTGGAGGATGACGGCAGGTGGAGAGATGGTGGGAAAAACGGGAGCACACCGGGACAAGTTGAATCGGTTGTGATCTTATTGAATGACAATACTAGTACAAAGGACCAGTTGGAGGGAGAGTTCCTTTCGCAGCGTGTGGGGAGTCTGGCCAGGGGTAGAGTTGCGGGGAGGGCAGGAGCGCTGAGAATGAGGAGGTCAGGAATCATGCCAGTAACTCACTCACTCACCGCTGCTGCGGTGCTCCGGGCGTGGAGCCACTGCATTGTGGCCGGGGTGGGAAGCAGCTCGCGTGGCTACGAGCGGCCGCCGGGACCTCAGCACCTTCTGCTGGCCCCCTCACCTCTGGCAGTGCTCTCCGTCTGAACAGTGAGGAGACCAGCTCAAGAACAAAGATCATAGAGCGTAATGGGTCAGCGGGCGATGGATAACAGGACAGCGGGCGGTGGAGCTTACTCCTGTGTCAGCGCGAACAAGGGACCTTTTGAGGTTACTCGCATTGACGCGTGGAGTAAGCTCCACCGCCCGCTGTCCTGTTATCCATCGCTTGCTGACCCGCTCTTGAGCTGGATGCTGGCACGATCCTGGACCCTCTCCTTCTCAATGCTCCTGCCCTCCCCGCAACTTTACCCCTGGCCAGACTCCCCACACGCTGTGAAAGGAACTCTCTCCCCCCACAGCGGCGCTGCCCTTTTACAGCCGCTTCCCATTTTACAGCCGTTTCCCATCAGCTGTTAGCAATGAGGGATAGACTTGGCAATATCTCAGCACAGCAACATCATTCTTGATCTATCTTTCTTGGCTAACAACCTAACCTTCGGCCCCCCGTGAGAAATGTTACTTAACTCTGAAATTGAAGATAGACTGCTGGAGTAACTCAGCAGGACAGGCAGCGCAGCGACCCTTTTTCAGACTGAACTGAACTGAACTCTCGCCGGTGAGAGTACTGCGATTGTCTGAAGAAGGGTCTTGTCCAGAAACGCAACCCTCTCCCCAGAGTCGCTGCCCGTCCCGTTGAGCCACCACAGCCCCTTGTGTCCATCTTTGACTCCAGAGCCCAACAAAAAACAGAGTGCTGGAGGAACTCAGCGGGCAAGGCGGCACCCGCGGAGGGAACGGACCAGGAGCCGCCACGGGCCAGGACTCCCTCCCCCCGCCACCAACAGAAAGGAACTGCAAATGCAGCCGTCACCGCAAAATGTCAAATGATTCTGGGAATGCCAAGGTGAATGGGTGAGAGAGAGGGAGTGAGAGAGCGAGAGAGGGACGAGATGGGGAATGGGAGAGAGAGTGCGAGAGAGAGAGAGAGAGAGAGAGAGAGAGAGAGGTCGTCTTTTCTTCTCAGCTCTGCAGTTGAGAAGGATTGGAGCAGCCTTTCCAGGATTTTGCCGTTGGAGAGGGCACAGACCCAGGGGGGCTTCATAGTTCAACTTATTGTTGGGCTGTTGAAGCTTTTCTCTGGTCTGGGGAGCCTCCATCTGTGTGAAGATTCCTGAGTTTCTCCACATTGTCGAGGGTGCGGTTGGCGTTGGCAGATTGCCAAGAGTGCCTGTGATCTCAGTGGGTTGAAGTTGTGCGGTGTCTTTGTTGTTTTTGGCTCCGCTTCTCTGCCCTAAAGTCATTTTGCTCAGTGCGGCTGCCTGGCTTAATGTGAAGAAGGTACTTTTGTGTCCAGCGCGACTGGGATCGAGTTTCCCGTAAGCTGCTCTTGGCTGTGGACGAACCTGGGGACTTTCCTGCTTCAGCTGGAGGTTTCTGTTTTCTGCTGCCTGTCTTTGACTGTGACTGTCTCTGGGACTTAACTTGGAGCTGTGCTGCTGAGGGGCTTGGAGCTGGTTTGTGCCTCTGTGAGGATGGCGATGGAAGGGGCGCGGCCGAAGGTCCGGACCTACGCAGCGACGGCATCAGTGGCGGGTGCGAGGCCATCTGAGCTTGAGCCTCATGTTGACTTGGATGGGGACAGTTTTGGTATTTCTGTTCAAACTGGGCCTATGATGTCTAGGGGGGTAATTACGAAGGCCATGAATGAACTTCTTGGGAGGGGGGCTATTGTCTCTTCTGAGCTCGAAAGGGGAAAGGTGGAGATGATACTTAAGACCCGGGAGTGTGTGGCCCGAGCGTTGGAGGAGGGGATCTCAGTGGGGGGGGTCCACGTACAGGTGGATCCGTGGGTATCCAGGGTGAGACCGGTTCTCCTGCGGAGCTGCCCCACTTATTTTTCGGATGCAGTGCTTATTCCACACCTGTCCAAGTTCGGGGAGGTGCGGTCTAAGTGCTTTAGGCTCTTGCATCCTGGGGGGGACCCGGAGGAAAAAGGGGTCTTCAGTTTCAAGAGGAGGGTGTTCATGAAGGTGGGTGAGGGGGATGGTGCCGAGGGGAGTTTTGAGGTGGTGCATAAGGGGGTACCCAGAACCGTGCGTTGGAGTTGGGGAAAGGCACGGTGTCATGCGTGCGGCGAATTTGGACATCTCCGTAGGGAGTGTCTTTTTCGCGGGGGCACTGCTAGAGGTTCTAGTGCAGTGGCCCAGGAAAGCGCTGCTGGCCCATCTGGGGTGGCTGGTAAAACCTCAGCGGCGCGGGGTGGTACTGCTGACCCGGCTGAGGTTGCCAGTTCTGCCTTGGTGACCCGGGGCGGCAGTGCTAAGCCTTCTGGGTCCAGAGGTTCTGCTTTGGGGACCCTGGGCAGTGAGAGCCCAAGCCCCCCACGTCCCCTACGTCTTGCGCCTGTGGCGGTGGATGGAGGTGGGGCGCAGGAGGAGGGGAGTGTTGAGGGGGGGTTTTGGGAGAAGCAGGGGAAGCATAATAAGAAGAAGGAGAGGGATAGGGCTGCCCAAGCGAAGAAAGTGCAATCGGGTGAGTTTGGCTCCAGTGTGGTGCAGACTGCACCTGCTGGGGCCCAGGGGGGAGTTGTGGTGGCTCGGAAGGGGGGAAAGAAGTCTAAACGTGTGGGTGGCAAAGTGGTTGGGGGTAATGTGGAGGCGGATGACCCTTCCCTTATGGAGGTTACCGCACCTCCGCATGCGAGTGGGACTAAAAGGAGGCATTTGCCTGGTGAAGAGGAGGAAGGGCGTGGGTCCAGAGCGAAGGGGATGTCTTTCTCCGAGCTTTCCACCACTGAGGTGGCTGAAAGTGGTCTTGACCCGGTGTCTTCTGGGTCGGTGGTTGGGCCTTCTCTTCATGGATCTACAGCGGGTGTCACCGGACTGGGTGCTGAAGTTGATTCCGGTGGAGTTGTGTCCACTGGGCGGGAGTCTGTCCCTTCATCTCAGGGGCCCTCTGAGGGAGTTATCTCGGCGGATGCTGTGGTTAGCTCCCTTGGGTGTGTACCCTCTGGGTCGGATGAGGTCCCCTCGTTTCAGAGGCCTACTGAGGGTGCTAGCACGGTAGATGACGTGGTTGGCTCCTCTGGTAGTGTGCCCTCTGTGACGGGGGATGGGCAGAGTCAGGCTGAGGGGGGAGTTTCGGGGGTGTTGTCGTTCAAGTCTGTGCTCCATATCAGTGCCAGTGGAGGTGCTGGGGGGCGGGATGCCTCACCGGATGAGTTGTCTGGGGTGAGGTTAATGGCAGGTGGTGATTCTCTGGGTGATGCCTGTGGAGAGGGCACTCTGGATGATGTGGAGGTCAGGGCTGTTATGGGACGTGATCCTCTTTCAGACTCCGAGGGTGCCAGTGTTCCACAGGCCCTGGGGATGCCTCTTGTTGTTGCTTCCCCAGGCCCAGAGGAGGAGGGTGATGGTAGCGGGCAGGAGCCCAGCCATTCAGAGGGCTGCGAGTCTCAGGTAGGGGTGCTGGGACCCACCCCCAGCATTGATCCGGGTGGTCGTGTCATGGCTGTGGAGGAGGATAGCGATGCGGCCAGTGGGGGGGGCTCAGAGTGTGATGTGTCAGACAGTTCTGGTCTTTCTGAGGTTGTTGATTCAGGTGCGAGCGGGTTGGCTGAGAGCCCAGACTCCAAGGCCGTGTCTGAGGCGAAGCTTATTGTTGAGGTGCGAGAGTTCTTAAAAATAAGTCGTGCTCCCAAAACATTATGGTGGGCCATTACAAGGAGATGGGAGGATTGGCCAGATGTGCGGGAGAGTCTCGAGGCTATCCTTAGTAACAAGGATAGTGGTCTTTCTGACTCGGATTTGGGGCAGTTTTGGGGTTTGTTGAAGGTCCTCAGAAAAGGACCTCCTGTGACTACAGGGAGTGTGAGGGTCACAATCTAATGTGTCTACACATTCACAGTAGCTACATTAAATTTAAATGGGAGTAGAGCGAGTTTTCGAAGATTTCAGCTCTTATCAGCCCTAAGGGAGGGGAGATTTGCAGTTTGTTATCTGCAAGAGACACATACCGTTGCTAGTGATGAACCTACCTGGCAACTGGAGTGGGAAGGGAGGGTTTATATGAGCCATCTCAGCTCAAATTCGAGTGGGGTGGCTTTTTTGTTGGCCCCAAATTTTCTGCCAAGCATTTTAAAAGTGCAGGAAGTGGTGCCAGGACGTTTGCTCCATCTGGCCGTGAGCCTGGATGGCATGCCGTTGCATTTCATTAACGTGTATGCCCCTAGCTCCGGCACGATGCAGGCCGGCCTGCTTCGGGAGGTGAATGCTCTGTTGGGCACTATTGATAGGGGAGAGTGTGTCTTCCTTGGTGGGGACTTTAATTGCACACTTGAGGTGCGGGACCGTTCTGGTACTCAGTGTGCGCCTGCTGTAGCGAAGAAGCTGAGAGGCTTGATTGACTCCTTTGAGTTGGTTGATGTTTGGAGGGACCTTCACCCTGATTCCACTGCTTTTTCGCGGAGGTCTGAGGGCGGTGGTTCCCGCATTGATCGGTTTTATATTTCCCGAGCGTTTGTTTCCCGTGTCTCAGCGGCCTCAATGCGGCTGGTGCCGTGCTCGGACCATTGTCTGGTGCGTGTGGATTTCAATCCAGCGTGCGCTCGGGCTGGGTCCGCGTACTGGCACTTTAACAACAGGCTGCTGGAGGATCGGTGTTTCCGGGAGTCATTCACTCGGTTTTGGGTGAAGTGGAGAGAGAGGCAGAGGTGCTTCTCTTCCCTTAGGCAGTGGTGGGATGTGGGTAAAGCTCACATCCGTCTCTTTTGTAAGGAATATACATGGGGGTCGACTGGGAGGCGGGACTCAGCGGTCGCGAAGCTGGAGAGGGAGATACAGGACGCTGAGTCTCGCCTGGGTCAGTTTGGTGAAGACTCCAGTGAATGGGGAGAGTTTCAGAGGAAGAAGGAGGTTTTGAGGAGTCTGCTGCTTGAGCGATCTCGAGGGGCTTATGTGAGGTCTCGGGTCCAGATGCTGCACGAGCTGGACCGAGCGTCGCCTTTCTTTTTCTCTTTGGAGAAGGGGCGGGGAGCTCGAAAACAGCTCGTGGAGTTGCTTGCAGATGACGGCTCCTCTGTCACTGATCCAGAGAGGATTAATGCCTTGGTTAGGTCCTTTTATGGGACCCTGTTCTCTGCGGAAGGATTCAGTGTGGAGGCTCAGCAAGATCTGTGGGAGGGTCTACCGGCCGTAGATAGGGGGGAGGCTGATCTTCTTGATGGCCCCTTATCTTTGGAGGAGTTGACTTGCGCCTTGCATCAGCTCAGGAGGGGTAAGTCCCCCGGGCTGGATGGGTTGACGGTGGAGTTTGTTAGAGCATTCTGGGACGTCCTAGGGGGTGACTATATGTTGGTTTTGGGGGAGAGCCTGGCGACTGGAGTGATGCCTCTCTCGTGGCGTAGGACGGTTGTTGTCTTGCTGCCTAAGAAGGGCGAACTCCGTTTGTTGAAGAACTGGCGTCCAGTCTCTCTCCTTTGCACAGAATATAAAATTTTTGCACGGGCAATGGCAAATCGCCTGGGCTCCGTGCTGCATCAAGTGATTCATCCTGATCAATCTTATACAGTCCCTGGCCGGTCCATCCAGGATAACATCCACCTGGTTAGGGACCTGATTCATTTAGTCCAGGGTACTGGTGAGTCAGCTGCTTTTCTGTCTCTTGATCAGGAGAAGGCTTTTGATAGGGTAGAGCATGAATACCTATTTGGGACGTTGCAAGCGTTTGGGTTTGGACCACACTTCGTGGCCCGGGTCCGGCTTTTGTACGCTGCGGCGGAGTGTCTTGTAAAGGTTAATGGCGCGGTGCTTTCTCCTTTTCATTTTGGGAGGGGGGTCCGCCAGGGGTGCCCTATGTCGGGCCAGTTGTATTCGGTCTGTGTGGAGCCGTTCCTGTGTCTTCTTCGGAGGAGGTTGACAGGCCTGGCCCTACCTGGCCCGCGGGTTGAGGTGATTCTATCGGCGTATGCCGATGACGTACTTCTTATGTTCACTGATCCTGGTGACCTGCGGAGGATGCGTGACTGCCAGGAGATATTC
Source organism: Raja brachyura (assembly GCA_963514005.1). Next base: position 114,250,728 of record OY740782.1, on the reverse strand, counting down.
TCGGCTGCATCTTCTGCTAGGATTAACTGGAGTAAGTGCTCTGGACTTTTGGTGGGTCAGTGGCGGGTAGACTCCCTGCCGGAGGAGATGGCATTGTATGCGTGGAGTACCACGCACCTCCTCTATCTGGGGGTGTACCTGAGTCCCACTGAGGATGTTTGGCCGGCAAACTGGCAAGAGTTGGAGACGAAGGTGGTTGCTCGGCTGGGGCGCTGGTCAGGCCTGCTTGGAGTTCTCTCCTTTCGGGGGAGGGTGCTGGTCATAAACCAGCTGGTGGCCTCTATGTTATGGTACCGGCTGGCTACTCTTGTCCCGCCCTCTATATTTGTAACTGCTATACAGAAGAAGCTGGTGGATTTCTTTTGGGGAAATAGGAAGCATTGGATTTCCGCGGCGGTCCTGAGTCTTCCGTTAGAGGAGGGCGGCCAGTCCTTGGTGTGCGTGCGCACCCAGGTGGCGGCTCTCCGTCTCAGGACTCTGCGGAGATACATGTATGTAGAGAACCCTCCCAGATGGCACGCTCTGGCCACGTATTTTTTTCGTCAGGGTCGTTGCCTAAGGGGGGTCTCGCGGCTCCCGGTGGCGGGTGTCAGTCGACCCGCTCTAAGGGGCTTGCCTGTTTTCTATAGGGATGTGTTAAGAGTGAGGAATTTGGTGGTGTTCAGCCAGAGTGTTGTTCCACGAGGAGAGGGGGATGTTGTGGCTGCGGGTGTGGCTGGTCCTCATCCTGTCATGGTGGTTGTCGAGGAGAGGCGCGAGCCTAGAGTGGTTCAGATAGAGCTTACCCCTGCTCCGTCAGATCTGCTCATCGGGCCTAGGCTTCGGGATATTTCTCGGCCTCCGGCTCCGCATAATCTGAGCTGCCTTTCTGAGATGACCAGCATGCCATTTTGTGATGCAAGGAGACGCGCACTGTACAGGATGCTCCTGCACATTCTGAACCACCGTGCCTTCGTCTCCCGTCCTGACTCACCATGGAGGACGGTGTTACCATCCGAAGGCGGCGGGGGGCCCCAGTGGGGGTCCTTCTATAAGGGAGTTGTACCCCTTTATATTGGGGACCTGGGGTGGAGAGTGCTGCATGGAGCGGTGGTTTGTAATAAACTTTTGAGTCGGTTCACGGGCTCGTCTGCCGCATGTATTTTCTGCGGAGAGGAGGAGACCGTATTCCATGTGTATATGGAGTGTGTGAGGTTACTGCCCCTGTACCAATATCTGAAGGGGCTGTTCCTCAAGTTCTGGCTGCATTTTAGCCCCACAATCCTGGTGTTTGGACACAAGGCGGGGAGTGGGGAGAGCCGAGTGTGGGGGGGGGACTTACCTGTCGGTTTGCTCCTTGGCCTGGCCAAGATGGCCATTCGTGGGTCCAGGCAGCGGGCGGTCGATGGTCAGGCGAGAGTCGGCTGCCTGCCCCTCTTTCGGGCCTACGTCCGTGCACGTGTGTCCCTGGAGAGGGAACACGCGGTGTTCACGGGGACTCTGGAGGCCTTCCGTCAGCGCTGGTCGCCGCGTGGGGTTGAGGCGATTATAAATGAATGTACTGCTGTACTACAATGATCTGTTCATTATAGTGTGATTTTTGATTGTGTTTTGATGTGTTGTATTTTATGATTTGTGTTGAATAAAGTTTTTGAAATGAAAAAAAAAAAAAAAAAAGGGAGAGGGAGAGGGAGAGGGAGAGGGAGAGGGAGAGGGAGAGGGAGAGGGAGAGGGAGGGTGAGAGCGAAAGACAGAGAGACACATTGTGGGTCGGTAGGTGAATGACTTTACCTGCACACCAAGAAGAAGCCCGTGCTTGCGGTCCGGAGCTCTCAGTCATGACAGTGACTTTTAAGAAATTCTCAATGTGTCATTCCTTTGAATAAAATTCACGGGAGTCCCATGAATTTTATTCAAAGGAATGCGGCATAATTAATACTTGGTCAAAACACAATTACATTTACTGAGGAATGTAGATCGCTGCATCGTATAACTACGTGTTAACAAGTGCTAAAAGTGGTAGTTAACAAATCATTTTTGTCTGATGGCCGGTGCAGCGGTTTTTATCTATGTTCGTTTAAAAAAAAATCTGCATTCAACAAGGCAAATGTTTTTTTTTAATCTGTATTTAACAAAGCGAATTCGTATTTCCGTACGAAAATTAGCGCGGGGCCCAATAGGGAGAAATCGGTCCAATCGGCTTAAGGCCGGCCCTGCTTTTCAGGAGATGGTTTAAATATCAAGCAGAAAAGATACAAATGTTCTCACAAATATAACGTTCCTGTTCATTTAATGTTGATACCCCCCCAAATAATAAAAAAATAAATAATAACCACATCAGCCATTTTTATTGCCCTTCTGGGCAATCTCACTTGCCAAGTTCCATGATTGATTCAATATAGTCACCTACTTCCATGACTCATCTTCTTAGTGGGTACAGAGTAAAATAGGTACTATGTACATTCAAAAGTATGGTATAGGTCTGGTCAGGTAGTAATAATAATACAGTAACAAGTATGTTACAAGAAAAACAAAATCAAAGTACACTTTCATTCTCTTTATTTCTTTTAAATTACAAAATCCTAGAGCAGAAGGGATATATTATGTATCTACTTTCCCCTTTTAATGTTGTTACTGTGTCTACCTTCAAAGGTGTCAAACAGACCGATTCAATTCTTTGCTGTGACTGGGCCTAACAGAGATTGATGATTGAAGATTCAAGAGGAAAAGACCCATGCTATGGCCATGTCATGATAATTGTTGGTCCTTCACAGAAAACATGATTGCATCAATCTGTAGTGTGCATGGTTAAGCATATATGTTACCATGGTCCAGGATTTATTGACACAGGTTGATCATGTGCTGAATGATCCGACCACATTTTTTTTTTACCTGGACCACACACCCGCTAGTTAAAATTGCCCGCTTTTTTTTTACAGAGGCGCTGGAGCGCTGCTCCGGTGAGCTCTGGCAGCACTGCACCCCTGCCTCCAAGTTATGGACTAGATCCGATGCGCTCCAATGCTAAGAACTATATTCTGCACCCAGTATCTTTCCCTTCACTCTACCTCGGACTTGAGTTTGGCTTGGTTGTATTTATGTTATAATATTAACTGGTTTGAATGGATAGCATGCAAGACAAAGCCTTTCATTGTACCTTGCTACACGTGGCAATAATAAACCATTACCTCAACTAATCAAATGGAAGAACTGTGCTCAGATGCATGGTGTCTTGAACCTCACATAGGGTAGAATATTATTGGTTGCAAGCCTCATAGTGAATCCAGCTTCACTCTCCCTCATTTTAATGAAACAATTTTTAAGTCAATTAATTAAAAAATAAATAAGGTAGATTGGAAGTGTGTTGATATAATTTAACTAGCAATCATTTAAAAGGGTTTCAGGAACAGAAGATCCACGAGTGCACATAAGTGGGTAAGTGATAAGCCTGTTGAGAAATATACGGTATATTTGAGTTTATTTACTGAGGCATTGAGCAGAAAAATAAGCAAATCATGATTATAAATCACTGATTCACTTCAGTTTAGGAAAAATATCTAGGTTCTTGGAGGAGCAATGGTAGAAGTAAAGGATTTAAAAGGGTGATTTTAAAGGATATAAAATATTAAAGGCATAATAGCATTGGAAGCAGTCCAAAGGAGGTTTGATGGACTACTTCTTGGAATGAGAGGGTTGGCCTACCAAGGGAGAGTTATACTACCAAGAGTCTATATTCTTTGGAGTTTGGAGGAATGAGGAATGATCTTTATTGAGACATAAAATCATTGAGGGGGGCACGATGAGATACAAATTGAGATGTTATTTGTGGGAGAGTCACAAATGACAGGAGATATTTACAAGATAAAGGACCGGTCTTTTAAAATGGAAATATCTTGTCGCAGATGATGCTAACTCTCTGGAAGTCTGTTCAATGGAGGGTTGTAGAGGATAAATAATTAGAAGTAGATCAATTTCTTGAAAGGTGAGGTCATTGAGGATTATGCAGAGCTGATACTATGGCGGAGTTGTGGTCAGTGTAGATCAACCATGACCATATTGAAGGGTCTTAAGCTATCAGATGGGCTATTCCTGCTCTGATTTTCTGGTGGTCTAGTATTCTTGTAGTCTGGAATATGCAAGGTATGTGGGACTTCAGTCAGTCAAGGTGAGACTGGGATCGTTCTCCTTCAGGTAGAAGAGAGAGTTAGAGGTAGTTTTCAAAACTCGAGAGTAGTTTTGATCATGGATTGATGGGAGGGTTAGTAATCTGATGATGGTTTACATAAATCACGAACAATCTAGAATGAATATGCTGTGGAGTGTTGCTAATTGAGGAAGTGTTACTTTTAATGCCGAATGCTTGGAGCATTCTGCCTGTGAAGATAGTGGAAGCAGTTTCAATAGTAATTTTTAAAAGGGAATTACATACCACAGGGGCAGCATAGTAGTGCAGCAGACGAGTTGATGCCTTACAAAGCCAGAGATCCCAGTTCGATCCTGATCACGGGTATTGTCTGTACAGAGTTTGTACATTCTCCCCATGACCGCGTGGGTTTTATCAGGTGCTCCAGTTCCCTCCCACATTCCAAAGAAGTGCAGGTTTGTAGTTTAATTGGCTTTGGTAAAAATTGGACATTGTCCCCAATGTGTAGGATAGTGCTAGTGTACAGGATAATGGGTCGTCAGTGCGGACTCAGTGGGCCGAAGGGCCTGTTTCTGCGCTGTATCTCTAAACTAAACTAAATGCCCTTGAAATGGAAAAACCCTTTAAGGGCAGACTGTTAGAAACTTTTTCCCAGAGTGGAAATATCAAATATTAGAAGCCACAGGTGAAAGTGGCAAAGTTTAAAGGAGATGTGAGATGCAAGTTTTCTCTACATCCACTCTATCCAGGCCTTTCACTGGTCGGTAATTTTCAATTAGGTCACCCCTCATCCTAAAATCAAGGGGCATGGATCTTGGGAAGGTAGAATAGATTAGTTTATCTTGGCGTCATGTTCAGCGTGGATATTTTGAGCCAAAGGGCCTGTTCCTGTGCTATTCTGTTCTATGCAGAGATATGGAGAAGGCTGGAGTTGTGGGATTATCCAGACAGGCCTTTCAAAGGGTTGACACAGGCTTGCGGGCTGAATGGCCACCTTCTGTTGAGTGTGGTCCTATCACTTTTTGATAAATATAAATTGTGTATAGCGAGCGATTGAGGAAAAAAAAGTTTTTTTGCAAAATGTGGTTCCAGCAGAAGGGGTTTTATGGCAGTGATTATTTTTTCAAAGTTTAAATTGGTGGTACAAAATAATTTGTTGGCATGCTTTTAGTGAGCTGTGAATTTTGCTGACCGATCTCAGCAACCTATGTACCTCCTGCACAAAGTGTAGACTCTGCGAGAAATGTTCACACTCTCAGCACATTTCTATGATTATTAGGGTTGTGACTAAATGAAACAGCAAGATCCATTACTGACCCGAGATGTGGTACAGGGTAAAATCCAATGCTTCATCGACACTTTGTTTTGCCTTTTTGCATACTTTTCATTCAATTGTTCTTTGTACCTCTTCATATCTTTAGTTTCCCTCTCCCCTGACTCTCAGTCAAGTGAAGGGTCTCAACCCAAAACATCACCTATTCCTTTTCTCCAGCGATGCTGCCTGGCCCGCTGAGTTACTCCAGTATTTTGTGTCTATCTTTGGTGTAAACCAGCATCTACTGTTCCTTCCCACACACTTAATTAAAAGTAGCTGGTCTTCTGGAGAAGCTGCCTCAGATGCTTATTCTCCACTAATGAGGCAGCAGAGTGGAGATGTTCTGATATTTACACCTCCGCCTGACATTCAGAGACAGATTCGAACATTACTGCCATCAAAGAGGTCAACGTGAACTTGAAAGGAATAAATCTACATATTGAGGTGGTTTAATCAGAATGGTGCTGGAAACATACGCCTAGTGACAATATGCTGACAAAATGTCTTCTGTGGGCAACTGTGTGGTATTTGAAATAATGGCTAGAAGATAAATCGATTGCATGGCAGGTTGTAGACAGTCAGATAAATCTAACGTGACAACGTCAAAGTTAAAATGGCAACAATGCCCAAATACACTCAAAACTAATAATTAATTGTTAGTTATTATATTTAATATTCAGCAATACATAAAAATACCAACATAGATGAATGAATTCATTTGAAGTCAGACCTAAAGGCTCTTACCATATGAAATGTCATTAGCTTTTTGCCTCGTTCCAAGTAGAGGATGTATCCATAGATAAGTTCACATGTTCATAAGTTCTAAGAGCAGAATTAGGCCATTTGGCCCATCAAATCTACTTCGTCATTCAATCATGGCTGATCTACCTTTCCCTCCCCATCCCATTCTCCTGCCTTCTCCCCACAACCCCCGACACCCATACTAATCAAGAATCAGTCAATCTCCGCTTTTAAAATATCCATTGATTTTGCTTCCACAGCCGTCTGTGGCAATCTGAGGAAAAAAAAAAGTTGTTTTCTCTGGGTGCTTTGGTTTCCTCCTACATTTCAAAGATGTATAGATTTGCAGCTTAATTGGCTTTGGTAAATTGCCCCTAGTGTGTGGGATGCAAAATTAGGATAACATAGACCTAGTTAGGTTGGTGTGGACTCAATGGGCGCCTATTTCCCTGCTGTGTCTCTAAACTAAATTAAGTAAACTAAATAAATGAGGTTACTTTAGTTTATAGATACAGCATGGAAACAGGCCCTTTGGACCTCTGAGTGCACACCAACCAATGATCACCCCTACAATGATTCTATCCTACAGAATAGTATAACATTTAAAAGTAAAGTGGATAGGTATATGGACGGGAAGGGAATGGAGGGGTATGGTCTGAGTGCAGGTAGATGGGACTAGGGGAAAATAAATGGTCAGCACAGACTGGAAGGGCTGAGAAGGCCCGTTTCCGTGCTGTAATGGTTATATGGTTATAGTATGATTCTATCCTATTCTATTCTTTCCTTTTATCCTAATCTGATGAAGGGACCTGATCCGAAACATCACCTACCCATGTCCTCAAGGTATGCTGCCCGAGTCGTTGAGTTACCCCAGCACTTTGTATCTATCCCAACCCTATTTACGTGCCATGCTTGTCCTGCCCCTCCCCTCCAGCTTTTTGCCTCACCTCCCCTCCTCCCGCACAATCAGCCTGAGGAAGGGTCCCAAGCAAAACGTCACCTATACGTGTTCTTTAGGAATGTTGCCTTATTCACTGAGTAAAGGAGCTGTCCCACTGCGGCAAACTAATTGGCGAGTTTAGAAGAGTTTAGGAGAATTTGAAAAAGTGTCATGTTGAAGACTTCCTTCGACTATGTAGAAGACTAGCTTCAGGAAAATTGGACACCAAATAGTGGAGAGTGAAGACGACCTCCTTCGACCTCCCTTTGACTATGTTGAAGACTATCTACGACTACATTTGATTACCACCGACTACCTATGAACAACATGCCGACCTACTTCAACTAAACCTACGAGTAACAAAAAATTTTTTTTTCCATGGCGCCCTTTTTTTACTCGCGGGTATTTTTCAGCATGTTGAAAAATACGCAGCAACCTAGCTGAGGCCTTGAGTAGGTGGGGCCTACTCTCGAGCATGAAGGAGAATTATAAAGACCTCCTGGGACCTCGTGTCGACCATGCTGCGAGTAAACTCGCCAATTAGGTCGCCACAGTGGGACAGCCCCTTTATTCCAGCAATTTGTGTCCTACTCTATTTCGTTGTGTCCCACTTTCTGTTTTGGAATACCTCTGCTCGCAGTATATTTTATTCCAAAGACCTAGCTTACACCAACTAAAATGTTCAGGATGGGAGCCGTTTGCTGGGTCACGATGAATCTCTCCTTCATCGTTCTCCTTTCCAAGTAAAATATTCGCTGCTTCAGTAATCCCTCCAGGCAACTTAGGTCCCCAATTCCCGGTAGCATTGTAGAAAATCGCTTATCACAGTTTTGTCAGTTTAGAACTGCCAAATGTTATTTCGTTTCCCAAAAGAAAAATCACAGTCTGACAGCTTGCAGGTCCAGAAACAAAAGCAATTTCAGTGACAATTCCAAATGACAACAGTGAAGAATAACTTCATATCTCAGAAGTACATTCAGACAGTGCGAAACGTCCACCGTTTGGCAAATAGACAGACTCTGGAGAAGAGGTAATGGTCAACAGCCAATGCAGCGATTTGATTTTGCTGCAGAGTGGTCAATAATGAGTCAGAACACTTACTCCTGCAAGTTCAATCACATAACATCAATGGGAAGCACTGTCAAACTAAAAACCTATTCCAGCGATAATCTGAGGCAGATGGAGTGCCGAATACAACAAAAATAAAGAGCAGCTACAACTATCTATCATTTCAACAAATTGTAAGGAAAAAAAACCAAGACAATTCAGGCTAGGTAGAAACAAGAAACTGCAGATGCTGCTTTACAACAAAAGAACCTGTTCAATCAGGTTCAAGTCCGGGCTTTGGGTAGGTCACTCACAGACTTGTCACAAAGCCACTCCTGCATTGTCTTGGCTGTGTGCTTAGGGTCGTTGTCATGTTGGAAGGTGAACCTCCACCCCAGTCTGAGGTCCAGAACGCTCTGGAGCAGGTTATCATCAAGGATCTCTCTGTACTTTGCTCCATTCATCTTTCTCTCAATCCTGACTAGTCTCCCAGTTCCTGCCGCTGAAAAATATATCCACAGCCTGATGCTGCCACCACCATGCTTCACTGTGGGTATGGTATTGGCCAGGTGATGAGCGGTGCCTGGTTTCCTTCAGATGTAACACTTGGCATTCAGGCCAAAGAGTTCAATCTTGGTTTAATCAGACCAGAAAATCTTGTTTTGGTGCCTTTTGGCAAACACCAAGCAGGCTGTCATGTGCCTTTTACTGAGGAGTGGCTTCCATCTGGCCACTCTACCACAAAGGCCTGATTGGTGGAGTGCTGCAGATATAATTGTCCTTCTGGAAGGTTCTCCCATCTCTGTCAAAGTGACCATTGGGTTCTTGGTCACCTCCCTGACCAAGGACCTTCTCCCCCAATTGCTCAGTTTGGCCAGGCAGCCAGCTCTATGAAGAGTTCCTCAATTTAAGAATGACGGAGGCCACTGTTCTCTTCGGGACCTGCAATGCTGCAGAAATTGTTTTATACCCTTCCTCAGATCTCAACACAATCCTGTCTCGGAGGTTTACAGACAATTCCTTCCTCTTCATGGCTTGGCTTATGCTCTGACATGCACTGCCAACTGTGGGACCTTATATAACCAGGTGTGTGCCTTTCCAAATCATGTCCAATTAATTTAATTTACCACTATTGGACTCCAATCAAGTTGTAGAAACATCTCAAGGACAATCATTGGAAACAGGATGCCACTAAGCTCAATTTTGAGTGTCATAGCAAAGGGTCTGAATACTTATGTAAATGTGATATTTCAGTTATTTCTTTTTGCAAAAATTTCTAAATGCCTGTTTTTGCTTTTTTTATTATGGGGTATTGTGTGTAGATTGATGATTAAAAAATGAATTTAATCAATTTTAGAATAAGGCTTGTAACGTAACAAAATGTGGAAAAAGTGAAGGTGTCTGAATACTTTCTGAATGCACTGTCTATGAAAGGAGCTGCCAGAGGAAGTAGCTGAGGCAGGTACTAAAACAACATTTAAAAATACATTTGGTCAGATACGTGGATAGGAAATGTTTAGAAAGATGTAAGGAATATGAAGGCAGGTGGGATCAGAATAAATGGGGCATTTTGGTTGTCATGGGCAAGTTGGGGAGAAGCTGTTATACTGTTGTATGACTCCATAACTCTCTCCGACTCAAATCCCAACAGGGAAGGACTGAGTGAGATAACTCAAGTAAGATTATTGAGTTATAGAGCCTTACAGCATGGAAAGACCTTTCAGCCCAAAGATCTATAATCTTTGCTTCAGCCCATCTTGCACAAGCCAACCAAGTTGGCAGACTTGGCCAGTCCCATTTGCCTCTGCATGCCCCTTCCTATCCAGATATCTATCCAATTTTTTTTATAAGATTGAAAGAATGCCTTCAGCATGGATGCCTCCAACTCACACATTGTTGAAAAGGTAAGATGCTAGGATTGCCGACTGCTCCAGTAGTGTAGTAGGATGGGATGTACGCATTCACGTCAGACCAGATACAGGGCATTTGTAAGCTCAGAGCTGTCCTTTATTGTAATGAGTCACTAGTTTAGTTTTGTTTAGATTTATTTAGTTTAGTTTAATTTAGATTAAATTAGTTTAGTTTGGTTTAGTTTAGAGATACAGTGGAAATAGGCCCTCCACACTAACCAGTGATCACCCATACACTAGTCCGATCCTTACTCTCAGGACAATTTACAGAAGCCAGTTAACCTACAAATCCACACATATTTGGAATATGGGAGGAAACCGGAACACCCGGAGAAAACCCGCATGGTCATGAGGAGAACATGCAAATGGGCACAAATAGGATGGAAAATTACAAACCTTTCCCCATAATGAAGACTTCTTCAAAAAAAGTACAATGCTTCAGGTGAGGAGTGAGATGGTGAGTGGGATCTGAGTTTTGGACCTACGTCTTTTTGGAGACAATGCCGTCCATTGTTGGTGAAATACAAAATCTCATTAGAGTGTGGTGTTGGGGACGATGCCAGGGTAACAATGACTGCACTGACACACATGCGGCAGGATAAACTAGTGGTCTGGTTTATTTATAATGAAGGACAATGTTCATATGTTGTAGGAGCAGAATTAGGCCGTTCGACCCATCAAGACTACTACACCATTTAATCATAGCTGATCTATCTTTTCCTCTCAAACACATTCTTCTGCCTTCTCCCTATAACCATTGACACCGGTACTGATCAAGAATCTGTCAATCTGCACCTCACAAATATCCATTAACTTGGCCTCCACAGCCTTCAGTGGCAATCAATTCCACCAGCCTCTTACTAATGAAATTCCTCCTCATCTCCTTTCTAAAGTTACGTCCTTTTATTCTGAGATAGGTTGTGACCTTTGGTCTAGACTCTCCCAATAGTGGAAACATCCTCTCCACATCCACTCTATGCAGGCCTCTCACTCTTCTCAATAGTGACGAGCATGTCTCGGTCCACACAAGGGCACAGTCCATCATCATCAGAGGGTAATTGAGAAGGTGCTGGCTATCTCGGGCTTGCCCTAGCGGCTCAGTCTCGGCCTGGAAGAGACGATGCTGGCGGTCCAAGGCTCGCCCCGGCAGTTCAGTCTTAGGCTTGAAGGAAACGGTGGCAGTGTTGGGCCTGCCCATAGTGGCACTCGAGGGTGGAGAAGCCATCACAAGGGTTAGAGAGATGCAAAATGGAGGATAAAAACGTAGAAACATAGAAAATAGGTGCAGGAGTAGGTCATTCGGTCCTGCGACCCAGCACCACCATTCAATATGATCATGGCTGATCATCCAAAAACATTACCCCATTCCTGCTTTTTCTCCATATCCCTTGATTCCTTTAGCCCGAAGAGTTAAATCTGATTCTCCCTTGAAAACATCCCGTGAATTGGCCTCCACTGCCTTCTGTGGCAGAGAATTCCACAGATTCACACAGAATTCCACAGACTCACCACTCTCTGGGTGAAAACAGTTTTCCTCATCTCAGTCCTAAATGGCCGACCCGTTATTCTTAAACTGTGACCTCTGGTTCTGGACTCCCCCAACATCGGGAATGTTGTTGATGTTCATCGGGAACATGGATAACGGCAAAGAACTTTAGTGGCTTGAACTAAGTTCCAGAGTCAGATAATTCTGAGTGAAGCTTAGACATTTCTATATAAAAAGAAATAGACATTTGTCACAGAGCATAATTGCACCCCTGTTAAACTTCAGAATCTTCCCACTGTTTTCCTCTCGCTTGTCCGCTGCACACTATAATTTGCTAATGCTTCAGCTGCCTACCTGCTATCATGCTTTACCCCATTACCACATCCATCTCCCTCATTTGCTGTCTACGTCCTGTGACACCTGTCTTGAAAGTAATTGGTGCATTTTTATTTCTCTATACCCAATTCTTATGAAAATGACAAGGGCAACAAGTCTTTGTTTGTCAAAAGCGGTTGCATGAAAGCTCAAATCAAAGCACGGGTCTCTCTCTGTTCTCAAGGCTGAGGTTTCAGCCTGCCGTTGATGTGAAACACTAAGTCGGCGATGGTCAGAGATAACAGCTGCCCCACACCTCGGTAACTTTACTTGAATGTGGCAAGGACTATAATAACATCAGCGGACACAAAGTGCTGGGGTAACTCAACGGGTCAGGCAGCATCCCCAGAGAACACGAATAGGTGACATTTCAGGTACGGGACCCTTTTTCCAAAACGTCACCTATCCATATTTTCCAGAGATGCTGCCTGACCTGCTGAGTTACTCCAGCACTTTGTGCCCTTTTGTGTATAAACCAGCAAGTTCTTTGTTTCCATCTAATTACTAGACTAAGTGGGACCCGCTGGGTCTCAACATCACATGGGAGGGCTGGTCCCAGAGGGGTAGTATGGACATTGTGGGCCGAATAGATTCTTGGGCTGGCGGCTCAGTCACTCAAGCCTGCTGTGCTGGCAGCTCATTCACTCATGGCTGGTGGGCTGATAGTTGACTCACGGCTATTCCTTGAAATTCCATTTCAAGCAGGGTGTAAGGCCACCAAATTCAAGTGCAGTTTCTTACCACTTCAAGCAGAGTGCAAGGTCACCAAATTCAAGTGCAGTTTCATACCATTTCAAGCAGGGTGCAAGGCTACTAAAGGCAGCGAGTCGTGACCTCTCCCTCCTCCATCTTGCAGAGACTGAGCCATGCCCACACTTGTGGGTTTTATAGAGCCTCCCCCCCCTCCCCCCCACCTCTCACCAGAAGGGGCATGGCCTTCATGGCGTGATTGACAGGAGAGAGAATCTCAGCATTTTTTAAACACTAATAACTCTTTTATTTTTCATTGATGGAAAAAAATCCTTGGCACCTGATGAAAGGAGGGGGACTCTGAGTAAGATGGCCAAAACTCACAGCCATATGTGGTAGCGTCTTTTCTAAAATCAATATAACGCGCAAACAGGAAGTGGTCAAGATTAGACTTTTAATTATATAAGAAGGCAAGGCAACTTTAATTAGGCAAGGCAACTTTAATTAGGCAAGGCAACTTTAATTAGGCGAGGCAAGTTTAATTATGTGAGACAACTTTAATTAGGCGAGGCAACTTTCATTAGGCTACACAGCTTTAGCATTTCCAAACCAAAGGCAACACTGCGTTAGCATTTCCAAACCAAAGACAACACAGTTTTAGCATTTCCAAACCAAAGGCAACACAGCTTTAACATTTCCAAACCAAATTTTCAAACCACATTAAGGGCACTGACAGGTCAGTAAAACCACTTACAGTTTAGTAGACATGCATTCAGTGTTATTTGCAGCTCCGACTGAGAGACGTGACCCTCACACTCCCCCATTTTGCAGAGACTGACTGAGGCACTCAGCACTTCTGCGTGTTATAGTCCCTCCGGAAGGGGCGTGGCCTTCAGGAGAGAAAATCGCAACATTTTTTAAACACTAATAACACTTTTATTTTTAATCGATGGGAAAAATCCTCTTGTCCTGCACAGCGGAGGGGGGACTCTGAGAAAGATGGCCTAAAATCACAGCCGTAAGTGGCAGCGTCTTTTTTCTAAAATCAATATATAGAACAGCAGGAAGTAGTCAAGATCAGACTTTTAGTAGTATAGATTAATTGGTGTTTTATTCGGGAGCTTATGCGTGCTGCCTATAATGTTTGCTGCAGCTGCAAAGCTAACTTTGTGAAACAGATTGCTTTGAGTTTAGTTTTAGAGATGCAGCGTGGAAACAGGCCCTTTGGCCCACCGAGACCGCACCAACTAGCGATCGCTCGTATACTAGCACAAACCTACACATTTAAGGACAAAGGACAATTTACAGAGGCCATTTAAACTACAAACCTGTACATCTTTGGAATGTGAGAGGAAACTGGAACACCTTGAAAATTCCCACAGAGTCTCTGGTAGGGGCGGCACAGTGGCCAGAGACCTGTTTCGATCCTGACTGCAGGTGCTGTCTGTATGGAGTTTGCACATTCTCCCTGTGACCATGTGGGATTTCTCCGGGTGCTCCTGATGGACCAGGTGGTGTCCATTACTTTTTGTAATCCCTTTTGTTCATGGGTGTTCAAGTTGCCTAACCAGGCCTTGTTGCAGTTGATCTGTGTTCTCCCTCCAGGTGAATGATTGCAGTGTGATACTCAGAACCTGGGCAGCATACATTTTGGGAAATCAACCCAAGTAGGACATAGTGAATTGCAGGGCCTTTGAAGGCTATTGTTAAACTGGGGGAACAAGTACATAGTTCCATAAAAACAGGAACAGAGGTGGCTGTGCTGGCGACAGAGGAGTATGACATGCTTGCCTTCATCAGCTGCAGCATTGAGCACGACACGATGTTAAAATTGTACAAAACGTTGGTGAGGTCGCAAAGGACTTGTGTTTCCTGGATTGGAGAATGATAGAGGTTTGGGGCAGCACAGTGGTGTAGCGGTAGAGTAGCTGCCTTACAGCGCCAGAGACCTGGTTCAATCCTGACTACAGGTGCTGTATGTATCGAGTTTGCACATTCTCCCTGTGACCACATGGGATTTCTCCGAGTGCTCCGGTTTTCTCCCACACTCCAAAAACGTGCAGGTTTTTAGGTCAATTGGCTTTGGTAAAAATATATAATTGTCCACATCGTGTAAGATGGTATTAGTGTACGCGGTGATTGCCAGTTGGTGTGGACTCATTGGACAGAAGTGCATGATTCCACGCTGTATCTCAAAAGTAAAGGAAAGTAAGTGCTGAAAAGAACCATGCAGTACACACTGTGATAAATAGTTCACAAATTATTTGAAGATAATGCATAATACTACTGTGTGATGTACAGTAATTGGTTTGAACAATTTGCATGCAACTGCCATGTTCATGTATCCAGCACCACAATTCCCCATGGATGCTGGATGGCTGAGAGTAGCAGCTTTAATGTTCCATGTAGGCTTGTCACGGGGGTGTGATTAGACACAATGTCACATCATTGTGCAGAAACAGTTACTAATGCCTGTGACTGAAAACTTAGCCAAAGGAGATTTTGAGAAGGAATTCCCATGTTAAGGAACTTTTCAATAGAAATGACCGCTTACGTGGGTTTATTTTAGTTTAATTTAGTTTAATGTCACGTGCACTGATGTTCAGTGAAAAGCTTTAGTTGCGTGCTAACTAGCCAGTGGAAAGACAATATATGATTACCATTGAGCCATCCACAGTGCACAGCCCCGATGGCGTAGGATGTGAAAGTAAGATAACTTAGAACTAATGTACGGATTATTGTTGTTTGGCGCAGACTCGGTGGGTTGAAGGACCTGTTTCCATGCTATATCTCTAAAGGTAAAGTCTAAACTGTCTCATCATTTTGTAAATCTCTGTCAGGGCTCCCCTGGCCCTTGATGCTCAATGTTACTAGATGTCCTGGAACAACAGCATTATCCTACACACAGGGAGCAATTTACAATTTACAAAGGCCAATTAACCTACAAACCTTTAGAATGTGCGAGGAATCCGGAAGCACATGGAGAAAACCCACGCGGTCGAGGGGAGAACGAGCAAACTCCATGCAGACAGCAACCGTAGTCAGGATCGAACCCGGGTCTCTGGCACTGTAAGCCAGCAGCTCCACCACTGCGCCACTGTGCTGCCCCGCATAGATTGGTATAGATATGATAGTTAGTCCGAAACCTTTTTCCCAGGGTGGAAATATCAAAATCTAGTGGCCTTAACATAAAGGTGAAAGCAGCAAATTTTAAAGGATATGTGCAAGGCGTTTTTTTTTTCCACAGAGAGTTTGGTGGGTGCATGGAATGTGCTGCCAGGAGTGTCGGTGGAGGTCGATACAATCGGGAGCATTTGGAGGCTTTTAGGTAAGCACAAAGTAATTAAAAGGAACTGCAGGTGCTGGTTTATACCAAAGATAGACTCAAAATGTTGGAGTAATTCAGCGGGTCAGGCAGCATCTCTGGAGAAAGTGGATTGGTGACGTATCGAGTCTGGACATGAAGGAATCTGAAGAAGGGTACCGACCCGAAACGTCACCTATCCATTTTCTCCAGAGATTAATTTAACCTGGTATCATGTTCGGCACAGACAGTGTGGGCTGAAGGGCCTGTTCCTGTGCTGTACTGTTCTATGTTCCATGTACTGGATAACTTGACCTTCCAGTGAATTCAGAATATCTTGCAGAATACACATTGGTGTTATTTCATCCATTCATTTGAGGTGTAGATAGTCCAGGTCAAAGAAGCTGGAATTACTGCTGCCTTGGGCACCAAGGGTTATACGCCGGGAGTGAAGTTTTTTGGACCCACCGAGGGAGGCAGATACAGTCCTTGGCTTGACATATAATCTGAAGGATGGGATGTCAAGCAGTGCACCACTTCCTCACTTGGAACATTAAGCTTCATCCCCTTGAATATTTTTAAGGCAGCGATTGACAGATTCATGACTAGCACGGGTGTCAGGGGTTATGGGGAGAAGACAGGAGAATGGGGTTGAGAGGGAAAGATAGATCAGTCATGATTGAATGGGGATTAGACCTGAGGGGCTGAATGGCCTAATACTGTTCCTGGAACTTATGAATTTATGAACTTACGAACTCACTTGGAGTATTAAGGGCCTGTCCAAGTTGGCCATCAATTGGGCGTCACGCAGATGGCGCGCAAAGATTTTGTTCATCACAAAATCCTGCGATGCCACGCCTCACTGCCTATGTTATCACGCACCATGCGTGCATCGCGTGCGTGTCATGACGCACGAGTTGGGACGCGTAAATGATGTCGCAAATGACCGCCAAGTGGGACCTTTAACCTTGATCCCTGGGATCAACTTGCTGGAATGGAACAAGAGCCCACAGCGTTAACACTCGATAGCAGGAACGATACAGCTGATGCTCAATTACCCTCTGTGCAACTATGTTGCAAATAACAAGCTTTTCAAAATCGTATGCTTTTGAGAAAGTGTCTAACATGTAGTCTCTTTGTCACAAAACTGCCATTTATCCACACTTTCCTGTGCTGTTAATCTTGAAAAATTCTTAAGATGCTTTGAAATTAGATCCTATATATTAAAACAGGGAAGTTAAAAAGCATTTGCATCAATACACTGCTCTTTATATTCAAAATGTAAATGGCTATTGTTGACAACACGACATCAGCCAACAAATTGTAGATGGAACAAGGCTTCTGCTTCACAGTCAATGGAAGATCACACAGCAAACAGTCGATTTACTCAGTCTGTTTAAAGAGCACAGGAAACTATAGCATGCATCCAATGGTACAAGAAACCTCTCATAGGGTCATGGAGTTATACAGCATAAAAACAGGCCCTTTGGTCCAACTTGCCTACACCGACCTACATGCCCCATCTACACGAGTCCCACCTGCCTGCGATTGGCTCATATCCATCTAAACTTGTTCTATCAATGTAAACTTTGCCCCTCTCACCTTAAAGCTACGCCCTCAAGTCTTTTGTTTATTTTTAGAGATGCAGCATGGAAACGGGCTCTTCGGCCAATCGATTCCGTGTTGACCAACGATCACTCCCAACACTAGCACTATATAACAATTTACAATTTACAGAAGCCAATTAACCTACAAACATGTGCTCCTTTGGAACGTAAGAAGAATCCGGAACACCTGAAGAAAACCCACGCGTTCACAGGGAGAACGTACAAACACCATACTGACAGCACCCGTAGTCAGGATCCAACCTGGGTCTCTGGTGCTGTAAGGCAGCAACTCTACCGATGTGCCAAATGTCTTTGACATTTACACCCTGGATAAAAGGTTCTGTAGTTCCGTTCATAATTTTCTATACTACTAACAGGTCTCTCTGAAGCACCAGAGAAAACAAGCCAATTTTGTCCAACCTCTCCTTGTAGCCAATGCCCACTAATCCGGGCAGCCTTTCCAAAGCCTCAACATCCTTCCTGTAATTGGGTAACCAGCACTTTATTCAGGAACACTCGCTTGGTATCCTGAATTTTAAAAATATTGTTTATTTGCATTCAGGAACATCAAATGGTATTTAATTTATTTGGGGAATGAATTGGCATAGACAGCAAACTGCAATTGATTAGCATTCTGCTATGAGGGAACATTGTACAAAAGCACAAAAATATTAAAACGTGAACATGCATCAGAATACCTGTGCTTTATGAGTGTTACTCCTTGCCATGGATTTGAAAGGGAATAGCTACACATTTCTGTCTTCCTCATTTATTTAAGTCATGGGCTCCAGTTATTTTTACTACTAGCTCATTGTATATGTTTGGTAAACACTGAGTTACAATTTCCACCAGAACCACCCATTTGCACTTAGCTTCTTCTCTGCGATCTCCAGGCACACAATCATTACGCCTGCCAATTCATTCCCAAGGGCAAAGAACAGGATTGCACTTTGATTGATGGGATGCGATAAAACATAAGGAGTTTTCACCTGTGACCCCGTCGGTTTTCTCCCATTTCCTCCCACACTCTAAAGAAGTACAGATTTGTAGGTTAATTGGCTTCAGTGAAAATTTGAAATTGTCCCCATTGTGTAGGGTAGTGCTAGTGTGCGAGGATCACTGGTTGACTTGGACTGGGTGGGTTCAAGGGCCTGTTTCCACGCTGTATCTCTAAAGCCTAAAGTAAAGTCTAACATATATCCACTTCATTGAACTTCAATATCTCAGCTAAAAAGCAGCATAATTTGCATTGGAAGAGTGTCAACCTAGATTTTGTGCACAGGTTGAAGAATGTCAAGTGTGTATAATAGTGCTTGTGCAGCCATTGCTGGTTAGCGTGAACTCAGTGGGCTGAAGGGTCTGATTCCACGCCGTTTCTCTCAAGTCCAAATACTAAAGTCTAGGTTAAGCCTTTGAATGGTGAATGTAGGTACAGCAGGCAGTGAAGAAAGCAAATGGCATTTTGGCCTTCATTGCGAGCGGATTTGAGTATAGGAGCAAGGAGGTCCTGCAGCAGTTGTACAGGGCCCTGGTGAGACCGCACCTGGAGTATTGTTGCAGTTTTGGTCTCCTAATTTGAGGTAGGGCATTCTCACTGTTGAGGGAGTGCAGTGTAGGTTCACCAGGATAATTCCTGGGATGGCGGGACTGACATATGGGGGAAGATTTGATCGACTGGGCTTATATTCGCTGGAATATAGAAGGATGAGAGGATATCTTATAGAAACATATACAATTCTTAAAGGATTAGACAGGCTAGATGCAGGAAAAATGGTCCAGGTGTTGGGGAGTCCAGAACCAGGAGGAGTCACAGTTTAGGAATAAGGGGTAGGCGATTTAGGACTGCCATGAAAAACGTTTTCACCCAATGAGTTGTGAATCTGTGGAATTCGCTGCCACAGAAGGCAGCGGAGGCAAATTCACTGGATATTTTTTAATAGAGAGTTAGATTTAGCTCTTAGGGCTAAATGAATCAAGGGATATGGGGAGAAAGTAGGAACGGGGTACTGATTTCAGATGATCAGCCATAATCATATTAATCATATAATCATATTAAATGGCGGTGCTGGCTCGAAGGGCTAAATGGCCTACTCCTGCACCTATTTTCTATGTTTCTATGTTAAATTGGATATGCACTTAAGAGAGAATTTGTTTCTCCATGGAAAAAAAATGTAGTGCATGGAATAGATCACATTGCTCTATTCGGAACAGGTATTAACTCGATGGCCCATAAGAAAGAAGAAGCAGAAGTAAGCCACTTGGCCCAGAAGCCTATCCCACCATTCAATATTATCATGGCTAATATGCCTTGGGCCTGATCTCCCTTTCTGTGCTGGTCTTCCACAGCCCTCAATTCCCTGAGCTTTTCATAAAGTATCACCTTCCACTTTAAATATCTCTATTGACCCACCACTGGGCTAGAGAATTCCTGGGATTCACCATCCTCTATGAAAATAGGTTCCTACATATCTCCCAGGTGGCACAGTGGCACAGCGGTAGAGTTGCTGCCTTACAGTGCCAGAGACCCGTGTTCGGTCCTGACTATGAGTGCTGTCTGTATGGTGTTTGTACGTTCTCCCTGTGAACGCATTGGCTTTCTCCAGGTGCGGTTCCCTCCCACATCCTAAGGATGTGCAGGTGTATAGGTTATCTGTAGGAAGGAACTCCAGATGCCGGTTTAAACCGAAGATAGACACAAAATGCTGGAGTAACTCAGTGGGTCAGAGGAAGGGTTCCGACCTGAAACATTACCTATTCCTTTTCTCCGTGACCCGCTGAGTTACTCCAGCATTTTGTGTCTACCTCAGGTTATAGGTTCATTGGCTTCTGTAAATTGTCTCTGTCATGGCTAGAACTAGTGTACGGGTGATCGTTGGTCAGTATGGACATGGTGGCCCGAAGGACAAACACTGTATCTCGAAAACTAAAACTAAACCTAAACTAATTCTCAACTTAAACAGACTACCTTCGAATCCTCTATCCATGTTCGCCCATCCCACGCTTAAACAATTCTATGATTGTATTTATTACATGACAAGAGGCCAACCCGAATCTTCAAAGCATAGCACATGGAGCTGAACAGAAGTAGGTGTAGGACACGGCAACTTTTAGTTTAGTTTAGAGATACAGTGCAGAAACAGGCCCTTTGGCTCACTACGTCCGCACCGACCAGCAATCTGTGCCCATTAACACTATTCTACACACACCATGGACAATTTACACATTATACCTAGCCAATTCTACCTACATACCAGTAGGTCTTTGGAGTGTGGGAGGAAACCAAAGATCTCGGAGAAAACCAATGTGGTCACGGGGGGTACGTACAAACTCTGTACAGACAGCGCCTATAGTCGGGATGGAACCCGGGTCATTGGTGCTGCAAGCACTGTTAGGCAGCAACTCTATCGCTACGCCATTGTTTTGGAAAGTCCTCTGCTTCTCATTGATTCAATTATTCTTTTATTATCACATACACCAAGGTACAGTGAGAATTGTGAACTTAATCCCAGATTCAGTACTCAATGCCTAGAAACAGCACACTGAGTCCATATGCAAGAGTCACCAGGTTTTGGCACTATTTGCACAGTCCAGGCCTCAGCTGGCCATATAGGCCCATCGCAGCTGTCGTCTCCATCCAGATCTCCAGTGAACCATCGTCCTTCTCCTCTCCTGGCCTTCAGACCTCATGCCCCGGGTGGGGCATCTCCTGCAGCTGACTCTGTGGGTGTGGAAAGCAAGGCTTCCTGGTCCTCTTACCAGTCCTTTGTTCTTACATCTGTCGCCATCGCCTTTCTCTCTCCACCCTCGTATTCCCAGTGTACAGGGCAAGCAGCAGATGAGCCTTGGACCGGTTGAAGAAGGGTGTCGACTTACATCACCAATTCCTTCTCTCCAGAGATGCTACCTGTCACGCTAAGTTATGCCAGCATCTTGTGTTCATCTCCTGGTTCCACGGCTGGTGACCCAGTCCTGCTGCCTGTCGGGGTATGGCAACCACCCTCAGCCTTCCAGAAGCTTCTGCCGTGCGCCACTCTGGAAGCTTCTTAGGTTTATTTTGGGTTTATTTGGATTTTTGGACTTCTGCAATAGTCCAAACAGATTGAAGATAGAAAATAAGACTCCGCCGTTTAAGAAAAGAGGGAGAGGGAATGTAAGGAGCAATAGGGTAGAAAAAGTGGATGGGTTGGTTAGCAAGATGGCAGGTGGCATAGACATTGATGGCTTTGTAGAGAGTGAAGGGTGCCAAATAATGCTGCAGGGTATGGATCAGTTACTTGGGCGGAGAAATGACAGATGTAGGATAATCTGAACAAACATGAAGTATTGGACTTTGGGAGGTCAAATTTAAATGGAAAAATATAGAGTTAATGGCAAGATCCTTGAAAGCATTGAGGAACAGAGGGATTTTCCAAGTAAGCTATTTGAAAGAAGTAACACAAATAGATAAAGTGGTGAAGAAGGCTTAGTTTAGATTATTATTGTCACGTGTACCGAGGGTCAGTGAAAAGCTTAATGCTGTATTCAGACTATACATGATTACAATTGTGCCATCCACAGTGTACAGATACACAATAACGGGTATATCATTTAATGCAAGATAAACATTAGATTTTGGACTTTCAGATACAGCGCGGAAATAGGCCATTCGGCCCACTGAGTCCGGGCTGACCAGCGATCACCCTGTACTCTAGCACTATCCTACACACTAGGGACACTTTACAGTTTTCCCAAAGCCAATTAGCCAACAAATCTGTACATCCTTGGAGTGGAGAGAATGCCAGAGCACCCACAGTAAACTCACGCAGGTCACGTGGAGAACGTACAAACTCCATACAAACAGTGCCCGTGGTCAGGATTGAACATGGGTCTCTGGCGCTGTAAGGCAGCAACTCTACAGCTGCGCCACCGTGCCACCACTAGGTCCGTCCGCTGTTACCAAAATCTGAAGAAGGATCTCGACCAGAAACGTCACCCATTCCTTCTCTCCAGAGATGCTGCCTATCCTGCTGAGTTACACCAGCATTTCGTGTCTATCATCTGTTATAAAGAGATCCGTTAAAATGAAAGTTTGCTGTATCTCACCAAATACATTTCAGTAAAGAATGTAACATTTTATAGAGATAGCTGGAGATGTGATCACTTTAATAAGCAGATGAAAAGTGCTACGAGACTGATCCTTGAACGAACGGAACACAACTTGATGAAGGGCTGCCGTCTCAAAGTCAGGATAATTGAAGGGAGATTGCAACCTTCACGTGGTCCACCCTGTTTCAATGAATGCAATCAATCTGGCATGCACAAACAGAAGATCAAACGGAACAAGTTGTCTTACAACTTTGGGCTGTGCACGTCATACGCAAGAAGAAGAAGGGAGATTCGATCAAAGCGTATTAATGATAAATTGAAATGAACATAGGTTAATATAACGAAGGAGGAAAGTACATAAATGGAAATTAGCGAGGGACAAACTATTAACAGGAAACTATCTTCATTCAAAGGCTGATAACGTTGGAATAATACAGCAGGCAAAGTACATTGCAGTGTTGAAAATGTAACTGGATATCGTGACGGGAAATAAATAATGTCATGTATTTTATATAACAGAAAATAATATAATGTTGAGCTTCATCTTTATGGCTTTTCTTTTCCTAACCCAGATTTTATAATTAAAGACGCTAAAGATAATAGTAAAGCCTGACCAATTGTGGATCGAATAATGTTATTTTTACTCGTACCAATATAATAAGATGACTTTGCGGATTATTGAAATTCAGATCTCTATGGCAGAGGCAAACTATTCTGATGAGGAAAAATTCACACATGATAACATCCAATAGCTCGGTGTTCACACACCTCAGTGACTTGGGATTTATAATGACAGAGTCATTGTACCAACGGTGAACTTCAATAACTTACCACAGTGCCTGAGTGGTCCAGGAATCCATAGAGGATACCAAGCATTAAATCACACAGAGCATCGTAGTTACTTATCCTCTTATTGCACCCCGGATGATGCACACAAAACACAGCGCTTCTCAGGTCAGCCTCGCTGATTATTTAAGGAGTTCTGTTTGAGTCTGTGTTCACCTCATTTGTTTGTCATTCCAGGCGGTGTCATTGGCTGCATGAGGTGGGTTGGAAATTAGGTCAAAACATGATAGAGAGGACGGAGTGTGTAGGAAGAAACTCCAGATGCTGGTTTAGACAGTCCCTTCTATTGACTGCATTTATACCCTACACTGCCTCGGCAAGGCCAGCAGTGTAATCAAGGACGTCACACCATGACCACTCCCTTTTCTCCCCTGTACCATCAGGCAAAAGGTACAGAAGTGTGAAAATGCACACCTCCAGATTTGGGGACAGTTTCTTCTCTCCTGTTATTGGGCAACTGAATCATCCTACCACAACCAGAGAGGTGTCCTGAACTACTATCTACCTCTTTGATGACCCTTGGACGATCCTTGATCGGACTTTGCTGGCTTTACTGTGCACTAAATGTTATTCCCTTATCATGTATCTATACACTGCAAATGGATCGATTATATTCATAGGTAGACAAAACTGCTGGAGAAACTCAGTGGGTGAGGCAGCATCTATGAAGCGAAGGAAAAAGTGATGTTTCGGGTAGAGACTTTTTCCTTCAGACTTAATCACATGATTACAATCATATTCAGTATGCCTTCCTGCTGACTGATTAGCACGTAACAAAAGCTTTTCGCTGTACCTTGGTACATGTGACAATAAACTAAACTGAAAATACACCGGAGATAGACACGAAATGCTGGATTAACTCAGCTGGTCTGACAGCATCTCTGGAGAAAAGGAATAAGAGAAGTTCGGGTCGAGACCCGTCTTCAGACTGAGAGTCGGGGGGAGGGAAACTAGAGGTATGAAAAGGTTCAGAGCAAATCAGAGCCAGCACCGATGGCCAAGGGAAGGAGTCCACAGTGGTTCATGGGATAACTCAGCATCTCTGGAGAACATGGTTTAGTTTAGTTTTGTTTCCTTTATTATTATTGTCATGTGCAACAAATTACAGTGAAAAACTTTTGTTTGCGTGCTACCCAGTCAAAGAAAAGAGTATACATGATTACAATCAAGCTGTCTACAGCGTACAGATGCAAAATAAAGGGTATAAAATTTACGGCAAGATACAAATCCAATAAGGTTTGATTAATGATAGTTCAAAGGTCTCCAATGAGGTATATGGTAGGTCTCTAGCTGCTGAGAGGACCATTCAGTTGCCTGATAACAGCTGGGAAAAAACTGTCCCTGAATCTGGAAGTGTGCGTTTTCACACTTCCATACCTCTTGCCTGATGAGAGAGGGGAGAAGGGAGAGTGACCCCGATGAGTCTGGGTTTTGATTATGCTGGCGCCTTGTCGAGTCAGTGTGAAGCAGAAGGATCCTGACCCGATACACGGCCGATCTATGTGTGTGCATGTGTGCGTGCATGCATGTGTGCATGTGCGTGTGAATGCGTGCGTGCGTGCATTGCATGCATGCATGTGTGTGTGTAAATAGATGTGTGAGTGTATGGGTTTTGAGTGTATATGTGTACTTTTGAGTATGTGTGTTTGTGTGAGAGTGAGCAAGGAAAGGAATAGGAGGGTGGGAGTTATTTGGGGCAGATTTACTTGCTGTGTTTTAAGGGATGCTGTATAAATCATTGCAAGGCCAAAACTTGCAAGACTGTGATGGGAGATAGTCAGTATTGGGTCCATTGAACAAATAGCTTCCATAAAGCAAGTACATATCCTCTGAACATACAACATAGAACAGTACAGCTAATACCCCGCATCAGATCCACATCTTCCTGTGCCATGACTATTTAAGTGTCTGTCTAAATACCTCTTAAGTGATTGTATCTGGTTTCACCACCTCCTCTGGCAGCACGTTCCAGAGACCAACCACTCCCTGTGTGTAAAACATAATAAGACATATCCCGCAGATGCTCATAACCGCCAGATGCTTCGGTTTCCTCGCACATTCCAAACATGTGCAGGTTTGCAGGTTAATTGGCTTCTGTAGGTTGTCCCAGGTGTGTCGGATAGAACTCATGTACAGGTGATCAATGGTTATCGTGGACTCAGTGGGCCGAAAGGCCCGTTTCCACACTGTATCTCTAAACTCAACAAAGCCGAAATGCTTGAAAACAATGTAGCTTAAAATTGATGAGATTGAAATTAATAGATGACCACTTAAACAGCTCCGTCTGTGAACACATGAATTTAAATGGATTAATCATTCATGCAACATCCTCACTGAAACTAATTTTCAGGCTTACAGAGCTGCTTAATGCCTTTGACACTGGATAGAATTGTATTAGCTGAGTTTATTAGGTGGGATGCTAATAGGAACAGTTCATATAACATCTTGTTGCAATAAAAGATATTATCAGCAAACTCTATTTCACCTTCCCAGGTGCAGTAGATATATGCAGCGTAAAGAGCTAATGGCCACTCAATATCCATAGCAATTTATGAAATTGCAGATAAATATATTAGATACATGTTTATTAAATTAGATAATTAATGGCCATGGAAAGGATTTTTTCACTAGTGGGAGAGTCTAGGACCAGAGGGCAAAGCCTCAGACTAAAAGGACGTACCTTTAGAATGGTGATGAGGAGGAATGTCTTTAGCCAGAGGGTGGGGAATCTGTGGAATTCATTGCCACAGCCGGCAGTGGAGACCAAGTCATTGGGTATTTTTAAAGCAGAGAGTGATAGGTTCTTTAGCCAGAGGGTGTCAAATGTTACATGGAGGAGGCGGGAGAATGAGGTTGAGAGTGAAAAATAGATCATGCATGATTGAATGGCGGAGTAGACTTGATGGGCCTAATGGCCTCATGCTCTTCGATTAATGTCTTACGGTGTTATATTACAAATGGTGATTTGCACACAGAATCATAAATACTAGGTCTGTGCTACTCCAGATAGGGCTTCATCTAGTTTAATGAAAATTAAACCATATGGGTTTACTTCGATGACAGAAAGGTGAACAAGCCAGAGAACAGGAATGCATACACAGTTGGGCATAGACAGAGAGGCTGCAGGAGACATGGGCAGACATCCACTGCTTTTACATAGATCAGAGATCAAGCGTGACACAGTGGCACAGCTAGTGGAACCCCTGCCCACAGCGCCAGAGACCTAGGTTCGATTCTGACCTCGGGTACTGCCTGTGTGGAGTTTGCACGTTCACACTATGAGAGGCATAGATTGTATAGACAGTCAGAATCCTTGTACCAGGGTGGAAATGTCAAAGACTGGAAGGTATAGCTTTAAGATAGGAGAAGCAAAGTTTGAAAGAGATGTGATTGGCAAGTTTATTATATAGTGAGTGATGGGTGCCTGGAACATGCTGCCTGGGGCAGTGATGGAGGCAGCTATAGTAGTGTAAATATGCTCTTCTAAAGCTTATCCCGCCAGTCAGTAAATTCAGTAAAAACACCGACTCAAGCATTGGACCAAACTTTACTTTTAGAATGAACAGCAAATCACCCTATACGATACCTAAACCACCGTGGGTTCAATCCTTGTCTCTGCCTGGCCAAACCCTTCAGCCTCATGCAAGCAGACATACTCCAAAAGGTCACACAGTCCCAAGCGATCCTCCAGAAGATCAACATCAATCTAAGATGCGGCTACCTTTTATAGGTCTACAAACCTTGAGGGGCCGAACTAGATAGGGGTGGTCTCTTCACAGTCCAAAAAAACATATTAGTTACAGCGATACATTATTGACAGTTCCCCAAACCAATTACAGAATCTCCCATACAATGTTTCTGGCAGAAACTTATGGAAGCTAACTAACTGAATAATGCAACATTTACCCTGGAACTCTAAAAAATCCTGCCAGGGCTTAACACTTTGGCCAATCAACAAACAGCAGGGTAACTGTCTTGCAACATTATTTACATTATTTACAATTCCTTCCATCCCAATAAAACATTAATTTACAAAAGTATGCGACAAATACACAAAGTGCTGTGCCATGCGGCCAGGCCTCCTGCAGCTCAGACCGGCACATCTTCCTCCAGGGATTTATCATGAAGAGAGAGAATTCTGGGAGCTTCTGCCTTTTAAGCTACCGATGAGTCACCTGACATAGCTTGGCCAATCGGGTACAGAAGCTCTTAACCCCTTGATTCCTGGTTCCCAGCCACGGGGCCTGCAGAGAAACAGAAAGGTAAGTACTTGGCATTCACCGGGGGGGGAATACCAAACACATGCTGCAAGATTGAGTCGAGGGCAAACTCTTCTAAACTCGCAGATTAGGTCACCACAGTGGGACAGCCCCTTAGTGACTCTATGACACATTATATGAAGGAAGTGCAGTGATTTAATTTTCAGTGTCCTGGACCAATATTCATTTTACCGAAACAATGGACGATCTAACTATTTAATTCACAAGTGATATGGTCTGCTTGCCTATTACCAACACTGCAATCATGCCTACACCATCGAACTAATTCATTATTTGTGAAGTTTAGTTTAATTTAGTTTAGTTTAATTTAGTTTAGTTTAGAGATACAGTGTGGAAATAGGTTCTTCAGCCCACCAAACCACGCTGACCAGCGATTCCCATACACTAATACTGTCCTACACACTAGGGACAATTTACAATTTTTACCAAAGTCAATCAACCTACAATCTTTGGAGTGTGGGAGGAAGCTGGAGCATCCGGAGAAAACCCACGTGGTCACAGGAGAACATACAAACTCCCAGCAGACTGCACCCATACTCAGGATCGAACCCAGGTCCCTGGTGCTGTAAGGCAGCAACTATACTGCTACGCCACCATGCTGCCCCTTAACTTTGAGAAATATTGATAGTACATTATCAAAGGCAGGTCTTCTTTGTTCTGCCACGACTATTTTGTTACTTGAGCATGGAATATTATTTAAAATGATTTTATAAAATGGAAATAAAGAAGTAAACCATATAATGGAGACTGAATAACCTTCGATCTAACGATCTCCCAGGATTTGTGTGGAGTTCCAAAGAAAATCAACAAATGTTGGCTGTTTTTGCCTTGATCTATGCTCTTCATGTATTCCTTCTAACTTTTGGCTTTTATTTTCTTCCTTTGATTCCCATGATCTGCTAATAATTATCAGTGCAGCTGGCTGGTATTAGTGCTACTAATTAATTAGAGGCTTCCTTTCAATCAGAATGATTGAGTAATTGGCTTATTTTAATTTGAAATCAACTCTTGCTATGCTAATTACATGCTGATCGAAATTAAAGTTAATTTAATGTTTATTTTGATGCTGCATGTCACAGCTGTACAACACTGTATTCTTTCAATATGAAATATTTCCTTGGCGTGAGAATCATTGGAAGATATCTCCAGAAGTAAACCTTGAGGTAAATGCTGATAAATGTGAGGTGCTACACCTTGGCAGGACAAATCAAAATAGGACGTACATGGTAAATGGTAGGGATTTGAAGAATACAGTTGAACAGAGGGATTTGGGAATAACCGTGCATAGTTCCTTGAACGTGGAATCTCATATAGATAGGGTGGTAAAGAAAGCTTTTGGTATGCTAGCCTTTATAAATCAGAGCATTGAGTATAGAAGCTGGGATGTAATGTTAAAATTGTACAAGGCATTGGTGAGACCAAATCTGGAGTATGGTGTACAATTTTGGTTGCCCAATTATAGGAAGGATGTCAACAAAATAGAGAGGGTACAGAGGAGATTTACTAGAATGTTGCCTGGGTTTCAACAGCTAAGTTACAGAGATAGGTTGAATAAGTTAGGTCTTTATTCTCTGGAGCGCAGAAGGTTAAGGGGGGACTTGATAGAGGTCTTTAAAATAATGAGAGGGATAGACAGAGTTGATGTGGACAAGCTTTTCCCTTTGAGAATAGGGGAGATTCAACCAAGAGGACATGACTTTAGAATTAAGGGACAGACGTTTAGGGGTAACATGAGGGGGAACTTCTTTACTCAGAGAGTGGTAGCGGTGTGGAATGAGCTTCCAGTGGAAGTGGTGGCAGCAGGTTCGTTGGTATAATTTAAAAATGAATTGGATAGGCATATGGATGAGAAGGGTATGGAGGGTTATGGTATGAGTGCAGGCAGGTGGGACTAAGGGAAAAAAGTTGTTTGGCACGGACTTGAAGGGCCGAGATGGCCTGTTTCCGTGCTGAAATTGTTATATGGTTATATGGTTTGTTATATGGTAAATCGAACATTGACACAAAATGCTGGAGTGATTCAGCAGGACAGGCAGCACCTGTGGAGAAAAAAATAATTGGTATAGGTGACGCTTCGAGGCGGCACCCTTCTTCATCCTTTGACCAGTCGGATGAAGGCTTCCGACCCGAAACGTCACCGATTCCTTTTCTCCCTAGATGCTGCCTGACGCGCTGAGTTACTTTAGCGTTTTGTGTCTATCTTCGTCATCAACTAGCATCTGCAGTTCCTTCCACGTAGGGACAATTGTCCAGTAGGGAACATTTACAATTTTTACTGAAGCCAATTAACCTACAAACCTGCATGTCTTTGGGATATGGGCTGAAACCGGAGCACTCGGAAGAAACCCAATGCGGGCACAGAGAAAACATACAAACTCTGTACAGACAGCAGCCATAGATAGGATCGAACATGGGTCTCTGGCACTGTGAGACAGTAACGCTACCGCTGCACCACCCGCAGTAACTCTACCACTGCACGTTCAGGTATCTTGAACCAAATGCACACCACATGATCTGATATGCCATGACATTTTAGTATAAATTCACAAGATGTGAGGATCAGTGGTGTCCAACACTGATTGTCCATACCTGGTGGGCTTTGAGAAGATGGTGTACGGCTTGAATTCTTTGGTGTCAGAAAGGGGGTTTCTGGAAATTGAGCAGCTACACAGAAGGAACAGCAATGTATTTCCATGACCGTGCTCGAGTTTGAAGGATGATTGGTATATAAACTCAAAGCTGTGAAACCAAAAGTAATTTGGAAAATGCCTTTCATTTTCTCACATTTGGTGAGCCATGAAATAAGCACAGTTCTACAAAAGGAGGCTGTGCGCCTGTACCATTCAACAATCCTCAGGGAAGAATAGATGATTGTTGTCAGGTTATTGAAATCAAAGGTCATTGGAACCACCCTCGGTCGTAACTAAGTTTAGATGTGATTCACGGCTGCATGTCAGGGGAGGCATGGTGGCGCAGTGGGATAGTTGCTGCCTTACAGCACCAGAGACCCTGACTACAGGTGCTGTCTGCACAGAGTTTGTATGTCCTCCCCGTGACTGCATGGGTTTTCTTCGGGTCAATATCCCTCCAAACTTGTCCTATCCATGTACCTGTCTAACTGTTTCTTTAACATTTGGATAGTACCAGCCTTAAATACCGCAGCTGCGGGAGCTCCGGACTTTAAATTTTCCCACGCTGGCTGTGAAACTCCCGACCCGACTGAGGATCCCAGCTACGGCACCTGGAAACCCCGGGATGACCTCCAAAGCCGACGGGCTGAATATCCCAGAAGAAATGAAGCTGGAGCTGCTGACTCTGAGGGAACCCCCATTCATTACGGAGCTGGAGCTGCCGTCTGTGAGGGAATTCCCGTTCCAGCGCAGGTCCGCAGAAACAGCAGGTACAGGAAACACAGTACCTGGAAACAAAGGGGAAACCTCCATTGTGTCCAGAAAAGTGGCTGACAGGCAGGACTTCAGGTCAGACTGAAACACAGGGGACTTCGGCCCCCTCTCCCTACTATCCTACTGGCAAATGTACAGTCCCTTGAAAATAAAGTGGAGGACTTAAGGGCAAGGCTGCTTTATCAAAGGGAGCTGAGGGAAACCTCTGTGTTCTGTTTCACATAGACATGGCTCACCCCCAGCTCCCCAGACTCAGTGGTCCAGCCTGAAGGGTTCTCCATTCACCACATGGACCATACACTGGCATTGGGGAAAGGGAGAGGAGGGGGTGTCTGCCTCATGGTCAACTCTGCGTGGTGCTCAGACTTGGCAGTCCTGTCCAACTCCTGCTCTCCACACCTCGAACATCTGGCAGTGAAGTGCCGTCCCTTCTACCTACCGAGGGAATTCACCTCCATCATCCTGATTGCCGTCTACATCCCACCCCAGGCAGACGTCCGTCTGGCACTGGAGGAGCTGCACGCCGTGGTCAACAAACACCAGACGTCTTACCCCGAGGCATTTACCACCATTG
Source organism: Raja brachyura (assembly GCA_963514005.1). The sequence goes on along the minus strand of OY740782.1, from coordinate 114,219,001 downwards.
CTGGGGACTTCAATAAGGCAAACCTAAAGAAATCACTCCCCAACTTCCACCAACATGTCTCCTGCTGCACCAGAGGACCAAACACCCTCGACCACTCGAGAATGCCTACCGCTCTATCCCTCGCCCTCACTTCGGTAAATCTGACCATACCGCGGTGCTGCTTCTTCCTGAACAACTACAGGACTGTTTGGAGTCTGTAGACTGGGCAATGTTCAAGGACTTGGCAATGGACTTGAATGAATACGCCACAGTCGTTACAGACTTCATCAAGAAATGTGTGGAGGACTGCATCCCTACAAAAAACCTTTGAATGTTTCCCAGTCAGAAACCTTGGATGAGCTGTGAGATCCGCACACCGGGCATTCATGTCTGATGACACAGTGGTCTACAAGAAGTCCAGATACGACCTTGGTAAGGCCATCAAAAAGGCCAAAAGGGACTTCTGCTCCAAGCTGGAGGATGAGACAGATGTTCAGCAGCTGTGGCGGGGCCTGAATACAATCACCTCTTACAAGGCGAAACCAGGAGGCAGCTCGGATGTCGGCGATACATCATTCCCTGATGAGCTCAATGCATTTTAAGCACGCTTTGATAGGGAGAACACCGATGTGCCTTCCCGAGCCCCCATTCGCTGTGATGGTATTTCAATCTCAGTCACAGAGGCCAATTTCAGGAAATCCTTCAGAGGGGTGAACCCTCGAAAAGCTTCTGGACCTGATGGCATACCTGTATGTTCTAAAAACCTGTGCGAACACAGATGCAATTATTAAGAAAGCTCATCAGCACCTCTACTTCCTGAGAAGATTACGGAGAGTTGGTCTGTCAAAGAGGACACTCTCTAACTTCTACAGGTACACAGTAGAGAGCTTGCTGACCGGATGCATCATGACTTGGTTCGGCAATTTGAGTGCCCTGGAGAGGAAAAGACTAGAAAAAGTGGTAAACACTGCCCAGTCAATCATCGGCTCTGACCTTCCTTCCATCGAGGGGATCTACCACAGTCGCTGCCTCAAAAAGGCTGGCAGCATCATCAAGGACCCACACCACCCTGGCCACACACTCATCTCCCTGCTACCTTTGGGCTACTTCCCACAGCCATCAGGCTATTAAACCTGGCTCGGACAAAACTCTGAACATTAATATCCCTCCATTTGTTATTTGCACTTTATTCGTTTATTAATTCATGTGTGTATTTACGTATATAATTGTAGTCAATGCCTACTATGTTCTGTTGTGCTATGCAAAGAAAGAATTTCATTGTCCTGTCAGGGACACATGACAATAAACTCTTTTGACTCTTTTGACTCTTTTGAAATACCTCCTCTGGCAGCTTGTTCCATACACCCACCACCCTTTGTGTGAAAAAGTTACCACTCAGGTTCCTATTAAATCTATTCCCCTTCAACTTGAAGCTATGTTCCCTGGTCATCGATTCCCCTACTCTGGGCAAGAAACTCTGTGCATCTACCCGATCTATTCCTCACATGATCTTCTACAACTCTATAAGACTACCCCTTATCCTCCTGCGCTCCAAGGAATAGAGATCCAGCCTACTCAACCTCTCCCTGTAGCTCACACCCTCTAGTCCTAGCAACACCCTCGTAAATCTTCTCTGAACCCTTTCAAGCTTAACAATATCTTTCCTATAACATGGTGCCCCAGAGCTGAACACAATACTCTAAATACAGTCTCACCAATCTCATACAACTGCAACATGACCTCCCAACTTCTATACTCAATACTCTGACTGATGAAGGACCTTCTAGGGGCGCCGCCCTGTATGGGTATGGCTGCCCAGCTTGCAGCTATCTGTTTTTAGTGAGTTAAAGTGTTTTGTGTTGGAGGTTTTAGTCTTTTTTATGTTTGGGGGGGGGGGGGGGAGGGGGAAAACTGCAGTTCTCAGTCCCTACCAAGTCGGGGAGCGGCTTTCCTCCGAGCAGCAACTTTTACCCATCCTCGCGGCCTACCATCGGGGTCTGGAGCGGTGTTTCCCGACAGGACCAGCCAGGACCACGGCTTCGGGTGGAGCCCTATCGCGGAGCGGAGGGGGCGATGCCTTGCCCGGGTCGCTGCGCTGGAGCTGGGAGTGTGCTGGGACCGCCGATTGGAACATCAAGGAGCTGCGGGACTGTGGAGCGGCCAGCAGCGCTGAACTTTAACATCGTGGCGCCTGGGATCTCTCGTCGAGATCGCCGGTGGTGGAGCTCCGTCCAGCTGGGTTGGGTTCGGAAGCCACAGTCTCCAGTAAGGATGCGGTCATTCCAAGCATCCCAAGCCGCTGAGAGGGTTCTCCCGATGCCAGAGCACCATCACCCGGTGAGAACGGTCTGTAACATCGGCCCCCGTAGCGGCAACTGCGGAGGCCTCAAGAGACCCGACTACGGGTGGACATGGGGATGGGGACTGGACTTTGTGCCTTCCCTCATAATGGGAACCAATGTGGGGGATGTTTTTATGTTTAAATTTCTTTATTATTGTTATGTTTGTATTCTTTTTAATGTGCTGCAATGGCAACTTGAATTTCACTACACCAATTGGTGTATGTGACAATAAATGAACCTTTGAACCTTTGAATGTCAATGTGTCCAAAAGCCATTTTGACCACCTTATCTACCTGCGACTCGACCTTCAAGGAACCATGCACCTGCATCCCTTTTCTCTACAACACTTCCCAGAGGCCTACCATTCAATCCTGCCCTTGTTAGACGTCCCAAAATGTGACACCTCACACTTTTCTGTATTAAATTCCATCAATTATTCTTCAGCCCACCTGGCCAATCACTCTAAATGCTGCTGTAACTTTGCACTATCTGCAAAACCATCCACTTTTGTATCATCAGCAAACTTGCTAAACTTGCCCTGTATGTTCTCATCCAAATCAATAAAATGACAAACATTAACAGGCCCAGCACTGAACCCTGAGGCACACCACTAGTCACAGGCCTCTAGTCCGAGAAGCAACCTTCCACCATCACCCTCTGCTTCCTCACATGAAGCCAATTTGCTATCCATTCAGCTATCTCTCCCATGTGATCTAATCTTCGAGAGCAACCTATCATGCGGAACCTTGTTGAATGCCTTACTGAAATCCATGTGTACAACATCTACAGCTCTGCCCTCATCGACCTTTTTGGTCACGTCTACAAAAAACAATCAGATTTGTGAGACATGACCTCCCACGTACAAAACCATGCTGACTATCCCTAATCAGCCCTTGCCCATCCAAATGCCTATATGACCTATCCCTCAGAATACTCTAGTAATTTACCAACTACAGATGTTAATCTCACCGGCCTATAGTTCCGAGCACTTTCCCTGCTGCCCTTGAAAAGAGCCACAACATTTGCCACCCTCCAGTCTTCCGGCACCTCTACTGTTAAGAACGACTCGTAATTTTCAACCAGGGCTCCCTTAATTTCCTCTCTAGTTACATATTTATAAAATCTTTTGGGATTGTCCTTAATACTACCTGCCAGAGCTATCTCCTGGTCCCTTTTTGCCCTTCTGATTTCCTTTTTCAGTTCACTCCTCAGTTCCTGAAACTCCTACAGGGAAGGATTTGATCCCAGCTGTCTCTTGTTATGAAGTCTCTCTCCCCAGATAGACTGAACATTTAACCTACCCACTGTTGTTTAACCCACTGCCCTCAGCAGAACCAAGCTAACAGATTGCCTGTGCTTCAGGTTTGGAAAGACTCTTTCCAAACCAACGTCACGCTTCATTACTGCTGTTGACACTTCATTAGTACTTGTATGCTTCATCACTTCCTGCCATACATAATGATGATATGTTTACAGGGACCATCGGGATCTAAGCATTTCCAGTTTGATTGATATCACTTAATCATGCTGCCGTAAAATACATGAAATACCCACCATCTTTTGCAGCAACACAGCTGGTAGAGCTGCTGCCCCATAGCTCTGCTAAACTGAGCTCAATCCAGAGCTTGGGTGCTGTCTCGTTTGGAGTTCGCACATTCTCCCTGTGACCATATTAGGGCAACACAGTGGTGCAGCGGTAGAGTTGCTGCCTTCCGGCGCTAGAGACCCGGGTTCAATCCTGACTATGGGTGCTGTCTTTATGGAGTTTGTACGTTCTCCCTGAGACGATATAGGGTTTTTTTCCGTGTGTTCCGGTTTCCTCCCACATTCCAAAGACGTGTAGGTTTGTAGGTTAATTGGCTTCTATAAATTGCCCCTAGTATATGGATAGAACAAATGTATGCATGACCATTGGCCAGCACGGACTCGGTGGGCCAAAGGGCCTGTTTCCATGCTGTATCTCTAAAAATAAAACTATATCCATCTCCCCCCAGCTGCTCCCATATCCCAAAGACATGCAGATTGGTAGGTTTATTATACTGCTGTAAATTGTCCTCAGTGAAAAGGTGAATGGTAGACTCTATGGGCAAGTTGTGGAGATATGTGGAAAATAAAACTTGGATGCTTTCATTCTTTGGTTTTGCCTTAGAAATGTGAATGTTTTGAATACTGTTGGTTGGTTTTCTGCTGTGAGTTGGGAGCTTTTAAAATACCCTAGGATCAATTGGCAAATAGACTAAAAGTATCACACATCTATTTATCTTTTTTTTAAATATTTTTTTATTAGAGGCCATACCTATTACAAATAATATAACAATTTTTTTCAGATATACATATTACATATTTCCAAAGTTATATGAGTATTACAAAGCAAAATATATAAGCCTCAATTTTTTTAATAGTGAAGAGAAAAAAAGAGTAAAGATAGAATAGGTGTTTAATTTTAAAAGTGTGATTATAATTTTGATTATATGTGAGAAGAGAAAGAAAATTAAAAAAAAAAAATAATTAAAAAAAACCCCCCCAAAAAATAAAAAAACCATATTACTAACAAACAATTATTATACTTAAAAATAGAAAAAAGTATACATCTTAACAATGAATGGAACAATTTCTAATAATATATATAGAGACGAGTATACAAATCTCGGATTAAACCTTTTCATCTGATCTTACCACTGGGTACTTGTTGAGTTACAATGCTGAGCCCAGCTACCCCTTCATATAATCAGTGAATGGAGACCATATTTGTTCAAAAAGTTCGTGTTTATCCATTAGGATAAACCTAATTCTCTCCAATTGCAACGTCTCCAACATTTCCACTGTCCACATTTTGATTGTAGGGGATCAATTTGATTAATATTAATTTTTTTCCAATCATTAAACAGTAATCAAGAAAATTTCTTTGATTTACTGTTAATGTTTGATTTGAATCTAAAACACCAAATATTATTAGCTTTGGATCAGGATTTAATGTAATCTTAAGAACTATAGAAATAATTTAAAAAATCTCAGTCCAATAACTATTAAGTTTTGTGCATATTACAAAACTATGAGTTAAATCAGCTTCTATGTGCTGACATTTATCACACAATGGTGATATATTAGGAAAAAATCTATTTAATTTCTTTTTTGAATAATGTAATCTATGTAATACTTTGAATTGTATCAAAGTATGTCTGGCATTTAACGAACAACGATGTATACGTTGTAAACTTTCTTCCCAAAAGTCTTTTAATATCGGTAAACCAGTTTCATTTTCCCATATTTGTCGAAATGATTCTGTTGTTGGTATTTTCCTGTCCAATAGGATATTATATATATATGCTATTAATTTCTCTGTGTTTGGATGCTTATTAAGCACTTCATCCAGTAAACCTGGTTCTTTATTTCTATAATCTTGCGTATTTGATTTAACATAATCTCTGATTTGTAAATATCTAAGTAAGTTATTTGTGTGCAATCCATAAATATCTTTCAACTCTTGAAATGAGAGAAATTTCCCATTCCTGTAAAGATGTTCTATCCTTATAATTCCTAAATTTTTCCAGTGTCTAAACCCCCCATCCAATAAAGAGGGCTTAAACAGAGGATTATTCATAATTGGTAAGCAAAGCAACATATTTTCTAAATGTAAAGTCTTAACTATTTGTTTCCAAATACGTATATTGCTTAAAATTATAGGATTTTCCTTATAATTTTTTTTTGTACCGCCCTTGGGGCAAGGAGTATTGTACTTATATCAAAGGGTAAACAATCTTCCTTTTCCATTCTTAACCAAGCTGGGTCCTGTTCCATGTTTACCAACCAAAAATTCATATTCTTAATCAGAACCACCCAGAAATAATATAAAAAATTAGGTAGTGCTAGTTCACCATTTATCTTAGATTTACATAAGTGTCTTTTACTTATTCTGTGATTTTTATAATCCCAAATAAAGCTATTGACAATGAAATCAATTTTTTAAAAAAAGGTTTTAGGAAGATATAGCGGGATAGCTTGAAATAAATATAGTAGTTGCGGTAAAAAAAAATCATTTTTATAGCATTTATTCTGCCAATCATTGATATTGGTAATGTTTTCCAATATAAGATATTATTTTTTAGTTTATTTAGTAATTGGGGGAAATTTGATTTAAATAGAGAATTATAAGATTTGGATACATTAATTCCAAGATATTTAATTTGATCATTAACTATTTTAAATGGAAATTTTTGTAATTTATTCAATTTTATTCCTGTTATAGGCATAATTTCACTTTTATTCTAATTAATTCTATATCCTGAGAACATACTAAATTCAGTTATAACATTAAGTAACTTAGGGATACTAATCTCTGGTTTTGTTATGTATATTAAGACGTCATCTGCATATAAAGATATTTTATTAATTGTGGTATTGGTATTATATCCATAAATTTCTGGTTCCGATCTAATCCTTTCGGCTAATAATTCTATTGCAAGTGCGAATAATAAAGGTGATAACGGACAACCTTGTCTACAACCCCTAGAGAGATTAAATTTTGCTGATAACATTTGATTTGTTAGGATTCTTGCTGTTGGGCCAGAATATAAAACACTAACCCATTTACAGAATCCTTCCCCCAGTTGAAATTTCTGCATTATCCTAAATAGGTAAGGCCATTCAACCTGGTCAAATGCTTTTTCTGTGACCAGGGATATAACAGCTAATTCAATATCATTAATTATTTTTGAATATATGATATTGAATAGACGTTGCAAATTATAAGTGGAATAGCGTTTAGGGATAAAGCATGTTTGATCATGATGTATTAATTTATTGATCACTAAACTTAACCTTTGAGATAAAATGTTAGTTAATATTTTTTGATCCGTATTTAGAAGAGCAATTGCTCTATATGATCCTGGGTCTTCTAGATCTTTATCTACTTTAGGAATGAGTGTAATTGTAGATTCATTTAGGGTTTCTGGTAGCTGTTCTTGCTCATAGGCATCTTTATATATTGTTTGTAGACGTGGGGAAATCAAATCATGAAACTTCTTATAAAATTCAACACCTAAACCGTTGGGGCCAGCAGCTTTACCATTTTTCAATGATCTGATTGATTCCTCAATATCTTTTGCTGATATTTCAGCGTCTAACAAGTCTCTACCTTCCTGATCTAATCCATTAATATGACATTCATGTAGGAATGCTTCCATTCCACCAGATTGACCCGTCAGTTTGGATATGTAAAGTTTTTGATAGTATTGCTGGAATCTATCATTAATATCTTTTGGTAAAGTTAGTATTTCTCCTTGTTCAGATCTAACTTTATATATCATTTTTTCTTCATCTGATTTTCTAAGTTGACGAGATAACAATTTATGTGGTTTATCCCCAAATTCAAAATGTACTTGTGTAGTCTGTTGAAAAAGTTTAATAACGTACTTTGATTGTATCTCATTTAACTTATATTTTAATGTTGCAATTTTGTTATATATCACCCTAGATGGTGATATAGCATTTTCCATGTCTAATTGCTTTATTTCATTTTCCAAATTCTGTTAAATCTTTCCATTTTCCTTATTAAGGTGTGCCTGCGCAGATATTATAGCACCACGTATAAAAGCTTTAAATGTGTCCCATAGAAAAGACAAAGAAATTCCAGGTTTATCATTAGTCTCAAAGAATAGTTCAATCTGTTTAACCAGATAATCATAACAAGCCTTATCACTTAATATTTGAGGATTGAGTCTCCATTGCGAATATCTATTAGTTATACCCTTTAAATTAATCTTAAATGTTAATGGGGCATGATCCAAAATAATAATATTATGATATTTTGAATCTTACGTGAATGGAATAAGCTTTGAATCTATTAAAAAATAATCTATCCTAGAATAAGTTCCGAATACCGGAGAATAGAATGAGTATTCCCGACCAGTGGGATTATCATTTCTCCAAACATCCTTGACATTAACTGAACTAATAAACAAATTTATGAGTTCACTTGATTTAGATATAGCCTTCCTTTTAGTTGATGATCTATCTAAATAGTTATCCAAAGTACAATTTAAGTCACCCCCGATTATTAAATTATGTTGTGCAACTATAGGAATAGTGTTAAATATTTTCTTAAAAAACAACGGATTATCAAAATTAGGTCCATATATATTCATAAGTACAACTTTCTTCGAGTATAATTCACCGGTAACTACTATGTATCTACCTTCAGGATCTTCTATTATTGAGCTATGTTTAAATTGGATACCCTTACAAATAAGTATAGCAACTCCTCTAGATTTATGAATAAATGAAGAATGGTACACTCTAGAAATCCAATTTGCCGTTAGTCTATATTGTGCGTCTTTTTTTAGGTGAGTCTCTTGAAGATAAATTATGTCTGATTTAATTCTATTTAACTGAGCCAAAACCTTACCTCTTTTAATTGATTCGTTAATTCCCTTTACATTCCAACTACAGAAGGTGATTCAATCACCCCCATTTTTCTTGTTAATGTCTTGCATTTTAGTATTAAGGTGGATTATAATGAGGTAGATGCCTCAGCATATTCATCCCAATTTCATACCCTAGTTTGTGATCAACAAATGTTAATACTAATAACTTTTTCTTACATACGTATCTCTTTGCATCTACTGTATAATACCATTCATAAGTAAAGTAATATAATACAGTGTATAACATATAAAAAACAAAATAAAAATAAAGATAAAAAAAGTTAATAATGTTAATAGAAAAGTGCAGGAAAAAAAAAGTGACTACTACTAAATTAAGCGTGGTTAGTGTAAGCCACACTAGCGTGGCTGTTAATCTACGGACTTCCGTTAGTAAAAAAAAAAATGTTTATAATTCCAGCTCCGTAAATGCCATAAGGGCAAAATATTTAAGGGCGGGGCGTTAAATTTCTGTGCTTATTAATGCTTTATTATTTTTAACTACTACTATCGATTTAAACTATTTAAAGAGGAATAACATACATTTGTAAGTAATGATTAATACTAAACTATTTCTATTGTATATTAGTTTATTATTAATAATCATTAAACTCTCCATGTCCAATAATTTTAAAAGTTCATCATTCTTCCTCCTTCTCTCTGGGTAAACGGTAACATCAGGTAAGTGTTGAATATAATTCAAGTTCGTTATTCTTCATCCTCATCTTCTTCTTCTCCCGGTATTTTCACTACTTCTTCCTCTTCCAGCTTCTTCTCGATATTACGAGCGAACTCAAGCGCTTCAGTATGCTTCATAAAATGATGCTCTTTATTATCATAGCTTACTCATAGTGTGGCAGGATACATCAGGCCATATCTCAGACCACTTATATTCTTGAGGATGTTTCTTGTTTCAGTAAATAAAGCTCTTCTCTTGGCCACTTGCGCAGGATAATCTCTAAATATGCTGATCTTGTCGCCGTCATAAAACAGATTCTTCTTACGAATTATTATCTTCATCATATCTTCCAAAACATGATCATAAACCACCTTCACAATCAGTTGTCTTGGGGGTGAGCCCGTCTTTGAGCGTCGTCTCAGTGCCCTGTGCGCTCGGCCAAGCAGGGGTACTTGCTCCAGATTCAAGACATTTTTCAGAAGATTTGCAGCAAATTCTCTGGTGTCTTGTCCTCCCTCCTTGCCTTCACGCACTCCAACAATACGCAGATTCTGGCGCCTTTGCCTTCCCTCCAAGTCAATACATTTCTCAGTTATTTTATTCAATAAATCTATTAAATGCTTGTTCTCGTAGAGAAGTTTCTCATTCGCCTTAGCACTTGAGTCAGCAATACTGGTCAGTTCCTTTATTGCTTCGTGTTGTTGATCAAGTGATCTTATAATAGGTTCCAACTTGAAATCAACCGCAGACTCCATCCCACCGACTTTGAGATTTACTTCATCCATTTGTTGTTTCAGATCAGCATCCGCTTTTATCTTCCATTCATCCATCATTCAGTAAAATTGTTACACCCAAGGCACTAGAAGAGAGAAGGTGGGTGACGGTGAGAAAGGGAGGAAAACATGGAATGCAAAGGTCCCCGGGTGTTGTACCTCTTGTGAACAGGTTCACCCACGTGGAAGTTGCCGGGACAGAAGACGGTATCTCACTGAGCAGCGGACTGGCTTGCAAAACAAAAAGGGTTGATGAGCCAAAACCAAAGAGGCCAAAGTCGAGCAACGCCATTGTAGTTGGAGACTCCATTGTGAGAGGTACGGACAGGGGTTTTTGCGGCAACAGACGGGATTCCAGGATGGTGTGCTGCCTTCCTGGTGCCAGGATCCAGGATGTTACGGACAGAGTGCAGACAATCCTCAAGGGCGAAGGTGAACAGCCGGAAGTGGTCGTGCATGTTGGCACAAATGATGTTGGAAAGAAGGGGATGAATATTTTGCAGCGGGACTTCAGAGAGCTTGGAAAAATGCTGAAAAGCAGGACTTCCAGGGTTGTTATCTCCGGTTTGCTTCCAGTTCCTCGTGCTGGCGAGAGCAGCAACAGGGAGATACGGGACCTGAATGTGTGGCTGAGGAACTGGTGCAGGGGGCGGGGATTTAGATTCTTAGATCACTGGGATCTGTTTTGGAGTAAGGGGGAACTGTACAAAAGGGACGGATTGCATCTTAACAGGTGGGGGACCAGCATTCTGGCCGGCAGGTTTGCCACTGCTACACGGATGGTTTTAAACTGAATAAGGGGGGTGGGGTGTCAAATGGGATAATCGAGAACGGAGTTAAAGGGAAAGAGAGTAAAGGGATGGTTAATGACCCCAGAAATAACGGGAAAGAAAGCTCACAAAGGGATAGGTGAGTATGGCCAAGTGTAATAGGGATCGATGTGAAAGGGGCCACTTGTCAACATAATTGTATAAGGAGTAAGAGTGTTGTAAAAACAAGCCTGAAGGCTTTGTGTCTCAATGCAAGGAGCATTCGTAATAAGGTGGATGAGTTGAAGGTGCAGATAGCGATTAATGACTATGCTATAGTTGGGATCACGGAGACATGGCTCCAGGATGACCAAGGCTGGGAGCTGAACATCCAGGGATATTCAATATTCAGGAGGGATAGACGAAAAGGAAAAGGAGGTGGGGTAGTGTTGCTGGTGAGAGAGGAGATTAATGCAATAGAAAGGAAGGACATTAGCATGGAGGATGTGGAATCGATATGGGTAGAGCTGCGAAACTCTAAGGGGCAGAAAACGCTAGTGGGAGCTGTGTACAGGCCAGCTAACAGTAGTATTGGAGTTGGGGATCGCATCAAACAGGAAATTAGAAATGCGTGCAACAAGGGTAACACAGTTATAATGGGTGACTTCGATCTGCATGTAGATTGGGTGAATCAAATTGGCAGGGGTGCTGAGGAAGAGGATTTCCTGGAATGTATGCGGGATAGTTTTCTCAACCAACATGTGGAGGAACCAACGAGAGAGCAGGCTATTCTAGACTGGGTATTGAGTAATGAGGAAGGGTTAGTTAGCAGTCTTGTTGTGCGTGGCCCCTTGGGCAAGAGTGACCATAATATGGTTGAGTTCTTCATTAGGATGGAGAGTGGCAAAATTAAATCAGAAACAAGGGTTCTGAACTTGGTAACTTTGAAGGTATGAGATGTGAATTGGCCAAGATAGACTGGCACGTGATTCTTAAAGGGTTGACAGTGGATGTGCAATGGAAGGTATTTAAAGTCAGCATGGATGAAGTACAAAAGTTGTTCATACTAGTTTGGCAAAAGAATAAATCGGGGAAGGTGGTGCATCCATGGATAACAAGGGAAATCAGGGATAGTATAAAAACAAAAGATGAGGCATACAAATTTGCCAGAAAAAGCAGCCTACCGGAGGACTGGGAGAAATTCAGAATCCAGCAGAGGAGGACAAAGGGCTTAATTAGGAAAGGGAAAATAGATTATGAAAGGAAACTGGCAGGGAACATAAAAACTGACTGCAAAAGTTTTTATAGATATGTGAAGAGAAAGAGACTAGTTAAAACAAATGTTGGTCCCTTGCAGTCAGAAACAGGTGAATTGATCATGGGGAACAAGGACATGGCAGACCAATTGAATAACTACTTTGGTTCTGTCTTCACTAAGGAAGACATAAATAATCTGCCGGAAATAGCAGTGGAACGGGGGTCAAATAAGATGGAGGAACTGAGTGAAATCCAGGTTAGCCGGGAGGTGGTGTTGGGTAAATTGAACGGAGTGAAGGCCGATAAATCCCCAGGGCCAGATAGTCTGCATCCCAGAGTACTCAAGGAGGTAGCCACAGAAATAGTGGATGCATTAGTAATAATTTTTCAAAATTCCTTAGATTCTGGAGTAGTTCCTGAGGATTGGAGGGTAGCTAATGTAACCCCACTTTTTAAAAAAGGAGGGAGAGAGAAAGCGGGGAATTACAGACCAGTTAGTCTAACATCGGTAGTGGGGAAACTGCTAGAGTCGGTTATTAAAGATGGGATAGCAGCGCATTTGGAAAGTGGTGAAATCATTGGACAAAGTCATCATGGATTTACGAAAGGTAAATCATGTCTGACAAATCTGATAGAATTTTTCGAGTATGTAACTAGTAGAGTGGATAAGGGAGAACCAGTGGATGTGTTATATCTAGACTTTCAGAAGGCTTTCGACAAGGTCCCGCATAAGAGATTAGCATACAAACTTAAAGCACACGGTATTGGGGGTTCAGTATTGATGTGGATAGAAAACTGGCTAGCAGACAGGAGGCAAAGGGTAGGAGTAAACGGGCCCTTTTCAGAATGGCAGGCAGTGACTAGTGGGGTGCCGCAAAGCTCAGTGCCTTGACCCCAGCTATTTACAATATATATTAATGATTTGGACGAGGGAATTCAATGCAACATCTCCAAATTTGCAGATGATACCAAGCTGGGGGGTATAGTTAGGTGTGAGGAGGATGCTTGGAGGCTGCAGGGTGATTTGGATAGGCTGAGTGAATGGGCAGATGCATGGCAGATGCAGTATAATGTGGATAAATGTGAGGTTATCCACTTTGGTGGCAAAAACATGAGGGTAGACTATTATCTGAATGGTGACAGATTAGGAAAGGGGGAGATGCAACGAGACCTGGGTGTCATGGTACACCAGTCATTGAAAGTAGGCATGCAGGTGCAGCAGGCAGTGAAGAAAGCAAATGGTATGTTAGCATTCATAGCGAAAGGATTTGAGTATAGGAGCAGGGAGGTTCTACTGCAGTTGTACAGGGTTTTGGTGAGGCCACACCTGGAGTATTGCGTACAGTTTTGGTCTCCAAATCTGAGGAAAGACATCCTTGCCATAGAGGGGGTACAGAGAAGATTCACCAGACTGATTCCTGGGATGTCAGGACTTTCATATGAGGAAAGATTGGATAGACTCGGCTTGTACTCGCTGGAATTTAGAAGATTGAGGGGGGATCTTATAGAAACTTACAAAATTCTTAAGGGGTTGGACAAGCTAGATGCTGGAAGATTGTTCCCGATGTTGGGGGAGTCCAGAACAAGGGGTCACAGTCTAAGGATAAGGGGGAATTCCTTTAGGACCGAAATGAGGAAAACATTCTTTACACAGAGAGTGGTGAGTCTCTGGAATTCTCTGCCACAGAAGGTAGTTGAGGCCAGTTCATTGGCTATATTTAAGAGGGCGTTAGATGTGGCACTTGTGGCTAAAGGGATCAGGGGGTATGGAGAGAAGGCAGGTACGGGATACTGAGTTGGATGATCAGCCATGATCACATTGAATGGCGGTGCAGGCTCGAAGGGCCGAATGGCCTACTCCTGCACCTATTTTCTATGTTTCTATCATAGTTGTTACTGTGGTTATTACTTCTTTTTTCAGTTCATCTTTAACTTGTTCTTTAAACAATTCAATATCAGCTCTAAGTAACTTTAAATCTTCTTTATATTCCTTTTTCATTTTTTTCAGCTCACCCATAATAGTAGTTTTCAGATCTTCCATTTCAGATTTCCTCCTTGGAATATCCTCCAGAGAGCCAGTCAAACTCGAGGCCGAGGCTTCAGCTGGGCCTACTTCTTTTTTCGGCACTATTTCTTTCGGTTTGGGGGGGGTTCGTTGAATCGACATTACTGTTGGTAAAGTTGCGTGCCTGATGACGTCACGCACCTTATCAAGCTGCCGGTGCCATTCACTGACGTTCCTCTCTGGTAAGTGGCTTTCGATCACCCCGTTTTCTCCCGTTTTTTATACAATTTTTATGGAGCTGGATGGCGCGAGTTCCACCTACTCCATAGCGCCATCTATTTATCTTTTGTGGAAAACACTAATCCTTATGTTTGAAATATCCTTAAAGATACTTCCATTGTTTATAGTTTAGTGATACAACGTCGAAACGTAACCTTCGGCCCAACGTGTCCATGCCGGCCATCGACCACCCGCACACTTGTTCTATGTTATTCTACTTTTCCATCCTCTCCGTACACATTAGGGACAATTTACAGAAGCCAATTAACCTACAAATCTACAAAAAAAGATGCTGGGTTGCAATGTTTAAGAAGGAACTACAGATGCTGGAAAAATCGAAGGGAGACAAAAATGCTGGAGAAACTCAGAGGGTGAGGCAGCATCTAGGGAGCGAAGGAATATGTGACGTTTCGGGTCGAGACCCTTCTACAGACAGAAATATCACCTATTCCTTCACTCCATTGATGCTGCCTCACCCGAAACATCACCCATTCCTTCGCTCCATAGTTGCTGCCTCACCCGAAACATCACCTATTCCTTCGCTCCATAGATGCTGCCTCACCCTCTGAGTTTCTCCAGCATTTTTGTTCTACCTAGGGTTGCAATGTGGTAGGTTGGGAGACCAGGACTACAGCCTTAGCTTATTGGAGAACGTGTGCTGAAAAAGGCAGGGAAGGAGCTGTTCCTGAATGTGGAGGCATGTGCTTTTCATGCTTTTGTCTTGTCTACCCAACAGAACGGGAGAGGGTAGTAAAGGGAGATCACCAGGATATAGATGGTCTTTGATTTTGTTGCCACTCCCTGGGGCATCGTCGAGTGTAGATGGAGTTGATGGGGGGAGGCTGGTCAGGGTGATGGACTGGGCTGCATCCACAACTTTCTGCAATTTCCCACAGTCTTGAGCAGAGCTGTTGCCAAACCAAGCTGTAATGACTCCCAATAGGGTACATTCCATAGTGCATCTCTTTATGTTGGAAACAAGTCCTTGGAGACATGCCAAACTTCCTTTGTCTTCTGAGGAAGTCAAAGCATTGGTGTGCTTTCTTGGCTGCATCTTCAATGAGGTTGTTTTAGGACAATTTGTTGGTGATAGTTACTCCTAGGAACTTGAAGCTATCAATGTTCTCCACTACGGCATCATTGATGGTGACAGGGAAACACTACCTTGTTTCCTGAAGTCAATAACTAGCTCCTTCATCCTGCTGACATTGAGGGAGAGGTTGTTGTCATGACACCATATCAGAAAGCGTTCTGTCTGTTTCCTGTGCTCTCTCGTCATTGAGAATGATCTGGCCCATCAGTTTAGTTTAGTTGAGTTTAGTGGAGTTTAGTGGAGTGTAGTGGAGTTTAGTGGAGTTTAGTTTAGTTTAGAGGTATAGTGTGAAAACAGGCCCGTCGGCCCATCGAGCCTGCGCAGAACAATGAACACCCATACATTAGTTCTATCCTACACATTAGGGACAATTTACAGAAGCCAATTAACCTATAAACCTTTGTATTTTTGGAATGTGGGAGGACACCGGGGCACCTAGGGAAAAGTCACAGGGAGAACTCTGTACAGACAACATCTGTGATCAGGATCGAACACGGGTCTCTGTCGCTGTGAGGCAGTAACTCTACCGCTGCGCCACTGTGTCGCCCGCTATGTTGGTGCCATCTGCAAACTTGTAAATAGGGTTAGAGAAGAATTTGGCTGCATCGTCATGAATGTATAGAGTTAGAGTGAGGGGCTGAGAACACATCCTTGCAGAGCACCAGAGATGAGCATTTTTGCAGAAGATGTTTTGTTGCCTCTCTTCACTGTTTATGATGCATCAGTCAGGAAATCAAGGATCCCTATGCAGAGAAGGATGCTGCCTCCTTGGTCCATGAGTTTGGTTGGGATTATGATGTTGAAAGTGAATCTGTCGTCAATAAATAGGAGGCTGAAATGTGTCCTTGTTATCTAGGTGTTCCAGGGATGGCTGTCTGACATTCCTTGAAAAAAAAGAGAAGACAATGAAAATTTTGAAGATATCTGTAATCAAGATGCATCCAAAAAGTGAAGAGTGGAACTTCAGGTGAAAATCGTCAGAGATGAAGATGTATGAATTTCAGATAAAACTGCAGCCGTTTGTGTACTTTTGTCTCTCGTGCTGTTCCCACTGGCCCAGACCTTTCCTGTGTTGGTGAGAGGATGGTTCAGATTCTCAAATTTAGGCCAAAGCTTTACAAAGTTGATTCCCAGGTGTTATCAGGCAACTGGACCATCCTCTCATTAACTAGAGAGCAGTCCTGACCTCCCAACTATGTCAATGGAGACTTTCAAACTATCTTCAATTGGACTTTACTTGATTTTATCATGCACTAAACGTATTCCCTTTATCCTGCATCTGTACACTGTGGCTTGATTGTAATCATGTATGGTCTTTTCGCTGACTGGATAGCACGCAACAAAAAATCTTTTTGCTGTACCGAGGTACACATGACAATAATAAACTAAACTAAACTTTGATCCTCTTCACCTTCTGCGCAGTTTAGAAACTTTTCTCCAACTTTTCCCGATTCTTATGAAGGGTTATAAACCAGAAACATCCCTCTTCATAGCTGCTGCAAGACCCAAGCGGTTTTTTTCCACATTCTGTTTTAATGATTATGAATGGGTTCACAGTTTCTAAGTGATTGGTGACATTAAATTCTTTCAAAAAAGAATATTATTTTCCTTGTACGGAATTGCTCGGTTTATAAGTCCATCAATCTTCAATAAGTGGATAAGACATTGCTTGTCTGTTCATTGGAGTCAATTGGAGCCTTGCCAGGACTTTGTAGACCAGTATCACATAGTCCTTCTGATGTGTTTTCTGGGACATGTAATTAAAATGTAGACCAACCGGAACTGGGCTCATTTCCACTGCAATTAATTCACTTTGAACGCAGTCAAATCATGAGTGGGACTGTGGCTCAGTAGAATGTAATGTGCCTCTCAGTTCCAAAATCAGAGATACTGTGTGGGAATTTACAGAAGCCAATTAACCTACAAACCCGCACATCTTTGGAATGTGGGAGGAAACATACGCGGTCTCCGGGAGCACGTACAAACTCCATACAGACAGCACCTGTAATCAGGAAATATGAAAGCATTCCTCTAATAAATGACAAAGATACAATAGTCAATAGACTCAAACATAGTCCCATTCCAACAACAACCTCCGTTTTTTTAGTCCCAATTAATCAGGCAAAAAATATTGCCGCAGCCTTGCCAAAGGAAAAGAGAATGCTGCCAAGCCATATATTGGCACAGAAAGCCAGAAGATTTCTCAAAAGAGAAATTTGTATTAAATAACAAAGAGAGATACTTCTTACAGGTTTAATGAGGGAACATGAGAAATTCTTTGCAGCTGAAGGCATAGCACATAGAACATGGAACATAGAATGTAGAGCATGAAACATCTAACAGTACAATACAAGAACAGGCCCTTCGGTCGACAATATCTGAGCCGAAAGCAATGCCAAAGTAAAGTAATCTCATTTGCCTGCATGTGATCCATACCCCTCAATTCCCCACATTTCCATGTGCCTATCTAAAAGCCTTTTAAACATCACTACCGTATCTGCATCCTGCACTCCTGCTGGCAGCACATTCCAGGTACCCACCACCATCTGTGCGAAAGTACTTGCATTGCACATCTCCTTAAAACTTTGCCTCTGTTATCTTAAACCTGTGCACTGTAATCTTTCATTAGGTTCATGAAAGAGCAAGGAATTACAACTATCTTGGAGTACAAGAGGGATGGATGGGATCATCGAGACAGACAGTGGAGGGATTTGAAAATGGGAGTTAAGGCATCACCAATGTGGCTCAGCAGGTGATGGGTAAATAACACTTTGTGTAACACAGTATATGGGCAGAAGGATATTAGATAGTCTGAAATTAATGTCTAAGCTGGAAAGCGTGCAGAGAAGATTTACAAGGATGTTGCCAGGATATGAGGGCCTGAGCTACAGGGAGAGGTTGGGCAGGCTAGGACTTTATTCCTTGAACCGCAGAAGGACGAAGGGTGCTCATAGAGAGGTGTATACCATCATGAGGGGAATACATAGGGTGAATACACACCCAGTCTTTTATCCAGTCGGGGATTCAAGAATCAAAATGAGAGGGAAAAGATTTAATAGGAACCTGAGGACAACTTTTTAACACCAAGTTCTGGTGGGTATATGGAATGAGCTGCCAAAGGAGATAGTAGAGGCAGATACTAGAGTCATACAGCGTGGAAACAGGCCTTTCGGCCAACTTCCCACGCTGACCAACATGCCACATCTACACCGTCCCACCTGCTTGCATTTGGTCCATATCCCTCTAAACCTGTCCTATCCATGTAACTGTCCAAATGTTAAATGTTGCGATAGTACGTGTCTCAACTATCTCCTTCAGCAGCTCGATCCATACACCCACCAACATTTTGTGTAAAAAAGTTACTCCTCAGGTTCTTATTTCCCCGCTCCCCTTAAAACCATGTACTCTTGAACTGCTTGAATCCCCTACTCTGGGCAAAATACTCTATTTGTGTATTTACTAGATCTGTTCCTTTCATGATGGTGATGGGTGAATAACACTTTGTGTAACTTAGTACATGGGCAGAAGGATTTTAGATAGTATGAAATTAATGTCTAAGCTGGAAAGCGTGCAGAGAAGATGTTTATGTGAATTGTGTTGTGTCTTGGTTCTTTTCTTGTATGTGTGACTGCAGAAACTAAATTTCGTTTGAACCTCAATGAGGTTCAAATGACAATAAACGGTATTGTATTGTATTGTATGATTTTGTACACCTTTATAAGATCACCCCTCATCCTCCTGCACTCCAAGGAATAAAGTCCTACTGTACCCAATCTCTCCCTATAGCTCAGGCCCCCGAGTCCTGTCAAAATCTGCTATGCACCATTTCCAGATTGGTGATATCTTTCCTCTAACATGGTGATCAATTATTAAGTGAATTTAGTTTAGTTTATTATTATTGTCACGTGTACTGAGATACCCTGAAAACTTTTTGTTTGCATGGCATCCAATCAACAAAAAAATAACCTCTCTCTCTCTCTCTCTCTCACTCTCTTTCTCCCCATCTCTCCATCTCTCCCTTTCACTTCCTCTCACCCTTTCTCCCCCTCTACCAACAACACAGCATTTAAAAGACATTTGGACATGTATACAGAGAGGAAAGGTTTAGAGGCATATGGGCCAAATGCAGACAGATGGGACTGCCTGAAATGGGGCATTTTGTTCGGAATGGACAAGTTGGGCTGAAGAGTTTGTTTGTTTCCATGCTGTATGACTCTATGTCATGCCTTTAAAAAATGCATTATGATCCTTTCTCCAAGAGTAGGTCTGTGTCTAAATGGACTGTCAAGTGTTAGCTTAACTACACAGAGCAACAACCATTTAACAATAAATATTTTAGTCTGGCTGATCTTATTACCCTGGACCAGTGAGAGATATAACAAATCAGACACCTCCTCTTGGTTGCTCTGTGGTGCCCCCTGCTGGTTCGAAATAGGTTTCATGCAGTTTTTATGACCCATTGATTGTTTGGCGGGGTGGAAGATTGCAACCTTCACGTGGTCCGCCCTGTTTCGACTAATGCAATCAACTTGATGTGCACAAACGGAAGATCAAATAGAACAAGTTGTCCAACAACTCTAGGCTGTGCACGCCACATGAAAGAAGAAGATTGTTTGGCCACCTAGGCCAAAATAGTAAGATTAAATAAGAACTTACCAGTTTGAAGTTTGATCTTGATTTTATGAGGATTTACGATGAGCGATTACGTGAAGAAGGCCGTCAGTTGTCATGTGCGTCAATCTTCAAAGCAGCGGTGTGGAAACACAGATAAAATAAATTGACCTAAAGATAGTAAGATTTGGAGAACTAGAACTACAAGATGACCTGATAATATGAGGGTTGGGAGCGGTGAGCACGTAATCGCTCATTGTAATTCCTCATAAAATCAAGATCAAACTTCAAACTGGTAAGTTATCATTTAATCTTACTATTTTACTTCGGAGTCACGTGAGTGACTACATGAAGATTTCAAAGCTCTGTGATTTCAAGCCGGTTCGAATCCAGGCGTCACACGCTGAATGGATTGACCATGGGTGAGTGAGAAAATATTAATGCATTCGGACATAACATAGTTACGAAACAATACTGATGCTTTAATGTAAAAAACAAAAATGATTGTGACCCCGCTCAACCTGGGGGGAAACGATAAACAGAATTCAAAATGGTACATGCAAACATTCCCGGTCCGGCAATGGGTATATTATAAAACCGGCGGAACAACCTTTCATTGGCTGATCCTGCCGCCGCTAGGATGTTGTCGAGCGGCACGTCCATAGCCCTTGCTGCCGATGTTGATGTATCCACTCCTGCAACTGCCAGTACCTCTTTTAACCATCTGGATATGGTTTGTGTTGACACCCTATGGTGTGCTTTTTTGTGACTGATTAGGACAGCTAACTCTGAGCCTCTGTAATGTACAGGTGCAAGTGAGCAACTACACATAGTCGTGGATCTTCGGGGTATGCCAGGAACTCAAGCCTGGGCCCTGGTACCCCTGGCCTGCTCTGTTTAACTAAAATCATAAATGACGAAAGTTATGGTGTTGGCAGTGGTTGTCATGTTGTCCAGTCGCAGTTTGAGCAGAGTCTGGACTCGTTGCGCACGCCATTAGCATGTCCACCTTGAGGGTGAGCTTGGGTAGGGATAATGTGGTGGCTGGGGCCCAATCACCGAGTAGCGTTAACACCACGCTAACATCCCATGTATTGGTATACCGTGGCCTTGGGGATGTAGTGTTGTATATACCCTTCATGAACCTGGTAATAAAGGGATGCTTTCCCACCGAGTTGGCCCCCGTTCCCAGCACTAAATATGAGGACAGTGCACTCCTGGCACTGTTGATGGCACTGTAGCCTAATTTCTGGTCATGATATAAGGTAGACAGAAATTCCAGTAGGTCCATGATGCACACAGTGTCATATGTAATGTTGGAGGCCCGGCAATATGTCTCCCACTTCTTGATGTGAGAGACGTACTGTTTTTGTGTGCTGTCCCTCCAGGCCGCTGTAATTACATCCACCGTTCGATCAGCCAGTCCGAGTCCCAAGAATGGTCTTCTCAGAATCTGCAAACCAATAAATTGATTCGGTCATGTAGCGGATGATGGCTCCCCGTAACTGGGTGTACCAGCAGCTCCCTGCTGTTGGGGACAGCCATTAAAGGCTATGTCATGATTCCCAGGACTAGTGGAAACCAAGATTGTGTAGGCCAATCTGGCACTACCAAAATGCCTGTGGCATTGTCTTGCTTTATTTTGACCAAGCATCGGCTGATGAGGCAAAATGGAGGGAAAACATACAAGAACATTCCTCCCCAATGCAGTGTGAACGCATCGACTGCTGCTGCTACTGGGTCTGGCTCCCATGAGACATATTGGGTAACTAGTGATTGAATGCATTTTAACCATTTGCTAAATGCATTTCGTTGTCTCTGTACTGTACACTGACAATGACAATTAAAATTGAATCTGAATCTGAATCTGAATCTGGAGGCAAACAAGTCAATATCCAGCATGCCATATCGGGCAACAATGTCAGTGAACACGACATGATTTAACATCCATTCTGTGTTATCATTAAATTTCCGTGATCGAGTGTCCGCCACCATATTATATCTACCTGGCAGGTAGATAGCCGGGACCCAAATGTTCCTTTCAATACACCAATGCCAAAGGAGGTTTGCCAATTTATCACATGATACGGATTATATTCCACCCATGTGATTGACATTCGCCACTGCCGTGGTGTTGTCAATCTGTAGTTGAACATGCACATGATGCATACTGCTGCAGTAAGCCTTTAAGCCATAGAGTGCTCCCAACAACTCTAAGTAGTTGATGCCATATTGCTGTAGTATTAAGGATTCCTGCACATTCCAGCTGCCCCTGCAGCTGGAGATGGTATCTGTTGCTCCCCAGCCCAGGCCACTTATATCGGTTTGTAATATTACCGATGGTGTATCAATTTGAATTTTCTTAGAGCAGTGATGTTTATTAGTAGCCCACCAGTGTAATTCCGCAATGGCATCTGGTGGTAAGTGCATACATTTCCCGAATTGGCCTGCGTGAGATTTGAGGGCCCGCTCCTTTGCATGTTGTACATTTTGGTAGTGCAAAGGTCTGAAGCGTACAGCTGGAAAGGCTGCCACAAGCTTGCCAATTACACTTCCTATTTGTCTGACTGTTGGCTGCTGGTTAGCAATTAGCTTATTGCAGGCTTCTATCAAGTCCGATTGCTTAACACCTGGCAGAGTCACCGACATTTGAATTGAGTTAATTGTGAACCCTAGGAAATCCATTAGCCTAATTGGAGTCAATTTTGACTTAACTGGATGGATTAAGCATCCCAACCTCTCAAACATGAGTTTGGTAGCTGAAACGGTGCTTTTGCTGATTCCTTTGTGTTCCCAATTATTAGAGTGACATCCAAATAAGCCATCACGATGTGGTTCTGAGCTCGTAGTAGTCCCAGAACCGGTTTTAGTAATTTTGTAAAAAATCTGGGAGCTGAAGTCAGCCCATTTGGCAATGCCTTAAATAACCACATCAGCCCCATCCAGTTAAATTTCTCCTGTGTTCCCTGTGTATAGGTACTGAGTAGTGTGCATCTTTTAGATCTATGCAAGCCATATAACACCCTTTGGCAACCAGCTGGATAGCTGTACCAAAATTGTCCATTTTTAAATGTTTATACTGCACATGGGTATTGAGTTATGTCACGTCTAGGATAATACGACTTCCTCCATCCTTCTTTTGCTTGGGGAATATGTTAGATACAAATTGGTGTGATTCCTGGCGGGACATCTGAATCACTCCTTTTGTATGTGAAACCTGAATTTCAGCATGTATCTCATATCTTTCCTGCTGTGGAAACACATATGTGCGGTTTGGTAAACTCTGTGTGGGTGGTGACGAGTCAAGAAGAAACTCAATTTTAAACATTTGGAAAGTGGTGAAATCATTAGACAAAGTCAGCATGGATTTATGAAAGGTAAATCATGTCTGACGAATCTTGTGGAATTTTTTGAGTATGTAACTAGTAGCGTGGATAGGGGAGAACCAGTGGATGTGGTGTATCTGGACTTCCAGAAGGCTTTCGACAAGGTCCCACATAAGAGATTAGTATATAAACTTAAAGCATACGGCATTGGGGGTTCAGTATTGATGTGGATAGAGAACTGGCTGGCAAACAGGAAGCAAAGAGTAGGAGTAAACGGGTTGTTTTCACAATGGCAGGCAGTGACTAGTGGGGTACCGCAAGGCTCAGTGCTGGGACCCCAGCTATTTACAATATACATAAATGATCTGGATGAGGGAATTGAAGGCAATATCTCCAAGTTTGCGGATGACACTAAGCTGGGGGGCAGTGTTAGCTGTGAGGAGGATGCTAGGAGAATGCAAGGTGACTTGGATAGGCTGGGTGAGTGGGCAAATGTTTGGCAGATGCAGTATAATGTGGATAAATGTGAGGTTATCCACTTTGGTGGCAAAAATAGGAAAGCAGACTATTATCTAAATGGTGGCCGATTAAGAAAAGGGGAGATGCAGCGCAACCTGGGTGTCATGGTACACCAGTCATTGAAAGTAGGCATGCAGGTGCAGCAGGCAGTGAAGAAAGCGAATGATATGTTAGCTTTCATAGCAAAAGGATTTGAGTATAGGAGCAGGGAGGTTCTACTTCAGTTGTATAGGGTCTTGGTGAGACCATACCTAGAGTATTGCGTACAGTTCTGGTCTCCAAATCTGAGGAAGGACATTATTGCCATAGAGGGAGTGCAGAGAAGGTTCACCAGACTGATTCCTGGGATGTCAGGACTGTCTTATGAACAAAGACTGCATAGATTCGGTTTGTACTCTCTGGAATTTAGGAGATTGAGAGGGGATCTTATAGAAACTTACAAAATTCTTAAGGGGTTGGACAGGCTAGATGTGGGAAGATTGTTCCTGATGTAGGGGAGGTCCAGGACAAGGGGTCACAGCTTAAGGATAAGGGGGAAATCCTTTAGGACCGAGATGAGAAGGAATTTTTTCACACAGAGAGTGGTGTGTCTCTGGAACTCTCTGCCACAGAGGGTAGTTGAGGCCAGTTCATTGGCTGTATTTAAGAGGGAGTTAGATGTGGCCCTTGTGCCTAAGGGGATCAGAGGGTATGGAGAGAAGGCAGGTACGGGATACTGAGTTGGATGATCAGCCATGATCATATTGAATGGCGGTGCAGGCTCAAAGGGCCGAATGGCCTACTCCTGCACCTAATTTCTATGTTTCTATGTTTCTAAACCCTTGTACACTGTGCAGTATGAACCGGTCTGCTGTGATCCAATTCAATTCATTCAAAAAATGTTGCAGCCTCCCCCCAACTTGTAAGTTAGAGGTGTGTAAGTTGTCTCACAAGGAACTAGAATCTCCTACCTTCGACGTTCCTGCCTGTGTGGTCCTGGCCTCCGTCCTCATGCCTTGGGACAGCTGGAGTCTTCCTCCTGTCCCAGAGACCCTAGGCTGGTTGTGCCGGGTGTGGAAGGCGGTATAGGGGTGGCCCCGTAGTGATGAGCCCCTGGGTGCAGTTGGGGCTCGGCTCATGAGGCGTATTGTCTTGGCCTCGTCAACCAGCTCTTGGACCTGCTTCGGCAGGTCTGCTCCAAAGAGGTAGGTGGCCGGCGGCCTTGCACAGCACCGCAAATTTCGGGTTGAGTGCAGGCTGTATTGCGCTCTTGCGCAGACAGTTAATCTCAAACAGGGCATTACAGAGGAGCCTCACAGCGTCCTGCTGTGTCTCCGTCAGTGGCCCGCCATCTATGGACCTAGCAAAAGCCGTTACACCTGAGGCCACTAGTTTTTTTTTTTTGGGGATTTTTACCTCCTGGGCTCTTACCCCTGCTCCAATACGGCCCCAGTTGGCGTGATTGACGGCCGGCACACTGAGCGAGGCACAGTTGGCAGGTGCACTGTAGCAGCCGGTGGTCTCCTCCATAACCAGGTCCTTCAGCTAGTGCAAGGACAGCTAGTTAATGGTGGTGCCCAGCTCTTGGCGGTGGCTTTGCGCCCCGCTGGAGCTGCCACAGTGCTCTCCTGTAGCACCAAGTCTGCTGCCGCTGGTTCCACCACCAGCGGCCTGGAAGGTGACTCGGACAGCCGTCCGCTACCCACAGCTCCGCGGTCTTCCATAGCCGGCTTCGCAGACCGTCTCTGCACCTTCGACATGGTAGGTTCGTTCTGTTGGTAGAAAACTAACAACCGAACCTGCCAAACAATGATCGCAAAGTAACTTTTAAAAAACACTTACCTTGGTTTTTAAAAACTTACCGCTGGAGAGACGCAACGCACCTGCCAGTCAGTCGTTGGGGCATGCTTCAGACGTAATGACGAGCATAACGACTGATGGCCTTCTTCACGTAGTACCGAAGTACAATGATAACTGATTTCACATGCAAGTTGGTTATCTAAGCTGTGTGGAGCTTTTCCCATTCATTGTCCAACGGAGGACCTTAGTGGCACAGTGGGTAGAGCCATTGCCTCAGAGCACCAGAGCCCAATGTTCTATCTTGACCTTGGGTGCTGTCTGTGTGGAGTTTGCATGCTTTCCCTGTGGATGCACTGCTTTCCCAAAGACGTGTGGGTCAGTAGGTTAATTGGCCACAGTAAATTACCCCAAGTGTGTAGATGTAGGGTAGGATCTAGGGGGAGTTGATGGGAATGTGGAGAGAATAAAATGGGATTAATAGATGGTTGACATGAACTCGGTGGGATGAAATGGCCTGGTTTCATGCTGTGTCTGAATATCTCTCCCTCTCCCTCTTTCTCTCCCTCTATCTCCCTCTCTCTCTACCATAGTGGCGCAGCAGTAGAGTTGTTGCCTTTCAGTACCAGAGACCCTGGTTCGATCCTGACTATGGGTATTGTCTGTATGGAGTTTGTACGTTCTCCCTGTGATCAAATGAGTTTTCCCCGGATGCTCTGGTTTTCTCCCACATTTTCAAAGATGTGCAGGTTTGAGGTAAATTGGCTTCTGTAAAATCTCCCAAGAATGTAGCTTGCAAAACTGGGATAAGATCAAACTAGTGTACAGGTGATTGTTGCTCGCTGCGGACTCAGTGGGCCAAAGGGCCTGTTTCCACGCTTTGTCTCTAAAAACTAAAACTGAATGAGTAAATCTTTGGAGAAAAAGTTTTGGTCACCCTGCTGGGGTGGAAGATTGCAATCTTCACGTGGTCCGCCCTGTTTAGACTAATACAATCAACTCGACGTGCACAAATGGAAGATCAAATAGAATAAGATGTCCAACAACTTTAGGCTGTGCACGCCACACAAAAGAAGAAGACAAAGTCACCCTGCTACAGAAAGGATGTAATTAAGCTGGATTGGGTGTAGGGAAGGTTTATGAGGATGTTTCCTGGACTCGAGGCCCAGACCTATTGGGACATGTTAGATAGGCTAGGACTTTATTCCTTGCAGTGCAGGGGGCTGAGGGGAGGTCTTATCAAGGTGTATAAAATCATGAGGGGAATAGAAAGTAGGAATCTTTTACCCAGAGTTGGTGAATCAAGAACTGGAAGATATTGGTTTAAGGTGAGAGTGGAAAGATTTAATAGGAACCTGAGGGGCAACCTTCTCACTCAGAGTGTGCCAGGTGTATGGAATGAGCTGCCAGGTGAGGTAGCTGAGGCAAGTACTATCGCAATAGTTAAAAGATGTTTGGACAGGTACAAGAATGAATAAGATAGGTTTAGAGGAATATGGGCCAAATTCAGGCAGTTGGGACTGGTGTAGATGAGGCATGTTGGTTGGTGAGTAAGAGTTGGACCGAAGGACCTGTTTTCATGCTGTATGACTCTATGACTTTTTTTAAACCAATTCTCGGGAATCAAGAACTAGAAAAAAAAAATTTACACAGAGGGTGGTAGGTATATGGAACGAGCAGTCACAAGAGACAGGTACTATCGCAATGTTTAAAAGACATTTGGACAGGTACATGGATAGGATAGGTTTAGAGCAATATAGGCCAAATGCGGGCAGGTGGGACTAGTGTAGATGGGGCTTATTGGTCAGCTGGGGGCAAGTTGGGTCCATGGGCCTGTTTCTATGCTGTATGCCTCTAGGTCCCTCTTGCACCTTGGCATTGTTCACAGGTGTGACGTCTCGAATTGGATGGCCACATCCTGTGAAATGAATAAGAAAGGGCATGGTGCCTCACCCGTGGTGCTCCAACTCTAAAGATAGACACAAAGAGCTGTGGTAACTCAGCGGGTTAGGCAGCATCTCTGGATAAAAAGGATTGATGACGTTTCGGATCAGGACCCTTTTTCTCCAGAGATGTTGCCTGACCATTCTCTGCCTCGTAATCCCATTTTCCTGCCTTCTCCCCGTAACCCTTGACATCCGTTCTAATTTGACTTGGCCGATCTCCGTGCTGTAATGGACCCTCTGGGCTACTCCAGCACTTTGTGTCTATCTTTAGTATAAACCAGCATCTGCAGCTCTTTGTTTCCACATCTTAGCCTTCTCCAATTCTACATTGCGGTTAATCTTTCCATCCTATCTAGCTCTGTTCCTCTGCAGATTGGCTCCACAATTACCAGCTTACGATTTGATGTTGTGCATCCTGGAATCATTAAGAGCCCTCTCCCTGTCAAGGTTGTTCCCTCCTCTGAGTAATTCATCATGAAACAAAAGAACTAGAAGCGATCCTTTTGAAGAAACCACTCTGCCGAGTTGAAAATACTATCTTTAATATTTCAAGCTTTGAATGCTTTGGTCTGCATAATGTATTTTAATATCACACCAGATTGCTAGTGAGAAAACTCATTGTAATTCCATCAGCTGGAAAATATATGGATTCATATCTCTGTTATCTCACAGCGCTGCTAGATCTGATCCAGAGCATACAAAACACAAAACCAATTGAAAATGATTTTGCTTTTCAAACCAAATGAAGCAAAAATAGTTTGCTTATTCTCCGCTTTCATCTTCTTTCTGTCATATTCCACACAACAGACACGGCACAACATTAATCAGGGCTAGATAGAAACAAAATACTTCAGTCTGAAGAAGGGTCTAGACCCAAAACGTTGCCCGTTCCTTCTCTCTGGAGGTGCTGCCTGTCCCGCTGGGTTACTCCAGCATTTTGCGTTTATCTTTGGTGTAAACCAGCATCTGCACTTCCTTCCTACAAATTAATCAGGGCTAGGCTGACTTCCCGGATTGGAAGAATCAGAAAGGAAACTCCTGATAATCTTTCCCCCCCAAATGGGCTTTTATTTCCATTTTTACAAAGCTGCTGGGGTTGGTGATTGGTGGTAGGTTTTGGATAGGCACATGGGTTTGCAGGGAATGGTGGGGTATACATCATGTGTAGGTAGATAAATGATGGTCTTGGCGTTATGTTCGGCAATTATATTGTAGGCCGAAGGGCCTGTTATTGTGCTGTGCTATTCTATGCTGAGACAGTTAATACTCTCAGTGAGTTATTTTGAGCAGTGGATGGGGATGGTGATTCCAACTTAAGTAAAATCTGACCTGAACGTGACCATATGTAGTTTGGAAATAATCATCCATAGAATCATGGTGTTATACAGCGAAGACACAGGCCCTTCAATGCAACTCCTTCATGTCGGTCTGAGCTAGTTTCATTAGCCTGCACATGGCCCATATTCCTCTAAACCTTTCTTATCCATGCACGTCTTTTAAATACTGCAATTGTACATGTTTCCACCATTTCCTCTGGCAGTTTGTTCCATATGGCTCAGTTCATGCTTACCATATAAGTGCAGCAATGCCCATGTGTTACTGTATGAAGGTGAATGCTAAATTAAGCTGGAAAGAGTGCAGATTTCCCCAGAACTCATGGTCCAGAGCTATAGAGAAATGTTGGACAGGCTAGGACAAAATCAGGTGTGGGAACAGAGAAGGTGGATGCAGATTCCTTTACCCAGGATAGGGGAATCAAGAACCAGAGGACATTGGTTGAAAGTGAGAGGGGAAAAAATGTCCAAGGAACCTTTGGGGCAACTTTTTCACTCAGAGAGTGGTGGGTTATAGAGTGAGCTGCCAGTTGAGGCAAATCTATAACAGCAATTAAAAGACACTTGGACAGGTACCTGGATAGGAAAAGTTTTGGAGGATATGGGCTATATGTAGGTATGTTACAAAACTTACCTTGAGCAGCACTGCAGTTCTGCCGCTCCCCGTGTGCGCGACTTTGGCGCCTTTCAGAGGGGGGCGGGCTTAAAGTGCCGTTTGTATTCAGACTGGGCAAATCGATCAATGTCGGGCGATTTCGTTACGGAAGAAAAATCGCTCTGACATTTCATTAATGAAGGTATTTTTAAATTACGCTAATTATTTATTATCTAGAGTAATTTAAAAATCACCTTCAAAATCTATGAGCGCCGATAACGGGAAGGATTTTGCGTAGGGGAGAAAAAACGGTACATAGTTTATTTTTATATTAAAAGTTGGCTTTTATGGAGGCTTTAATAATATTAATAATAATATCGTGTTGCGAAATGGGGTCCAAAAACAATGTATGAACCGGCTGTATTTTTCATACCGACTTCACAGCAAACCACAACGTTCCAATCCACCGCATTCCACTAAAACCCACTCGCTAGTTGATTTAAATGGCCATTAATTTACAGGCATTAAACACTAAATTCCTTCCATTTGGCCCAGAAATTCATGAAAATGAGATTTAAAAATGATGTTATATTGTGGATTATTGTGTGAATGTTATTTGAACACTTAGGCAATTTTAAAAAAGTTTATCTTTTCTTAAGAAATGGATAGATGTTTAGATCTACTCATTGAATTTTGTAATTAGCTACAATTAGATAACTAACTAATTATATGCTTTAATTTCAGGTCATCCAAGTAAGATTGTTTCATATTTGTTTCAGAATGCTTCAATCTCTAATAACTGAAAATTTCATTGAGTTATCTTAATTTTTAAGAAAGTTATGGGCTTTTAACGGTTCTAGATCACAGCTTTTGAGTTCAGTCAATTGAAAGGCAATGGGGAACAAGATGCTAATTTCCTAGTATGAAAATGGTCATAACTTTCTTAATACTGAAGATATGAAAGTGAATTAGGTGACAAATTAAACTTCTTTTTATGCTTTATAAGATGGGATGAATTGCAGACTTGATTTGTAAAATCTCAAAAATTTTGTAACATTGCTACTATATGTGGATAGTGGGACTTGCTTAGATGGGGCATCTTGATCAGCATGGACGAGTTAAGCCTGTTTCCATGCTGTAAGACTCTTCGGCCATATGAATGTTAAGTCTCGGACAGCAAATTCTAGATCTTCAGACAGAGGTCTTCTGTACACTGCCCCTATTTTGCTATGCTTTGCACTTAAATAGTGGGGAGTGCCATTAGATACTCGAGAGAGAGAGAGAGAGAGAGCATCAAGCATGTTATTTCCCAAAAGAAACACATCCAACTTGCATCGAAATTAATCAAATGGTACTGAATGCACGGTGGCAAATTATGCTGAAGTCGTGTTTTCATTGGGGAACAAAAATGACACAAACACCATATTATCGTAAATAGGACTGGGCACTGAAATAATTGCCGTTAGGGGAATTAAATCCTGCTGTTTCTCCGCTGTATATTGTAAATAAACATCTTCAGAGATTTCTGTTATGTGGTGTTTCTATTCAAATCATAAATATTCTTTTGCAATGTGTTCGCATTTAAATAAGAAATCTTCATGAATAAATTTATGAAGCGTGATATGGATCCTTACCTGAAAGTGTTTTATTGCCCTGTTGATCATAAGGCTGAAACCTGCCTCATGTGTCTCTGTGCATATGTTTTAATGGATTTTTATTAACCCTTTCATTTGGGCTGAGGTAAATAATGCATTGCAATACCACAGGGTCCATTTACATGAACACTGAAACGCATTTGTTGCATTTCTTTAAAACCTCGAAGCCTGCCATGGCGTTGTGTAATTTCAGAAATTGCCCTCATGCCATGACAAGCAGCAGCAGACAGGACCCCTCACCGGGTACACCGTCTGTTGCTGGTGGCCCTCCGGCTGGTTTCCCCCTTTGTGGCTCACTGTTGGGTAGCGCTCAGCAGTGCAGGTCCCTCTATGACCTCAACGATCCACCTTGCTCTCAATGGGTCACCTCACTCTCGAATGTCCACCTCACTCTCGACAGTCCCCCTAACTCTCGATGGTCTACCTCACTCTCGATGGTCCACCTCACTATCGATGGTCTACCTCACTCTCGATGGTCCACCTCACTATTGATGGTCTACCTCACTATTGATGGTCTACCTCACTCTCGACAGTCCCCCCTCACTCTCGAATGTCCACCTCATTCTCGACGGTCCCTCTCGCTCTCGATGGTCCACCTCATTCTCGATGGTCTACCTCACTCTCAACAATCCGCCCTCGCTGTCGATGGTCCACCTCATTCTCGACGATCCACCTTGCTCTTGTTGGTAGGTTAATTATCATCTGTCAAATTGATTCTACGCAGTGCATGGGTGTTAGAATCGGGATGTTTTTGATGAGAATGTGGAGAAAACAGAATGGAGTTAATTAAATTAAATTAGAGAGCAGCGCAATGGTAGAGTTGCTGCCTTACAGCGCCAGAGACCCGGGCTTGATCCCGACTACAGGTGCTGTCAGTTTGCAGTTTGTACATTCTCCCTGTCACCGCGTGGGTTTTCTCAGGGTGCTCCGTTTTCCTCCCACATTCCATGGCGTGTAAGTTTGTAGGTGTGTAGGGTGCGAAACTGGATTAACATGGAACATGTATATAGGTGATCGCTGGTCGGCGCTGACTCAGTGGGCGGAAGGGCCTGTTTCCGCGCTGTATCTCTATAAAATAAAATAAACGATAGAGCAGACTTGGAAGACAGAAAGATCAGTATCCTTACAGTATTACTCTACAACTTCACATCAATAGAAGAGCTTTTTTGGGATTTACTTAAAAATGGTTTTCACTTCAATGGCCACCCCTTCTTTTGGCAGTGCTAACTGAATGATAAGCCGCAGAAGGTACTCATCGAGAGAGTGCATCTTCTATTTTGTGGCCGACTCCATTGAACAGAACATTATACAAGCGTGAATTTCAGAACATGAGCACTGTAATAAGAATCAATGAATTAAACTCCCGAGGGGAACGTTAACCTTAACTGGCTTGAGGTCTGATTTTATCAGCTCAGATCTGGTAAGACAAAACACCGTACATGTACAGTAGGTTGATTAAGTAGGATTTGAATGACCAGCCAATACATCAATATTGCCTGCGCCGTTCCAGCCAATATCACAGATTATGAAGGAGACTGGATCCTCACTGAATACACATCTCATTCCCATGAATGAAACAGATGGCTCTACCTTTTATGTGAGTCTGACTAACAACGTTGATATTAACATTATGTAAAAACAAAGCATAGTAGATGCTGTGTTATAAAGTCATAGACGTAGAGTCGTATAGCATGAAAACAGGCCCTTCAGCCCAGCTTGCCCACACCGACCAACATGTCCCATTTACACTAGTCCCTCCTGCCTGCTTTAGGCCCATTATCCCTCTAACCATGTCCTGTCCATGTAACTGTCTAAATGTTTCATAAACATTGTGATAGTCCCTGCCTCAACCATCTCCTCCGGCAGCCCGTTCCATACACCCACCACCCTCTGGGTAAAAAACTTACCCTCAAGTTCCAAATAAATCATTCCCCCCTCACCTTAAACTTATGTCCTCTGGTTCTCAATACCCCTAGTCTGGGCAAGAGACTCTGTGCGTTTACCCGATCTATTCCTCTCATGATTTTGTATCTCTCTTTAATCACCCCTCATCCTCCTGCTCTCCAAGGAATAGTCAGAGGCTGCTCAACCTCCCAGTCCATGCACCCTTTCCAGCATGAAAGGATGGGTGATGTATCAGGTTGGTTTCAGTCTGAAGAAATGTCCCGACCCGATACATCACCCTTCCTTTTTCTCCAGAGATGCCTGATCCACTGAGTTACTCCAGCACTTTGTGGCTCTCTTTGATACTAACATTGATGGACATGCTGTGATCAGCTTTGATTAAATGAAGGTGACGTACAGATGGGAAATCAAGTCCTCATGTCAATGTACTTTAAAAGCACTCATTTGATTAATAATCTATTCGGCAGCAAATAACAAGCAGCAGAATAAACACATTAAGTATATTTATGGGACAGGCTGCAGCTGGCATTAATAAAGGCAAATGCAGGCGTCATTACCCAGGGGAGATTGATATTGCTACTTAAGTACTTGGAGTGACAATAGCAGCATTGGAAACTAAATAGACACATACAGTGCTGAAATAACTCAGCAGGTCAGACAGCATCTCTGGAGAACATGGAGAGGTGACGTTTCAGGTCGGGACCCTTGTTTTGACTCATTGTAAGGATTGGTGGGGGTGGTTGAGGTGGGGGTGGTCGGGGTGGGGGTGGGGGTTGGAAGAAAGCTGAGGAGAGGAGAGGCAGGACAAAGTCAGACTCAGGGTACAGGTTAAACACAAAATTCCCTGCTACAATAAGTCTAAAGATACTCAAGATTGGCAACACGGATAGATAACATGGTTAAGAATATATATGGGATACAGGCATTCATTAGTTGGGGCATTGAATACAAGAGCAGAGCTTGGAATCGAACCATATAAAACTTCAGTCAGACAATGTGCTGTGTACAGTTCTGGTCACTACAGCAAAGAAAGTGTAATTTCACAGAATAGGTTCACTGGGATATTCCCTGAGAAGGAGTGTTCCACTTATGAGTAGAGACTGGAAAAGCGAGGTCGGTTTTCCCTGGAATGGAAGGGATTAAGAGGGGACATGATTGAGGTAGACATAGAACATAGACCAGTACAGCACAGGAACAGGCCCTTCAGCCCACAATGTCTGCGCTAAACATGATCCCAGGACCATCACACAACCACCTGTATGTAATAAAAATCCTTCCATTCTTTACATATCCTTGTGTGCAGTCCGGTGGCGCAGCGGTAGCCAAACCGCTACATGGTAATGCTTACATTTTTATATATTCTGACTCACATTTTCCCCCTCTACGCAGTGATCAGGTTCACCTAAGATTTGAAGCTATATTTCATGACTTATTGGTGATTAAAGTTTAAAAAAAAGACAAGACTGCCTTTTAAACTGACTTTCACACACAGAATAGTCCACCATTTTTCTAGTGACATCAGGGGGAGGGCCGCATTTCCAGAACATTCCTCAAACGCTTCACCACCTCCCCAACGTCGAGCTGCTTCATTCTGACTGCTTGATGCCCGCCCACAGCCTCGCTTGGGTCCTTGGGTCCACACCCGCCCACGGCCTCCCTCCCTCCCACACACTTCCCATCGTTGACCAAATATGATTTGAAAGTAATATGGCCAACTCTCAACACGTGGTAAAGGATTTCAATCCCACTCACAGACCAGCTTCTAAAGTTATTCAAGGTCATTCTCCAACTTCACATTCCTGACAACAGTTCAGAAACCATAGAGTCTTCAATGCACATAGTTCTGAAATTTGCTCTGAGCAAGAGAAGGACCAAAATTGCAAAGACATAAAGTTACCCCTTCCACCCCACACCCCACCCCTGCCCAAACACCCCCCTCCCCCCACACCCGCCCCCCCCGCCCAGACACCCCACTCCCCCCTCACACCCCCCACTCCCTCCTCACACCCCCCACTCCCACACCTCTCACATGCCACCCCACACCCACCTCCCGCCGTCCACACACCCCACTCCCCCCTCAACACCCCTCCCCCACACACACCACTGGCCCCTGCCCCACACACCACCCGCATTGCGTTATAGGAATGGGTTGCATTGGGGGAAAGGGTGAGTACTGGAATATTGCGTTGGAGGAGTAGACCCAACGGTTCTACACTTGGTCTAGTCTCCTTTAAACGTTGCCCCTCTCTTCTTACAGCTATGTATATAAAATTATGAGGGGTGTTTGAAAAACATCTTTAAACCACACTAGAGGCAGGCAAACCTAAAGGCCATAGATTTCAAATAGTCCGTAAAATATTTAGAGGGGATTGAGAGGGAGCTTTCACACTGAGAGAATGGTGAGTAGCTGGACTACACTGCTGGTCAGTGTGATGTAGAGTCATAGTCAGCATTTAAGAAATGCCTGAACCCTTCCTCAGACTGTGTGGAATAGCTTATAGATACAGCTGTACACTTGGGATAATTTACAATTTTACCAAGACAATTAGCCTAAAGCCTGCATACACTTGGAATGTGGAAGGAAACCGGAGCACCCAGGGAAAACCCATGCGGTCACAGGGTGAACGTACAAACTCCGTAGACACTACCCGTAGTCAGGATTAGATTGTTATAAATACCATTAATTTCCTTCCATAGAACATAGAACAGTACAGCACACAAATAGGCCATTCTGCACACAACGACTGCACCGTACATGATGTCAAGACCATCACTAAGCTTTTCTTACCTCCGGTTCCCACCCCTCTACCTTCAGCCTGAAAAAAGGATCCAATCTGAAACATCACCATCCTATATCTCCAGAGATGCTGCCTCTCGTTGAGTTACTCCAGCATTTTGTGTCTATCTTCAGTATAAACCAGCATCTGCAGTTTCTGCCTGCATATTTTGTACAGCTTTGTCTATTTCCATTTCAGATTTCCAACATCTGCAGTGTGTTGGTTTTACAAACAATCAGCAGCAGGGCCCGCAGCAGATAAGGAAACATCATATTTAACAAAACCCATTTTTAGAACCAAATAAAGCAAAACACAGCTGTGTTGTGATGCCAAATGCTGAAATCTGTGACCTCGATTGATATTCCAGCAAGCTGTAATGTATCAAGTGAAGGCACTACAGCAAATGTCTTGTATTGTCATGTTGTCCTTGGTTAACACACGTGACTGCTCCATCCATCACACACTCTGGAGCATTCTGCTTTAGACCAGGTTCAGGGACAGTTTCTTCCCAGCTGATATCAGGTGACTGAACCGTCCTCTCACCAGCTAGACTGCAGTCCTGACCTCCCATCTACCTCATTGGAGACCGATTACTATCTTTCATCGGATCTTAGCGGTCTTTATCTTGCACTGATTCTTTTCCCCAGATCTGTTATCTGTGCACTGTGGATGGCTTGATTGTAATCAGGTACAGTCTTTCCGCTGACTGGATAGCATGCATATAAAGGTTTCCACTGTACCTCGGTACACATGACAATAAACTAAACTGGCTTGGTGCAATGGAGAAAGTGATGCAAAGTGAAAATCATTTATAAGAACCTTTCAAGGAGACTGCACCTGGAGTATTGTGTGCAATTTTGGTCTCCTAATTTGGGGAAGGACATTATTGTTATTGACTGTAGCATAGGTTCACCAGGTTAATTCCCGGGAGAGAATTAGATTTAGCTCTTAGGGCTAAAGGAATCAAGGCATACAGGGAAAAAACAGGAACGGGGTACTGATTTTAGATGATCAATCATGATCATATTGAATGGTGGTGCTGGCTCAAAGAGCCGAATGGCCTGCTCCTGCACTTTTTTTTTCTATGTTTCTAAAGAGATAAACCAGGTGCTAATGCTATATGGTTATACTAATGTAGAAACATTGGGCATGATATATAAAAGTATTTTAGTTTTAATTTAGTTATTTTAGGTTAGTTTATTATTGTCACGTGTACCGAGGATGATTACAATTAAGCTGTCCACAGTGCACAGATACTGGATTAAGGGATTAATGTTTAGTGCAAGATCAAGGCCAGTAATGTCTGATTAAAGATAGTCCGAGGGTCTCCAATGAGGTAGATGGTAGCTTAAGACTGCTCTCTAATAGTTGGTGGGATGGTTCAGTTTCCTGATAACAGCTGGGAAGAAATGTGTAAAGCTTTGACCTATTTTTGCATACGTTTTTTTCTTTCCCCAAGGATTAATGGAAGTGTTTTTTTGTTTGTTGTGATTGGAAGCTGCAGTTTCACATTTGAAATATCTAACAGTCCCAGATCCGCCCAGCTCGGAAATCCTAAAGAACAGCCATTTCCTATTCTCACTCCTGCACACCCAACCTTGCCCTCCTTATTACAATCCAGGACATCAAATGCACAGGGAAATGCAAATCAACAAGGGGAAAAACATGTGCAACACGCTGGAGTAACTCAGTGGGTCAGGCGGCATCTGTGGAGGGAATGGATAGGTGACGTCTCAGGTCGGGACTCCTATTCAGGCATTGTCGTGGCTATCTCTCAAGGTCGAGGATGATGGTCTACGTTCTGTTGTTTTTATGGAATCTGAGGTGGCTTATGAGTCCAATCCTGCTTTGAAAGTTCTTCGACATTCAGGACAGGTAATTCTAGATAGCAGATTGGGCTTTGGTTGTTGCTGCCTCTAATTCCGTTTTCTTATCTTTTCTTCTAATTCTGTGCATTTCTTGTCTTTGAAGGTCGCTGTTCCTTCTTGGATGATGGTTCGCCAGAGTTTCCTGTCCGTGGCACTGATTTCCTAATTGTCAATGTTGATTTCACATTTCTTCATGCTGGCTTTTAAGGCGTCTTTGAATCTCTTCTTTTGTCCACCTCTTTTCCATTTGCCTTCTTTAAGCTGGGAGTGGAAGGTTTGCTTTGGTAGACGCTCGTCTTCCATCCGAACAACATGACCGACCCATCTTAGTTGGTTCTCGATGACGAAGGGTTCGATGCTAGATGTTTTTGCTTCGTTCAGTTGGTTCTTCTGTCTTCCCAACTGATAAATAAGCTGCTTCGAAGACATCGTTGATGGAAATTTTCAAGTGTTTTCAGATGGCCTCGGTATGTTGTCCAGGTTTCTGATGCATACAGGAGCATTGGAATCACCGCCGCCTTGTACACTAGCATTTTGGTGTCTGTTCGGATGTCACGATTTTGAAAAACTCTCGTTCGAAGACAAACGTACGAAGACACTGCCTGATGGAGGGTCCGAACCTGAAACGCTGCCTATCCATTCCCTTCACAGATGCTGCCTGACCCACAGATGTTACTCCTGCTCTCTGTGTTCTGCTTAATATCCCAGCAACTGCAGTTCTTTGTGTCTCCAGGAAAAAACATATTGTTGTGATGGAGCGGGCAGTGTTCACCACCCTTCTTGGCTTTACACTGTAGAGATATATGTGGAAACAGGTCCTTCAGCCCACCGAGCTGTATCTCTAAACTAAACTAAACTAAAAACAACCTTAAAGGGCCTGTCCTACAAGCATGCAACTCTATGCGATGAACGTGATCAAACTAGAAGCGGGGGCCGCGCGGAGGTCGGGTGATCCCCTGTACAGGGCCCGTTCCCACCAGCATGCGCCTGCATGCGGCAAGCGCAACCAAACCGGCAGTAGGGGCCGCGCGGAGGTCGGGTGAGTGGCGCAACGCAGCGCAAAGTGAGGCGAACTTGGAGCGAAGTCTAAGGTAAGTTCGCCAGGACAGAGAGGGGCACACAGAGAGGGGCACCGAGGCACACACACACACACAGAGGGCCACGGAGCCACACACATAGAGGGTCACGGAGGCACCTACAGATAGGTTCACGGAGGCATGGTGTCGGGGCGGTGTGTAATGGGTCGAGGAGACTGCGAGCCGACAAGCCGTTGCCGCGAGGAATTTTTGGACATAGTCAGTTTTTCGGAGCCCCGCGCAGTGTCGGGACGAACTCGGGACGAACTCCGCACAATTCTGCACGGCTCCGGCGATCGAAGTGGGACCGGCCCCGCGACGCCAGACGGCTCAAGCGACCACGTTAGGTTGCGCTAATCGCATAGAGTTGCATGCTTGTAGGACAGGCCCTTAAGCCTTTTCTTTCTCCTACCAAGTAAATTCCTTGGATCCAATAGATAGTTACCCGTTTGACTAGACTGCCCAGTGGGATTTTGTTAAGAGCCTTGCTAAAATCCATGCAGAGTACATGGAATGTACTTCACTCATTGACCCTTGCTACAAGCTCAAAGAATTCAATTGTTCATCAAGCAAGACCTTTTCACAACCCCATGTCGATAAACATGGTTCATCTGTGTTCTCCAAATGAAGCTTTATGCTGTCCCTGAGAATGGATTCCAATAATTTGTCGATTACTGATGTTAAACGAATGACCTTTATTTATTCCGTTTATCTCATAGTACCTGTTTAAGAATACAGGTTTAAGGTAAGGGGGGGGGGGGGGAAAGAAAGATTTAATAGGAACCTGAGGAGTAACTTTTTTTACACAAAGAGCGGTGGGTGAATGCAACGAGCTGCTCTGGGGAGGTATTTGTGGCAGGTACTATCACAACCTTTCAGATGCATTTGGAGATGTATATGGTTAAGATAGGTTTGGAGAGATGTGGGCCGAACGTGGGCAGGTGTAGATGGGGCATGTTGGTAGGCGCTGGGCAGGTTGTGCTGAAAGGCCTGTTACCACGCAGTATGACTCTATGATGCTAAATGGGGCTGGTATTCCTCCAAACCTCTTCCACCTCTCTTTTAGCCAGAGGGAAGGGGTGGGGGTGGGGGCGGAAATTAGAAAATAATGTGGTTGGAAAATGCAATGGAGGTTTAGAGACAGCACAGAGGCACAGTAGGTAAAGTCGCCGGCTTACAGCGCCAGAGACCCAGATTTGATCCTGGCCTCAGATGCTGTCATTGTGCAGTTTGCACATCCTCCCTGTGACCTTGAGAGTTTCCCTCAGGTGCTCCGGGGTTTCCTCCCACATCCTGAAGTTGTGTGTTTTGTAAGTTAATTTGCCTCTGTAAAATTGCCCTTAGCGTATGTAGGGAGTGGATGCGAAAGTGGAACGAGTGTAAAGGGGTGATTGATGTTCGACGTGGACTCGAGGAATCCACCTTCTAATCTAAGGGGTGGCACAGTAGTGCAGCGGCAGAGCAGCTGCCTTGCAGCACCAGACACCCAGGTTTGAACCGGACTACAGGGGCTGTCTGTACAGAATTTGTACATTCTCCATGTGACCATGGGTTTTTCCCGGGTGCTCCGGTTTCCTCCCACATTCCAAAGATGTACAGGTTTGTAGGTTAATTGGCTTCAGTAAATTATCCCTGATGAACAGGGTGATGTACGCAGGCTGGTGTACAGGGTGATCACTGGTTGGTTCAGACTCGGTGGGCCGAAGGACCTGTTTCCACACTGTGTCTCTATACTAAACTAAGCTAAAAATCTCATAGTCGTGCGGCTTTGCAAGTTAATTTGTCTCCGTCAAATTGCCCCTTGTGTGTATTTGTGTGTAGTGAGTGAAACTCGATGGGCTGAAGGGCCATATCTCTAATCTAAACTAATCTAAACTTGTCTGCCTTCAGCACTTTCTATGCTTTCACTTCCAAGTCTTTGAACGAGCAATCACAATTCTCTTCCAACTCCAACACTGACAGGCAACTCCAAATGCAGCTAAGGAGAAAGGGATTCTTGCTGCCGTCAATTCAAGTGAAACGGATCTTTCTGCTACAGTCTTCATTCTGCCTATTTGCTCTAATAACCAGTGTGCATCCAACCTCCCAATAACCATCTAGTTGTAATAAAAATAATCAGATCAATCCAACTTTAATGTGGGCGGCAAGGTGGCGCAGCAGCAGAGTTGCTGCTTTACAGCGCCAGAGGCCCGTGTTCGATCCTGACTATGGGTGCTGCCTGTACAGAGTTTGTACGTTCCTTTCCCGACAGCATGGGTTTTCTCCGAAATCTTGGATTTCCTCCCACACTCTAAAGACGCACAGGTTTGTAGGTTAATTATCTTGGTCATAAATGTAAAATTGTCCCTAGTGTGTGTAGGATCGTGTTAATGTGTGGGGATCACTGGTCGGTGCGGACTCAGTGGGCCGAAGGGCCTGTTTCTGCGCTGTTTCTCCATACTAAACTAAACTAAATATCCTTGCCCTCAGTGTGAAAATGTGGTAGTTCTTAAGTGTATGATCAACTTGCATGCTGAGTCTGCAGCAAGCAACCATCAGCATCCTGGCATTTTTCCCATTTGACCTTTATTTACCTATTAATAGGCCCCAGTGAGGCTTTACACGTTCTGCAAGATAGCAGAAAATTCTGCTCTAAGGTCTGGGCTAAGTTGCTAAATGATCCGTTTATTAACAAATGCAAAGATGCCCCAATAATCTGGCCCTTGACTGATGCTTCAGATTAAAAGCGGTTCGGTTGGCTGGGTAAATATCACACCAGTCACAAAGCAAGCATTTATAAACTAATTGAGGTAATTAATTGAGACAACATCAACACTCGCTGGTCTCATTTCAGAAGGGCATCTTGTTAATAGCATTGCTGAAAATGTTTCAAATGGCCTCACTGGGTCAGCGAATAACATCACCAATGTGAAATTAGACTTTAGAGATACAGCGTGAAAACAGGGCCCATGTCCCACAGAGTCCGCGCCAACCAGTGATCATCCCCAACACAAGCACTATCCTACACAGTCAGGACAATTTACAATTTTTACATTAGCCAATTAACCTACAAACTTGTACGTCTTTAGAGTGTGGGAGGAAACTGGAGCTCCTGAGGAAAACCCACACGCTCACATGCTGTCCATACGTACAAACTCCATATGGCCAGCATCTGTAGTCAGGATTGAACCTGACTGTCTGGAACTGTAAGGCAGCAACTCCATCCCTGTGGCACTGTGCTGCCCAGGTATTCAGCATTTAGGAATAATTTTACTATATTTCCATATCAGGAATAGAAGGAAGCCATTTCAATCCATCAATTCGATGCCAGCTCACGGAGCAATCCCGTTCCTCCACGAGTTTTCCGTATGACACACTTTCCATGCAGTCCCATCAATATTCCCCCCACCAGATTCTACCACTCACCGCCCCAATAGACAACTTACAGTGGGCCAAGTAAACCACACAATAGGCAAAGGTCACCTCATTGAACAATTAAGGAACATTTTTTGCATAACAATTTTATGGGGAAATATGTTTCCTAAATCTAATTGATTATCCATAGGTGTGAGGAGCAGAAGATAGACACAACATACTGCAAAAGCACAGCAGGTCGGGCAGCATCTCAGGAGAAAAGGAATAGGTGAGGTTTCATGTCGAGACCATCAGACTGTTGAAGACTGTTGAGTCTGCTGAAGGGTCACGACCCGAAACGTCACCTATTCCTTTTCTCCAGAGATGCTGCCTGACCTGCTGAGTTACTCCAGCATTTCGTGCCTGTCTTTGGTGTGAATCAGCATCTGCAGTTCCTTCTGCCGGTTCGTATGGGGAATAAATCATCTTCTCGCAACGTGAAATTTTGATTAAAGGCATCCTAAAAGCACTTTTAATGAAAAAAATAAACTGTGTACCTTGCCTTGTCCCCTACGCGAGGTCCGTCCCGTTGTCGGCGTTCACGACTTTAG
Source organism: Raja brachyura (assembly GCA_963514005.1). The sequence continues at coordinate 114,176,094 of OY740782.1, read as the reverse complement.
AAGATGATTTTAAATTTACTACAGCAATTAAATTAGCAAGCGCAGTTTAAAAATCACTTCAGAGGAGGGCAGTCAAAGCAATTTTTCTTCATCAACTAAATAGCCTGTTCAAGATCAATTTGAATTGGCTTCCGAAATACCGCATTTTAAACCCGCCCCCCTCTCAAAGGCACCAAAATCGTGCACACGGGCAGTGACAGAACTGCAGCGCTGCTAAAGGTAAGTATTGTATCATACCTAGAATAAGCACAGCAATAACCCACTTAGTTCATTTGCAAGAGGAACTCTGTTTTGGCGCCATTTCCAGACTCCAAGCTGGAGCTGGCCAAGAAGGCCCATCGCAGCCGTCACCTCCATCCAGATCGTCAGCAAACTGTCGTCCCTCTCCTTGCCCGGCCACCTTCAGCCTTTGTTCCCCAGGGGGTGCCTGCTGCAGCCGACCAAGATGGTGTGGAGGGTAAGACCCCCGGTTCTTCTTACCGACCCTTCGTTCTTGCATCTACCACCATTGCCGACTCCCTCCACCCTCCTCTCTGGTTCTCTAACCCTTGGGGTTGAGCAGGGGCCGGACTCGGCGGCTTCCCTCTCTGGGCGGGTTTCCTGGTTCCACGGCAGGTCGTAGGTTCATAAGGAATAGGAATAGGATTAGGCCATTCGCCTATCAAGTCTACGCCATTCAATCATGGCTGATGCATCTCTCCCCATTCTCCTGCCTTCTCCCCATAAGCTCTGATCATAACCTATACTAATCAATAATCTATCTAGCTCTGCATTAAGAATATCCAGTGACCTGGCCTCCACAGCATTCTGTGGCAAAGAATTCCGCAGATTCACCACCCTCTGACTAAAGAAATTTCTCCTCATCTCCTTCCTAAAAGAACGTCCTTTAATTCTGAGGCTATGGCCTCTAGTCCTAGACTCTCCCACTAGTAGAAACATCCTCTCCACTTCCACTCTATCCAAGCCTTTCACCATTCTGTATATTTCAAAGAGGTCCCCCTCATTCTACTAAACTCCAGCGAGTACAGGCCGAGTGCCGACAAACGCTTATCATAAGTTAACCTACTAATTCCTGGAAATTGTAGCATGGCAGCAGCCTGTGGCCCATCGGGAACCTTCCACCTTCCATTTATTTCTTTCGCTTGACCCACTGAGTTGCTCCAGCATTTTGTTTTTTGCTCCAGATTGCAGCATTTGCAGTCTCTTGCATCTGCATTTCAGGAATGGGGGTTGGCCATTTAGGGCCAAGGTTAGATCTGCTTTTCCCCTTTTTGAAGTTTTTGATTCTGGAGAGGTTAAATGCCAACTCCTTGAATATATTTGAGGGACTATTTAGTCATCTCCTGCTTCTGTTATTTTTCGATAGCCTCAAAACGCTGGAGTAACTCAACGGGTCGAGCAGCATCTCTGCAGAGAAGGAATAGGTGATATTTTGGGTTGAGGCCCTTCTTCAAACTGAGAGCCACAATTTTTAGTTTAGTTTAGGTTATTGTCACGTGTACCGAAGTACAGTAAAATGAGTTTTGTGGTTTTGTTGCGTGCTACCCAGCCAGCGGAAAGACTACACATTATTACAATCGAGCTGTCCACAGTGTACAGATGCAGGATAAAGGAAATAATGTTTGGTGTAAGAACAGTCTTTGCAGGATAACTTTACTGACTAATTAAGAATTTGCTTCACTGTACAATTTGGAGCCATCTGACTGTTCTAGAAGAGAGTATTGATGGACACTTGGGGAGTAACTTCACTGAATAATTTAGTGATAGCATCATGGAGTGAATTACAAATTACTTCAGTGAGTAATATATTAATTGTTTCACTCACTGTGCAACTTGAGACTAGCCAGAGTATTCCATCCAAGGACCTCGGCAGTCTTTTCAGGTGAGGCAGTGGTTCATTTGCACCTCCTCCAACATCATCTACTGTATTCGCAGTTTCAGGTGTTCAGGAGACCAAGCGCAGGCTCAGTGATCATTTCGCTGAACACCTCTGCTCAGTCCGCATAAACCTACCTGATCTCCCAGTTGCTCAGCACTTTAACTCCCCTCCCCATTCCTGTAAATAGTTTGTTCTAAGCTTCCCCCAGTCTAGTTTCAGTAAAAAAATCACTGAGTCAAGCAGTTGTGCATCTAAGCTTTATTTTGGAAAAACACAATAACAGTTTCCACTACTATGCCTAACCACCGCGGGTTCGATCCTCGTATCTGCCTGGCCAAGCCCTCTTAGCCTTGATCAAGCAGAGACACTCCAGAAGGTCATGCAGTCGCAATCGTTCTCCCAGAAGATCGACACAGGACCTCATGGGAGTGGCCTTTTATAAATCCCCAAACCTTGAGGTGCCGAACCACATGGTGGTGGTCTCTATACAGTCCAATAACAGATATCAATTAACGCAGTACATGATAGACATTTCCCCAACCCAGTAATACAGTGACTAACACAATATATCTGACGAAGTTTCTAGATGCAACTTAACAGAGGTGAATTATGCAACATGTGCCTTGATAGTTAGGAAACCCAGACAATGCTCAATACTTAATCCAATCAACATCTAGCAAGGTAAAGCTTTGCAACAATATTTACAATGTGTATGTCTGGTTTGCATTCATCCAATCCGTTTCATGCAATTTACACCTAATTGTCAGAATCTGCAGATGTTCACTAAGGAAGACATAAATAATCTGCCGGAAATAGCAGGAGACTGGGGGTCAAATAAGATGGAGGAACTGAGTGAAATCCAGGTTAGCCGGGAAGTGGTGTTGGGTAAATTGAATGGATTAAAGGCTGATAAATCCCCAGGGCCAGACAGTCTGCATCCCAGAGTACTCAAGGAAGTAGCCACAGAAATAGTGGATGCATTAGTGATAATCTTTCAAAACTCCTTAGATTCTGGAGTAGTTCCTGAGGATTGGAGGGTAGCTAATGTAACCCCACTTTTAAAAAAGGAGGGAGAGTGAAAACGGGGAATTACAGACGAGTTAGTCTAACATCGGCAGTGGGGAAACTGCTAGAGTCAGTTATTAAAGATGGGATAGCAGCACATTTGGAAAGTGGTGAAATCATTGGACAAAGTCAGCATGGATTTGCGAAAGGTAAATCATGTCTGACGAATCTTATAGAATTTTTCGAGGATGTAACTATTAGTGTGGATGAATGAGAACCAGTGGATGTGTTATATCTAGACTTTCAGAAGGCTTTCGACAAGGTCCCACATAAGAGATTAGTATACAGACTTAAAGCACACGGTATTGGGGGTTCAGTATTGATGTGGATAGAGAATTGGCTGGCAGATAGGAAGCAAAGGGTAGGAGTAAACGGGTCCGTTTGAGAATGGCAGGCAGTGACTAGTGGGGTACCGCAAGGCTCAGTGCTGGGACCCCAGCTATTTACACTATATATTAATGATGTGGACGAGGGAATTGAATGCAACATTTCCAAGTTTGCGGATGACACAAAGCTGGGGTGTAGGTGTGAGGAGGATGCTAGGAGGCAGCAAGGTGACTTGGATAGGCTGGGCTAGGCTCTAGACAAGCTGGCACTATTCTGCAGATTGTCCCATTTCTGCAGAAGGCACATTTAAATCGACCAAATGGCCTAGCAGCCCAGAAGCCTTTACTCAATTTTAGTGTCCTGGCATCTCCAATTTGGCCAGAATTAACATTCTCAATGGGACCTTTCTGTCCTCCATTGTCAGAGTGAGGCCCAGCACAAATTGGAGGAACAACACCTCACATTTTGCTTGGGTAGCTTACACCCCAGCGGAATGAACATTGACTTCTCTAACTTCAAGTAGCCCTCTCTCTCCATCCGCTCCCCATTCCTAGTTCTCCCACCAGTCTTACTGTCTACGACTATATTTTATCTCTGTACCGCCCACTCCCTTGATATCAGTGTGAAGAAGCGTCTCGACCCAAAACGTCACCCATTCCTTCTCTACAGAGATGCTGCCTGTCTCACTGAGTTAAGGGCCTGTCCTACAAGCATGCAACTCCATGCGATGAGCGCGACCTAACGAGGTCGCTTGAGCCATCCGGCGTCGCGGGGCCGGTCCCACTTCGATCGCTGGAGCCGTGCGGAATTGTGCGGAGTTCGTCCCGAAATCACGCGAGGCTCAGAAAAACTGACCATGTTCAAAAATTCTGCGCGGCAATGGCTTGTCGGCTCGCAGTCACCTCGACGCATTGCACACTGCCTCAACGTCATTCCTCCGTGAACCTATTTGTAGGTGCCTCCATGACCCTCTATGTGTGTGGCTCCGTGGCCCTCTGTGTGTGTGCCTCTGTGCCCCTCTCTGTGTGCCCCTCTGTCCTGGCAAACTTACCTTAAGACTTCGCTCCAAGTTCGCCTCATTTTGCGCCGCGTTGTGCCACTCACCCGACCTCCGCGCGGCCCTCACTGCCGGTTTGGCCGCGCTTGCCACATGCAGGCGCATGCTGGTGGGAACGGCCCTGTACAGGGGATCTCCGGACCTCCGTGCGGCCCCCGCTTCTAGTTTGATCGCGCTCATCGCATGGAGTCGCATGCTGGTAGGACAGGCTCTTTACTCCAGCATTTTGTGTCTACCTGAGTATTTTGGAAATGGTTTTAATGCACAATTTGAGAGTTGTTTTTCACTCGGAGAGAGGTGGGTATATAGAACGAGTTGCCAGAGGGGGTAGTTGAGGCAGAGAGTATAACAGCATTTAAAAGCCACTTAGACAGGTACATGGACAGGAAAGGTTTTTAAGGGCTATGGGCCAAACCCTGGCAAAGGGAGCTTGCTTCGATGGGGCAACTTGGTCAGCATGAATGAGTTGGGCCAAAAGGCCTGTTTCCATGCCCTGTGACTCCATGACTATCACGAATAGTTAAGGGTAGCATCTGTGTGTAATTTAGAAATTGCTTCACTGATAATTTTCAATTGACCTTATTGCATAATTTTGGAATAACCTTACCCAATAAATTTAAAAATAGCTTCACTGAATACGTTGGGAATTGTCTCACACAGTAATTTCAAATTATCAGCATTGAATGAGAATTTTAGCATCAAATAACTCCGGTAGTACATTATGATCAACTTAATGGTAATGCGGAATTATTTATCAATTTTAGCCTCAATTATGAATAAATTTAATCATTGCAATAATGAGTATTTGCACACTAACCCAATAATTTAACCATTATGCTCCCTGTTGGAAGGAATTGTTTGTTTGATCTGTACCCTTAAACTGTCTTTCATACAACATAGTGCAGCACAGGAACGGGCCCTTCAGCCCACCATGTTTGTGCTGAACATGATTTTGGAGTATTTTCACCATGTTTTGTGCCCCATATCTGAGGAAGGGTGTGCTGGCATCGGAGAGGGACCACAGGAGATTTACAAGAATGATCCCAGGAATAATTGGGATAACATATGATGAGCATTTGATGGCACTGGGCCGGTACTTGCTGAAGTTAAAATGACGATGGGGGACCTCATTGAAACTTACCAAATAGTGAAAGGCCTGGATAAATGCCCAGTCGATGTTTCCACTAATGGGAGAATCTAGGACTAGGTCATAGTTGAATAAAAGAACATACCTTTAGAAAGGTGAGAAATGTATTTATGGTGAATCTGTCAAATTCATTCCCACACAATGCTGTGGAGGTCAAGTCAATGAATATTTTTAAGGTGGAGATGACAGATTCGTGATTAATAAATGTGTCAGGGGTTATGGGGAAAATTGGGTTGAGAGGGAAGGATAGATCAGCCATGATTGAATGGCAGAGTGGATTTGATGGACCAAATGTCCTAATTCGGCTCCTATAACATGAACATAGAATGAGAAGATAAACTGATCTACTCCACCTGGACATGATCTATATCCCTCTATTCCCTGCGCTTGCACGTGCCTCACTACAAGCCTCCAAAATGCCACATGGGGGCCTGTCACATTTTTAATTACGGCTCAGTTCGGGACAGCACACATGGAAATTTCATAGAGCGGTGGTGAGTTTCTCAAACAAGTTGGGTTGTTCAATGCCTAAACACCATAACATGGGAAGCACTCTGACAGAACCCTAAATGTTTATCTGACTCACAGCACCTACAGCATTTTACAGTTCATGGCACAATGGTTACATGCGGATTTTACATTTTGGAAATCATTTATCAGTGATAGTCTTTCATCTTTGCTTCATCTCCTCTGGAGTTACCTCAAACCTGCCAGCTCAAATCCGTCTTCTTGTAGTCTTTCGTCTTTGCTTCATCTCCTCTGGAGTTACCTCTAACCTGCCAGCTCAAATCCGTCTTCTTGTAGTTTAGAAAATCAGTCCCCCATTTGTCCTGCACAATTCAATTCAATGATTCAATGATACTTTATAGCCATGTGTATCTAGGTACAATGAATGCTTTGCTTTGCATCCAACCCGGTAAGTCCATACAGTAGACCTTAGCATGGGCAGTACAGAAGAGTTGCCATGTTTATGGTGCTGACAAAGTTACAAAAGTTACAACAGGGTGTCATAAAGCGACTCCTCTTATCTCATACTCAGTTGTATTGCCATCAATTTGGTTTACAACATCCTATGTTTACCTTTACTCCAGCTAGCTGTGCCTTGCAATCTGAACACTTCCTATTCCTAAATCTATTTAATGCATCTCCTAACATGATCTTTAAGTTACCTTCAATGTGTTAACCCTTTGTCCATCATGCTTCTTCAGTGTGTCAGCTCTTGAGTTAAACATTTTACAAAGGTGTCCAATTTTTCATTAATTTCCAACATTTTCTCCATCACTCCCAAACAGTACTTAATTAGTTCTTGTGCCTTTATTCAGTGAAATGCAAGCAAGCATAAAAACATACTCAACGATTCATGTTACTCATACTAATTTTAGTAATATTGATCATTACTATCTTAGAAATATCGTTGCCACTTCATTTACTAATGTAAAGACTGAGAAAATTAAGAATATTATCATTTTAATATTCTTTTTTTGTTTAATTTCTTTTATTAGAAGTAATCAATTTACAATAGTGTAAACAGATTTACAAACATCAACTTAATTGCATAATTTTTCAAATAACACGTTGAAAGTTATTATCTTCTATTTTTTTGGAGATAAAGAGAATAGATCAGTTTTAAATCAATAAAGATGTGATTAAATAATAATTTGATTATATATAAGAGAAAAAGAAAAAAGAGAAAGGAAAGAAGGTTAATAAAAAGTAAAAAGATATAATATATATATATATATATATATATATATATATATATATATATATATATATATATATATATATATATATATATATATATATATATATATATATATATATATATATATATATATATATATATATATAAATGAAAAACAACAAAATATATTGTAACTAAAACTATTACAAATGATAATATCAATAAAGACATGCATATTAATCCTAGTATAAAAATAAATTATTCTCACCAAATCCCGTAGGGTACCCGCCGAGTTGTGATGTCAAGAACAGCTACTTCTCTAAATACTGTATATATGGAGACCATATTTGTTCGAAGGAATTATATTTGTCCAATAGGACAAATCTAATTCTTTCTAAATGTAACATCTCCAATATTTCTGCTGCCCACATTTTAATTGTGGGGGATAATGTTCCCTTCCAAAATGTCAATATGATTTTTTTCCCTATTATCAAACAGTAATCAAAGAAATGTCTTTGATTTACTGTAAGTACCGAATTTGAATCCAAAATTCCAAGTATTATTAACTTTGGGTCAGGGTCCAATCTAATTTTAAGAACTTCAGAAATAACTTTAAAAATTTCTGTCCAGTAGTAATTCAATTTGGGACATGTAACAAAACTGTGTATTAAATTTGCTTCTAAATTCTTACATTTATCACAAATTGAAGAGAGATTGGGAAAGATACTATTTAATTTAGTTTTTGAATAATGTAATCTATATAGTACTTTAAATTGTATCAATGTATGTCTGGCATTTAACGAACACCGGTGTATTCGCCGTAAACATTCTTCCCAATTTTCTTTTGTTATAGATAAACCAATTTCATTTTCCCATGCCTGACGATATGTTTCAGTTGTTGGGTTCTCCTTATCCAAAATTATGTTATATATATAGGCTATTAGTTTTTCTGTGTTTGGGTGCAAGTTAAACAATTCATCTAATAATCCTGGTTCTTTATTTTTATAATCTTGTGTATTGGATTTAATATAATCTCTAATTTGTAAGTACCTAAACAAGTGTTGCGGAGACAATCCGTAGATATCTTGTAACTCCTGGAATAAAAGAAATTTTCCTTTTCTATAAAGGTGCTCTATCCTTTTAATTCCTAAATCATCCCAAAGTCTAAACCCCCCATCCAATATAGAGGGTTTAAATAATGGGTTATTCATTATTGGTAGTCTAAGTGAAAGATTATCTAAATGTAAAGTCTTAACTGTTTGTTTCCAAATACTTCTATTATTATAAATTATAGGGTTGTCCCTATAAATTTTTTTTTGTACTTCCTTTGGGGCAAAAAGAATCGAGCCTACATTAAAAGGTAAACAGTCTTCCTTTTCCATCTTTAACCACGTTGGTTCATGATCCATATTTACCCACCAGAAATTCATATTCTTAATCTGGACTGCCCAAAAATAATATAAAAAATTTGGAAGTGCTAATCCTCCATTTATCTTAGATTTACATAAATGTTTTTTACTTATTCTATGATTTTTATAATCCCAAATAAAACTATTAATAATATTATCTATTTTTTTAAAAAAGGTCTTGGGGAGAAAAAAAGGAATAGCCTGAAACAAATATAATAATTGTGGTAAAAACACCATCTTTATAGCATTTATTCTACCAATCATAGATATAGGAAGTGTTTTCCAATACAAAATATTTTTTCTAAGTTTATCTAGTAATAGAGGGTAATTAGATTTTATTAGTGAATTATAAGATTTAGTTACATTAATTCCTAAATATTTAAATTTGTCTGTAACTATTTTTAGTGGGTACTGTTGTAATATATTTAAATTTATTCCAGTTATAGGCATAATATCACTTTTGTTCCAATTAATCCTAAATCCTGAAAATGTGCCAAATTTAGTTATAACATTAAACAGCTTAGGTATACTAATTTCCGGTTTCGTAATATAAATCAAAACATCATCTGCATATAAAGATATTTTGTTAGTTGTTGTGTCAGTATTATAGCCGTATATTTCAGGTTCAGATCTAATTCTTTCCGCCAAAGGCTCTATCATCAAAGCAAATAATAAAGGCGATAACGGACATCCCTGTCTACATCCCCTAGAGAGCTTAAATTTAGCTGATAATATTTGATTAGTTAAGATTCTTGCAGTAGGATTCAAATATAGAATTCTTATCCATTTACAGAATCTATCCCCCAATTGAAACTTTTCCATTATATTAAATAAATATAACCATTCCACCTGATCGAATGCCTTTTCTGCATCTAACGATACAACCGCTAATTCCCTGTCCTGTACTCTTTTTGAATATATAATATTAAACAAGCGTCTAAGATTATGGGATGAATAGCGTTTTGGAATAAAACCTGTTTGATCATAATGTATTAATTTGGAAATCACCAGACTTAATCTCCGAGATAAAATTTTAGTTAATATTTTTTGGTCTGTATTTAGAAGGGCAATCGCTCTATATGATCCTGGATCTTCCAAATCCTTATCTGCCTTAGGAATGAGTGTAATTGTGGATTCATTTAAAGATTCTGGTAATTTGCCTTGTTCATATGCATATCTATACACTATATGTAATCTTGGGGAAATCAGGTCTTGAAATTTTTTATAAAATTCTGCACTCAGGCCATCAGGGCCCGCTGCTTTTCCATTCTTTAACAAACTAATTGATTCTTCAATATCTTTTACTGTTATTTCAGCATTTAACAAATGTCTACCTTCCTGATCTAGACTATTAATTTGACATTCTTGTAGGAATGTTTCCATACCATCTGTTTGTCCTGTTAATTTAGATGAATAAAGATTTTGATAATAATGTAGAAATCTGTCATTAATATCTTTTGGTATCGTCAATATATTTCCATGCGCAGATCTAATTCTATGTATCATTTTTTCATCTTCTAATTTTCTAAGTTGTCGTGCTAGCAATTTTTGTGGTTTGTCTCCAAATTCAAAGTGCACTTGTTTGGTTTGTTGAAAAAGTTTAATGACTTGGTTAGAATACATTTTATTTAGTCTATATTTTACTATTGCAATTTTATTACTTAACTCTTTAGAAGGGTGTTTTATGTTTTCACTATCTAATTGTTTTATCTCATTTTCTTACTTTTGTTCCATCTTTCTATTTTCTTTATTAAAATAAGCTTGTGCTGATATTATTGCACCACGCATAAATGCTTTAAATGTGTCCCAAAGTAACGATGGTGAAATTTCAGGTTTGTCATTAGTTTCAAAAAATAGTTTAATCTGTTCCACTACATGTTTACAACAGTCCTTATCCTTTAATATCTGGGAATTAAATCTCCAAGTAGTAGTTTTATTAAGTATATCTTTTAATTTTATCTTAAATGTTAGTGGCGCATGATCTGAAATAATAATATTGTGATATTTTGCATCATACGTAAAAGGTAGTAATTTTGAATCTATTAGAAAATAATCTATCCTAGAGTAAGTTCCATATACGGGCGAGAAAAAGGAGTATTCTCGTCCGGATGGATGATCTAATCTCCAAATATCCTTAACATTAGATGTATTAATAAAAGAATTTATAAGTTTACTTGATTTAGAGGTAGCTTTCCTTTTTGTAGAAGACCTGTCTAGGTAGCTATCTAAGGTGCAATTAAAATCACCCCCAATAACTAAATTATATTGTGGAAATAGGAATATTATTAAATATTTTCTTTAAAAATAATGGATTATCAAAATTAGGGGCATATATATTCACCAAAATTACTTTCTGTGAATATAATTCCCCTGTAATTATTACATATCTACCCTCTTTGTCCTCTATTATAGTACTTTGTTTAAAAGGTATACCTTTACGAATAATTATTGCAACTCCTCTAGATTTGTGTATAAATGAAGAGTGATATACCTTAGAAATCCATTTTGCTGTTAATCTATGTTGAGCATCTCTTTTAAGATGAGTCTCTTGAAGGAAGATCACGTCTGATTTCAATCTGTTCAACTGTGCTAGCACTTTTCCCCTTTTAATTGGTTCATTAATTCCCTTAACATTCCAACTACAGAAGGTAATTCCATCCCCCCCAGTCTTCACATTCAAGTCTTGCATTTTGCTGTTAGGGTGGTTTTTTTTGGAGTAGCCTTCTCGACCCCTCCAGCCCAGTGGTATACCCAAACGCCAACCTGATGAAAATTACTATCCTCAATAATCCATATACATGTCTTCTTAAAGTAATTATACAATATCGTTCATAACTACATTCATATAATATATAACATAAAATCAAATACTTGATATATAAAAAAAAATAAAAAGTGTAATTAAAAAAAGAGAAAAGGGTGTTAACAGGGTGCCCAGAAAAAAAAGAAACTACACTAATATGTTGTGTAGTGTGCATTAGTGAGAGCCACACTAGCGTGGCTATTAATCTACTGACTTCCGTTTTTTTTTTAAAAAGGATGTTAAATGTTCCAGCTCCTATCTATAATGCTGTGTATATTGGGGTGGGGTACTAACTTTAAATTCTTAGTAATTATTTCTATTATTCATATTACTAATTACTAGTTATTAATTTCTATTATAATTAATATTATAATAAGTAATACTATATTAGGGGAACAATTGAAATTTTACTAATTAATACCAAACTCTAACAACATGTCCATTATTCCCCCTCTTTCTCAGTGAATAATTCATAACCGCAGGCCGGTGATAAAAGTTCAGTCATCTTCTTCTTCCTCCCTTGCTTCTTCTTCTGCTTCCTCTTCTGCCTTCTTCTGTATGTCTCGAGCGAATTCCAGTGCGTCAGTATGCTTAACGAAACGATATTCCTTGTTGTCGTAGGTCACTCTCAATGTTGCTGGGTACATCAGACCATATCTGAGATCCTTTGCATCCTTTATATTCCGCAGAATACCTCTTGTTTCTGTGAATAAAGATCTTCTCTTAGCCACTTCAGCCGGGTAATCTCTGAAGATACTGATGTTATCTCCTTCGTATTTCAAATTCTTCTTTCTTATTATTATCTTCATCATTTCTTCAAAGATGTGATCATAGGCCACCTTTACAATCATTTGTCTTGGCGGTGCACCTCTCCCAGGGGCCCGTCTTAAAGCCCTGTGAGCACGGCCCAACAGGGGCTCTTGATCCAGATTCAGAATGTCCTTTAGGAATTTTGCAGCAAATTTTCGCGGGTCTTGATTTCCTTCCCGACCCTCGGTCAATCCTACGATACGCAAATTCTTACGTCTTTGTCGTCCCTCCAGATCAATACATTTCTCGTTTATTTTACGTAGTAGCTCTGAGAGACGTTTATTCTCGGCGCGTAGCTTCTCACTTTCCTTAGCACTTGATACAGCAAAATCAGTCAGTTCTTTAATTGCATCATTTTGTTGGTCAAGTGAGATTGAAATAGGATCTATCTTCGCATCCAACATTTGTTCCATCCCAGCAATCTTGTCGTTTACCTCAGCCATCCGGTTTTGAAACTCAGCGTCCGCCTTTATTTTCCATTCATTCATCATAATCTTTACCGTTTCTGTAGCTTCTTTTTTTAGTTCTTCTTTAATTCTCTCGTGAGACGCCTGGATATCTGTTCTTAACAGTTTTATTTCATCTTTATATTCCTTCTTCATATCTTTCATTTCTTTCAGCAGTTTCTTCATCTCACCAAGCAAGGAGTTTTTAAGTTCTTCCATTTCGCTTTTTCTCTGTGAAATCTCTTCCTGGGAGGCAGCCAAACTCGAGCCCAAGGCTTTGGCGAGGCCTACCTTCCTTCTTTGTCCTTTTTTTGTCGCGGGGGGGGGGGAGGAGGGATGCATTTTAAATTTCTTACCGAAGTCGCGCGCCTGATGACGTCACGCAGCTTGCAATCGCACCCGGAGCCGTTTAAAATCGCTCTCCTGCGGTAAGTACCGTTAGTAGCCTCCTTTAACCCCCGATTTTTTTCAGATTTTCGCGGAGCTGATCTGGCGCGGTTCCTTCTTAGAACATGGCGCCACCGGAAGTCATCATTTTAATATTCAATAATCATAATACTAAAAGGGGCTAGCTTAGATGGGAAACCAAGGTTGGCATGGATGAGCTGGACAGAGGGGCCTGTTTCCATGCTGTATGACTTTATACCCACCTGAGAGAGTAGTTCAGGCTTCAGCCTAACAGCTCAAACTCAGTATTGAATGTATTCAGTGACTGAATGGGTGACACAATGGTGCAGTGGTAAAATTGCTGCCTTACAGTTCCAGAGACCCAGACTACGAGTGCTGTATGATTTTCTTGTGACCATGTGGGTTTTCACCGGCTGTTCCAATTTCCTCCCACGTTTCAAAGACGTGCAGTTTTGGAAGTTAATTGGCTTCTGTAAATTGCCCCTAGTGTGTAGGATAGAACTGGTGTACAGTGTACAAGTACAGCACAGACTCGGTGGGCCAAAGGGCCTGATTCCACACTATAGATCTAAACTAAACTCCAAATAACTTTCAGCCTGAATATTATTGGAGAGTTATTTTGGAGTAGAGACATTTAATAATGCAATAACTGCAACACCAATTAATTTTACCATGTTAACATTAAGAAAAGTCACCAGCAATCACAAATAACTGAACAGAGAAATCTGGCCATCCATACTGTGTAGAAAGGAGTAGTTTGTTTTCACACAAATCCTTTCACAGAATCCAAAGAAGGGTCTCAACCCAAAACTTCACTAGTCTGAAGAAGGGTCTTGACCCGAAATGTCATCTATCCATGTTGTGCAGAGATGCTGCCTGACCTGTTGAGTTACTCCAGCACTTTGTGTCCTTTTATGCATTAACCAGCATCTGCAGTTCTCATTTCTACACTTTGACATCCCTAAACATGTCCCTCAAAAGCAAAACTTATCCTTAAAGTTGCTGCTGCAAAGAACATGTTGCAATGTAGGCAACTGCCAATGAGTTAAATGATTAGTTTACGTGTAGGAAGGAACTGCAAATGCTGGTTTACACCAAAGATAGACACAAAATGCTGTAGTAACTCAGCAGGTCAGGAAGCATCTCTGGAAAATAGATATAGGTGACGTTTTGGATTGGAACCCATCTTCAAGCCGAGTCACAGGAGAGGGAAACTAGAGGTATGAAAAGGTTTAGAACAAATCACAGATGACCTAGGAAAGGTGGAGCCCACAATGGTCCATTGTTGGTTGCAGAAGAGGTAATAATGAAGGGATATATGGATGTCAACAGTGGAACTGGAGGGGGGGAGGGGCAAAGAGAGAGGGAATGCAACGGTTACTTGAAATGAGAGAAATCAACATTCATATCGCTGGGGTTGAAAAGTGCATTCTGTTTACATCATTAGGGTAATGTCAACACAGACCTGTTCACATAATTAACATAAGAACCGAGTAATTTGGCAATTTTAAGGCTCAGTGATTTAAAAGTTGCAGGATATTAAAAGTATGAACTTGTTTTTTGCAATGTCTTTGAACACACTGAGCCCAAATGAGAGGTTTACAGACAATTAAAAATTTGGAGGTCTCTAGCTTAACTTATATAAAACATGGCAACCGATTTCTCTATGGCATAAAAAGACAAAAGTGCTGGAATAAATCAGCAGTCAGGCTCTCCCTGGAGAACAGAGATAGGTGATGTTTCATATCGAGAGACCCTTCTTAAGACTTTAATTTATCTGAGAAATAAATGTTGGACTGGAGGTCAGGGATAAAGTCCAGGTATTTTTTGAATTCATATTTTAGAATCCTTCATGCCCACCTCAGAAAGTAACATCTCAAAATCAGTCTTGAATGTATTCAAAGACTGGACACAGTGGTTCAGCGATAGAGTTGCTGCCTTACAGCGGCAGAGCCCCGGGTTGGATCCTGACTACAGGTGCTGTCTGTACAGAGTTTTTACGTTCTCCCGAGACCTTGTTCAGACTTACGTATCTTTGGAATGTGGGAGGAAACCGGAGCACCCTGAGAAAACCCACGCGGTCACAGGGAAAACATACAAATTCCGCACAGATAGCAACTCTACCGCTGCAAAATCACTGGTGCAGTGGAGGGAAACAGACTCATGACAAAACAGGGCAACTAAAGCCATTTAATCATCAAACAGACTCATTACAAAACAGACCAAAAAAAGTCTCAATACAAAACAGGCCAGCTAACACTCATTACAAAACAGGCCATATAAAGATTCATGACTATACAGGCCAACTAAGGCCATTTAATCAACCGTCTTCCACAGCAAGTCTGTTTGTCGGCTGGTCACCAGTCTCTATCCCAAACATACCCAGCCTGTCCCACTTGGGCGTCATTTGCGTGTAATTTACGCTACATCATTTATGCATCATGACGCGCCTGCATGGTACGCATTACGTGCGCAAGGTGCGTGGTGACGTAGGCAGTGACGCGCGGTGCTCCAGTATTTTGGGATGTAGAAAATCTTTGCCCGCCATCTGCGTGACGCGCAAATGATGCCCAAGTGGGACAGGTTCTTTTACTGCTTCAGTGGTGTAATGCGAGAGGTTGCCTTGAGCAGAATCACAAATCATGATGAAGTTATTTCTAAAATGGACAAGCAGACATGCAATTTGTAAATCCAACATTCCGTGATATTACATTTTTGTGAAGTTCTTCACTGTAACATCCATGTGAAGCAACTGTGCCCAATTTCTGTGGCAATCCTTCAAACTGCACTCAACTATTGTCATTAATTTTATAAGACGGACATAACAATAGTTTTCCAACCATCACATTTAATAGAATACTTCAGCATATGACAGGTAGGCTTAGAGCCATAGACATATAGATAGAGGCTTGGTGATGGTTTTCTCATGGATAATTATGCTTTTGATCAATTACATCAACTGAATAGGTTGGGTAGAAGCAGCAGTCATGCCATCAACATCTTTAAGCCAAAAGCAGGTTGGATACTCTCCCACTCTCAGTCCGAAGAAGGGTCTCGACCTGAAACATCACCTATTCCTTCTCCACGCTTGACACGCTGAATTACTCCAGCATTTTGTGTCACACGCAGGGTTGATGGAGCTGTGCAGCGCAGAAATGGGCACTTCGGCCCATCATGAACATGCTGCTCTTTTTGTCCATCTGCACTAAAACCTTTATGCTCACATTAGGTCTGTGCCCTTCTATACCGTGCCTTTTTAAGTGTCTGATGAAATACCTCTTAAGCACAATGAGGTCATCTGATTCCACAACCTCCTCTGGCAGTGAATTCCAGATCTCGACAACCCTCTGCTTAAAATATTGTTTTGCCTCAGATCCCCTTACTTTCACCTGAAACCTGTGCCCTCTTATTATTTGGATCCAGTTTGTTGATGTGGCATCACCTGGGATGGCAGGACTTCCATATAAAGAAAGACTGGATAGACTCGGCTTGCACTCGCTGGAATTTAGAAGATTGAGGGGGGATATAGAGACTTACAAAATTCTTAAGGGGTTGGACAGGCTAGGTGCAGGAAGATTGTTCCCGATGTTGGGGAAGTCCAGGACAAGGGGTCACTGTTTAATGATAAGGGGGAAGTCTTTTAGGACCGAGATGAGAAAATCATTTTTCACGCAGAGAGTGGTGAATCTGTGGAATTCTCTGCCACAGAAGGTAGTTGAGGCCAGTTTGTTGGCTGTGTTTAAGAGGGAGTTAGATGTGGCCCTTGTGGCTAATGGGATCAGGGGGTATGGAGAGATGGCAGGTACAGCATACGGAGTTGGATGATCAGCCATGATCATATTGAATGAAGGTGCAGGCTTGAGGGGCCGAATGGCCTACTCCTGCACCTATTTTCTATGTTTCTATCAAGTGCATGGCAGCAGAAGGGCGGCATGGTGCTGCAGTGGTAGAGTTGCTGCCTTATAGAGCCATAAACCCAGGTTCCATCCTGACTACGGGTACTGTCTCTGCAGAGTTGCTACATTCCCATGACCTGTGTGAGTTTTCTTCAGTAGCTCTGGTTTCCTCCCACATTCCAAAGACATACTGGTTTGTAGGCTAATTGACGGTATAAATGTACATTGTCCGTAGTGTGTGTACGATAGTGTTGGCGTGGGGGTATCGCTGATCGGGCCAAAGGGCCTGTTTCTGCGCTGTATCTCTGAACTAAACTAAACTAAATCTGGCATAGTTGGTGACTACAGAGAAATACGTAGCGGTGAGATGCCAAAATTGGCTCAATGGCTTGAATTCTTTGTTGCGACAATTTTACTATACGTAGGTACCTGTGACAATAAAGTATCATCATCTTCATTGATTTGTAAGTGCTGAACTACTTACTCCAGTTACAGACTTATAGAACATAGAACATGAAAAAGCACTGTGCAGGAACAGGCACTTTGGCCCACACATTCTATGCCAAATATAATATTGCGATAAACTAATCTCATCTACCTACAATATCCATATCCCTTCATTCTTATTATCTTCAAGTGTCTATCTAAAAGCCTCTTAAATGTCACTATCATATCTGCCTCCACGATCACCCCAGGCCAGGCACCCACCACCCTTTGTTTCAAATATTTGTCCTGCACATCTCCTTTAAACTTTGTCCTTCTCACCTTAAACCTGTGCCCTCTAGCCTTATGACTAGCTTATGAATTTGGGAAAGTGGACATTTCCAACTTTCCCTAATTCATAAACCAGTTCTGTTTTATAACTGTGAAATCTCCAGAGTACATTTTGCAATCTTAGAGTCATGGCGTCACACAGCATGGAAACAGGCACTTTGGTCCAACTTGCCCATTCCGACCAACATGCCCCATCTACACTAGTCCCACCTGCCTGCATTTAGCCCATATCCCTCTAAACCTGTCCATTCCATGTCCTGGTCTAAATGTTTCTTAAACGTTGTGATAGTACGTCTCAACTACCTCCTCCAGCAGTTTGTTCCATTCATCCACCACCGTTTGTTTAAAAAGGTTATCCCTCATGTTCCTATTAAATCTTTCCCCCCTCACCTTAAACCTCTGGCCTGTGGTTCTCGATTCCCCTCCTCCAGGCAAAAGTCTCTCTGCATTCAACCGATCTATTCCTCTCATGATTTTGCTCACCACTACAAGATCACCCCTCATCCTCATGCGTTCCATGGAATAAAGTCCTAGCCTGCTCTTCCTCTCCCTATAGCTCAGGCTCTTAAGTTATGGCAACATCCTCATAAATCTTCTCTGCACCTTTTCCAGCTTGACATCTTTCCTATAACATGGTGACCAAAACCTCTTCACAGGGGTTTTTCCTGTAGATTTACTCGGGGATGGGTGGGGAATTAGATTTATGCATAATTCATGGAATGGATTCAAGGCGAGAAAAGGAAAGTTGAAAGGAGATTTGCCAAGCATATTTTTTTTCCATGAAGTGTCTGGTGCCTGGAACGTGCTGTCAGGGGAAGTGATGGAAGCAGATCAGATAGTTTCCGATGTTTAAGAGGGATTTAGAGAGGCAGGGGATGGAAGGATAGAGACAATGTTCAGGCAGATGGAATTAATTTAATATCTGCGATATTCTCATGACAGATATGGTTAGCTTAAGGCTTTGTTCCTGTGCAGCACTCTTCAATGTTCTGAACTGCCAGTAAGTACCTTTGTAAGTCCCGGCAGTTTTGTGCATCATGTATCAATGTTGAAATCCTGGATAGATTTAAGTTTAGGTTTATTATTGTCACGTTTAACAAGGTGCAGTGAAAAGCTTTGATTTGCATGTTATCTGACCAAATCAGTTAATATACATAAATACAATCAAGCCAAACTAAATTACAATAAAAGAGCAAAGGGGAATGTACAGATGACAGCATATAGTTCTCAGCATTGTAGGCAACAGTTGCACAGATCAAGTCCATACGCTAAGGTTCTGTCCAATTAATCTCCACAATGGGGTAGAGATGAATTGGACTGAACCCTAGCGCTTGGAAGTACCTTATGGAATGGGTGTGGAGAGAAGAAGGACATTTTAAATTATATTTACTTGGTTTTATCATTTCAGTTGTTTAAAAGTGTTGTGTTTTGTAATTAATTTGTAATACATTTGTAATTAACGGGGGGGTAAAGCTGAGGCTTTATATGGCTCTGGTCAACCCGCATTTGGAGTATTGTGAGCAGTTTTGGGCCCCGTATCTGAGGAAGGATGTGCTGGTGTTGGAGAGGAGGTTTACGAGAATGATCCAAGGGATGATTGGGTTCACGTATGAAGGCACTGGGCCTGTACTCTCTGGAGTTTAGAAGGATGAGGGAAGACCTCATTGAAACCTACCGAATATTGAAAGGCCTGGCTAGGGTAGATTTGGGTAGAATGTTTCCACTCGTGGAAGAGTCTAGGACTAGAGGCCATAGCCTCAGAATAAAAGGATATGCCTTTAGGAAGGAGATGAGGAGGAATTTCTATAGTCAGAAAGTCGTGAATCCGTGGAATTCATTGCCACAGATGGTGGTGGAGGACAAATCAATGGATATTTATAAAGCGCAGATTGACAAATTCTTGACTAGGACAGGTGTCAATGGTTATGGGGAGAAGGCAGGAGATAGGGTTGAGAGCGAAAAATAGATCAGCTATGATTGAATGGCGGAGTAGACTTGAAGGGCTGAATGGCCTAATTCTGCTCCTATAACTTATAAACATAAATTTATTTGATTTAATTTTTAATTATTTTAATTTCTTTAAATTATTTGATTCTTAATAGTTTTTCAATGTTTCTCTTTATTGGAGACTTCCATATTTTTGCTAAAAAGAATGTCACTGTTAGAACTAACTGAGGAGGATTACGAAAATTTCTCCGCTGAGTCTCGCCAGTATTTTTGTTTACATTTTCCTTTGCTCCATAGATGCTGCCTCACACGCTGAGTTTCTCCAGCACTTTTGTCTACCTTCGATTTTACGGCATCTGCAGTTCCTTCTTAAAGGTTTACGAGAATGATCATTTGGATCCAAATGTTGTAAGGATCATGTTCCAATGAATGATTTTTAATGTTTTATATTTTATCAATGATGCAATGACACTCTATTGTCACGTGCAGCTGGGTATAGTGAAATGCTTCATTTTGCATACAACCTGGTAATATCATACAACAGGCACACAAGAGTCACCACATTTTTGGTGGTGACAAAGTTACCAAAGTTCACCGAACAATCCTATCTACTGCCTGCTGCCACATCCCTCCCATCTGCCATGCATCTGCCCACTCACACAATCTGTCCAAGTCACCTGCATTCTCATAGCATCCTCCTCACAGTTCACACTGCCACCCAGCTTTGTGTCATTCATTCTTGTTGCCCCGCCCCTCCCCCAGCCGAGTCCCACCCTTGTTCTCGGCGGCACCCCGGCAGGAAGCTCTCAATGGCCCTCCTCGCTCTCAACGACCCAACTCGCTCTCAACTTCCACTCCTTAGATGCTGCTGCACCCGCTGAGTTTCTCCAGCTTTTTGTGTAACCCTCGATTCTCCAGCATCTGCAGTTCCTTCTTTAACACTCGCTCTCAACTGCATTGTCAGATGCGATCTAATGCTTGTTTGGTCCAATGTTGCAGTAACATGCAGTGGTATTAAGTCGCTTCCAGTGGCTGAACACACTCTCCTCCACTCCACATAGTGCCGATTTGCATATCTTCACCCAAAGATTAATCGCTCAGTACCATGACCACGATTTCCACCTTCATCGCAATTCATCATTCATTACCAAACTGTCTGTGTGTTTCCTTGAACTCAAACACACAGGTTTCTCCTGTTTCTATCCACACACTCCCATGTTCTCCCTCAGCTTTTACGGACCTTCAAAGTCACCTCTGCTTCCTCGACACAATCCCAACTTCTATTCCCAGCTCCTGTGTTGACATTTTTCTTTCCTCAGGTGTGGCACAGTAGCGCAGTGATAGAGTTGCTGTCTGAGGTGTACAGACCCGGGTTCGATCCTGACCTTTCTTCAGACTGATTATGGTGGGAGGCACAAAGCTGGAAAAGGGGTGGAAGTGGCACAAAGCCTGGCAAGTGATAGGTGGATAGAGATGGGCCTTCAAGATGGTGGAGGCTGCGGAAGCAGGAAAATACTGGTGCTGGTGAGCGGGGTGGGGTCTTACCTCCCGAGCCCTCAAAGAGCTCAGGATGCCTCGAGGTAGACTGTGGGAGACGCCCTAAGGCTGACTGGCAGTAACGCGAGGTGAGGGGCAAAGTGCTCGTGGGTCGAGGAGCTGGCGGAGTGGGCCGCTGGAGACCCTGCAGCAACCTGGGGCCCGAGTGGATCAGGCACCGCTCCAAGTGACCGAGCACATAGATCGGACGCAGCCTGCAGCGGTACTGAGCGGCAGAGCAACAGTGGAGGCATAGAGTCATACAGCATGGAAACAGACTTATTGGCCCTACTTGCCCATGCCGACCAACATGTCCCATCTACACCAGCCCCACAAGGGCACCAACAACATCACTTAGCCAAGCCGACCCCTGCAACTCCCACCCAGTGCCGTTCTTGG
This sequence comes from Raja brachyura, assembly GCA_963514005.1. Next base: position 114,154,507 of record OY740782.1, on the reverse strand, counting down.
TTCCTTGGTCCTCCAAAATACTCCAAATTGGAATTTAAACTGGAGGTGGCAGAGGGAAGATGGTGGCCAGGACAACGGGCCTGGATGGCAATGTTAAGACTCTACAATTGTAACAACTTTAGACTTGAATCATACAAAATGGCCTGGAAATGTGGCAACTTTTATGTAATGTCCCAGTATAATCTACCATTCCTACACTCTTGTACCTAATGGGCCTGTCCCACTTAGGCAACTTTTTAGTCGACTGCAGGAGACTATGCAGTCACCACATGTTCGTGGGTGTTTGCTGGGGAGTCACCTTCATGGTCATGAGGAGTCCAAGTTCAAGTTCAAGTGAGTTTATTGTCATGTGTCCCTGATAGGACAATGAAATTCTTGCTTTGCTTCAGAACACAGAACATAGAAGGCATTTACTACAAAACAGATCAGTGTGTCCATATACCATATATAAATATATACACACATGAATAAATAAACTAATAAAGTGCAAATAACAGATAATGGGTTATTAGTTATCAGAGTTTTGTCCGAGCCAGGTTTAATAGCCTGATGGCTGTGGGGAAGTAGCTATTCCTGAACCTGGTCATTGCAGTCTTCAGGCTCCTGTACCTTCTACCTGAAGGTAGCAGGGAGATGAGTGTGTGGCCAGGATGGTTTGGGTCTTTGATGATACTGCCAGCTTTTTTGAGGCAGCGACTGTGGTAAATCCCCTCGATGGAAGGAAGGTCAGATCCGATGATGGACTGGGCAGTGCTTACTACTTTTGTAGAGTGTTCAAGTTGCCGAACCAAGCCACGATGCAACCGGTCAGCAAGCTCTCTACGGTGCACCTGTAGAAGTTAGAGAGAGAGTCCTCCTTGACAAACCAACTCTCTGTAATCTTCTCAGGAAGTCGAGGCGCTGGTGAGCTTTCTTGATAATTGCATCAGTGTTCTCGGACCAGGAGAGATCTTCAGAGATGTGCACGCCCAGGAATTTGAAGCTCTTGACCCTTTCAACCATGACCCGTTGATATAAATGGGACTGTGGATCCCCATCCTACTCCTTCCAAAGTCCACAATCAGTTCCTTGGTTTTGCTGGTGTTGAGGGCCAGGTTATTGTGCTGGCACCATATGGACAGTTGCTCGATCTCTCTTCTGTACTCCGACTTATCCCCGTCGGTGATACGTCCCGCAACAGTGGTGTCGTCAGCGAACTTGATGATGGAGTTCGCACCATGACCGGCTACACAGTCATGAGTATAGAGTGAGTACAGCAGGGGACTGAGCACGCAGCCTTGAGGTGCTCCCGTGCTGATTGTTATCGAGTCTGACACATTTACACCAATACGAACAGACTGTGGTCTGTGAATGCGGAAGTCGAGGATCCAATTGCAGAGGGATGCGCAGAGACCCTGTTCTGCGAGTTTGGTAACCAGCTTGGAGGGGATGATAGTACTAAGTGCCTAGCTGTAATCGATTAATAACAGCCTGACATATTAGTTTTTGTTGTCCAAGTGATCCAGAGCGGAGTGGAGAGCCAGCGAGATCGCATCTACCGTTAATCTGTTGTGGCGGCAAGCGAACTGCAGTGGGTCCAGGTTTTTGTCGAGGTAGGAGTTGATTTGCGCCATAATCAACCTCTTGAAGCACTTCATCACCACAGGCGTTAGTGCCACAGGTCGATAGTCATTGAGGCACGTCACCTTGCTCTTCTTGGGCACCGGTATTATTGATGCCCTTTTGAAGCAGGTGGGAACCTCAGAAGTGAGAGGTTGAAAATGTCCATAAAAACTCCAGCCAGTTGGTCCACACAGGTTTTTAGAACACGACCAGGTATACCATCAGGTCCAGGCCCTTGTCGAGGGTTCACCCCTCTGAAGGATTTCCTGACATCGGCCTCTGTGACCGAGACTGAAATACCATGACAGCGAATGGGGGCTGGGGAAGGCACATTGGTGTTCTCCCTATCAAAGTGTGCGTAAAACGCATTGAGTTCATCAGGGAGTGATGTTTCGCCAACATTCGAGCTGCCTCCTGATTTCACCTTGTAGGTGGTGATTGCATTCAGGCCCTGACACAGCTGCCGAACATCTGTCTCATCCTCCAGTTTGGAGCAGATCTCCCTTTTGGTCTTTTTGATGGCCTTACCAAGGTCGTATCTGGATTTCTTGTAGACCACTGTATCATCAGACATGAATGCCCGGTGTCTGGTCTTCAGAAGAGTGCGGATCTCAGAGTTGATCCAAGGTTTCTGATTGGGAAACACTCGGAAGGTTTTTGTAGGGATGCAGTCCTCCACATTTCTTAATGAAGTCTAGAACAACTGTGGCATATTCGTTCAAGTCTGTTGCCGAGTCACTGAACATTGCCCAGTCAACAGACTCCAAACAGTCCTGTAGTTGTTCCTCTGCGACTCCCCCCCGACCGACCAGCTCTGTACTGTCCTCACCTCTGGGGGCGCGGTCTTTAATTGCTGCCTGGAGGCAGGAAGAAGCAGCACCGTGGTATGGTCGGATTACCGAAGTGAGGGCGAGGGATAGAGTGGTAGGCATTCTTGATGGTGGTGTAGCAGTGGTCAAGGGTTTTTGGTCCTCTGGTGCAGCAGGAGACATGTTGGTGGAAGTTGGGGAGTGATTTCTTTAGGTTTGCCTTATTGAAGTCCCCAGCAATGGTGGTAAATGCCTTGGGGTAAGACGTCTGGTGTTTGTTGACCACGGTGTGCAGCTCCTCCAGTGCCAGACGAACGTCTGCCTGGGGTAGGATGTAGACTGCGATCAGGATGATGGAGGCAAATTCCCTCGGAAGGTAGAAGGGACGGCACTTCACCGCCAGATGTTCAAGGTGTGGAGAGCAGGAGTTGGACAGGACTGCCACGTCTGAGCACCACGCAGAGTTGACCACGAGGCAGACGCCCCCTCCTCTACCTTTCCCCGATGCTAATGTACGGTCCATGCGGTGGATGGAGAACCCTTGAGGCTGATCCGCTGAGTCTGGGGAGCTGGGGGTGAGCCATGTCTCTGTGAAACAGAACACAGAGCATTCCCTCAGCTCCCTTTGATAATGCAATCTTGCCCTTAAGTCCTCCACTTTATTTTCAAGGGACTGTACATTGGCCAGTGGGATAGTAGGGAGAGGGGGCCGAAGTCCCCTGCGCTTCATTCTGACCTGAGGTCCTGCCCGCCAGCCACAATGGAGGCTTCCCCTTCGTTTCCAGGTACTGAGTTTACTGTACCTGCGGTTTCTGTGTACCTTCACATACGGCAGCTCCAGCTCCTTCAAAGTCGGCAGCTGCAGCTCCAGCTTCATTGTTTCTGGGAGATCCAGCCCGTCGGCTCTGGAGGTCATCTCGGGGTTCCGAGGTAGAGTACCTGGGTTCCTCAGTCGGGTCGGGTGATTTCCGGCGAGCGTGGGAAAATTTAAAGCCCGGGTTTCCTGCGGCTGCGGGAGGTCGCAAAATTGCGAGAGTCTTGAGGTGCTCAAGCAGCTTGTCTGAAATGGCACATTTTTATGCCGTTTTCCTGATCCAGGTGAATTAATTGGTTGTATTTAATTCTTCTATGTTCTGGTGCTCCGCAAAAGCCGCCGCAGGCAGGCGCCATCTTGTGCCAAATGTCAAAGGAGTTCCCGCATTCTGGGAACTAATCATGTTGAACAATTAGCTGCGACTAGAATGAAGCCTCCATGGAGAGTAGCGATAATTCTCGTGCCGTGGGTGGGTCGACAGGAGGTTCTAGTGGGTTGCCAGGATGTTGAAGGTTCTCGTAGGCTCTTGTAGGTTGTAGCCGGTGCTGACTGGTGAATTTCATTGGCTCATTGGGGAAAGAAAATGTAAGCAGCTGTTTTCAGAACCAAGGATAACCAACTGTTAATGTTAATGTCCGCCGAGCTTCACAGCCGTGTATCTCTGTCTTCTTAAAAGTTGTCTTCATCTCCCCCCTTCTCTCCCCTCACCCCCCCCCTTTTAAAGGACTTACTGTACACTGTGCTTTAACCATCTTAATTACAACGCCAACCTTCCTGTTCATCGTGGCATCACCTTGGCTTTGCACCGTATGAATTTCACTCAGACAGCGCAACCCCCCCCCCCCCCCCGCCCTGTCCCCCGCCTGCATAACGGGCCAGTGAAGGAAGCGATGTGTGTGTGTGTTCCACTCTGACAGTCACTGTTCCAGTTGCCAGTTTTTCAGGCGACTGCCGGCAACTTGACAGTCGCCGGCAGTCGCCTAAAAAATCGCATAAGCGGGGCAGGCCTATTAGTATGATTGTGCTGTTTGTACAGAGAGAATTTTTACTGAACTGTGTGCAAATAGGAATTTCACTGTTTCTTTGTACAGAGGTCTGTAAAGTACCATTGTTTAGATTAGTTTAGTTTAGCTTATTGTCATATGCCGATATACAGTGAAATGCTTTCTTGTTGCGTGTTATCCAGTCCAGCTTTCCAGAAAAGACTATACATCATTACAATCAAGCTGTCCACAATGTACAGGATAAACTAAATTATGTTTAGTGGAAGATAAAGTCCTGTAACATCTGAATAAAGATAGACCAAGGGTTTCCAATGAGGTGAATGGTAGCTTAGGACCTCTGTCCAGTCGGTGATAGGATGGTTCAGGATCCTAATAATAGCTGGGAAGAAACTCTCCACGAATCTGGAGGTGTGCATTTTCACACTTCTGTACCTCTTGCCTGTTGGGAGAGGGGAGAAGAGGGGTGAGACTTGTCCTCAATTATGTTGGTGACCTTGCCAGGGCAGTGTGAGGTGTAGATGGAGTCAATGGAAGGGAGGCTGGTTTGTGTGATGGCTTGGGCTGCGGTTTTGGATGGAGATGTTCGCAAACCGTGTCGTGATGCATCCCAATTGAAGCATTGAGGTCAGTGGGGGCTTTGATTGGTAGCAGGGTGGACAAATGCTACAGATGGAATGGAGAAAAGAGTGACAAAAGAGGACAAAAGGAGACAAGGAGACAAAGGTGTTATGTAAAACAGAGATATAGATGGATGAGGTGAGATGAGAGGGGGGGGAAAGGGGGCGGGATCAAGATCATAAGATTCAGAACAGATCAAGACCAGTTTCAGGGACAGTATCTTCCCAGCTGTTATAAGGCAACTGAACCATCCTCTCACCAGCTAGAGACCTCCCATCTACCTCATGGGAGACCTTTGACCGATCTTTAATTGGACTTTGTATCGGACTTTATTTTGGTGCTAAACGTTGTACCCTTTATCCCTTATCTGTGGGTTGTGGACGGCTTGATTGAAATCATGTTATCTTTTCATCGACTGGACGGCACGCAACAAAAACATTCCACTGTACCTTGATATACGACACAATAATAAACTAAAATAAAGCAAATAAGGTACAGGGGCAGAATGAGGCCATCAGGCCCATCGATCATGGCTGATCTTTCGTTCCTTCTCAGCCACACTCTCCTGCCTTCTCACCAAAATCTTTCTCTAATCAAGGATGGTGGGAGATATGTGTGAGCACTGGGATGAGGATGGGAACAAAGTTTTATCATCTTACTGAAGGTAGATGCGGTAGAATGTGCCAATGATCTGCTCAACATCGACCTTTCTTTCTGCCCACCTACTGTCGCCTGCAGAGTCCGACTCGGTTTCATGCTGAAACGTATGGACTTTTAGACGGTATCTGATGTATTGCCCCATAAGCAGTTATAACATGATTTCAGTCAACTCAATAACTATTTATTAAGCAGTGATGTAAAAAGATCGGAGAAGTGGCAGACAAATCAGATTAGAATGGACAACCTCTGCTAAACTATGGTGCTGACATTGTAACAATGGCTAGATTCTTCTACTAGGCTGTTACTCCTTTGATTTAAGACTGGTGCAGTGTGCGATCATACCACCATAATTTAAGTGATTTATGACAAGTTATCATTTATTAATTTCAAATAAAGCAGCACCTTTTGCCGCAATGAATTATTGAGGTGGATGTGTCAGAGAGGGAGTCCGTTTATCGAGTAAATGGGATGAAAATGCTGCAAAATACTGGTCCATGTTTCTCCAGGGACCCAGGGACTGATGGGGAATGGAGATTTAGACTTTTGACTTTTGAGTTACAGCACAGAAAGAGGCCCTTCAGCCCACCGAGTCCGTACTGACCAGTGATCACCCCATACACCAGCACTAGGGACAATTTACAAATTACAGGAACCAATTAACGTACAAACCTACACGTCTTTGGAGTGTGGGAGCAAACTGGAGCAACCAGAGAAAACCCACGTGGTCACAGGGAGAACGTATAATCTCTGTCAGGATAGAACTTGGGTCTCTGGCGCTGTGAGGCAGCAACTCTACCACTGTGCCACCTTGCTGCCCTCATCCACAAGTTGGGGAGTGAGGGAGGGAGTGTGGGTGTTGGTATGCTTCAGTCGGACGGCACAGTAGCACAGCTAGTGGAGCTGCTGCCTCAACTCCCTGGAGACCCAGGTTCGAACCTGACCTCTGTGCAGTTTTTGCATCTTCTCCCTATGACCCGTGATTCCTCTGGGTGCTTCACTTTCCTCCCACATCCCAGAGATGTGCTGGTTTATAGATTCATTGGCCTCTGTAAAAATTGCCCCTGGTGTGTAGAGAGTGGACAAAAAGCTGAGATAACATATAACTAGTGTGAACGGGTGACGGATGGTCAGCGTGGACCCGGTAGGCCAAACGGCCTGTCTCCATGCTGTATCTCTAAACTAAATCAAAGTAGAGAATCTTGGCAGATCAGAACTTTAGAAATGTCTCGACTGCCATTTTGCTATCTGTTTGTTATCCGGCCTCAGCCCATTGTTTCGAGACTTCTCACAGCCGGATGATCACGGGAAGTTCAGAGAAGGTCATGAACATTTACATAATAGAGTCACACAGCATGGAAACAGGCCTTTCAGCCCAACTTATCCATGTCGGCCAGGATGCCCCATCTACACTGGTCCTACCTGCCTACGTTTGTCCCATATGCCTCTAAACCTTTTTTGTCCATGTCTCTTGTCCAGAGTAAGGAAATCGAGGACCAGAGGACATAGGTTTAAGGTGAAGGGGAAAACATTTTATAGAAATCTGAGGGGTATCTTTTTCACACAAATGGTGGCGGGTGTATGCAACCCTGCAAGTGGAGGCAGTTGAGGCAGGTACTGCTGCAATGTTTAAGAAACAGTTAGACAATTACTTAAAGAGGGCAGCTTTTGAGGGATTTGGGCCAAACGCAGGCAGGTGGAACTAGTGTAGCTGGGACATGTTAGAAACAAAACATAGAAATTAGGTGCAGGAATAGGCCATTCAGCCCTTCGAGCCTGCACCGCCATTCAATATGATCATGGCTGATCATCCAACTCAGTATCCCGTACCTGCCTTCTCTCCATACCCTCTGATCCCCTTAGCCACAAGGGCCACATCTAACTCCCTCTTAAATATATCCAATGAACTGGCCTCAACTACCCTCTGTGGCAGAGAATTCCAGAGACCCACCACTCTCTGTGTGAAAAAATTCCTTCTCATCTCGGTCCTAAAGGATTTCCCCCTTATCCTTAAGCTGTGACCCCTTGTCCTGGACCTCCCCAACATCGGGAACAATCTTCCTGCATCTAGCCTGTCCAACCCCTTAAGAATCTTGTAAGTTTCTATAAGATCCCCTCTCAATCTCCTAAATTCTAGAGAGTATAAACCGAGTCTATGCAGTCTTTGTTCATAAGACAGTCCTGACATCCCAGGAATCAGTCTGGTGAACCTTCGCTGCACTCCCTCTATGGCAATAATGTCCTTCCTCAGATTTGGAGACCAGAACTGTACGCAATACTCCAGGTGTGGCCTCACCAAGACCCTATACAACTGAAGTAGAACCTCCCTGCTCCTATACTCAAATCCTTTTGCTATGAAAGCTAACATACCATTGGCTTTCTTCACTGCCTGCTGTACCTGCATGCCTACTTTCAATGACTGGTGTACCATGACACCCAGGTCGCGCTGCATCTCCCCTTTTCCTAATCGGCCACCATTTAGATAGTAGTCGGTTTTCCTATTTTTGCCACCAAAGTGGATAACCTCACATTTATCCACATTATACTGCATCTGCCAAACATTTGCCCACTCACCCAGCCTATCCAAGTCACCTTGCATTCTCCTAGCATCCTCCTCACAGCTAACACTGCCCCCCAGCTTAGTGTCATCCGCAAACTTGGAGATATTGCCTTCAATTCCCTCATCCAGATAATTTATGTATATTGTAAATAGCAGGGGTCCTAGCACTGAGCCTTGCGGTACCCCACTAGTTACTGCCTGCCATTGTGAAAACGACCCGTTAACTCCTACTCTTTGCTTCCTGTTTGCCAGCCAGTTCTCTATCCACATCAATACTGAACCCCCAATGCCATATGCTTTAAGTTTATCAGTTTAAGTTTATGTTGGCCAATGTGGGCAAATTGGACTGATGTGCTTGTTTCCACGCTGTACGGCTCTATATCATTTGTATGATTCTCGATGTATTTTAAATGCTGTTGTTGCTCTCCAAATGTTGCTGGAGGGATTTGCTGAGGAGGAGAAGACCAGAGTATGAATGGCCAGTGGATGATGTGGGTAGTTGGGAGCCAGGTAGGCAAGGAATACATAGACCATCCCTCTCCTCCGCTGGTCTTCTCCGAGCCATTGTCTGGACTCCTGTAAGTCTAAGGCGGTAGTCGAAGATGTCGACAAATATTCTCTGGAACTTTTACCGGTGTACGGCAGAGAGCATTTGACTGGTCGCATCACGGCCTAGTTCCGCAACTCGAATGCCCAAGATTGAAGGAGATTTCAGAAAGTGGCGAACACTACCGATCTTGGGTCAGTACCCATCATGGGTACTGACCTCCCCACCATCGGAGGGGTCTATAGGAGACTCTGCCTCAAAAAGGCAGCCAGCATCATCAGAGACCCACACCATCCATTAATATTGGGTATTTTTTATTGAACATGCTTTTTGTTTAATTTATAGGTTATCTGTTGAGTACTGTGTTTACATACTTGCTGTTGCAAGTAAGAATTTCTTTGTTCGGTCTTAGGACACATGTCAATTAAACACTCTTGACATGACTCTTGAAACTCCTCAACAAGTGGATGTGGGTTTGTTTCAAGTCAACACTCGAAAAGCTTGAATTTATAGCCTTCACAGTGGGGAGGCACAGTGTCACAGCGGCAGAGTTGCTGCCGTACAGCGCCAGAGACCCGGGTTCGATCATGACTGTGGGTGCTGTGTTTATGGAGTTTGCAGGTGGCCACAATGCTTTTCTCCGGGTGCTCTGGTTTCCCCCCACATTCCAAAGGCGTACAGCTTTGTAGGTTAATTGGCTTTTGTAAATTGTCACCAGCGTGTAGAAAAGAGCTAGTGTACGAGGTGGTCGCTGGTTGGCGTGGACTCGGTGGGCTGTTTCCACGCTGAATCTCCAAACTAAACTAAACACCTCCATGCTGTCTCACATTATTGAAATCAGCATCTTGAGCCAAAAGCATGGTGCCAAATAAAGGCCACTCAGCCATAGAAGCCTTACTTAATAGCCAAAGGGTGGTGGGTGTATGGAACGAGCTGACACTGGAGGTAGTTGAGACAGGCACCATCACAATGTTTAAGAAACCTTTAGACAATGTTAGCGGTATATGGGCAAAAAGTAGGCAGGTGGGACTAGTGTAGTTGAGACATGTGTTGGCAAGTTGGGCTGGGGTCTGTTTCCATGCTGTACAGGCCTATGTGAGCCGAAGGGCCTGGTTCCATGCTGCACAGGTTGTACTATGACTCTATGATGCTATATTTATTGTGCTGCTGTTTTCATGCTGTGGGCTAAACAACCAAAAAGGATGTGTAAAACTACAAATGCTTCACTGAAATCATCGAGTTATCTTGGGCACGGACTGTTTATACATTCTACAGAAATGCACTTCAACGTTATCGAGGAGCTAACTCTCCAGAGCCCTGTCTCCACTCTCATCTTACAGGATGCACCTCATGAGTGCAGACGTTTTGTGAGCAGTGGGCTTTATTTTTAGCCCGATTCCTTTTTGATGTTCTTGAGAAGGTTTATTTTTACCTCACTCGTCCAACTCAATTTAGTCCATTATTGATTTTCAAGCGTTTAATGAGGGCACTCTTGTATGTCTTACATCTTTGTCATTGGTTCATCTTACGATAACTTGAGAGGTCAAGGTTTCTGGTAAACTTCCAACGGAACCTGAATTATGCAGCAAAGATTAACCCCATGCTTACTCGAGGCCCAAATTACACTGTACCAATTGGTGCATGTGACAATCAATGTAAACTTGAAATTGAACTTGACCCATAATAAGGAGAAAAAGTTAAATTAACCTGTAACTTCAATAGCTTTGATGCACTTCAGCATCTCAGCATGCAAAGTTAACAGAAAATACAAGCTACATTGAAATAAAGAACCCCTTGATTGTTAAACTGTGTGAATGGATGATTCTAATGTTAAATGTTGCCTGTTGCCATGGTGTAACATAACCACACAAATTTCTCATTTAAATGCTGATAATCTTTTGGTTTAGTTTAGTCAAACTAAATTAAACTCAACTAAAGTTAAACTAAACTAAACAGAACCATATGTTGACTATTGTGATTAATATTTTTTAGCATTCATAGATACTGTAGCCATTAATGTTTGATTGAGATGAATAATGATGAAGGCTGTACCATAGCATTGTACTATCAAAGAAGTGATATTTAATTTACCATGTCATTGCTCAGGTTACAACTTGAAGACTGTATTGCCGAAATTTAATCAACATGTCAAGTGTCCTACTAGAGGGGAGAACACGCTGGATCATGTCTATTCCAATATCAAGCACGCGTATAGAGCCATTCCTCTCCCCCATCTCGGCCAGTCAGATCATCTCTCCCTCCTGCTCTTCCCAGCCTACACCCCCCTCAGATGCAGTGCTAGGCCCACCATAAAGACTGTTACAACCTGGCCTGAAAATGCACTCTCCAAACTCCAGGACTGCTTCACACAGACCAAATGGGACATATTCGAACACCAGGATCTGGAAACATTTACAGGAACGGTACTGGACTATATCAAGTTCTGCATCGGAAACGTGACTGTGGACAAAAACATTCGGGTTTTCCCAAACCAGAAACCCTGGATGTCCAGCCAGGTCCGCACACTCCTCAGAGCCCGCGATGATGTCTTCAGGTCAGGTGACAGAGCTCTGTACAGGGCTTCTCGAGCCGATCTGAAAAGGGGAATTAAAAAAGCCAAGGTGGACTATAAGAGGAACATAGAGGCCCACCTGTCCAGCAATAACACACGGGAGGTATGGCGGGGCATACGAGACATCACAAACTACAGAGGCTGTGCCACAACGACAGAAGACCTGAGTGCGCCGCTGGCAGAGAAGCTAAATTGCTTCTTTTCCCGCTTTGAAACATCACAACAGCAGCACTCATGTGCTACAGCCCTGCTCCCACCCTTACCTGGCTCCTGCACTACTCCACTCACTGTAAGGGAGCACGATGTCAGACGGGTGCTCCTGGCAGTGAACCCGAAGAAGGCTGCCGGCCCAGATGGAGTACCTGGTAAGGTGCTCAAAAGCGTGTGCCAACCAGCTCACCGTCATCTTCACCAGAATATTCAATCTCTCCCTAGACCAGGCAGTTATCCCATCCTGCCTAAAATCAGCCACAATCGTCCCAGTGCCAAAGAAGTCTCCCATCACCAGCCTAAACGATTACCGTCCCATGGCCCTCACTCCGGTAATCATAAAGTGCTTCGAGAGATTGGTCCTCCAGCACATCAAGGACCATCTCCCTTCGACCACCACCAGTTCGCCTATCGCCCAAACAGGTCCACAGAAGACGCCATCACCGTAGCTCTCCACTCTGTGCTGAGCCACCTGGAGCAGGGGCAGAGCTACGTTCAGATGCTCTTTGTGGATTACAGCTCAGCTTTCAATACTATCATTCCAGACATTCTCATCGACAAACTGGTCACTCTCGGCCTCCCCACTCTCACATGTGCCTGGATAAAGGACTTCCTCACCAACCGGCCCCAGACTGTGAGACTCGGCCCCCACCTCTCCTCCACTCGCATGTTGAGTACCGGCTCCCTGCAGGGCTGTGTGCTAAGCCCCCTCCTATACTGTCTCTACACCCACGACTGTAGTCCGGCCCACAACAACAACCGAATCGTCAAGTTTGCTGACGACACTATAGTAGTCGGACTCATCTCAAGGGGAAATGAGGCAGCCTACAGAGAGGAAGTCCTGAAGTTGACAGCCTGGTGCTCAGAAAACAACCTGGCTCTGAACACCAAGAAAACCAAAGAGCTCATTATCGACTTCAGGAAGCACAGCACCGACTTAGCCCCCTTATACATCAACGGCGAGTGTGTGGAGAGGGTCCACACCTTCCGTTTTCTCGGCGTCCTCATCTCCGCTGACATCTCCTGGACAGACAACATCACAGCGGTCATCAAGAAGGCTCAGCAGCGGCTGCACTTCCTCAGGGTCCTCAGGAAGCACAACCTAGACTCCAACCTGCTGCTGACCTTCTACCGCTCGTCCATTGAGAGCCTGTTGACATACTGCATTACAGCATGGTACGGCAGCTGCACCATGGCAGACAGGGAGAGGCTTCAGAGGGTAGTCAGGGCAGCACAGAAGATCATCGGCTGCCCTCTCCCCTCTCTGATGGACATTTACACTTCCCGCTGCCTCAGCAGGGCGAAGAACATTATCAAGGACAGCTCCCATCCTGCATTTGGCCTGTTCAACCTGCTACCCTCAGGGAGGCGCTATAGGTGCATCAGCACAAGGACAAATAGACTCAAGAACAGTTTCTTTCCAAAATCCATCATCTCCCTGAACTCACACATGCATTGACTTCACAGCCTAACCCCCGGACTTTCATCTATCCACCTACTGTCATTTGTACTGTAACTGTAACCCATACTGGATATAGGAATCCTATTATCCATTCTATTTATCCATTGTCTTTTTATAGATATGTATATAGCGCTGCAGAAACTGTGCACCTTATCTCCCCCCCCTTTTTTATCTTGTTTTTGCACTGAGTAGGAGCAGTTTTTAATCTCACTGTACATGTGTATAGTGACAATAAAAGGCATTCTGATTCTGATTATCAAAGAAGTGACATTTAATTTATCATGTCATTGCTCAGGTTAGTTTTTGTTAATTTAATTTGGCATTATGCAAAATTGTATTAATAAATTGCCATGTCACCTAGTGTAGGACGGTATAGCAGTGTAGCTTGTAAAGCTGCTGCCTCACGGCGAGTTCAATCCTGATGTTGGGTGCTGTCTGTGTGCAGTTTGCCCATTCTCCCCGAGACCACGTGGGGTTCCTGCGGGTGCTCTGGTTTCCTCTCACATCAAAAAGACATGCTGGTTTTTAGATCAATTGACCTCTGTAAAATTGCCCTGCGTGTAGAGGGAGTGGATGCAAAAGTGGGATAATATAGAACGAGTGTTAAGGGGTGATCGATAGTCAGGTAGACTCAGTGGACCGAAGGGCCTGTTTCCATACGTATCTTTCAATCAGTCAAACTCAACATCAAATAAATCTGTGCAATGTGTCGTAGGAGATTAAAGAGTGAGTATGACTGAGGTTGAAGTTTAATTAGATAGCAAAAAGCAAACCTTTTGCAGAGCTACAGTTTGAAGCCACATCATGCAATAGTATGGTCACCTGACTTTTTTGGGTTGGAACCCTCCTGCAGATTAAAGAAAGATCTCAACCTAAAACATTGCCTATCGATTCCTTCCCTGCTGCCTGACCCGCTGAATTACTCCAGCAAAATTCCAGCATCTGCAGTTCCTTGCGTCGCCTTTATGCCTTGGAAGCACATGGAACAGAATAGGAAGTGTTCCGTCCAGTTTTAATTATGTGATGAGTCACTTTAGAGGTCGTCCCGGTGCTTGGTTAGAGGACTTGTTTGTTGTGTATTGTTTGCACCAGACTTCATTTACTGATCCAGAGCGAATGGATTGTTATCGTCTTGAAAACTGAAGCAGGTCAATGCATGTTGCAACGTAATCTTCTATTAATGGCTGTGGTGTCTGAATGCCCAGATATTGTGCTGGACCCACTGTTAAAAAGCCTTCTCTTGACAGTGCAAACATCTCTCCCATCTCCATCCTTGAATATATCTCCCATGTCTAGACATTAACGATTACCATTAATCTCGAAGGGTACAGTATGCCCATTACTATCCTTTTAATAACCTGCCATTTGTTCATTCATACCGATCAAATGAAACCGTTGAAATTACGTAGCAATTGGCACAATTATAAAACTTACACATTACATACCAGTTACAGACAGATCCGCACAAGCAAGAAAACCGATACAGAAAATAATATATTAAAAGCTACAAAAAATGAACAGGAAGTGGTAGGTGCCTGGAGTGGATGGGCAGCAATGAGAAGTGGCAGGTAACAGGGAGGTCCTGTTGCAGTTGTATAAGATGTTGGTGAAGTCACATTTAGAGTTTTCTGTTCATTCTGGGCACCATGTTTATGGAAAGATGTTGGAAAGGATACAGAGAAGATTTACAAGTATGTTGCCTGGACTAGAAGGTCTGAGCTATAGGGAGAGGTTGTGCAGGCCTGGACTCCATTCCTTGGAATGCAGGAGGATAAGGGGTGGTCTTAAAGAGGTGTACAAAATCATGAGAGGAATAGATCTGGTAGATGCATAGTCTCTTGTCCAGAGTAGGCGATTCGACGACCAGAGGACATAGGTTTAGGTGAAAAGGAAAATATTTAATAGGAATCCGAGGGGTAACATTTTCACACAAAGGGTGGTGGATGTACCGAACAAGCTGCCAGAAGAGGTGGTTGAGGCAGGGACTATCCCAACATTTAAGTAACAGTTAAGGGCCTGTCCCACCTAGTTTATTTTTAGGTGACTGCCAGGGACTGTCATGGTTGTAGCAGGTTCTGAAAAAACCGGCGACTGGACCCAGTAAATGAAGTAAATAATTACTTTAACACCAAAAAAAACAAAGTCAGCACCGGCGACAACCTACGTCACCTGGCAACAACCTACATTAACCTGACGACAACCTACTTTACCTTGGGACAACCACAACAGCACCTACGCCATGAGAGGTCAAGCTACGCTCATTGGCGTCAAACCCACTGTCGCCGACTGTCTCAGAAACATTTTCAACATGTTGAAAATCCAGCAGCGACTTGGAAGACGCTACGATTGTTTGGGCGACAGAGGAAACGACTCACAACCATACAGGCAACACCCCGGCGACCATGTGGCGAAAACCTAGTCGCCTAAAAATTGGCCTACGTGGGACAGGCCCTTTAGACAGGTACATGGATAGGTTTGGAGGGACATGGACAGGTGGGATGACTGTAGCTAGGACACGTTAGACGATGTGGGCAAGTTGGGCTGAAGGGCCCGTTTCCACACTGTATCACTCTATGATTCTCTCTGATAGCAATGATAATTTAAGAGGCATTTAGACATGCGCACGATAAGTCAGGGGAGGGAGGGAATTGTAGAAACAAGAAACGGCAGATGCTGGTTCACACGAAAGGACACAAAGTGCTGGAGTAACTCAACGGGTCAGGCAGCATCTCTGGAGAACATAGAGATGTGACCAGTCTTCAGACCCTGAATTAAAGGCCACAAGCCCTGGCACATCACAATCAGTAGAAGCAAGTCTATTGTTTATTCTTAGCATAGGTGACAATGAAGGCGAGGTGGGTGTTTTTTGCATGTGTCCGGTTACCTTGTGTTAAAGAAGGAACTGCAGATGCTGGAGAATCGAGGGCTACACAAAAAGCTGGAGAAACTCAGCGGGTGCAGCAGCATCTAAGGAGTGAAGGAGATAGGCGACGTTTCGGGTCGAGACCCTTGATGGATTGGGGTCACATACAGGTCGGAGCAAGAAATTGGAAGGTGTTACTCTTCCAATTACCTGGAAGCTTGTCACTGGATCCAGAACAACCAGTTTCTTGAATTCACGCTTGAGGCTTGCGACCATGGGATTACTACACAAGATCATTGTGTTACCGCAAGCAGGGCTTTGGTCACCAGTATCGAATTTATCAAGACACGAGAGAGTCAAAATGGTTAGGTGTTAAATGTTAAGGCATCGCAGTTTGCTTCTGCCTGAATGATCCCACAGTTTTAACTTCTCCATTGTAGAATCTTAGAACTATTGCAGCACAGAAAGAAGTCATCCAGCTCGTTGAGTCTATGATGGTACGGTGGCACAGCGGTGGAATTGCTGTCTTGCAGCGCTAGAGACCCGGGTTCAATCCTGACTACAGGTGCTGTCCATGTGGAGTTTGCACGTTCTCCCTGTAATCGCATGGGTTTTCTCCGGATGCTTCGGTTTCCTCCCACACTCCAAAGACATGCAGGTTTGTGGGTTAATTGGCTTCTGTGAATTGTCTCTAGTGTGTGGGATATAACTTTGATATTGTATTCAGTGAAGAAGATCATCAACAGTAGATCTTGCCCATCTAGGTAAATGCGTAGAAGATTAGCAATTGATGGTCAATTCAGATAAGTGTAAGGTATTGCATTTTAGGAAGACAAACTAGGATAGGGCTTTCATAGTGAACATAGGTTGCCGGGGAGTGTTGGTGAACAGAGTGCAGGTACAACAGGCCGTGGAGAAAGCTAATGGCATGTGGGCCTTTATAACGAGAGGATTTGAGTATAGGAGCGAAGAGGTCCTTCTGCAGTTGTACAGGGACTTGGTGAGACCACACCTGGAGTAATGTGTGCAGTTTTGGTCTCCTAAAATGAGGAAGGACATCCTTGCTATTGAGGGCATGCAGTTAATTCCCAGGATGGCAGGACTGTCATATGAGGAAAATTTGAAAAGACTGGGCTTGTATTCACTGGAATTTAGAAGGATGAGAGGGAATATTATAGAAACATATAAAATTATAAAAGGACTGGACAAGCTAGAGGCAGGAAAAAATGTTCCCAATGTTGGGAGAGTCCAGAACCAGGGGCCATAGTCTAAAAATAAAAGGAATGCCATTTAAAACTGAGATGAGAAAAAACGTTGTCACTCAGAGAGCTGTGAATTTGTGGAATTCTCTACCACAGATGGCAATGGAGGCCAATTCACCGGATACATTTAAAAGATAGTTAGATAGAGCCCTTGGGGCTAGCGGAATCAAGGGGTATGAGGAGAAGGCAGGCTGATTGTGGGTGATTAGCCATGATCACAATAAATGGCAGTGCTAGCTAGAAAGGGCAGAATGGACTCCTTTTGCACCTATTTTCTATGTTTCTTAGTTACCTAGTTCCCTGAAAGGTATCACAGGTAGACAGAGTGGTGAAGAACGTATTTGTCATGTTGGCTTCAACCTTCCCCCCATCGACGAACTGTACACTGCAAGGGCCAGGAAGCGAGCAGGTAAAATCATCTCTGACCCCTCTCCCTCTGGCCACAAACTCTTTGAAGCACTTCACTCTGGAAGGCAACTCCGGACTGTCAAAGACGCCACAGCAGACGTAAAAACAGCTTTTTTTCCCACGAGCAGTAGCTCTCCTCAACAACCAAAAGTCTGTAGCCTCCTTTTGCTCTGGTATTTTATTTCATTCTTCACGTTTAAATTATAATGTTTTATTTTTAATTGTCTACTGTATATCGTGTTGTTACTTGCGAGCAAAGCACCAAGGCAAATTCCTTGTATGTATATATACTTGTGTAGCGGCACCTAGTGGTGGTTTGGGGAGGTCAGACCCTCCTCATTGCTTGGCTCGATCACGTGACTGAGGGGGTTCATTCGCAGGCTTTCCAGTCAGTTGTCAGTGCTCCTTCCAGCAATAGGAGCTATTTTCATATTAGCTAGTCAGGCACGCGCGTTACAGAGTTTTGTTTCCATTTGTTATTGATAATAAAAACGACTTAACTCAACCTGCCTGGTCTTGCTGTCTTACTTCTTATGTTCTTACTGCCTATTATGCCTCCTGGCATGTAGAGCAGCAACGAAGGTCCTTCACTCAGTAATGTTTATTCCTTCAGTTGCTGTTCCATAACATATTTGTTTTACGAGACAGGGTTGTTAGCCTTGTGCTCATCCTCCAACCTGGAGGACCAGTGGATCGCTCTTCGTCTCGCCTCTACCCTTCCACCTGTCTAGCATGGGAGACCCTAACAGGAGACGGATCTCCCGCTTGCATAGCTCTAGGGGTCACTGAGACACACAAGCTCCCTGACCACGACAAGGTTGGAATTCATCGGGGAGGGTCTCTCTATACTTGGCTAATAAAATGTATTCAATTAAATTCAATTCAATCAGTCAGGATATTAAAAACTGAGGTTGGAATGTTATGTTGCAGTTATACCAGACATTGGTGAGACCACACATGGGGCATTTTGCACTGTTTTGGCTACCCTGTTTGTAAGAAAGATGCCTTTACGCTGGAAAGTGTGTAAGGGATATTTATGGGAATGTTGCCAGGAGTTGAGGTACAATTACAACATTTAAAACTCACTGGCCAGGCACATGGATAGGAAAGGTTTTAGAGGGATATTTGCCATGTGTAATCAATTGGGACCAGCTTGGTTAAGCAACTGGGTCGGCATATTATAACATGGGCAAAAGGGCCTGTTTCTATGCTGTATAATTCTAGGACTATAATTCCCGTTAAATTGATTTAAACTCTATCATTATGGTAAAGATGAATGGGAATCTAAATTGTTATAGACGGGAGTATAATATTTGTACTTATTTCAATGGTTCACTTACCCGCACACTAAATACTGTGGAGTAAACACACATTGTATCTCTTGGCAGTTACTAGCCTGTAGTCAGAAAATAAACTCTATGTAAACCACAAATTGAAGTTTAAAAGTGTAATTATGAACCAGAGAACTTATGTCGACAACACAGTGAACATAAGAAACACGAGCATAAAACAGCTACTTGGCCACTCATGCCAACTATGTCATTCATGAATGATAGTCATAGAGTTTCACAGGCACTTCGACCCAACTTGTTCATGCTGGCCAAGGTGCCTTCCTGAGCTAGTACTATTTGCCTCCATTTGGTGACTGTGAATATAAGAAATAGGAGCTTCCCACTAAGCAGTTCCTGTCCATGAACTTGTCCAAATGTTCTCGTCCTCTGGCAGCTCGTTCCACAAAACCCACCACTGCCCGAGTGAAAATGTTGCCCCTCATGCCCCCTTTAAATATTTCCTCTCTCACCATAAAACTATGCCCTCTAGTTTTAGACTTAGTCATAGAATCATACAGTATACAAACAGGCCGTTCATCCCAACTTGCCCACACCGACCAAGATGCCGCATCAACACAAGTCCCACCTGCCTGCATTTGGCACATATCCCTCTCAGCCTTTCCTTTTCATGTACCTGTCCAAATATCTTTTAAAATATACTATCTGCCTCAACTACCCCATCTGGCAGTTCACCACCTTCTGCGTGAAAAAGTTGACCCTCTGATTCCTATTAGATGTTTCCCCTCTCACCTTAAACCTATCTTCTCTGTTTCTTGATCTCACTACTCTGTGTAAAAGATCGCATCTACCCTATCTATTCCTCTCATTATCTTATACACCTCTATATGATCACCCCACATCCTTCTGCGCTCCAAGGAATGAAATCCAAGCCTACCCAAACTCTCCCAAAAACTCACGGCCTCAAGTCCTGGCAACATCCTTGTAAATTTTCTTTCAACTTTAAACATTAGAGATGCCGCGCGTAAACAGGCCCTTCGGCTCATCAAAAACCTGCACGTCTTTGGAGTGTGTGGAGGAAACCGGAGCACCCAGAGAAAACCCACGCGGCCATAGGGAGAACATAGAACATACAAACTCCATATAGACAGCGCCCGTGGTCAGGATGGAACCCAGGTCTCAGGAGCTGCAAGGCAGCAACTCTACCGCTGCGCCATCCTATGCACTCTTTTCTGCACTCTTTCCAGCTTAATTCCCAGGGGATTCTCTGGGAAAATGATGGTGACCAACTGCCGTATTTACGCCCTCATGCCTCCTGATCTATTACCTCTCATCCCATATCCCTTGATTCCCTGAATACTCAAACATCTGTAGAGTTCCGTCTCAAATATACTCAGTGACTGTGCTTCTCAGTCCCTTGGATTGTGAATTCTAACAATACATTTCATTCCAGGTAAAATAGTTTCTTCTCATAGATTTAAAGTGGCAAAGGGGACTTAAGAGGGCATAGATTTTAGGTGAGAGGAGGCAAGGCTTACAGCAGAAGTACATGACAAGCCTTTTACACAAAAGGTGGCGAGTGCCTGGAACGAACTGTCGGGGTTGAGGCAGATACGATAGTGGCGTTTAAAAGGCTCTTGGGTAGGCACATGGATATGCAGGGAATGGAGGGTTATGAAATAATGCGCAGGTAGATAGTCTTGCGCAGAGCGGAGGGCACGTAGTCCCTCATCCTAACTCCTCATAAAATAAGGATCAAACTTGAAGTTGGTAAGTTCTCGTTTAATCTTACTATTTTACTTCGGAGTCACGTGAGTGACTACGTGAAGATTTCAAAGCTCTGTGATTTAATGCCGTGAGAAGCGAGTCTACACCACCACAACTGCTTCATTGACAAATGAAGGAAAAACATTCATAATGCATACAGTCATGACATAGATTTAAAACATGCTGATGCGGGTTTAAATGAAGTAATAATATTCACATCTCTCACCCGGACGGAAGTATAACTAGAACGTAAAATAGAGTTGACAAATATCCCTGGTCAAGTATTTATAAACATAAAATATTATTATTTACAGATGTAATCATCCTGTACCGTCACAATTATGTAGCGACTGAACCTGCTGCGGTAAACCAGCGCCAGAAGGATAACTACATAATGAGTTCCGGCCAAAGTTACGGATGTAGCTGGAGCTCCCTGGTGAAATAGTGTTCACAAATGTCAACATCCCAGCCGGCTTTGTACTGGTCCTGGGAGACATTGTGTTAAAGATATCCTTACAAACTTGATATCCGGGGCGAACCCGACAGAGCGGGTCTCTTTTGTTACAGCCAATTCAATGAGAAGGCACGTTGGCACAGTTAATGGCTGTACAACTCAATTATTGACAAAAGATCATTTTACATGAACTCCAAACGTCTGTAATCTATACCGTTTTCAATGTAACAAGAGCATTAAACAAACTCTTTTCATCTCCTGGAAACGAAAAGTCCTGCTTTTTGGTGCTATCCAAGCACTCTGAACACATAGAAGGATAGATGTAACAACCCAAGCCTTAGGGCAGTTTATTGAATTTGCAGAACATAATTTGATTTTGTCATGCAACGGCTGATTTCCCAAGCCTCAGGCTGAACCAGCAAAGTCATGTTTAAAATAACCATATAAGGTTGTATTATTATTCCCGACAAATCTGGAATCAAAGTTGCATAAACCAATCACAAAATACGAACCTAAAGCGGGCTCTTAATGACTTTATTTGAAGCCCCGATTGATGAAGCAAAATGGAGGAAGACATAAAAGACCTTCCTTCTCCCTGTAGCGAGAATGTATCTTTCGCCACTTATGCCACATATTTTGCAACCTGTGAATAAGCATGAAAAACAAACATATCTATATTTGGTGTTCCATTGAACCAGTGTTTCATAATACGGTGTGATTCAACACTAATTCTGTGTTGCCATTGACCTATACTGGATGATTCTCCTGTGCAAACAAGATTATGTAACCATTACAGGAGTCTTTAATTATTTGCACCCACGTGACTGACAAATGCCACCATCATAACGTATCAACATGAAGTTGAGCATGCAGATATGCATATTTGCTCAATCACTCTTTAACCCATACAATGCCCGTAGGGTCTGTAGATAGTTGATACCAATAAGTGAAGAATTGGTAAGTCATGTAAATCTGCTCCACCTCCAAACTCGAGATGATATTCGCAATTTCGTGTCTGCCGTGAATGGCAACTGTGGCCCGATTTCCGAGCCAGTCTTGCAAGACAACCCTGGCCATTATACTGAGCTTGTCCAATTCCAACCTGCTTGGAATGCTAGTATTGTCCAGTTTTACATGGTTAGACCCCTCAAAGTAGATGATAATGTCTCAATCATTTGTATTGTACAACCAAGTGTACATCTTACCATGTTGTAAGTGGTTCCTTAGTTGTAGAGTAACACAGGTAGAGTGCATGGAACCTCTGGCCAGCTTTCATGCTGCCACCAGCTTCAGTGAACCGCTTACTGCCGATAAAGACGTGGGGTGCGTTGCCGCCGAAACTATGAAACCTTACTCGTTCAATAGCTTGTGCTTCGTCCTCCAGGTATCGCCTATGAAACGGGTCTTACCTGAATAGAAGATTCGGCAGCTGGCTCTATTGTCCCCTTGATAGTGGTGTTCACTGCATATGTGTTTGGATGGCAACCTTGCTGCCAGGCATGGTACATCTGGCATGTGTCCTTCACCCCTTGGGCATGCTCCACGGCTATACCCACAGACTCGGCATTAGATTACACTGCTCCCCTCTTACATGAGGGAGACATTCAGCAGCCCTGCTACAAAGCACTTCTGACACGGCTTCAGCAATACACCGACTTTGCCATGGACCCGGCGACAGACTAATACCGACATGGCATGCTTTCCTCTCACATGAGGGAGACATTAAGCAGGCCTGTTACAAGGTGCTGCTGGTGCAATTTCCCATTTTAGGGCCATTAACATCATTTTGCAATATAATGAAATATTTACCTAACAACTACTGGAGCAGTAATGAATACTGTTTGTCCATCATTGTGACTTTAGTAGCTTCAGCTGGTAATAACAAAGTTGTATTAACAATGACCTACATGGCACTTTACCATTTAACAGGATGACAGTTCTCCTACTTGCACAGCTGAATCACATCTATAATATTGCCAATTAGTCTTAATGAATAGAAGGCTGCTTGATAACAACAAGGCTGTTACAGGAGTCTATTGACTGCAATCTGTTGCCCAGGCCGGCGTCAACAGCCAATTTAATAGTTAAAGGTAAATCCCAATGTCTAACAAGTCTATTTGATAACAACTTAATCTTAACTGGATAGAGGAGCCCAATTTCTCAAATATAGTTTGAGATTTTAACAGTGGATTTTAGCAAAATACAGTGATAAAATATAATTGAGACAATACATAACCAGTATTTTTGAACTCTGAGTAGTCCTCTTTGAATACTTTCTTGTCATCATTTTGTTATATTGCCTTATCCTAGCAATGCCTCCTTAAATATCCCCCATGATCACTGTAAATGGGAATACACTATAAAATCAGTTGTTAATCTGCCATCTTTCATAATGAACCGGCCACGCCTGCCATCATTTGCCACACTGCCATAGACTTGGCATCCCCACTAAGCAGCCCCGTCTAAGATGCTGCTGGCGCGGCCTTTCCCATAGGCCAGTACTGCCATAGACTTGGCATCCCCATGAAGCAGCCCTGAGCAAAGGTACTGCTGGCGCCCATGAAGCAGCCCTGAACAAAGGTGCTGCTGGCGCGACCTTTCCCATAGGCTGGCACTGCCATAAACTTGGCATCCCCATGAAGCAGCCCTGAGCAAAGGCGCTACTGGTGCGGGCTCTCACATTGACCCGCGCTGGCCCAATTCCTGCTGTAGGAGTGTCTCTAGATTCACATTCCCAGAGGGGAACCCTCCCAACATCCGGGCTGACCATTTTTGTCAGTTGTCCCCATATCCTGGGGATGACTGCGGTTTGGGAACCGCATTGCTGCTGGATTTCCCCTCCCTGGGAATCCATATACCTACCCATGGTAAACCTCCCGGCACCCAGGCTGACCATTCAGGTCAGTTTAACCCCATATCCGGGGGACTACTGCGGCCTGGGAACCACATATTATTGGATTTCCCCTCCCCGGGAACCCAACGTCTAGAGTCACTGACCGTCTTCTCAGTGACTCCGTTCGCATAACCTGGCATTCACCAGCTCCCCACTTCTGTGGTCGGACCAGGGTTTCCCCACATCCCTTAGCTGGTTCCCTCGTCGGCCATCATGAAGCATCCGGCAAAAACCTCTGAAAACCGAGGTTCCTGCAGGAGACCTAAAACAGGTAAGAAATACAACTTACCTGAAGTATAAACTTACCGCTGGAGGAGCTCCGCTGCTCCAACCGGTCGAACTGCACCGTTTGATGGTGTAATGACGTAATGTAATGACGCACGTGCGGCTGGATGGGGTTCTTCATGTAGTCACTCACGTGACTCCAAAGTTAAATGTTGCTTCTCAGGCCCCTTTTAAATCCATTCCCTTTCATCTTAAATCTATGCCCTCTCGTTTGTGATTCCCTTCCCTGGAGCAAAAAGACTGCGCATTCACCTTCTCTATGCATGTCCTGATTTTATACACCCCTCTCAGGTCACCTCTCAGTCTCCCAGGCACCAAGGAATAGAATCCTAGCCTGACCAATCTCTTCCAATAACTCAGGCCTTCAACTCTTGGCAACATTCTCATAAACCTTCTTCACGTGGACTCAGTGGGCTGAAGGTCCTGTTTCCAGGTTGTACCTCTAAAACTAAGGGCCCTTTTACTATCTGTAACTTCAGCCTCAATTTTTAGTCCTGATTGATAACAGTGAAGTCCCGAAGTGAGTCTATATTTAGTCTTATACTCTGAATAAAATATACTGTAGCTTTCTTGGCATTTCGGTGTCAATATATAGATTTCTGATGAGGCTCTAGAGATTCTATGATATCTTTTGGTACGTGGAAGGAAGTGATAGGACATGAATTATGAAGGGTTGCTTGCTCAAGTTGAAAATATTATTGCTCCATTTCTTTTAATTATTCCCTTTGGTTTTAGAATGTTCTACATATAATTACAGCCAGAGAAAAGGCTCGCATTTCAAACCAACACTTGAAATGTTTCTGGACAGTAATAGTTTTATTTTCAAGATGTTGAAAATAAAACAAAGCTTTTCATTGTACCTCGGTACATTTAACAATAATAAATCTAAACTTCAACCATTTCTGTATAGCTGACTGTGAAATAGACGCTCTGCACAAAGGCCAGTAAAGTTCAGTGAGCTGAGTGGTGGAAGGGGATTAAGCTCACCTGAGAGCATTTCTTTGTGTCACACACTTAGAACCAGGAAATATCCATTATGGCCATTTAATGGGTGGCAATATGCTGCAAGCAGCTGTTAAATGGATCAGCAAATTGGCTGCAACCTTTCCAACCCCACTCCATAATAATGCCAGCGGCTTGAGACCTGCTTAAAGAATGTTGACCTGTCAAAAGTAATGGGTTCATTCAGACAGCGGAGACTCACTTGTTTTAACAGTTAGCTATGTTTAGAGGCATTGAAAAGTACACTTTACCTTGACTGATTGAAAGATATATCGTGGAAACAGGCCCTTTGGCCAACTGAGTCTACCCTGACCATCAATCACCCGTTCACGCTAGTGGTTCTACGCTATCCCACTTTCATATCCGCTCCCTATACACAAGGAGCAATTACAGCAGCCAATTAACCTACAAACCTGCATGTCTCTGGGAGGACAATATTACGAAACACAATTCTCATTCTGTAACTGTTATGGAACGTACAGTTGCACACAGGTATTTAACAAGATTAGTAAGGAGTTTTCATAGCCTTCTTTATGGTTCAATGGTACTTGGCACAGTGGTGCAGCGGTAGAGTTGGAGCCTTACAGTGCCAGAGACCCAGGTTCAATACTGACTATGGGTGCTATCTGTATAGAATTTGTACATTCTCCTCATGACTCCTCATGATCATGAGTTTCTCCGGGTGCTCCGGTTTCCCCCCACAGGTTTATAGGCTTATTGGCTTGGGTAAAATTGTAAATTGTTCCTAGTGTGTGTAGGATAACATTTATGTGCTGGAATCACTGGTCGGCATGGACTCAGAGGGTCGAAGAGCCTATTTCTGTAATGTATCTCTAAACTAAACAATACTGTATCCAAGAGCCCTACAAAACAGTACAATTGCCCAACCAATCATTGCTGTAAGTGGCAGGGTTTAATTCTACCTAGTTAATTTGCATCATGTAACTGTTCTCCACTGCCAAACTTTCATGAGAATAGACACAATGCAAGTGCACTTAGCTTTTTCATCTAAATAATAAAAATATGTTTAGTTTATCATCGAAATAGTGTTTTTTCATATTTCATAGAGAGTTTGCAAAGTTAGAGATAGTTAATAAATTACAGATCTGGTCGGAAAATGGCAGCTGAAGTTTAATCCGAGCAAGTGTGGGTTTTTTGCACTTTGGGAGGTTGAATATGAAGGGAAAGTACACAGTTAATAGCAAGGGTCTTAACAGCATTGATGTCAGAGAAACCTTTCGGTACAACTTCATAGCTCCCTGAAAGTTGCAACACAAGTAGATAGAGTGATAAAGAAATAATTTGACATGTTTGCCTACATTGGTTTGGGCATTGCATACAAGAGCGAGGTTTGCAAAGAAAGCAGGTTTGCAAAATTTGATTCGGCTGCAATAGGAGTATTGTGTTCTGTTCGAGTTACAACTGAACAGTCCTCTCATCAGCTAGAAAGTGATCCTGACCTCCCATCTCCCTCACTGGAGACCTTTGCACTATATTTACTTGGACTTTATCAGACCTCAATGTTATCCCCTTTATGCTTTATCTGTGCACTGTGGACACCTTGATTGTATTGATGTATAGTCTTTCCTTTGTCTGTATAGCACGCAAACAAAAGCTTTTAACTGTACCTCAACACACATGACAATAATAAACTAAATTAAACCATTATAGGAATAATGTGGAGGCTTTGGAGAGGGTGCAGAAGAGGTTCACTGCCTGGATTAGTGGGTATTAGCTATAATGAAAT
Source organism: Raja brachyura (assembly GCA_963514005.1). The sequence continues at coordinate 114,127,682 of OY740782.1, read as the reverse complement.
ATTGGACAAATTTGGATTGTTTTCATTGACGCTTCAAAGTCTGTGGGAAAGCCTGATAACGCCCAGTGAAGTCCGGTGAAGATGCCAGCCAAGTGCAGGGAGAAGAAATAATGACCAGGGTGGGACAAGTCTTTGATTATGTTGGCTGCTTTCTCAAGGCAGCATGAAATGTACATGGAGTAAATGGTTCGAAGTCTGGATTTCCACTCTTCTCATTATTCAGGTTGGGTGGGAGATTGCAACCTTCATGTGGTCCACCCTGTTTCGACTAATGCAATCAACCCGAAGTGCACAAACAGAAGATCAAATAGAATAAGTTGACCTACAACTTTAGGCTGTGCATGCCAATCGAAAGAAGAAGAAGATTATTCAGGTGCTAATGCATCACCAGAAAAATTGAAGGGTGCTATAGGTGCAAGTTAGTCTCTTCTATTTCTGTTACTTCTTAAGATGCATATTCATTGAATTTAGAAGGATGAGAGGGGATCATATAGAAAAATTTAAAATTCTTAAGGGATTGGACAAACTAGATGCAGGGAGAATGTGCCCGATGTTGGGGGAGTCCATAACCAGGGATCATAGTTTAAGAATAAGGGGTAAGCCATTTAGGACTGAGATGAGGAAAAACGAGTTGTAAATCCATGGAATTCTCAGCCACAGAAGACCGTGGAGGCCAATTCACTGGATGGTTTCAAGAGAAAGTTAGGTATAGCACTTAGGGCTAACGGAATCAAGGGGTATGGGGAAAAAGTAGGATAGGTACTGATTTTGGATGATCAGCCATGATCATATTGAATGGGGGTGCTGGTTTGAAGGGCCGAATGGCCTACTCCTGCATCTATTTTCTATGTTTCTATGTTTCTATTTGTGTCAAAAGTAAAATTAAATTGTTGTGTGAAATCTCCTTCTCGTTATTTTGATAATGAAAAACTGATAAGGCTTTTATGAGGTAAGAGTATTAACTGTGGAAAAGATGAGATGAGTCAGATAGGATCTAATTTGAAAATGTTCAACTGTAACTTTATATATTTTACCTCCATCAGATCAGGATGAAAGTATCAGGTCGATATAACATAGATTGTATCTGGGAGGACAAGACATATATGACAGGGAGGCTGTGGAACTGATGGACCTGTTGTCTCCAGATAATCCACCGTTAAAATCTCATCATTGCTGATAAAGAATGTCACAGACTAAATAAATATAGGCCAGAACAAAATGGAAGCTCCATAATTATCAGAAATAATTAGCTTTTCAATCAGGTATATTCACCTTGAAAATAAATTAGAACTTCTGAGAACTTGAGATTAAGGTACAAACTTTCACAATTCAATGTTGGCGTTTTTGTGAACATTGCACCATACCAAATGTTGTACCATCAGGTAAAGTGAAATTGATATCATAAGAACATGCTACAAGTCCAATATTGTGTAAAATAAAATCATGATAGATGCCAACAATGTAAACTAACGACAGGCTAATAATCTTTCATTAGATCTGTTATCTGCACTGCGGCACAGTGGCACAGCTGGTAATGTTGTTGCCTCACAATGCCAAAGCCCCGGGATCAATCCTAACCTCGGGTGCTCTCTGTGTGGAGTTTGCACGTTCTCCCTGTGACCGCATGGGTTTCCTCGGGGTGCGCCAGTTACCCCCCAGTTTCAAAGACATGTAGTTTTGTAGGTTAATTTGCCTCTGTGAATTGCTCCTAGTGTGAATAGGTGATCAATGGTCAGTATGGACTCAGTGGACTGAAGGGCCTGTTCCAATGTTGTATCTCTAAACTAAAATCTCTGTTTCTCCCTCCACAGGTACTGCCTGTCCTATGGAGTAGTTCCAGTATTTGATATGAAAGTGTATACAAAGAAGTGTATAGAATGATAGAGTCATACTGACGCACAGCACAAAAACGGGCCCTTCAGCCCATCATGTCCATGTCAGCCCATCTACATTCAACTTATTTTCTTCATAAGGATCATATCCTTCTATGTTTTTTTCCATTGAACTGCCCTTCTAAATGTCTCTGAAATGTAGTCATTGTATCTGTCCGTCCATCTACTCCAGAGTGAGATCCAGATATTAACTAATCACTGTGTGAAATAAACATTTCCCACCTCAAATCCCCTAAAAATTATTCCTTCTCACCTGAAAACTTCTTGGTTTTTTTTAATATACCTCTATCATTGGAAAAATATGATTTTTCGTCCTGATTTACAGTGGATGAAGTACCATCTCTTGAAATGTGGGTAAAGCAGAAACTAATTTGCATGTTGCTATGAAATCAATGGGCAGCTCCTCTTCTGTAGAAACAAGGAACTGCAGATGCTGGTTTACAAAGGAAGGCACAGAGTGCTGGAGTAGCTCAGCAGTTCAGGCAGCATCTCACGAGAATATGAAGCTTTCTTTCCTCCTTCTTACAAATGGCGGCAGTATGCCACAGCGCCTTAGACCCAGGTTCGATCCTGCTACGGGTGCTAACTCCAGGGAGTCTCTACATTCTCCCTGTGACCGAGTGGGTTTTCTCCGGATGGTCCTGTTACCGACGACACTCCAAAGACATATAGGTTTGTGGGTTAATGACCGTAGTAAAAATCATAGCTTGTCCTAGTGTGTAGGATAGTGCTAGTGTACGAGCTGGCGCAGACTTTGTGGGCCAAAGGGCCTATTTCCCCGCTGTATCTTTAAAGTCTAGAGTCTAAAGGGTCCCGACCCTAAACGTTGTCTATCCATGTTCTCCTGAGATGATAGATACAAAGAACTGCAGATGCTGGTTTTTACCAAAGATAGACTCATAGTGCTTGAGTAACTCAGTGGGACAGACAGCATCTCTGGAGAAAAGGGATAGGGGCTCCAGAGATGTTACCTGACCTGTCGTGTTACTAGAGCACTTTGCGTCTATCTCCTGAGAGGATGCATGACCATCTGAGCTACTCCATCACTCTGTGTTTTCTTCTTCTTCAGACATTTGTTGAGCAAAAGACTAGGGATCTTAACCTTACCTCAAATAATGCTGTGGGATTGTTTACATCCACCAGAGAGAAGCTGAAGTTCTGGTTTAAGTCCCGTAGCCCTCTTCCACATGTCAACACGCCTTTGGTACCATACCTTGTCAGCAGATGGTCACTGGTGCAGGGTTTGACCACCATTTTGGAACACAGCGCTTGTGTAATTGGGATGCAATATTTTATATTCAATTGAAGATTACTTGCATTTGAATTATAGATCAGGTGTAACATTTTTTTCCTGATTAGGTGCGGTGTAGTGGCGCAAATAGGCAGAGCATTGGGCTAAGGATAATCAAAAGGTGCCAGGAAGGGAGAATGTACTTAAAAATAGAATCCAGATAACAATAAAATTCCACAAAGTGCTGGGGTTATTCAGCATGTCAGGCAGCGTCCCTGGAGAACATGGATAGGTGACGTTCTTCATGACAATTAGAAAGGCACCATTGAAAAAAAAAGAAAAATAAGACACATAGAGGCGGACTAAAAAAAATGATACTTACTAATGTTGTTAAAATGACAAATCTAGAGGTGCTGCATAAAAATATGCAAAGCATGTGAGATAATTTAGAGGAATTAACAGTGCGGATAGATGTAAACAAGTGGAATATAATTGCTATTACAGACACTAATTAATAATCTAAAATAAATCAACAATAATACTGTGAAGCATGAATTCTTGGATGTGTAGCAGATGTTTATTCAAAATCAGGAACAGGCAACAGGATTTTCATAAGTTTATAAATTATAGGTTATAGGAGCAGAATTACGTAATTTGGCCCATTAAGTCTACTCCACCATTCAACCATGGCTGATCTATCTTTCCCTCTCACCCCCATTTTCCTGCCATCTCTCCATAACCCCTGACACCCTCACTAATCAATAATCTGTCAATCTCCACCTTAAAAATATCCATTGACTTGACCTCCACAGCCGTCTGTGGGAATAAATTCCACAGATTCACCATCCCCTGTGTAAGGAATTCCTCCTCATCTCCTTTCGAAAGGTATGTCCTTTTATTCTGCTGCTATGACCTCTGGTCCTTGACTCTCCCACCTGTGGAAACATCCTCTCCACATCCACTCTATCCAGGCCTTTTGTGTGGTGCAGTAAAATAACAGTCTTATTGTGTGCAGTGTTTTGGGAATATATATTTTGTCATCAACATGAGAAATTAGGTCATTTGTTTTAGAACTACTGTCCTACTTTTAAACAAAGGAAAAGAATCAGGAAGAGATAAGAGATCAGGAGAGAAGGAATGGGTAATGTTTCGGGTTGAGACCTGAAGAAGGGTGTCTATCTTTAGTTTAAACCAGCATCTTCAGTTCCATCCAACACAGCACAAGTTTATAGCAGTATTACACAGAGACAGTATACACAGTCACCAGTTTGGTGCCCTTTTCAAGTCCCAGTTTGTAAGTGCAGGGTACCTGACCTGACCATGAAAGCTCGTTGTCCTGTGGTGTTGTAGGGTTGGCCTGGCCAAGCTTGGCTGTGGTGCCCTGTTTCTGCCCTCGATCTCTAAAGTCTAAAATCTAAAGTAGAGTCTAAAGATGCCTGTCCATTCCCTGTACATATACGATATGATACGATACGATATGATGGCACTTTATTGTCAGACTGAGGTCTGAAATTTGTTTTTGCATACAGCCTTACAATAAAATAAAGAACACAACAGACAATAGAGTCCAACATAAAACATCCCCACACAGCCGAATCAAAACGTTTCCCACTGTGAGAGAAGGCACCAAAGTCAGTCATCTTCCTCGATGTTCCTGATGTTCACCCGTGGTTGGGGCCTCCGGAGCCCTCCACAGTTGCCGCTCAGGTCCTCTCGCCGGGATGATGGAACTCCGACGTCGCAACGGGAGGCCAACCTCAGCAGCTTGGACCTCCGAAGTGGCCACTACCCACCGGAGTCCACGGTTCCCGTAGTCCCCAGGCCGCGCCGGGCAGAGATTCACGCTAGAGACTCTCAGCAAAGGGCCCCAAGGGACTCCGCAGTGTTGTTCAGCTCCGCCTGCGCTGGGAGCTCCACGAACCAGAGCTCCACAATGTTGACGCTGCAGGCCCAACGCTCCGGAGCTTCACAGGGCGATCCAGGTAGGTATCGCCCACTCCGCGATGAATCTAGCGCCGCGCCGCCGCTGCCGAAGCTCTGGTCCAGCCCCCGGTCTCAAGTAGGAAAGGCCGCTCCGATCCAGCTGGTAGGCCATGACGAGGGGGGCGAGGACGCGACTGGAGAAATAGTAGCATCCTCGCCAGGAGGAAACTGGGAAACTGTTTCGCCCTTACCCTACCCCCCTTCCCCACATAAAAACCTAAACAAATCTCCCAAACAAACTTTTTAGACAAACTAAAATTAAAAAATATATAGAAAAAAACGACAGGCTGCAGGCTGCTAGCACTGCAGCACCCCCTTCTACAACTGCCTGACCTGCGGAGACCCTCCAGCTCTTTGTGTTTTGCAAAGGAAAGTGGTTTTGATCCTGAGGGGCCATGTAAAGGCTTATGTTGAGATGTCCCCAGTCATGAAAGACTCTCCAATGAGGCAATATAATTACAAGTTCAGGGGGTGGTCACTTAAAACAGAGTGGTGTAGGAATTTCAACTCATACAGGGCGGGGAAACTTTAAATTGATAGCAGTGCATTGTGGAGGTTGTATTATTGGATGCATTTAGTTGAATTGATTGAAAGATACAGCATGAAAACAGGTTCTTCAGCCCACCGAATAAAAGCCGACCATCGATCACCCTTTCGCACTAATTTTATTGTGTCCCACTTTCGCATTCACCTCCTACACACTGGGGGCAATTTACAGAGGCCAATTACCCTTCAACCTGCACAACTTTGGGATGTAGGGGGGAAACCGGAGCACCCGGAGGAAACTCACGTGGTCACAGGGAGAAGATTCAAACTACACATAGACAGCACCCCAGATCAGGATCAAACCCGGGTCTCTGGTGCTGCGAGGTAGCGGCTCTCCCAGCTGCGCCACTGTACCGCCCCCTAATAAGTAGATATATTATTTTTGAATTTTTGAAAGATTGGCTTTTAGATAGTCACATGGTTATGCAGGGAATGGAGGGAAATGGATCATGTGCCGTCAGAGGAGAGTAGTTTCATGCAGAGAAGTGACAAGGACATTGTGGGCTGAAGGGCCATTCCTGTGCTGTACTGTTCTATGGTCTATCTGAAGTTCAAAAGTCATAAACCAAAGTGAATGAAAATGCTAACACTGCATGCTTGACACTGTTTCACTCAGAGGTGGGTATATGGAACTAATTGCCAGAGGAGGTAGTTGAGGCAGGGACTACAACATTTAAAAGACACTTGGACAGGTACATGGATACGAATGGTTTAGAGGGCCAAAACGCAGGCAAATGGGACTAGCTTAGACGGGGCATGATGGTCGGCATGGATGTCCTGGGCTGAAGGGCCTGTTTTCGTGCTGTCTGAGACTCTGACTTTTGCCAGCTTGAAATATCTTTGGTGAAAGAAAATTATCAAAAACAATTTTACATTTGGGCTTTGGAGATTTGTCCAATTTTTATTGGTTAATACCAAATATATAAAAGCCTAAAGATTTCTTAGAAAATGCCAGAATGCTGTATATTATTTCTGTGGCTCAGGACTTCAACTCCCCCTCCCAATCCGAATCCGACCTCTCTGTCCTGGGCCTCCAGATCGAGGACCACCGTAAATTGGAGGAGCAGCACCTCATATTTAGCAGTTGCACCCCAGCGGTATGAACATTGACTTTTCGAATTTCAGGTAGTCCTTACTTTCTCCTCCCCTTCTCAGCTCTCCCTCAGCCCACTGGCTCCACCTCTTCCTTCCTTTGCTTTGAAATATTGATTTAAAGTCAATGGGGTTTATTTGGGCGACAAGGACGGTATAGGATCACCACAAAGCTCGCTTAACACTGTTTCCAGACGTGGCTTTCCGCCCAATTATTTTCCAGACAAATAGATATCCTTGATTTCAACATTTTTGCTATTCAAAGATCAAGCCATAGTTGGCACAATTCTATCCACAATTCTCTCTACTGGAGCTGCCCTTCATGGTAACTTGGATGTAATTTATCTTTTTCTTTACTTACGATTCCGTTTGGTGTGTGCTTTGTTGATTTTTAATGGTGTTTGACAAAATTGAGAATTAAAAATACCTTGCTCAAGACATCCTTGAACTTTCCATTTCTATAAATGGCAACTAAATTAGAATTAGTTATAATAATAATAATAATTACAGAGCAACTGAGATGTTCCCTTAATTATGTCTTCAATACAGTCATTTTAGTTAATATTTAAGATTTTTTCCTCTATCAGCAGACAAGCTTTTATTCTTGCAACCTGTTTCACTACATGTAGAGCTGCTGCCTCACAGCGCCAGAGACACAGATTAGGATAATTGACCTATGTAAAAATAAAGTTGTTCTTAGTGTGTAGAGCATGAATGAGAATGGGATTACATATGTCCTTGGGTTCTTGAAGGAACCTAACCAAGGTGACCATCCACGCTAATCTCATTTCTTTGCTATTGACCCATATTCAACTAAACCTTTCCTATCTGTGTATCTATCCAACTGTCTTTTTAATGTTACGACATTACCTGCTTCAACTACGCCCTCTGGCAGTTCATTCATCGAACCACCAACATCTGTATGTAAAAGGCTCCTATTAAATCTTTCCGCAGTGGCCTTAAACCTATGACCTCTGATTCTTGATTCCCCTGTTGATTCCTGTAGTTTAGTTTAGTTTAGAGATATAGCGTGGAAATAGGCCCTTTGGTTCACCAAGTCCGCACCAATCCCTGCACACTAGGGACAAATTACAATTACACCAAGCCAATTAACCTACATACCGGTACGTCTTTGAAGTGTGGGAGGAAGCCAGAGATCCCTGCAAAAAAGCCAGGTTATGGGGAGAACGTACAAATTCTGTACAGACAGCACCTGTAGTCTGGATCAAACCCGGGTCTCTGGCATTGTAAGGCAGCAACTCTACCACTCCGCCACCATACCGGCATTATTATCATAGGCAATGCCCGTCTAGGCAATGAAATATATAGGGGTTTTTTTTAATTAAGATTTCAATAAAAGACTAGCATTTGCTTGCCTTTCTGGAATACCTAGTTCTTTTAAAATCTTTGGCACAAATGTCACTGCAGTTGTAATATTTTGATAGAAATCAGGTAATGTGTAGGAGCATTTAGACAATGAAACAGACTGTTCCTTTCAATGACATTCGTTAGTCAACGGATAAGATGACTACCTCCTCTACCTGCCTCAGAAGAAGTGTCCCGACGCAAAACGTCTCCTGTCCATGTTCTCCAGGGATGCTGCGTGACGTGCTGAATTAATCCAGCATTTTGTGTATTTCCTTAGTAAATCAGCATCTGCAGTTCCTTGCTTCCACCCACCCCTTCTGATTTAGTTCAACATCTGTTAAAAATTGCCTCCAATAATACGACGGTGAAGCATCAGACTCTTGCCCGCTCAGGTCTAGGTAAGGAGCTTATTTTTTCAGCACACTGTCTCACAGGTACCACTTGGCCTAGGCTGATAGTTGATCGGGTATCATTTAATGCGGATCATGGGCCGCGGTACCGAGAGTGCTGCGGGGGCTACAGCCGTGAGAGTCTCTGTGCCGAATTCACCCTGGTGACCAGCATGGACCAGGCTGCGGCTCGGTGCATCCTGGAGGACAACCAGTGGCTGCTGGAAGTAAGTACCAAGCACTTGGTAGAAGCGGTGGAAGATAGTGGCCTTCAAATGGGGTGGTTGGCGAAAACATCCTGCTTGCCTGCTAGTTTTTCACTTACTGTAACTACAGGAAAAATGCTCCTGATGTTGGGGGAGTCCAGAACCAGGGGTCACAGTTTAAGAATAAGGGGTAAGCCATTTACGATTGAGTTGAGGACAAGCTCTCTTCACTGAGAGACTTGTGAATCTGTGGAATTCTCTGCCACAGAAGGCAGTGGAGGCCAATTCACTGGATGTTTTCAGAAGTGAGTTATATTTAGCTCTTGTGGCTTGCGAAATCAAGGGATATGGGAAAAAAACAGGAAAGGGATACTGATTTTAGATGAACAGCCATGATCATATTGAACGGCAGTGCTGGCTCGAAGGGCCAAATGGCCTATTCTTGCACCTATTTTCTATGTTTCTATGCTTGAGTATATGGCAATAAAACTTGGCCACTTGATTTTTAAGCATTCGTGCATGGTGGAGGTATAATGTAGTCATAGAGTGATACAGTGTGAAAACAGGCCCTTCGGCCCAACTTCCCCACACCAGCCAACATGTCCCAGCTACACTACCTGCTTTTGGTCCATATCTCTCCAAACCTGTCCTATCCATGGGTCTGAAGAAGGGTCTCGACTCGAAACGTCGCCTATCGAGTCTGAAGAAGGGTCTCGACCCGAAACGTCGCCTATCTCCTTCGCTCCTTAGATGCTGCTGCACCCGCTGAGTTTCTCCAGCTTTTTGTGTAACCCTGTCCTATCCATGTATCAGTCTAACTGTTTCTTAAACGTTGGGATAGTCCCTGCCTCAACTACCTCCTCTGGCAGCTTGTTCCATACACCCACCACCCTTTGTGTGGAAAAAGCTACCCCTCAGATTCCTATGAAATATTTTCCCCTTCACCTTAAATCTGTCCTCTGGTCCTCGATTCACCTATTCTGGGCAAGAGACTCAGTGCATTGAAATGTATATTTATAATGCATTTTAGATTTCTCGAAAGTCTTACTTTTTAAAAAGTACCGTTTCCACAAACATATACCCCCTTTATTAATGTCATGGTTTGATGATTCTAAATTCAAATCAAAACTAATTATACATCAAAAGGAGAACGCATACTTTCAAAATACTCTGTTTTTTTCCCCCGAGCAAAACATAATTTCTATGATTTTGCAAAATCAGGTAATGTTCTGATTATTCCTTGTCCCTTTTTCCAACTACAAAAAAAAATAGCACTTTAAATTATAGCACATTTAAATGTTTTTTGTCAAATTTTCTGTACCGTGGAAGGCGCTGGCTTCGATCCGGGGGGGGGGGGGGGTATAGATTCCCTCCACTTTTTGAGGTGGGGGATGGCCTGTGTTATTATCCCCCAGTTTTTGGAGGCCTAGCAATAAATAAATAATAATCACCTGCTCCTATCTCTCATGTAGGCCCTACATTAGCTTAAAAATACTTCAAACAAAAAACATATAAATCATACTTCTACAATGCACTAAAACATGATTTTAATACATCAAATTTCAAAAAGTCCCCACTTTCAAAAATGCTTTGCGGCCTCTGCGGATGATGTAGCAGTGAATGCTGGAGTGTCATAACTCCAGGGACCCAGGTTCGATCCTGACCTCAGGTGCTGTCAGTGTGGACATTGCGTATTCTCTAGCAACAATATGGGATTCCATTTGGAGCTCTAGATTCCACATTCCTCCGGATTCCTTTGGACCCCATATCCAAGGAATGATGTGCTGGCGTTGGAGAAGGTCCAGATGAGGTTCCATCCCTGGGACCTTCCACATTAGGAAGATCCCAGGGATGATTGAGTTATGGTTCTGGCGCTTTACTCGCGGAGTTTAGAAGGATGAGGGGGTATCTCAATGAAAGTTAGAAACAAATCTTCTGGGCCTAACAAGATACACACAAAGACACTGTGGGAAGCTAGAGGGGAAATTGCAGGTGGCCTGGCTGAGATTTATGAGTCATCATTAAATACAGGTGAAGTGCCAGAAGACTGGAGGGTGGCAAATGTTGTGCCTCTATTCAAGAAAGGCTACAGGGAATAGCTGGGGAACTATAGGCTTGTAGGATTTTTGGCTTTGGGAAAATTATACATTGTCCCTAAGGTGTAGGATAGTGCTAGTGTGGTATGGGGTGATTGCTGGTCAGCATACTCAGTGGGCCGTAGGGCCTGTTTCTGTGCTGTATATCTAAACTATAGACCAGTGAGCCTAACATCTGTGGTCAGAATGTTACTCTGGAGTATTCTGAGGGATAAGATATACATGCATTTCCATGACAAGGGCTGATTAGGGATAGTCAGCATGATTTTGTACATGGGGAATCGTGTCTCACAAACCTTATTGAGTTTTTTGAAGATGTGACCAAAAAGGTTGATAAGGCAAAGTTGTAGATGTCGTATATATGGATTTCAGCAAAACATTCAACAAGGTTCCGCATGGCAGGTTGCTCTGGAAGGTTAGATCGCATGGGATCCAAAGAGAGATAGCTGAATGGATAGAAAACTGGCTTCATGGAAGGAAGCAGAAGGTGATGGTGAAAGGTTGCTTTTTGGACCGGAGGTCTATGATTAACGATGTGCTGGATGAAAGCGTACATGGCATGAATAGTAAGTTTGCAGATGACACTAAAGTGAGTGGTATTGTCGATAACGAAGTTGGTTGTATGAAATTGCAGCAGGATCTTAATTGAACAGGTGTGCTGAAGAATGGTTATTGGAGTTTAATGGTTAATGCAGAAAAGTGTGAGGTGTTGCATTTAGAAAGTCAAACTAGGGCAGGACCTAAACAGTGAATGACAGGTTCTGGGGAGTGTAGAAGAGCAGAGGCATCTAGGAGCGCAGTTACATGGTGTCACAAGTAGATAGGGTATTCATGAAGGCTTTTGGTACATTGGCCTGAATCAGAGAATTGAGTATAGAAGTTGGAAGGTCATGTTACAGTTGTACAAGATATCGGTGATGCCACATTTAGAGTACTATGTTCAGATTTGCTTACCCTGTTAAAGGAAAGATGTTGTTAAGCTGGAATGGGTGCAGAGAAGATTTCTGTGGATGTTGCCAGGATTCGAGGGCCTAAGCTAGAGGGAGAGGTTGAGCAGGCTAGGACTTTATTCTTTGAGCGCAAGCAGGTGATCTCATAGAGGTGTACAAGATCATGAGAAGAATGTTGTATTCGAGGGCTAAATAATTCACAAACTACACGGTGTCGAGAACCCAAAGTGTATTTATTACAAGCCAAACATGGCTGCCACTAAAGCCCTGCAAGGAAGGGAGGTTGGTTCGTGTGATGGTCTGGGCTGCGTCCACAATACGGGCTTACACAAGTTGAAGAAATGTATAGGTCCTCTTTGGTTCCCTGAAGCAATCAAAGCGGACATCAAGAGGTTCTTCCTGCTCAAAGTGAGAGAGTCAGAGGGAGTGGCATTAATATGCACAATCTGCTTCTGCTGCAGTCAATGGGAATGACTTGAGGGGGAGTTCCAAGAGGTAAAGACTTCAAATCTTCTTCCATAGGCCACCGCCACACTTCGGCTGCCTACATACCCACTCATAGAACATAGAACATAGAAAACACAACACAGGAGAAGCTCCTTCAGCCCAAAATGTCCATGCCGTACATAATGCCAAGATAAATTAATCTTGTCTTCCTGTACATGATACATATCCCTCCAATCTCTATATATCCACATATATCCCTATCTATGAGTCTCAAGTCCGAAGAAGGGTCTCAACCTGAACGTCACCTATTCCTTTTCTCCAGAGATGCTGCCTGACACATTGAGTTACTCCTGCATTCTCTGCCTCTCTAAAAGCTCTTTAATGCCACTGGTGGCTTCACCACCACGCTTGGCAGTGCATTCTCGGCCCCCACCGCCCTCTGTGAAAAAAAAGCTTGCCCCACACATCTTCTTTAAACTTTGCATGTCTTGCACTCCCAAAATCTTGTTCCATTGCCACCATGCTCCTTATCAACACATGGCTTAAACCTTCTTCCATACACGCGAATATTCCCCACATACCCCCTTCTTCCAGGCACCACTTCCACCCCCGCACATACCTATTCCCTGAGTCACCTTCTATCGCCAATGAACTCGCTATCTACACTCTGCCTGAATCTTCTTCCGTACACCGCCCAAGAGTCCCCACTATGTGTATTCACTCAGCTTATAAATTCTTTTGATGCAATCATGTCTGATGTTCATTCACTCCTATCGTCTTCTGGATTCCCCAGCTCTCCAACGCTACATATCTTCCTGAGCTATTGGAAAATAGGTCCAGGTGATAGAATCTCATTGATTTGGAATAACTCTACAATCACTACACTCATAATACTCAGCTGTGAAATAGGAAGAGAAATGTAGTTTCAAATTTTCTTTGTATCTCTACAATGCAGACTTCTGTGGATGCAGCTCAGCCCATCACACACACCAGCCTTCCTCCTATTGACTCCATCTACACTTCACGCTGACTCGGCAAGGCAACCAACATAATCAAGGACCAGTCTCACCCCGAACACTCCCTCTTCTCCCCTCTCCCATCAGTTACTGTAAGAGGTACAGAAGTGTGAAAACGACACCTCCAGATTTTTTTATGTTTTATATATTTTTTTATTTTGAACATGTAAAACAAAAAAAGTTAAAAACAAAGCAAAATAACAATAAAATAAAATGGACAATAAACCTGTACTCAACTCATTGAATAACATCACAAATTAAATCCTACGTGTCCAAAAAGTAGGAGGAAGTATACATTTATTTATTCCTATCCCTTCCCTTCCCTATCCTATCCCTTATTCCTATCCCAATGTGATCAGCCATGATCACATTGAATGGCGGTGCAGGCTCGAAGGGCCGAATGGCCTACTCCTGCACCTATTTTCTATGTTTCTATGTTTCTATGTTTCTCCGCTAATCATCAATGAATTCACAAACTTGAATTTGAATTCACAAACTTGAACACACACATATACATACATTATACATACATATTTACATATATCCATACGTAAGCCACATACATACATACATATATACACGCATATGCACGCACGCAAACATGCATATGTACAGTTTATAAACAATTATCAAAATTCTATGAACAAGCGAATATCACACTGTGTTAATAAACTAAAACTTAACCGTCATCGCAGACCTTCCTCATTCGTATACCTCTGATTTTTTTTGCACTTTTTCTTAAACTGTATCAGGATAGGAGGAAGTACAGAGAAGGTTCACCAGACTGATTCCTGGGATGTCAGGACTTTCATATGAGGAAAGACTGGATAGACTTGGCTTGTACTCGCTGAGGGGGATCTTATAGAAACTTACAAAATTCTTAAGGGGTTGGATAGGCTAGATGCAGGAAGATTGTTCCCGATGTTGGGGAGATCCAGAACAAGAGGTCACAGTCTAAGGACAAGGGGAAATTCCTTTAGGACCGAGATGAGGAAAACATTTTTCACACAGAGAGTGGTGAGTCTCTGGAATTATCTGCCACAGAAGGTAGTTGAGGCCAGTTCGTTGGCTATATTTAAGAGGGAGTTAGATGTGGCCCTCGTGGCTAAAGGGATCAGGGGGTATGGGGAGAAGGCAGGTACAGGATACTGAGTTGGATGATCAGCCATGGTCATATTGGATGGTGGTGCAGGCTCGAAGGGCCGAATGGCCTACTCTTGCACCTATTTTCTATGTTTCTATGTCATGTTTGTGCCTTGCTTGAGTTCCACATCCAAATCATTCTACAATTTCACCCCACTGATTGAAATACACATATTCTTCATAGTTGTACGAATTTCTTTAAATTATACTTTCCTCTCAAATTATAAACACCCTCCCTGTTAAAGAATAATTTTTCGTATATTATCTGGTAGTAAATTATTTCTTGTTTTATACTTTATTTGCGCTGTGTTAAATTCTACTAGATCCAAAAACGTCAAGGCATTTAACTTAAAAAACAGAGAATTGTTGTGTTCACGAAATCCTACATTTTTAACTATCCTTAAGGCCCTTTTTTGCAGTATGTATAATGGATGTCGGGTGCTTTGAAAAGTGTTACCCCATACCTCCACACAATAATTTAGATATGGCAGATATGGTGAACAATAAACAATGTACAGTGCTTTGTGATTCAGAATGTGCCTTGTTCTTCCCAGGGCTGCAATGCTCCTTGCCAGCTTTGCTCACACATATTTTATGAAGGGTTTCCAGCAGATTTAATATCACAGCTAGAAATGTATTTTCATATACTGTTTCTACATCAACACCATCTATCCTCACTTGTACCTGAACCTTTCTTTTACAATTTTCAAAAAACATAATCTTTGTTTTGTTCAAAGTTAATGAGAATTTGTTTATGTCAAACCACCTTTTTAATTTTCTAATTTCTGATGTGATCTCATCCAAAAGCTGCTGTAAATTTTCCCCAGAACAAAAGATATTAGTATCGTTCATAAATAAAACAAATTTTAATATTTTTGATACTCTTCATATATCATTTATTTACAGAATGAACAATTTTGGTCCTAATACTGACCCCTGAGGTACTCCACAAGTAATATCCAAGCATGTTGATTTATGCTCACCTATCTTCACAAACTGTTGCCTGTTACTGAAATAGCTTCTCAACCAATAAGCAAGTTCGGTATTTCGACTGCGCATGCCCAGGTCATAG
This sequence comes from Raja brachyura, assembly GCA_963514005.1. Next base: position 114,112,251 of record OY740782.1, on the reverse strand, counting down.
GTCACTCACTATAAATATTCTCGGTAGCTGGGCTGCTGTGTTGTGTGCAGGCGTGCGGGTCTCCGGTGCTGCGGGCACTATTGAGTTGCTGTTGAGCCATCCCCGTCCCCTCCCAGGTGTTCCGTTCCTGTCCGGGGGCTGCCTGAGGTATCAGGGGTGGCCCAGGGCTGGCGAGGTGGTGGCAGCCACGTACTTGCAGCCGGCGCTGGCTCCAGCTCAGCTCTGCCTGTCCCGCCGGATTGGCCGGCAGCTCAGGACTGGCGAGACGCCGGCATAGAGCAGAGGGGGCGCTGGCTCTGGTTCTGCTCTGCTCTGCTCCTGCTCCCGGGGATGCCATTCACCGGCGGGGTGGACTGGGGACCGTCGGCTGCACCTCTTGCCTTGTCCAATGACTATCAGTTGGCCCCCTCGGTGCCAACGGGGGCCAAGCGCCGGTCATCGGTGGGGATGCACACGGGGTGCTGCAGTGGATCGGCGGGTCTGGTAACATCTTCTGAGAAGGGTCTCGACCCGAAACACCACCCATTCCTGCCTGCCCAGCTGAGTTGCTGCAGCACTTCGTATGTATCCCCATTGATGGCTAGTGCTGGGCTTTCACTGGCATCAGGGGGATTGGTTGTGGCTGTTGAGTGGGACGGGGGGTGCGGCTGGTGTTTCCGAGCCCACCGGAGAGCGGATTCCTCGGACGTTGGAGCCGTGTTGAGCTGGAGTTGGCGCTTCTTCGCAATGGCTGCGGGCCTGTGGGACGCTGCACCCGTCGGTCCGGGGTCGCCCCCATCGTCACCGGCCGTCCCCCCGGGCAGAGATAGGACACTGAAGGGGAGGGGGGGTGGACGATCCAATGGCAGTTCGGCAGCGCTTGCGGTGGCGGGGACCCGGGTCCCAGGTTCGATCCTGGCTGCGGATGAAGCACGGATCTGTGTGCGAGCAGCTGCAGAGAATGTCTCTCCGCCTGTCCAGTCTCTCCCCTTGTCTCCCACTCTCATCTGCCTCCTCTCTCTCGCTGTTCCACCCCACTCTCCTGCTACCTGGCACCCCCATACCTCAGATAAAATATATTTTTACACATAAATTATTAATAAAGATAAGAATTTATACACAGTTTACGCAGCCAGCGCTTCGTTCGCTTTTTCTTTTTAGTGAGGGACCTTTGACAAATCCCATGATTCCTTGCGTTTCTCGGAATACCGAACTCGCTTATTCAACAATAATAATTTATCAAGTAATCAGGGGCAGTTTCTCCCCAGCTATTTTCACGCAACTGAACAGTCCTCTCACCAGCTACAGTATGGTCCTAACCAGGCATGTGCCGTGAGTAATTACTCTGGGTAGGCAGTCAGACGGCTTTAATAAAAAATTTAATCGCGCATGCGCAGATTGTTCTCTAAAATAAAAATAGTAACAATTCAATTTTCCCAAGGCTTCCTAGTCTCATTTATTCTGAATTACTGAATGGGCAGAGGGGTGAAGGGTGATGGCAGGTGGAGAGATGGTGGGAAAAACGGGAGTACAGGAAATAGTTGAATCAGTTGTCATCTAATTGAATGACAGCACTTGTTCAAGGGACCAATTGGGGGGACAGTTCCTTTCACAGCATGTGGCGAGTCTGTGCCAGGGGTAAAGTTGCAGGGAGGGCAAGAGTGTTGAGGAGGAGGGGGTCAGCGATAATGCCAGTAACTCACTCACTCACCGCTGCCGTAGCTCTCCGGGCGCGAAGCCACCACATTGTAGCTGGGGATAGAAGCAGCTCAGGGAGCTGCGAGCGGCCACCAGAACCCAACAGCTGAACTGGCCGCCACTTCAGCGCCTTCTGCCGCCTGCTCACCTTTGGCAGTGCACTCCGTCTGAACATCTCTCACCTGCCGCTCGCCGGCTTCGCTCATGTCAGCCGCTTCCCGCAAATCCTTAAATTCCCACAGCCGAGTAACCTCAATCACACTGTCAGAATTTAAGAACATGAGTGAGGCCTGCGAGCAGCAGGAGAGAGGTTTTTAGACGGAGAGCTGCCATAGGTGAGCGGGGACCGGCAGAAGGTGCTGAGGTGGTGGCCGGTTCCGCTGTCCGGCCCAGCGGCCGCTCACAGCCACCCGAGCTGCTTCTCCCCCTCCGCCTCAATGCAGTGGATCAGTGCAAGGTGCGTCGCAAGTGGCATTATCCTAATCCCCTCCTTCACAACATTCGTGCCCTCCCCGCAACTTTACCCCGGGCCAGACTCCCCAAACGCTGTGAAAGGAGCTCTCACCCCCACCACCACACTCCGGGAAATACGGTATTTAAAAACATAAACACAAAATGTACTGACCACATTATCGGTATACAAACTCCATTCTTCACTCTCTGTTTCCTAAGATACACTTAAAATAATGCCAATCCATATTTGAAAACCTCCCGAGAAAATAGCGCTGCGCATGCGCAGTAGGCTGCTGTGCCTGCGTAGTGCTGCAAAGGCAGAATTTCTGCTGCCTTCGGCCCAGTTTGAAATTTATGGCTTCAGGCAGCGCTGACGGCACGTGGCTGCACAGACCTTCAAGGGTTACAAGCGCTGCGGATGAAAGGCACGGAGAATTATGCCTACCTAAGAGATCGATCTCTTAGATAGGCATAATTCTCCCATGCCTTTACTATTTATATTTAGTTATTACCATTTTATAATTTTAGTCAGGGTAGGCATGGCCTACCTTGCCTACCCTGACGGCACGTGCCTGGTCCTAACCTCCCATCTACTTCGTTGGAGCCTTTGAATTATCTTTAAGCAGAGTTTATTGGACATCAATGTTATATCTTTGCACCAAATGTCCCCTTTATCCTTTATGTGCACACTGTGGACACCTTGCTTGTATTAATGTCTAGTCTTTTCTTTGAGTGGATAGCATGCAAGCAAAAGCTTTTCACTGTACCTTGGTGCACGTGACAATAATAACTAAACTAAACTAAACTTTACGAGATCTGTGAATCTCCCTCTTCAGGTTTGCACAATGCACGTATTTAAAAGGCACTTTCAAACTGCTGAACAAATTGGAAGACCTAACATCTTCTGCGTGCTTTCTTTAGTCTGATGCAAAAGATTGGAAGTATTATTTTTCATTGCTGCCGCACAGCAAAGTGAGGAAGCGTTATGCTGTAAGCCTACCTATTCATCTGCCACCATGTCAGATAGTCACACAGATCTTTGAATAACAAACAATAAAGACACAATATCCCCAAGATGCCGATCTTCAAACGCACATTCTGAACTGAGCAGTTCATCAATTGAACCGAATCCGTCATATTAATTTGCATTGTCCACAACTGCTTAATGTAACCATTGTGTGCAAAGTATAAATGATTAGGAGAATGAGGGGCAGAATATTACGTTGAGGTTATAAGCTCCCTCTGTCTGACTGGGCAGATTACCAAGACAGAACCACACAAACCTATCTCCCTCTTGCAGATAAGTGAGCTTATAAACAGCTAGGCGATTTCTTCTTTCATTTCCCAACTTCTCTTTCCCATTCTTTGTTGTCTTTTTAATTCCCGTAGGATAATTCTTCCTCCAAGACTTTCACCGCTATGGCTCCCCAGCTACTAATTCAATTTATTCCTTCTTGTGCGATAAAAATTACAGCATGCCAGTAACTCTCATAGCCTGAGAATGAACTGAAATAAAATCAGCCCCCATCTTATCTCCTACTATTTAACAGGACCCTACCGCCAAAATAACCTCCTCCAAACTAAATGATTCATTTTGCACCAGTTGCCTCCTACTCTTTGCCGCATCCCATTTTGATTGAAAGATGCCCTTCGGCCCATTGAGTCCATGCCGACCATTGATCACCCTCCTCTTCTGTTTAGTTTAGTTTAGAGATACAGCATGGAAACAGGCCCTTCGGCCCACCGAGTCTGTCCTGACCAGTGATACCCGTTCACTGTCCTCGTAGCACTATCCTACACACTAGGGACAATTTACAATTTGCGAAAGCCAATTAACCTATGTAATAATAATAATAATAATAATAATAATATATTTTATTGTCATTACACATAAGTGCAACGAGATTTGATTTGCAACTTCCATCCGATGTTATAACTTAAACGCCTAATACAATTTAGGTTTAGATACCCCGAGAACAAGGTTTGTGAAAAGAACATTAGAACAGTAAAACAGTCAAAACCAAAACAGACTAAAGTGCAGATGCGTCTGTGCGACGTGACCATCCGAGGGAGACAGTCCATGGGGGTGGGGGGCACTCAGCAGGGCCGGTTCAGAGCCGCTATAGCTCTGGGAATGAAGCTGTTCCTGAGTCTGGAGGTGCGGGCGTAGAAGGCCTTGTAGCGTCTGCCGGAAGGGAGTAGTTCGAACAGTCCATTACAAGGGTGAGAGGTGTCTTTATGGATGCTGACGGCCTTCCTAAGGCAACGTGTGTGGTAGATGCCCTCAGAGGCTGGTAGCGGTGTCCCAATGATCTTTTGCGCTCTGTGGACGACGCGCTGAAGAGCTCTCCTCTCCGCCTCCGTTTAGCTGAGATACCACACAGAGATGCCATACGTTAGTATGCTCTCTTTCGTGCAGCGGTAGAAGGTCGTCAGCAGCTGTTGGGGCAGAGCAGTCCGTTTCAATGCTCTTAGGAAGAACAGTCGTTGCTGTGCCTTTTTGACCAGCGCGACGGCATTGGTGGACCATGTGAGGTCCTCTAAGATGTGAGTGCCCAGAAACTTAAAGCTGGACACTCTCTCCACACTGTCCCCGTAGATGGAGATTGGGACGTATTCCCCATTCTGCAACCTCCTGAAGTCAATAATCAGCTCCTTGGTCTTGGAGGTGCTTAGTGACAAGTTGGTCCGTGAGCACCAGCCTGCCAGGTTCTGCACCTCCGCTCTGTAGTTTGTTTCGTCACCACTGTAGTTTGTTCTCTGTTATCCCACTTTCTCATCCACTCCCCTACACATTAGGGGCAATTTTACAGAGGCCAATTAACCTACAAACCCGCACGCCTTTAGGATGTGGGAGTTTAGTCTAGAGATACAGTGTGGAAAGAGGCCCTTCGGCCCACCGAGTCCGCAGCAACCAGTAATCACTCCATGCACTAGTTCGATCCTACACACTGGGGACAATTTACAGAAGCCAATGAACCTACAAATCTGCACCTCTTTGGAATGTGGGAGGAAACCAGAGTACCCGGAGAAAATCTACGCGGCCACGCTTTCTCCATGCAGACAGCACCTAAGGGGAGAATCGAACCCGGGTCTCTGGCGCTGTGAGACAGTAACGCTACTGCTGCAGCATCATGCTTCCCTCAAATTATTATTTTGACCTATCCAACGTGCAACGTACCAAGGGAAGGACTTGCATTGTTTTCATTGCATCCTCAAGGTAATCGAAAGGGCACCACAACCAATTTTTGCTGTTTCATTATTTACAGCGGAGGGGAGTAATGAACCATTGTGACAGCTTTGAAGTAGGAACGATAAATGTGGTAACTGGTTTGGACCCAGCAAAGGTACAAAAAAAACCCAAGTAAATAAATTACACATGTGTGCTCTTGGAAGTGTTTTCCTTCAGATGAGATATTAATCCCAGCTCCATCTGTCCGGGCGCATCAAGAGAATTAAAGGCACTGTTTCCAAAAAGAGCTGGACAGTTCTCTCACAGTATTTTTGCAGCCAGTAACCAAGCATACCTTTCATTCATTGTTCTTTATCTCTCCACCTCACCATCTATATCTCTCGTTTCCCTTATCCCTAACCAATCTGAAGAATGGTCTCAACACGAAATGTCACCCATTCCCCCTGTTCCACTGAGTTAATACAGACTTTTGTGTCAACCAAGGTAGTTGTGCAGGCTATTTCTCTGATGACTATTTGCGTGGGGAAATTGGTTAACACCTGTACATTACAATAACTCATCAGATATCAGGGCTTTTTTGGCAATCCTCTTCCTTGGGATATCTGGACTTGTGCAAATGGTGGCACTCATACAAGTCTCTCAGCTATTTGTTTCTTTAATGTATTAATTGGAAATAATGTCGCCAATTAAGACCAGCTCCAGAGACAGCCGAAGCCAATGCTTTCAGAGTCTTTCTTTCAGAGCAGCACGGTGGCACAGCAAGTAGAGCTGCGGTTTCACAGCGCCAGGGACCCGGGTTCAATCCTGACCTCAGGTGTTGTCAGTGTGGATTTGCATGTTCTCCTGTGACCTGCATGGGTTTCCCCTGGGTGTCACAGAGCCATGGAGTTATGCAGCATGGAACAGACCCTTCAGCCCACTTTGTCCATGCTGACCAAATCAACATACTGGCCTAGTCTCAACTGCCTGCATTTGGCCGATATCTTTCTAAATGCGTCCTATCCATTATAACCATCTAATCTCCAGTTTCCTTCCATATCCTATCCTGTTTGGCTACTTTATATTGGCCCCTAGTGAGTAGAAAGTGGTATATTCTGAAGGGAAGTTGTTGATAATGTGAATTTATAAAGGTGCTGGATTAGTGTAAATGGGTGGTCGATGGTCAGCATGGACTAAATGGGCTGAAGGGCCTGATTCCGTGCTGCGTCTATCTATGACTATTACTCTTTTCCAGTTTTGAGAGAGAACATACAGACAAAGAACTTAAGAGCTTTAAGCTCGACAATAGCAGTGGTACTCAGAGGGTTGTGATAGTGTTTTACCAGCAAGGTGTGTATGTATATGTTGGATATTGTCATTGGCTGACCACAGATAGGTAAGGGAGAGGGGGAATTAAAGTGGGGTGGCACGGTGGCACGGTGGCACGGCGGTAGAGTTTGTGCCTTACAGCATCAGAGACCCAGGTTCGTTCCTGACTACAGGTGCTGTCTGTATGGAGTTTGTACGTTCTCCCCGTGACACATAGGTTTTCCCTGGGTGCTCCAGTTTCCACCCACATTTCAAAGACGTGCAGATTTGTTTGTTAATTGGCTTCAGTAGAAAGATTGTAAATGGGGTGTGGGATAGTGCTAGTGTATGAGGATCGCTGATCAATGCAGATTTGGTATCTCTAAACTAAACTAAAGTGACAGATGACCGCAAGGTCACGGTTAGTCTTACGGGCTAGAAACAGGCGCGGCACAAGGCGATGATTCAATTTGGGTTTTGCTTCCCCAATGTGGTGGAGACTACATTCATAAGGTCATAAGTGATAAGAATAGAATTAGGTCATTCGGCCCATCAAATCTACTCCACCATTCAATCATGGCTTCTCCAAGCCTTTCACTATTCGAGAATTGATAGAAACTAGTGCAATAAACTAGATTGAAAGGAATGCAAGTGAATCACTGCTTCATCGAGACAGGCTGAGCGTCAGGATGGTGTTGTATCTCCTCCAATGTCATGGGAAAGCAGTAAAAATGAAGGGTCTCAATCCAACTGTGAGAACATTTGGGCCCCATTTCTGAGGAAAGATGTGGTGTACCTGGAGAGGGTCCAGAGGAGGTTTACAAGGTTATCTTATGATGAACGTTTGACAACACTGGGCCTGAACTCGGTGGAGTTTAAAAGGTGGAGGGGGGACCTCATTGAAACTTACAGAATAATGAAAGACATAGATAGAGTGGATGTGGAAAGGATGTTTCCATTGGTGAGAGAGTCTTGGACCAGAGGTCATAGCTTCAGAATTAAAGGCCACTCTTTTAGAAAGGAGGAGCAGGAACTTCTTTGGTCAGAGTACTTCTTTAGTAATAAATCTGTGGAACTCATTGCCACAAAGGGCTGGAAGGCCAAGTCAGTGGGTATTGTTAAGGCAGAGATAGACAAATTCTTGATTAGAATGGGTGTCAAGGGTTATGGGGAGAAGGCAAGAAAATAGGATTAAGAGGCAGAGAACAGCCATGATTGAATGGCGGAGTAGACACGATGGGCTGAATGGCCTAATTCTACTCCTATAACCTGTGAACTTGTGAACTTGTGAATGCAAAACATCACCCATCCATTTTCTCCAGTGATGCTGCCTGACCCACTGAGTTCCGCCCCCCCACCAGCATTTGGTGTCCTCTTTGTCAACTAACATGTGCAGTTCCTTTCATCTTCTTTTGTTGCCCTGGTCATGAAGCTTAAACTGGTCATTGCACTCCAGAAGATGTTAGCAGACAGGCCAACGAGGCAGAGGGAGCATATTGAGGACAAACTCCAAAGAAGGCTGCAAACGTCAAACACAAAACGCGTTGCAGCACTCGGAATAATTCAATCATCCGCTAGCCCACACGTGTATGGTGAATATGCTGTATACTCCTTACGCCTCTCCCCATTCTTCGTCACCATGAAGCCACGCTGCACATGTTAATAGATCATAGACCTAAGAACAACACATTGCGGGAACAGGCCCTTTAGCCCACAATGTCTGTGTCAAACATGATGCCAAGGCCATAACTTATCTACCTGCACACAATCCAGATCCCTCCAATCCCTGCCATATCCATGTGCCTAACCAAAAGCCTCTTAAATTCCACTATTGTATCTGCCTCAACCATCAGGCAATCACCACCCTCTGTGTAAAAACTTGCCCTGCGCACCTCCTTTAAACTGTGCATCTCTCACCTTAAAGCTACGCCCTTTAGTATTTGATATTTCTATCCTCGGGAAAAAGGTTCTGACTGTCTACCCTTTCTATGCCACTCATAATTCTCTGTACTTCTATCAAGCTCCCCTCAGCTTTCATATCCGGTTTGTCTTGCAATACCCAAAATGGTGCAATAACACATGCGGGGATGAAATGAAGGCTGTGCTTTTGTGTTTCGTGCTTCTACTTTTAAAAGCATTTATCTTCATAAGGCCTTGTGTTCTTGCACTGTCAATTATGTGTGCAACATAGAAACATAGAAAATAGGCTGATCATATTGAACCAAAATCAGTACCCCGTTCCTGCTTTTTGCCCATATCCCTTGCTTTTATATCGTGTGGCCTGTGCTTTGGCCAACTGAGTGAACGAACACAAGCCAATGTAATTTTCTTTCCCGCTCCATTTAAAAGCTTGCAATTTGCATTAATTCATGCTCACTCGATAGAAATGGCTATTGGGTGCAGGGAGTTTGTCAGTTCCTCTGCAGTCTATCTGCAAGTGCTGATTGAACAAGCAGCACCTATTAAAGGACTAATAATACGCTTCAGCAGTAACTGGCACTGAGTATTCTCCCTGGTGCTTCTATATCTTTCCCACATAACTCTTCATAGTATGCTGCAGAAGTCTGATTTCTGGATTAGTTCAACACAACCTCTCTGCTTTTCAAACCATTTCCTCAGGAATTGAAGCTGGTTAACCTGTTTGCATTTTGTACGGATATATAAACCATTGCTAACTTTTATTGGTATTAGACAAATAATCCACGTCCCTCCAGATCTAGTGCTGATAAGTGGAGCGAAATGAGTACCATCTTATGAGGATGGCAAGGTGGCGCAGCTGGTGGAGCTGCTGCCTCATAGCACCTAAGAGCCAGGTTCGATCCTAACCCCGGTTGCTGCCTGCATAGAGTTTGCACCTTCTTCCTGTGACCCCATGGGTTTCCTCCTGGTGCACAGGTTTCCGCCAACATTCCAGAAGACGTGGGGGTTTGTAGGCTAATTGGCCTTGGTTAATTATCCCTAGTGCATAGGGAGTATTGGCAAAAGTGGCCTAACATTTTAACTGTACATGTGACAAAAAACGAAACTGGAACTGAACTGAAACTGGTAGTGAAATGTCATAATACCCGCCTCCTCTGACAGCTCATCCCATATACCCATATACCCTCTGCGTGAAGGCAACTTGTTCCATACACCTACAACATGAAAGACAGGAAGACATTTGTGAAGAATTTTCTCTGGTCAGCACTTTTCATTAAATTGACAGCTTAGCTACCTGAGGGAATGCTCACCAATGGGTTCACAATATTTCCATGTTTTGAAACCAGTGGTATTCTCCTTCACTCCTCTCACTAATGAGAGAGAGGAGCAGAATTAGGTAATTCTGCTCCGCCATTCAATCGTGGCTCGCTCAACCCCATTCTCCTGCCTTCTCCCCATAACCACTGACACCTGTACTAATCAGGGATTTATCAATCTCTGCTTTGAAAATACCCAATGACTTGGCCTCCACAGCCGTCTACAGCAATGAATTCCAGACTCACCACCCTCTGACTTAAGAAATTCCTCCTCACCCAGTGGAAGAAGGAACAAGAATCTTGAAGTTATAAAGTAAATATATTTATAGGACATGCTCTAGATGTGTGACAGGCCCAGTGAAGCAGGAGGACAAGTTAGCATTTTGTGTGAACCTTTGACATGGAAAGGAGTGTGGAGGCGTAATTAGGAGAGAAAGTGAGTGAGTGAGTGACACCAGGCTAATAACATGGCAACCTGCTCCACATAAACATATGGCTTTATGAGTATTAACTTGTCACTCAGAGTTGCCAGACTGCAAGGATGCAATCAAAAGTGTAAATGCATTATTTACACAAAAGCTGTTTCTGCAAGGCAACAGGCTTCCTATTAATTTCTGATTGTGTAGCCAACCCTTGCTGCCTGGGCTTTTGACGATCCCCTGCAACGAGACGGTAAAATCAGCTAAAGAAAGACACAAAGTGCTGGAGTAACTCAGCGGGTCAGGCAGCATCTCCAACATGGATAGGTAACATTTTGGGTCAGGTCTGACCTGCTGAGTTACTCCAACACTTTGTGTCTATTTTTAGTTATTTATCAGCATCTGCAGTTCTTTGCTCAAAATCAGCTATTCTGATCGGTACAGGGGGAAGCTACAGATGTCCCTTGTTTTTCAGATAGATTGCTGGAAGTATTCATCAGGAGGCTAGGCAGGGCCCATGGAGAATTATGTGTTCATGGTAGAACACAGAACATAGACCAGTGCAGCTCAGGGACAGGCCCTTCGGCCCACAATACCTGTGCCAAACATGATTCCATGTTAAACTAATCTCCTCTGCCTGCACATGATCCATATCCCTCCATTCCACACACTAGGGGCAATCTTACAGAGGCCAATTAACCGTCAAACACACATGTCTTTGGAACGTGGGAGGAAACCAGAGCAGCATTGGAAAACCCACATGGTGACAGGGAGAATGTGCAAACTCCACACAGACAGCTCCTGATATCAGGATCATACCTGGGTGTCTGGCGCTGTGAAGCGGAAGTTCCGCCAGCTGCGTTACTGTGCCACTCTAAAGTCCTACAGATATATTGCAAACAACAGAGGTCCCAACACAGATCCCTGTGGAAATCCATTGGCAAGAGACCTCCAGCCAGAATAGTATCCTTGCACTGCAACCTCTATCTTCTATGAGAAAGCCAGTTCCAAAAGTAAAATAATAAACTCGCCCTGAATCTCATGCACCTTAATCTTCTGGGAAACATTATCAAATGAATTACCAAACTCCATATGGACAGAATCCATTGCACTACCCTCATCAATCACCTTCACCACCTCCTCAAAATATTCAATCATTTTGTAAGACAATATTTTCCACAGACAAAGCTATGCTGACCATGCTCCCTAATTAGCTCATACTCTGCTAAATGGAAATAAATCCTATCCTGAAGACACTTCTCCCATAGCTTGCCTCCTCAGATGTGAGGTTTACCATCCTATAATGTCTGGGATTCTGTCTATTTCTCTTCTTAAACAAAAGAACAACATTAGCTCTCCAGGTCTCCGGTCCTCCAGGACCTTACCTGTGCTTTGAGAAGATACAAAGATAGTCATAGAGTCTTACAGCATGGAAACAGGCCCTTTGGTGCGACCTGCCCACACCGATCAACAAGCCCCACCTACACTAGTCCCTGCCTGTGTTTGGTCCATATCCCTGTAAATCTGTCCTATCCATGTACCTGTCTAAATGTTTCTTAAACGTTGCGATAGTACCTGCCTCAATTACCTCCTCCAGCATCTCGTTCCATACACACATCACCCTGTGAGTAAAAAAGTTACCCCTCGGGTTCCCATTAAATCTTTCCCTCCTCACCTTAAACCAATGTCTTCTGACTCTGAATTCCCCTATTCTGGGCAAAAGACTGCGTTTACCCAATTTATACTTTTCACGACTTGGAACACCTCAAATAAATCCACCCTCATCCTTCTGTGTTCCAAGGAATAAAGCTTGCTATAGCTCCCTATAGCTCCGTCCCTTGAGTCCTGGCAACATCCTAATATATCATCTCTGAACCATTTCAAGTTTGACAACATCTTTCCTATAACATGGTGACCAAAAATGAACACAATACTCTAAATGTAGCCTCACCAACGTCTCATATAACTGCAATATGACCTCCCAACTTCATATCTTCGTCAAGATCACTGCAATTTCCTCTTTAACAACAGTCAATAAAAGCCCCTGCAAATTCCTAGCCTGTTAGAGACAGGCAATATATATACTGGCCATGTTAATGCCCAGATCCTAGAAAATAAATGTGAAATTAAATACGTACACAAAACGTGACTACTTTTAACATTATCTTTCATTCCTCTACAAAAGGAAATAATTAAGGCTAAAAGATTCAATAGGACAGATAAATATTAACACATCAATATGATTATCCTTCAGTTGTCTGTTTACAGCACAGTGCAGCTTTAGCCTTACAAGCAAATTGTCCTCATAAATTTCCCTCATTTTTTTTAGAATGCTTGCTGACAGGGAGAGAGAATGAGTGAGTCATAGAGTTTAATGCTCTACCATCCTGTGTACCATATTAAGTCTGCTTGCTGCTGTGTGCCAGTGTATTCACCTTGCATCCTGATGATTGTTAAGTGGTTTGACTTTGCAATGTAAGATCACTTATAGCATTGCATAATGATAAATATATTGGCACAAGTTTGGGACTGGCAGACTTTAGCTCAGAATGTTACATCAATATTTATTACCTGCCACAAAAAAAACGCAAATAAATTCCCCTCGCTTTAGATTTGGCGGGTTTAATATAATTTAGAGGTACAGCATGTAAACAATACCATTGGCCCACCACGTCCACACCGATCATTGATCACCCGTTCACACTAGTTATCCCATAACACGGCAGTGGCAATTTACAGAGGCCAATTAACCTGCAAACTCGCACGTCTTTGGGATGTGGGAGGAAGCCGGAGCATCAGGGGAAAATCCACGCAATCACAAGGAGAATGCTCAAACACCAAACAGGCAACAGCCAAGGTTAGTATTGAACCCGGGTCTCCGGTGCTGTGAGGCAGCTGCTCTACCGCTGAACTACCTTGCCGCCAGATGTTTTAAAGATACACAATTGGCAGTTTGCCTTCCACACAACCAGCGTGATGCAAGTCCATTCTTATCCTGAAAATTAACTAGATTTTGTTTTACAGCACAGATATAAGCCATTCAGCAAAAACCCGTCCTCATTTGGCCCATATACATCCAAATTCTTCCTATCCATGTACCTATTCAAAGGTCTTTTAAATGTCAAAATTGCACCCGCCCCTATCATTCCTAAGGCAGCTTGTTCCACATACGCATCATACTCTGTGTGAAAGAATTGCCCCTCTTGAGGAGACTATGGTTCCACTAGTGGGAGAGTTCAGGACCAGAGGCCATAGCCTTAGATTAAAAGGGTGCCTTTAGAAAGGAAATTAGGAGGAATCAGAGGGTGGTGGATATACGGAATTCATTGCCACAGACAGCTGTGGAATCCAAGTCATTGGGTATTTTTGAGGCGGAGATTGACGGATTCTCGATTAGTAAGGGTGTCAAAGGTTACCGGGAGAAGGCAGGAGAATGGGGTTGAGAGGGAAAGATAGATCAGGTATGATTGAATGGCGGAGTAGACTTGATGGGTTGAACGGCCTAATTCTGCTCCTAGAACTTACAAACTTATGAACTCGGGTTCCTTTTAATTCTTTCCACTCTCACTTTAATCCTATGTTCTCTCATGGTAGGCCTGCCCTGGGTAAAAGAGTGTGGCTATTCACCTTATCAATGGTTCTCATGATTTTATAAATCTCTATTAGGTCACTCCTCAGCTGCCTACACTTGGGAAAATAGACACAACCTACCCAGCCGCTGATTATAATTCAAACAGTACAGATCTGGAAACATCCTCATAAGTCTTTTTGCACCCTTTCCAGTTTAAGAACATCCTTCACTGTGCAGTACTCCAAATGTAGCCTTAGAAACTCTTGTACATCTGTAACAACATATTGAATGATGAGCATTTCAATGCATTCTTCACTGCACTGTCTACCTGTATCTCAACTTTCATGGAACTATCTACCTGAACCCCCTAGGTCTCTCTGTTCTTCCAAACTCTCCAGCTCCCTATCATGTACTGTCTAAGATTTCCCCTAGCCTGTCTTACCAAAAAGCGACACCGTAAATTTATCTGAATTAAACTCTATCTGCCTTTCCTTGGACAATTGACCCAGTTGGAGCAAAATCCCAATGTAACCTTCTTTATTATCCCTGATACCACTGAGGGTCATATGCAATCTTAACTCTCTTGATCTTCTACCAGTGTAAAGCATATTGACTGGCTGCCACATGGCCTGGTTCGGCAATCCGAATGCCCAGGAGCAAAGAAGCTTGCCAAAAGTAGTGAATGCAGTTCAGTCCATCACAGGTACCGACCTCTCCACCATTGCAGGGCTCAACAGGAGACATTGCCTCAAAAACGCAGCTAGCATCATCAGAGACACACACCACCCTGGCCACACTCTAGTTTCTCTCTTGCCATGGGGAAGGTATTTGAGGCTGGAAACTGTAACATCCATGTTCCGGAGAAGCTTCTTCCCTGCAGCCATCGGGCTATTTAACATTACAACCTAAAAACTCCAAATAAGCTCTAATCTACATAGACCTGAGGAGCATTGTTTGGTGTCTTTGCACTATTATTGAGTGTCTTTGAGTTTGTCAGACCAATGTACGTGTGTGTGTGTGTGTGTGTCTGCGTGTGAGTGTGTGATAGAGAGAGAGATGGAGGGAGAATTGGAAGCAAATTGGAAGCTCCCAGTCTGAAGAAGGATGCTGATGCAAAACATCACCTAACCATGTTCTCCAGAGATGCTACCTGACCCGCTGAGTTATTTCTTTTTTTAGAGAATTCAATGTTCATACCATTAGTTGATAAGATACCCAAGTGAAATATAAGACACTGTTGCTCCTGTTAAGATATCTGTCTGGAATGATATAGGGCCTTGGTAAGAATGGTGTTGCATCAAGTTTAGTTTAGTTTAGTTTACTGCAATGTGAAAAACTCTTGTTGCGGTAAAGATTCACTGGACCGGTTCAAGGGATTTCCGGTTTACCGCATGACAAGGGAATGAGAAAAACATGACTGTATTCCACAGTACAGTGAGAGGTGATTTCATTGAAATGTATACAATATCTTACAGAACACAGCAGGGTGGATGCAGAGAGGATGCTTCCTTTGACTGAGAAGTCTAGAAGCCGAGACCATTGTCGCAGAATAAGGAAATGTTTATTTGGTACATGGATAGAAAATGTTTAGAGGGAAGATAGACACTAAATGCTTGTGTAACTCAGCGGTCAGGCAGCATCTCTGAAGAGAAACAATAGATGACGTTTCGAGTCTGAACGCTTCCTCAGTAGGTAAGCCTACTTTGAAAATGTTCTCCTCCTCTATCTGATAGAAGCCCTGCAACATCCTCTCACAGCTAAAGCCATCTGAAGAAGGGTTTTGATTTGATACGCCTCCTATTCTTTCTTTCCAGAGATGCTGCCTGACTCGCTGAGCTACACCAGAATTTTATGTCTAACCAGTATAAACCAGCATCTGCAATTCCTTCCCACGTAAAGGTTTGGAGGTGCGGTGGTAACCAGTCACCCTACTGCCTTACAATGCCAGAGACCGGGTTCGATGCTGATTACGGGTCTGTCTGTATGGAGTTTGTACGTTCTCACCGTTACCTGCGTGGGATTTCTCCCAGTGCTCCGGAGTGTGGGAGGAAACTGAAGCACCCAGAGAAACCTCACGGGGCCACAGGGAGAACATACAAACCCAGTACAGACAGCACCCATGGTCAGGATCAAACCCGGGGCTCTGGCACTGTAAGGCAGCAATTCTACCACTGCGCCACCATGCCGCCCTGAACTATGAACACCATTCAGCAAAATCCTGGCTGATCTGACCATTGCTCTTAACTTCACATAACTGCCTGTTGCCCGTGGCCCTATCACTGGCACTCTTTGCTTTGCAAAGAACGGCATGGTGCATGAGCCGGCAATGTGCCAATAAGCTATAAAATGGCCATTTCATCCAACTACTTATTAAGCTGAAGCCCATTTCAATTAATGTTTTAATGCATGAGAAATGCAAAATAATAGACCTGCCAGTTTAATTCATCTCAGAGAGTTTTCAAAGCAGCACGCATACAAACATGTCATTCATCTCCACTGATTATTACACCAAACCATTAGCCTTTGAACTATGTTTATTACTAATAGGTGACTTTTGCAAATACAAATTTCTGATGAGTTCCCAGAGACTTGTGGTTTAATAGACTCCAGAGGACATAGACTCAGAATAATGGGATGTACCTTTAGAAAAAAGATGAGCAGAAATGTCTTCAGTCAGAGGGCGGTGAATCTGTGGAATTTATTGTCATGGATGGTTGTGGAGGCCAAGTCATTGAGTATTTTTTCATTTGCTATTTTTTTAAGTGGAGATTGACAGGTTCTTGATTAGTAAGGGTGCCAAAGATTACATGGAGAAGGCAGGAGAATGGGGTTGAGAGGGAAAGATAGATCAGCCGTGCTTGAATGGAGGAGTGGATTTGATGGGCTGAATGGCCTAATTATTCTCTTATGCATTATGAACATGAATTTATTAGCAATCTAGGACAATCCATGCACATAAGCAAACAGGGACTACCCATGCACTGGCAACATCCTACAGTAAAATACTCACTCAATGGGACAGGCATGCCCTGGGAATAAGGAAACATTTAAATATCCACTCGATAAGAATGTTCAAAATCTTGGAATACCCATAGTTGCATAGTTGTGAAATCTCACATTCTCGGTATATACACACTATCCTCTGGGAATAACGAGTCTGGGAACTCACTCAGATTTCAGAGTGCATAAATGGTGACAGCAGGTGCGTTGCAATCAGCGTTGCTGTGCCTTGTGGGAACAATAACGAGAGATCTCAGTTGGAGATCATTAAGGAAGCTGCTGCCTTGATGGAACAGGGGGGGATATTATTTTAGCTGTGAGTGCCACGATAACAGAAGGCAGCTTCTTTTGTGGAAATTGTGAAAGGCTCCTCATGCTACTTTTCAAATGGCAGTAACAAACAGGAAATTATACTCTCGAAGAATGGAACATGGTTTGTGACGACTGGGCAAATTGTCCAGTTCATTCAGGTACTCCAGGGAATCCTCAACCTAGCAGTTAGAAGGAAACAAATTGTTGCAAAAACTGAGCAGGTAAAGCAGAGTTGTGCAGGAAAAGTCTTAGTCAATGTTATAGAGTCATAGTGTCAGAGAGTCATACAGTGTGGAAACAGGCCAACAGTGGGATCTAACCTTCCAGAGTAGCTTACCATGTGGAACCTTTAGAAAAGGACATACCTTTAGAAATGAGATGAGGAGAAATGTCTTTAGGCCAAGGGCAGTGAATCTGTGGAATTCATTGCCATGGATGGCTGTGGAGGCCAAGTCATTAGGTATTTTTTCATGGGTATTGTCTATGGGTCATGTCTACTCTCTCCTCCATTTTGAGCATGGACTGCATGCTCTCTGCCACAGTGAGGTTCACTCATTTTTCAGCACTCGTTCATGACCACTTTTCCCTGCAACCCTAAAAGGTGTAACATTTGTCCCAGCACCACCACCGTCACCACTATCCAGGGACCTGCACAACCCTTCCAGGTGAGGCAGAGATTTGTGGTCACCTTCTCCATTCTCGTCTATTGGATTTGATGTTCTCAGTGTGACCTCCGCTACCTCGGTGTCACTGAGCGTAAACTAGATGAGCAATTTGCAGAGGCCCGGCATAACAGTCATCTTGAACTTCCAGTCGAACATCAAGATGGGCCCCGGCCCAAAATCTCATTGATCCATGTTCTTCAGAGATGTTGCCTGACCCGCTGAGTTACTGCAGCATTTTGTATTTTTTCTGTTCTAATTATTTATCTGTCATCAGGCTTCCGTAGAGTCCTCCCGTAAGCTCAGGTACTGTATGATTCAGCTCTACCCCGTTGCAAGCATTGGACTTTGTCCATGGAACTGGTGCAATGCTGGGAACCATATCTTGCATTCTGTATTTTACCCTCTACTTGAACTATTGTATTTGAGTTTGATTTGATTGCCTTTATGTGTAGTATGTTTGATCTGTACAGAGAGCATGCAAAACAAAGCTTTTCATTATACCTCAGTACACGTGACAATAATAAACCTGAGCCTAAACCTAAAATTCCTTAGAGCTCTTCCACGCTGAGAATACTCACTCACTTATAATACTCACTTTTATTGGATTAATGGACAGACAAAAAACAACAAAAAAGTATTAGATGTTTAATTTTTATTTCAAAGATACATTGTGAAAACAGGCCCTATGGCCCACCATGCCCGTGCTGACCAGCGATCACCTGTACACTAATTCTATCTTACACACTAGGGACAATTTAGCTCGTCTTTAGATTGTGGGGGACCTTGGAGCGCCCAGAGGAAACCCACACGGTCATAGTGAGAACATACCAACTCCCTACAGACAGCACCCATGGTCAAGGTCAAACCCGGGCCTGCGGCGCTGTGAGACAGCAACTCTGCCACTGTGCCATTGTGCAACCCAATATTACAGTATAGCAATATATAAAATACTTTAAAGTAAAGGATTCTCTGCACTCCAAGAAAACTTACCATTATTCCATGCAAGACATCAGGTCATCGTGGAAGGAAGACAATTTGCTAACGCAAACTTTGGCTGGTTCCCAAAGTTAGCTTCAGCAATTATTTTTTTTCGATGTTATGATTTTTTTGATCCCAGGACTGATATGCAAATACACACTACATCCACTTATTTAACCATCCTGACAGTTTCACTTTAAGACACCTAGAATCATCCATTAAAAAATGATTTCTTAGGGAACGCTCTTCATAGTTTGATGTAGGGGCAATATATTACTGTAAACACGCTCCGCAAATCTTAAGAAACACATGCAAACTATGTTCTTGTGAAATTGCTCCCAGGATATTTCTTCCTCAGCTGAATAAGCAGCAAACACACTTTAGTGCATTAATTTTCAGAAGCCAATGTGAATGTTTGTGCTTTCCTTGACAGTTGACCTGCTTATTTGGAAGAATTATTGTCTTAATAACGTGTCTTATTGCATATAACCCACGTCTTTCCCAATGGATTAGTCGTGGGTGAAGCGCAGACTGTTCAATTTTCTTGCCTGGATCTGCCATCGTATAGCAAAATTGCAGCAGCGTTTGAAGATTAGTAACGGAGGCTGACAGGGTATCAGTGGAAGATTATATCAGTTGAGGGAGGGTTATTAAATAAAGCAAAGGAAAATCACGAGAGACCAGATGGAATACCAAGATATGACAATAAACTGGCTTTATGCCAAAGGAAATGGTGAAGCTCAAGCAATTGCAAGCCTATACCTCAGACACCAGTCTTAGATCCCATGGCTTCTAATCTTCTGAAAGTAATGCAAGCACTGTGCAGCTCATGGTCTTTTACTGTAGGGCATAATTCATTGGCCTTGAGCCCTTCCTCCAGAAAAACTCATGCAGGAAAGTCCAGTTAAGAAGTTTACTATAGTTTAGTTTAGTTCAGAGATACAGCATGGAAACTGGATCATCAGCCCATCGAGCCCACGCCGACCTTCAATCACCCATCAACATTGGTTCTACAGTGTACGTCCCACTTTTTATAAATTAGGGGCATTTTCTTTCTTTACAGAGGCTAATTAACCTAAAACTCCGCATAACTTTGGAATGTGGGAGGAAACCAGATCACCTGGAGGAAACCTAAGGTGTCACAAAGGTAAAGTGCAAACTGCAAATGTGGTCAGGAACAAACCCGTGTCTCTGGTGCTGTAAGACAGCAACTCTACAAGCTGCGCAACTGTGCCACACCAAAGAAGGAAGAAGGATATCTCTGGAAATAGATAATTATGCGTTTTACTGCAGCACATCTTTCCAATTTGACTTCCTCCCGCCCGTTACTAACCTAATAACCCACGATACAAGGCCTGCAGGCCACCTGGCTCAGTGGTGCAGCTGGTAGAACTGCTGTTTCCCAGCTCCAGAGGTCCAGGTTTGAACCTGACCTCCGGCGGTCCCCCGGGTTGTTCCAGTTTGGGGCCTCTCCCACATCCCAAAGAGGTGAGGAGGTTGTGGGTCCTCCGTAATATGTCCCCAGCATGCAGGGAGGGCTAGAGTGCGATGGAAAAGTGAAGGGAATGGAGCAGAATAAAATGAGAGGACTCGGTGTAGGACTACAATGTTATGAGAAGCATAGACAGGGTAGAGAGTCAGAACCTTTTTGCCCCAGGGTGGAAATACCCAACACTAGACAGCATAGCTATAAGGTGAGTTAGAGATTGTTTACTGGAGATGTGGGGGTGTTTTTGACACAGAGGGTGTTGGGGTTGCGGGGGGGGGGGGGGGGGGGGGGGTGGGGGGGGTGGGACGCATTGCAAGGGGTGGTGGTGGAGGCAGATATGATATGTGGGCTTTAAGAGGCTTTTCGATAGGCGTGAGGAAGAGCGGGGAATAAGGACTTGGGGAGAGTTTGGGCAGGCAAGGACTTTATTCCTTGGCATGCAGGAAGTTGAGGGAGGTGTACAACATGTCAAGATTCATAGATAGGATGAATGCCTGCCTTTTCCTGGGGATGGGGATCAAAGGGTACAGCGTGCAGTGCTGGCCACCCCATTACAGGAAAGATGTGGAGGCTTTAGAGAATGTGCAGAGGAGGTTTACCAGAATGTTGCCTGCATTAGAAGGTATTAGCTACAAGGAGAGGTTGGACAGACTTGGATTGCTTTCTCTGGGACACCGTAGGTTGAAGGGAGACCTGATAGATGTATATAAAACTATGAGAGGCATAGGTAGGGTAGACAGTCAGAACCTTTATTTCACAATGGAAATCAAAGACTAGAGGGCATAACGTTAAGGTGAGAGAGACAAGGTTTAAAGGAGTTGTGCAAGGTACTGAGGGTGGGAGATGCCTGGGACACGCTGCCAGAGATGGTGGTGGAGGCAGATGCCATAGTGGTGTTTTGATCGGCACGTGGATATGCTGGAATAGAGGGATATTGATTACGTGCAGGCAGTTACGAATTTGGCTTGGCATCATGTTCAGCACAAACATGGTGTGCCAAAGGGCCTGTTCGTGTGCTACACTGTTCTTTGTGTTATGTATCTCTCTATAAACATGAACTCTGTTTCTCTTTTCACAGATACCACCCGACGTGCTGTATGTTTCCAGTATTTTCTGTTAATGTTTCAGAACTCCAACATCAGTGGTTTCTTTGATTTTCATCTACCTGAACCAAACTCTGTCACACAGAAACGTAAAAACATAGAAAGTAGGTGCAGGAGTAGGCCATTTGGCCCTTTGAGCCAGTATCGCCATTCAATATGATCATGGCTGATCATCCAAAATCAGTATCCCGTTCCTGCTTTTTCCCCATATCCCTTGAGTCCATTTGCCCTAAGAGCTATATCTATCTATCGCTCTTGAAAACATCCAGTGAATTGTCCTCCACTGCCTTCTGTGGCAGAGAATTCCACAGATTCACAGCTCTCTGGGTAAAAAGTTTTTTCCTCATCTCAGTCCTAAATGGCCTCCCCCTTATTCTTAAACTGTGACACCCTGGTTCTGGACTCCCCTAACATAAGGAATGCTGCATTCCTGCATAAGTTTCCTGCATCTAGCCTGTCCAATCCCTTAAGAATTGTATATGTTTCTATAAAGATCCCCTCTCATCCTTCTAAATTCCAGTGAATAAAAGCCCAGTCGACCCATTCTTTCATCATATGTCAGTCCTGCCATCCCGAGAATTGACCTGGCGAACCTACGCTGCACTCCCTCAATAGCAAGAATGTCCTTCCTCAAATTAGGAGACCAAAACTGCACACAAAACTGTCACTATAGTTCTTATAATTTCCCCTTCATGTTTCGTGCGTTACTTGCCACAGAATACCAATGGTTCAATGGTTCGTTTATTACCATGGTACAGTGAAATAATTTCTTGCATGGGGATCAGTAAGTTTATAAATTCATAAGTTAATTATTGATAGGAGCAGAATTAGACCATTCAGCCCATTGTCTACTCCGCCATTCAAACATGCCTGATCTATCTTTCCCTCTTAACCCCATTCTTCTGCCTTCTCCCCATAACCCCCGACACCTGAACTTATTGCCAAATATGTGCAAAATGTACATAATGCATAGAAACAACGCACTGAGTCAACATGCAAGAGTCATCAGGTTTTGGCACCATTTTCACAGTCCCAGCTGCAGCTGGCCATAAAGGCCCATTGCAGCCGTCTCCTCCATCCAGTCTTCCCGTGAACTGTCGTCCCTCTCCTCGCCCGGCCATCATCAGCCTTCCACCTTGAGGGTGCAGAAGGTAAGACCCCGGTTTTTCATACCGTCCCTTGTCCAGTGTCTGCCGCTATCACCGTCTTCCTCCACCTTCTCACTGGTCTCCAGGGGCCGGGCTCGGTGGCCTCCCTCCCTCTGAGTGGGTGAGCCAGGCCTGCTGTCGGGGTATCGCCGTGTGTCGCCGAGACCTTCTGCTGCATGAGGCTCACTGGAACCTTTCTTCTCACCTCTCACGTGTCCTTGCTGCTACTCAATACACAATAAAATGAGGAAGGGACACCTGTCCATTCTCTCCGCAGATACTGCCTGACTCACTGAGTAACCCAAGTGACTCCCGTCACTCCCCAAGCAACGGCATTTGGACAATGCCATGTAATGATTAGTTTATGTTTAAAGAAACAGCATGGAAACAGGCCCTTCAGCCTTCCTAGGTCCGTGCCAACCAATGATCACCCAAATAGTAGTTCTATGCTATCCCAATCTACACACTAGGAGCAATTTACAGAAGTCTAAAAAAACATTGACAGATACAGCATGGAAACAGGCCCTTCGGCCCACCGTGTCCACGCCATCCATCGCTCACCCATACACACTTGTTCTACGTTATCCCACACTAGGGGCAATTTACAGAAGCCAATTAACCTACAAACCTGCACATCCTTGGAATGTGGGAAGAAACCGTAGCACCCGGAGAAAACCCACGTGTTCACAGGGAGAATGTACTCCATTCAAACAACACCCTTAGTTGGGATCAAACACGGATCTCTGGTGCTGTGAGGTAGTAGTTTTACCGATGCGCCACCGTGCCATCCTCATGTCTTGGGGAGATGCTGAAACTGTGACCACTGATTGAGATAGATCACATAGATATTGCCAAAACATAGAGCATTTCTTTTATTTCTGGAAGCTTAACATAATGCAAACAAATTAAGACAAATAAAAATGATTTTTGTTTTCCAGTAAAGCATTGGATACAAAAGAAATAAATGTTGTTAAAGAAACTCAGAACGTCAGGGCTTGACAGGCAGATAATTAAAGGATTTCAGTCAAAAGCAATTAATGTCAGGATCATTCATCTCTGATCCCACTCACCCTCAAGTAACTGGTGATGAATTTATTTTCTTGGTTAGTTTTTAAATATTGCATTAGAGGAGACAGGTTTGCCTTGTCCCAGGGGAACTGTTAACAGATCCTGTTGAGAACAAGGGCAAGGGAAAAGCTAAAGACGTAGCAGACTAAAGCAAAAGCAGCAGTAAGAAGCAGCAAATAAAAGTGAGAAGATTAAAAAGAAGCAATCCAAATAGAGAAAGAGCTTAAAAAGGCACAGACATTGCATTAAATTGAGTATAAAAGTCAGGGCGTCATGTTGCAGCTGCATAAAACTTTAAATGACAGGACTTGATGTTTAGAGGGGTCTTGGGGTCTCAGTCCATAGCACCCTGAAAGCGGCAACACAAGTATATAGGAGGGTGGTAAAGAAGTCATGTGGCATGCTTGCCTTGATTGCTCGAGGCACAGAGTATAAAAGTCAGGAAGTGAAATCATGGCTCGTATCTTCTTGTGCATTTGTGTTTTGGAATCTGGGTCACTAGAGCTGTGAGGTAGATGTGCCACTATGCCACCCGCAATGTTGATCAAATTAAATTGGTATTGGTAGTGGCATTGATTTATGAGAGTCACGTGTACAGATTTGTAGGTTAATTGGGTTCTGTAAATTGTATATTGTCCCTAGTGTGTAGGATAGTATTATTGCATGGGTTAATCACTGGTCGGCATGGACCCGATGGGCCAAAGGGCCTGTTTCCATGCTGTATCTCTAAAATCTAAACTGGAATGGAGCAGGTAACTCAGCCAAATGGTTCAGAAATAGATAGCCATGCAAACCTCCAAAATAACCTGGATACAAGGAACTGCAGATGGTGCTTCACAAAAAAAGAAACAACGTGCTGGAGTAACTCAGCACGTCAGGCTTCTTCTCTGGAGAACCTGGATAGGTGACCTTTCGGGTCAGGTGAAGAAAAGTCCCGACCCGAAACGTTAGCTATCCATGTCCTCCAGAGATGCTGCCTGACCTGCTGAGTTACTACAGCATTTTGTGTCTTTTATTCCCTCAGAAATAATACCTCATGCTGATATCACCATCACCCTCACTAGCCAGAGGATTTGTGATGTTTGGGTGCTCTGTCCTGTGGTGCCCTTCGATCTATTTCTGACGGGAATGAGCGGCAACCTCACACATAAGGAGGAGGAAGAGAGAAGGTTCAATGGTTCAAACGTTGTTTATTATCACATGTACCGAGGTACAGTGAAATTCTCAGTTCAGTAAAATTATTGCCATACACAACCCCAGATTACATACGGAATGTATAGAAACAGCCCATTGAGTCCACATGCAAGTGTCACAAGGTTTAGCTTTAGTTCAGAGATACAGGGTGGAAACAGGCCCTTCGACCCACTTAGTCTGTGCCAACCAGCAATCCCTGCACACTAACACTATCCTACACACACAAAGGATAATTTATAAGTTTTACCGAACCCAATTAACCTACAAATCTGTACATCTTTGAAGTGTGGGAGGAAACCGGAGAACTCAGAGAAAACCAATGCAGGTCAGTCACAGGGAGAACATGCAAACTCCATACAGAGAGCACCCATAGTCAAGATTGAACCAGGGTATATTTAAGAGGGCGTTAGATGTGGCACTTGTGGCTAAAGGGATCAGGGGGTATGGAGAGAAGGCAGGTACGGGATACTGAGTTGGATGATCAGCCATGATCACATTGAATGGCGGTGCAGGCTCGAAGGGCCGAATGGCCTACTCCTGCACCTATTTTCTATGTTTCTATGTTTCTATGGTCTCTGGCGCTGTAAGGCAGCAACTCTACCGCTGTGCCACCGTGCCACCCCAGGTATTGCCACCATTTTCAAAGTTCCATGAGCAACTGGCCGTAAATGCCCGTTGCTGCCGTCGTCTTGATCCAGATAGTCGAGTGAACCATCGTCCCTCTCCTTGCTCAGCCACCATTCAGACCGCAGCCGACCTTGAGGGCGTGGAAAGCAGGACTCCGTTTCTTCTGACTGGCCCTTTGTTCTTGCATCTGCCACCGTGGCCAACTCCCTCCTCTCCGGTTCTCTGGTCCTCGGGGATGAGCGGGTAGGTTTACCGGTACCGCGGCGGGCCAGCCTGGCCCACTGTCGGGTTACGGCAGTACCCCATGGCCCTTTGACAGCTTCTGCTTCAGACGGGGAAGGAGTAGTAACCGTGATTCTGACCCTCTCTGCTGAGGCACAGAGGTGAGATGTTAGGGAATGAAGCAAGGCAGCCATTTGCAGAAGGACATGTATTTGGCACACACCAGGCTGGTGGGAAGAAGCTGCCTAATGAGCAACACAAGTCACACATGTTAAACCATTACTGAGCCCAGCAATAACAATGCATGAATTTTGAAGAGTTTTTTGAGGCATTCTTTTGTCACCAAGCCGGTCCTTCATCTAGCATTGATTTGGTGTGCCTTCTGTAACTAAAATAATATATATAAAACACAGGATTTAAAAAAGGCTCAGGCACAGTGGTGCAGCAGTAGAGTTGCTGCTTACAGCGCCAGAGATCGGGTTCAATCTTGACTAAGGGTGCTGTGTATACGGAGTTTGTATGTGCTCCCTGTGACCTGACTCAGTTTTCTTCGGGAGCTCCGGCTTCCTTCCACACTCCAAAGACGTACAGGTTTGTAGGTTAATTGGCTTCTGTTACTTGTAAATTGTCCCAAATGTACTGATCAGCGCGGACTTGGTGGGCCGAAGGGCTTGTTTCTACGTTGTATCTCCAAACTAAACTAAAATTAAACACCAAATGCCTGAGAGCGTATTTTTCTCACATCCCTGTTTTATCCATTCCCTCCGCTCAATATTCCATGATTCATCGCCCTGGGCTCCTTCATCCTCCTTTACTTATATACTAAATGAGAACTTACCGGTTTGAAGTTTGATCCATATTTTATGAGGAGTTACGATGAGGGATTTTGTGAAGACTCCGCCAGCACGCATGCGCGACATTCTTCAAAGCAGCGGTGTGAAATCACAGATAGTAGAATTGACTGGAGATTAAGAGAAACCATATACCAGTTGACATTATGACAGAGGGTTGGGAGCGGAGGGCACAAAATCCCTCATCGTAACTCCTCATAAAATAAGGATCAAACTTCAAACTGGTAAGTTCTCGTTTAATCTTACTATTTTACGTCGGAGTCATGTGAGTGACTTCGTGAAGATTTCCAAGCTCTGTGATTTCATGCCCTGGACCACGTCCATGCTCACACACTGCTGTGATAACTGATGGAGAAAGTGTGTTAACGTATTTCAGACTTGTAACAGAGCTGAAAAACAATAATGTAATCATTAATACAACAAAAAAATCCCTGAGTTCGGGAACCGTTCAGGGAACAGAACTTAAACAGTATCTGCAAACGTCCCAGGAGTGGCCACAGATTTGTTATAAAACCGTTGAGATGAGTCTCCGTTGGCCAAGCCCGCTGTTGCGAGGACATGGTCCATGGGTACCTCCATGGTCCTCACCACTGATGTGGACGCAGCCCTGGTAGAATGAGATTTGAATATCAGTGTCTACCCCTGCTGCATCCAACACCACCACCTGGAATTGTCTGCACAGTTACCCTGTGATGTGGGCTTTAAATACTGATGAATAGACCTGTTTCCATTCTCCTTATATTTGGTGTGACATTAATATAATGTCGGAGATAAGTGGCTATACAGAGGCGTACATCAATGGGATATGCATGGAATTCCAATTTAAGACCGGTTGTACCAGGTCTATGGTGTTTAAGTGAAAAAGGTTACCTTGGTAGGGGTTGAGACTATCCTGTCCAGTTTAGTTTGTGGAGGGTCTGGACCCACTGAGCTGTATAAGTGCCATAGCATCACCACTTTGTAGGTGAGTTTGGCCAGTGGGAGTTCCGAAACTGGTGACCAACTCCTGAGTAGGGACAACACTACCCCAATATCACAGGTCATATTGTATCGTGGTCTACGAGGGTAAGTATTGAAATACCCATCATGAGTTTTGACACCAACTGATGGGATCCTACTCCAATAGTGAGGTAGGATGACAATGCGTCTCTGGCATTATTGATGGCACTATAGATGAGGCCCTCATCATAGTGAAGGCCCGCGAGGAATTCCAGCACATCTGTGATGGTGGCAGAGTCATAGGTGATATTAGTCAACGGTCACCTCCGGGAATGTTGGCCGCTGACCTCGCTCCGAAGTCCCGCAGTCTTCAATGGCATGCTTGAAGCAGCCTTCTTTTTGCTCCTTTTCTGCATTACAAAGTTTCTGCAAGGGATTTAAACAATACAGAAACCCAACCAACTCAAGGTTAGTACAACTTACCTGTTGGTCATATTTGCGTCAGGTTTGCCAGACGTTGCGTAATGCGATTCTCTCCTTCAGAGACAGCCTAGGCCTGACTCCTTATGCTCCCCTGCAAAGAGAGTGAGCATTTGGCAGCCCTGTAAAGGGTACTGCCATGGGTCTGCTCGGAGACCCATGGTGACCACACTCCTGCTGGAGTGTGCCATGTTGGAGGTGTGCTCCCCACCTGCTCATGAGGGAATATAGACTGCCCCAATGGTTAGTCTGTGAGCCCGAACCCGGGTCCACTTCCAGGCATTGTGCCGCCTGCGTTTGAGTCGGGGCCCCGACTCTGTCTCGGAGGTCCCGACTTCCGGGTAGCGTAACCGTCAGGCCATGGTGATCCTGCGGGCTGCGGTTTTAAAGTCGGGCTGCCACTCTGCCGTCGCTACCTGCGAATGGCGAGTTTGTGAGCCCGGACCCTGCCTGGTCAACGGGCTGCCCGACTTCTGAGGTGAGTTCTGCCGCCGCTGACTGCCCGCGGTCCGCGGTCCGCAGTCAGTCTCTTGAGGCGGCCCGTTGGTGGGGTCCCACAGAGTCCCTGAAAGAAAAAACCTTACCTGCAGGTCCGTTCCTGTGGAGGATCGACCCTCCTGCCTGCCTGTCGCTTCGGCATGCGGTCGACAATATGTCGCGCTTGTGTGCTGGCGGGGTCTTCACGAAGTCACTCACGTGACTCTGAAGTAAAATCAAGGACCATTTCACAGCCACTCCCTCTCTTTTCTCTCTCCTCTCAAGTCTGGGACAGCCCCGATTACCCTGTGGGTAGACACAAATTGCTGGAGTAACTCAACAGGTCAGGCAGCATCTCTGGGGAAGCGGAATAGGTGACGTTTCTGGGTCAAGACCCTTCTTTCCCTGTGGGCTCAAGCTTCACCAATGATATGATCAGCTTGAAATACATGTTTTTGTTATAACAAGCAATGTATTGATTATTCTGGACGGTGGTTGCTCTGAGCAGTGCAGTGCTGACAGATTCATTCCCCGCTTCTTCCCTGTAAATGATTCTCTTTTAAATCTCCATCTAATTCCCCTTTGCGGGCACTGATGGATTCTGTTACCACCACCCACTGCAGGCACTGCGTTCCAGATCACAACTCTCAAAAACCTTTCCTCGCCTCCCCTTGTATCCTTTGGACGGGATCTAAAATCCGTGCCAATTTGAGCAGCCCTGACAGCTTCTGTATCTTCTGCCCGAAGGGAGTGGGGTGAAGAAGGAATGACCGGGGTGGGTCAAGTATGAATATGTTAGCTGCTTTTCCGAGGCAGCGTGATGTGTTGATGAAGTCATTGGTTGGGAGTCTGGTCTGTGCGATGGACTGGGCTACATCCAGAACTTTCTGCAATTTCTTGCAGTTTTGGACAGAGCTGTGATGCAACCCAAGCTGTGATGCAACCCAACAAGAGTATGTTCTCTATGGTGCACCTGTAAAAGTCATTGGAGACATGCTGAACTTGAGCAAAGATAGACACTAAATGCTGAAGTAACTCAGCGGGTCAAGCAGCATCTCTGGAAAAAAAGGATGTGTGATGTTTTGCGGTCAGACCCATTCTTTTGACTGAAAGTGTACTGAATTTGCTCAGTCTCCTAAAGAAGTAGAGATGTTGACGTGCCTTCTTGGCTGTCACCTCAAAACGGTTGGTCCATGACAGATTGTTGGTAATATTAACGCCAAGGATCCTGAAGCTCTCAACCATTTCCACTCCAGCATTATTGATGTTGATGGGAGGACTGTACGCCACCATGCCTGAAGTCGATAACTAGCTCCTTTATTTTGTAGGGCTGGATGGGCAGTCAATTCATCGCTTGTTGATCAATAAACAAAATATATAATATTGATTCCAAACTTATCACTGGTGAAGTTTGAGCCCACAGAGCTTATTGATGGAAGTTTACTGTCACTATAAACAGTGACAACTTGACAATGCCAACACTGAAATAAATTGAATATTGAAGGCTCCTTTTTTAATTAAGAAAGTGTTTAGAACTAACGGAAGATTTATAAGAGCCTGAAGGATTGGGTGCTCTTGTGTTCCATTCTGTCTATGTGAAGCTGTCACTGTGACATGGTGAGCACAAGCAGAAGACAACATGGAAGAAAAACAAAAGAGATTACAAAAAGTGGTAAACACTGCCCGGTCCATCACGTACTGACCCCCCCTCCATCGAAGGGAGCTATAAGAAGCGCTGAGTCAAAAAGGCTGCCAGCATCATCAAGGACCGACCCCACCCTGGCCACGCTCTGATTTCACTCCTGCCATTGGGAAAATGGTATAGGAATCTGAAACTGTAACATCCAGATTCAGGTGCAGCTTCTTCCCTACACCATCAGGCTATTGAACACCATGAACTCCAATTAAACGCAAAGGTATGACTAGCCTGCTTGCACTAGGGGCTTTGGTAATTGTTTTGTTTTGCTTTGGTGACGTTTTGGGCTGGGACCCTTTTTCAATCTTATTCGAAGGGCCCCCACTCGAAACTTCACCTATCCATGTACTCCAGCATTTTATGTCTTTCCTTGGTCAACCAGCATCTGCAGTTCCTTGTTTCTATCATGCTTACAAGTCTGTTTAGGAAAGAACTGCAGATGCTAGTTTAAATTGAAGGTAGAAACAAAGTGCTGGAGTAACTCAGCGGGCCAGGCAGCATCTCTGGAGAGAAGGAATGGGTGACGTTTTGGGTCGAGACCCAAGTCTGGTGTACTGCTGTAAGCAAGAATTTCATTGTTCCCTTTTGGAACATGTGAAAAGAAAACACTCTTTATGTCTGCCTGCCCATTGTACTCTGGTCTGAGATTGGTCTGGTCTCACTGTTGCTCAGCCTTGGATCAGTTCAAGTTCCTCTCCACACGTTTTAGTCCACAATCTAGCAAGCCTGCCTAGAGTTCATGGAACACAACATTGCCAGAAATTACATGTTGCTTTCTAGTTTTCCTAATTTTGACATCAGTAGCCCAGATAAACACGTTTTCTGAGAATCCAGTGGCATTCAACAGCAGGATTCCTATCATTTATTTTCTGTCAGTTTCCTAATTGCTGGCCACAAGTTGGTAGGATGGAAGATATACTTAGTGAGAAGAGATACCACAAACTAGATCCTCCAAATCATTGGCAAGGAAAGTGAACCAATGTCCGTATTCTCTCCTGGGTCCATGTAAACCCAGATTTAGCTTAGTTTTGTTTAGCTTTGCTTATTGGTGTCTCGTGTACTGACATACAGTGTAAAGCTTTTGTTGTTGGGTGCCATCTAGTCAGCGAAAACACCATTCATGATTACAATCAAGCCGGCCACAGTGTACAGATACAGGTTAAAATGGAATAATGCAAATTAAAGTCCGATTAAAGATAGTCCGAGGGCCTCCAATGTGGTAGATGGGAGATCAGGACCACTCTCTAGTTGGTGAGGGGACAGTTCAGTTGCCTGATAACAGTTGGGAAGAAGCTGTCCCTGAATCCGGAGGCATACGTTTTCATATTTGTGTACTTCGTGCCTGATGGGAGAGGGGAGAAGACTGGGGCGCGACTCGTCCTTGATTAAGCTGTTGGCCTTGCCGAGGCAACATAAAGTGTAGATTAAGTCAATGGAAGGGAGGTTGGTTTGCGTTATATAACACTAAACGATCTCTTTGGTCCAAGTTGGCAACCCAGGCAGACACTGCGCTCACCGTTGCATCAGTTCTTCAATGTGAACAGGAACGGTAGGTGAAGGGCTGCTATTCTTCTCATTCACTTTAGCGGATGCTAGTATTGTTGGTAAGCCCAGCATTTGGTGACCTTGGGAAAGAAGTGGCCAGAAAACCTCTTGGAGCGTTTTCCTAAGCAGGGAATTTGCGCGGCTGGAATCAATGACGACAAAGGAACGTCAAAAGGTTTCCGTCGTAGAATCAGACAGGGCAGAAACAGGCTTGCAGCCCAACGCATCTATGCTGACCAAGATGGCTTAGTCAAGATAAGTTAGTCCCATTTGCCATGCATAGCCCATATCCCTCTAAAGCCTTCCTATCCATCTGCCTGACCAAATTTATTTTAAATGTTGTTGTTGGCATGAGAGACAGTCACTCGATCAGAAAATGTAAATGACAGTCAGCATCATAATCATAGAGTCATACTGTGTGGAAACAGGCCCTTTGGCCCAACTTGCCCATGCTGACCAACTACAGTACACCTCCCTCTAAACCTGTCCTATCCATGTACCCATCCAAATGTTTTTTAATTTAAACATTGTGATGGTACCTGCCTCAACTCTTCTTCTGGCAGCTCGTTCCATATACCTACCACCCTTTGTGTAAATAAGTTGCCCTCAGCTTCCTATTAAATCATCCCCCCCCCCCCCCCCATCTTAAGCCTCTCCTACTCTGGATAAAAGACTGCATTTACCCAATCTATTCCTCTCATGTTCCACAACCTACCTTCAACACTTCATCGTAAAATTGCCAATAATATTTGACCAATGGCACTCTGATACAGCTGTAGAGCTGCTGCCTTACAGCGCCTGAGATGCCGGTTTTATCCTGACTACACCTGCTGCTGTGTGGAGATTGCACGTTATTTCTGTGTGGGTTTCCTTCAGGTGCTCCAGTTTCCTTCCACACCCAAAGACGTGCAGATTTGTAGGTAAATTGGCTTCTGTAACTTGTCCCAAGTGTGTAGGATAGAGCTTGTGTATTGGGGTGATCGTTAGTCGGCGCAGACTCAGTGGGTCGAAGGGCCTTTTTCCACGCTACATCTCGAAACTAAACTGAAAACCAAACTGGCTGATCTAAATCTTAGATTCTATAAATTGCCCCAGGAGTGAGGGATGGGAAACTGGGATAACACAGAACTGGTGTATGGGCTGGTCGGTGCTGACTCGGTGGGCTGAAGGGCCTATTTCCATGCTGTATCTTTAAACTAAAACTAAAAACTAAAATGAGCATTTTGATCATCGTTGTCAATTTCTCCATGCAGTTAAACCAGAAGAACGGCCACAGAAAGATTTTAAAAACAGTTGGACCAAAATTAAGAAAGTAATTTGTGGCCTAGACAGAGTAGAAAGCAATTTCACAAGAACATTTCAAACTTGCTTTGAACAGTACTTTTAAGGGCGGTTGGGGGAGGCAGGTGGAATCAAAGTATTTTAGGAAAAAAACGGTGCAATGCGCGATTTGCACAGTTACAAGTAGGGCAGGCAATTATTTCTGAATCCTACTGTCAGATATGAAAATCCAATAAACCACAGCAACGAACAGCGTAAGATTCCTAACTGACTCTGTTCATTAAGCCAGGAGCACAGAAGCTTCACAGTAAATTACATGCACTTCTGGTTATTGGCTGTGGTCTGTTGGAAGGTGGTGAGAGAGAGAGGCTTCCTTGTACAATCAATTAACTGTATTGCATTTATTTTGCATTGCTGCATGTATTATTGAGCCCCTTGCTTAATACGTTCACTCCTTTCCTGGTTCATTGAAGTCTGATCTGATGCTTCAAAGAGCTGTGGAAGAAAAGACAGATGTGAACACTTTCCAAATGATTTTTGCCTGGGTTTTTGTGCTTGCAGTCTCAGGCATGCGACTGAAGCTTGTCCAGAATCCCAGGCAAGATGGATGCACCTGAAGGCAGGATGATTGTGATTCACCCAGGAGAATGCACCAAGAGCCAAAATAATCCCAGGTGGAAAGAGGAACTAAGGTTCAGAAGGATGAATAGCATATTGTGGATGATGAGACAAAACGGGCGCTTTTCATTCACAATTCAGAAGGCTTACAGTCAAGACTGTTCCTCAACCTCTCATTGTGTTCTGTAATTCAATTAGATGATGGCTGATCTACATTTTAATTCCACTTACCCAGCATGACTCTTTGGTCTAACGAAGAAAGTGAATTAATTTTGGTTTAGCAATTTTCCATTCCCCCCCCCCCCTCACCCCGCCATCTCAACAACCTTCTGAAGCATTGGGAGATCTGCCAGACACT
Organism: Raja brachyura; assembly: GCA_963514005.1. The sequence continues at coordinate 114,078,364 of OY740782.1, read as the reverse complement.
TGCATTGTGTGTGATGGGTTGACAAAACAATGAACAAAAGAGTTTTACACTATTGTTAGTTCTCGCTGACAAGTCTACGCAAAAGAGGGCAACAGTGAAAGCCTGACCAGAGTTTGATACGTTGCTGCTTTGATAGTTTGCATTGTGAGTCCTTTGGAGTTCTCGGTCAAAGCAAGTCAAGGAAAGTGTCGGCAGGCCTGGTTCACCGCTGTGACGAAGGGCCCGGTGGGCCCCTGCCTGCAGGAGGAATCTTGGAAGCCCCGAAGACTGGAGAGTTGAGGAGGGAGCCGCTGGCGACTACGGACGCAAGGAGTGAGCCGTTTGGAGAGGGACCAGGATATTGTCTCCAGCGCCTTCAAAGTCGGCTGCTGGAGGAGCCCTCTGGAACACAGAGAAGGTCGGGAGAGGACAGGGACATTGGGTCGAGTGCCTGCATCAGGGGTGCTCCAGTACTTCCAACATGTCGAACGCACTTTGAATTTTTCTCTTTTCTTTGTAAACGGAGCCAACATATGGCGACTGTGCGTTTGTGGGTTGTGCAAAAGTATTTCACTGACACTGAAAAAAGCATTCATGACAATAAAGAACTATTAATCCATTGGATAGTGCAGTGGTGCAGATATTCACCAGAGCCCTGACCTCTGGCCCTGACTGTGGAGTTTGCATGTTCCCCTGGTGACCTCAATGGTTTCCTCTGGGTGCTCCAGTTTCCACCCTCATCTCAAACACACGGATGTAGGTAGGTTCCTATAAATCACCCCTAATCTGTAGGTGAATGGTAGACTATATATATTTTTTTATTGGATTTATTTATTTATTAGAAGCAGTGTACAAAAGTATAAAACGCGGTATATGAGATAATACATTATTGTACAGCTTCAATTTTAATTTGTAGCTAAGATGGAATAGAAAAAGAGAGAAACAAGCAAGAAAAAGAGAAAGTGAATGTGTAAGAATAGAACCCCTAGACTACCAAATAAGTGAGAAAAACAGAAAGTGATGATATACCTGCTTCTTGTCTCTCTCCACCCATCACCCAACCCGTAAATCGGTTTAATTCCAAAGTTATGTAGCACCAGGTCTTCGAAAATTGCTCTGGTTTTCCTGCTAAGACAAGTCTCATATTTTCAAGATGTAGCGTCTCAGACATATTTGCAATCCACATTTTAAGAGATGGGGCAGATGTATTTTTCAAAAATGTAAGTATTAACCTTTTCGCTGTTATCAAGCCATAATTAAGGAAACTTCTGTGAAATATTGATAGCTCAGGGCAGGCTTCTGATGTTCCGAAAATAATCAGTTCCATATGAGGGTCATTTTATTTTGAATGTTTTTGAAAAAATTTCAAAAATTCCTTTCCAAAAGTTATGTAGTTTTATGCAAGAAGCAAAGGAGTGTGTTATAGTTGCTTCTTGAAGGAGACATTTGTCACAAATAGAAGATACATTTGAAAAAATCTTATTCAGTTTAGTCTGCGAGTAGTATACTCTGTGCAGTGTTTTAAATTGGATTAAAATGTGTCTAACATTAATCGAACAATTATGTATATATAAAAGATTTTTTTCCCATCTGTCTTTGGAAATTTTTAGGCCTAGTTCCTCTTCCCAGTCTCTTCTAATTGCGTCTGATGATGGGATTTCTATATTTATATAACCATATAACCATATAACAATTACAGCACGGAAACAGGCCATCTCGGCCCTTCAAGTCCATGCCGAACAACTTTTTTCCCTTAGTCCCACCTGACTGCACTCATACCATAACCCTCCATACCCTTCTCATCCATATGCCTATCCAATTTATTTTTAAATGATACCAACGAACCTGCCGCCACCACTTCCACTGGAAGCTCATTCCACACCGCTACCACTCTCTGAGTAAAGAAGTTCCCCCTCATGATACCCCTAAACCTCTGTCCCTTAATTCTAAAGTCATGTCCTCTTGTTTGAATCTTCCCTATTCTCATAGGGAAAAGCTTGTCCACATCAACTCTGTCTATCCCTCTCATCATTTTAAAGACCTCTATCAAGTCCCCCCTTAACCTTCTGCGCTCCAGAGAATAAAGACCTAACTTATTCAACCTATCTCTGTAACTTATCTGTTGAAACCCAGGCAACATTCTAGTAAATCTCATCTGTACCCTCTCTATTTTGTTGACATCCTTCCTATAATTGGGCGACCAAAATTGTACACCATACTCCAGATTTGGTCTCACCAATGCCTTGTACAATTTTAACATTACATCCCAGCTTCTATACTCAATGCTCTGATTTATAAAGGCTAGCATACCAAAAGCTTTCTTTATCACCCTATCTATATGAGATTCCACCTTCAAGGAACTATGCACGGTTATTCCCAGATCCCTCTGTTCAACTGTATTCTTCAATTCCCTACCGTTTACCATGTACATCCTATTTTGATTTGTCCTGCCAAGGTGTAGCACCTCACATTTATCAGCATTATACTCCATCTGCCATCTTTCAGCCCATTTTTCCAACTGGCCTAAATCACTCTGTAGACTTTGGAAATCCTCTTCATTATCCACAACACCCCCTATCTTGGTATCATCTGCATACTTACTAATCCAATTTACCACCCCTTCATCCAGATCATTGATGTACATGACAAACAACAAAGGACCCAACACAGATCCCTGTGGCACCCCACTAGTTACCTGCCTCCAACCCGACAAACAGCCATCCATCATTACCCTCTGGCTTCTCCCATTCAGCCACTGTTGAATCCATCTTGCTATTCCTGCATTTATACCCAACAGTTGAACCTTCTTAACCAACCTTCCATGAGGAACCTTGTCAAAGGCCTTACTGAAGTCCATATAGACAACATCCACTGCTTTACCCTCGTCAATTTCCCTAGTAACCTCTTCAAAGAAAACTAGAAGATTAGTCAAACATGACCTTCCAGGCATAAATCCATGTTGACTGTTCCTAATTAGACCCTCTTTATTCAGATACTTATATATATTATCTCTAAGTATCTTTTCCATTAATTTGCCCACCACTGAAGTCAAACTAACCGGTCTATAATTGCTAGGTTTACTTTTAGAACCCTTTTTAAACAATGGAACAACATGCGCAGTACGCCAATCCTCGGGGCCTATTCCCATTTCTAATGACATTTGAAATATTTCTGTCATAGCCCAGGCTATTTCTACACTAAATTCCCTCAATGTCCTAGGGAATATCCTGTCAGGACCTGGAGACTTATCCACTTTTATATTTTTCAAAAGTGTCAGTACTTCTTTTACTTTGAAACTCATAGTATCCATAGCTACTCTACTGGTTTCCCTTACCTCACATAATTCAATATCCTTCTCCTTGATGAAGAAAAGAAATTGTTCAATATCTCCCCCAACTCTTTTGGCTCTGCAGATAGCTGTCCACTCGGTCTCTCCAATGGACCAATTTTATCCCTTGTTATCCTTTTGCTATTAATATAGCTGTAGAAACCCTTAGGATTTACTTTCAACTTACTTGCCAAAGCAACCTCATATCTTCTTTTAGCTTTTCTAATTTATTTCTTAAAGTTCTTTTTACATTCCTTATACTCCTCAAGCACCTCATTTACTTCATGCTGCCAATAATTATTGTAGATCTCCCTCTTTTTCCGAACAAGATGTCCAATTTCCCTTGAAAACCAGGGCTCTTTCCAATTTTTACTGGTTCCTTTCAACCGAACAGGAACATAAAGATTCTGTACTCTTAAAATTTCCCCTTTAAATGGCCTCCATTTCTCCTCTACATCTTTCCCATAAAACAAAATGTCCCAGTTCACTCCTTTTAAATCATCTCGCATCTCGTTAAAGTTAGCCTTTCTCCAATCAAAAATCTCAACCCTAGGCCCAGTTCTGTCCTCCATAATTATATTGAAACTAATGGTATTGTGATCACTGGACCCGAAGTGCTCCCCAACGCATACCTCCGCCACCTGTCCCGTCTCATTTCCTAACTGGAGGTCCAGCAGTGCCCCTCCTCTAGTAGGCACCTCTATGTATTGCTGCAAAAAACTATCCTGCACACATTTTACAAACTCCAAACCATCCAGCCCATTTAGAGAATGTGTTTCCCAGTCTATGTGTGGAAAGTTGAAATCTCCCACAATCACTACCTTGTGCTTACTACTAATATCTGCTATCTCTTTACATATTTGCTCTTCCAATTCTCGTTCCCCATTTGGCGGTCTATAATATACCCCTATAAGTGTTGCTACACCTTTCCCACTTCTCAGTTCCACCCAAATAGCCTCCCTAGATGAGCCTCCAATCTATCCTGCCAAAGCACTGCTGTAATATCTTCCCTGACTAGCAATGCAACACCTCCACCTCTTGCCCCTCCAATTCTATCACACCTGAAGCAACGAAATCCTGGAATATTTAGTTTCCAATCACAGCCCTCCTGCAACCATGTTTCAGTGATTGCCACAACATCATACTTCCAGGTGTCTATCCAGACTCTAAGCTCATCCACCTTTCTTACAATGCTCCTAGCATTAAAATATGCACATTTACGAAACCCCCCATCTCTTATTCTCTGTTTATTTCCTTTTTTTTCTTTCTCCTCTTGTGTCCGAGTGCTTCCATTTCCTGCTTCCTGCCGCCCATTCTGTATACTAGCTTTTGCTATTTGCATCCCTCGCCCCAACCATTCTAGTTTAAAGTCTCCCCAGTGGCCTTTGCAAATTTCCCCTCCAGGATATTGGTCCCCCTCGGGTTCAAGTGCAACCCATCCTTTCTGTACAGGTCCCACCTACCCCAAAAGAAGTCCCAATGATCCAGAAACTTGAATCCCTGCCCTCTGCACCAGTCTTTCAGCCAAGCATTTATCCTCCACCTTGCTCCATTTCTACTCTCACTGTCACGTGGCACCGGCATTAATCCTGAGAATTTAGAAGGGTATTATACAACTATGATATTAAATTGTTTGACTCCGAGTTTCTATTCAAACCTTTGTCTAATATATCTGGCAGCAGAGTTTGGTAGTCATGGGTATATGTTGTCAGATAATCTCGAATTTGAAGATATCTAAAATATTGATTACCTTTCAGATTATAGTTCGACTGTAATTTCTGAAATGACAGGAGGTTTCCCATCTCGTAGAGATCTCCAAGTTTTTTAATTCCTAGTCTTTCCCAATAAGTAAACGTTTTATCTACAGTAGACGGCTTAAACGAAGGGTTATTAGCTATTGGTGAAAGAAGAGATAAATTTCTTAGTTTAAAAGTTGATTTTACTTGTCTCCAGATTTGTAAAGTGCTGTGTATAATCAGATTTTTATCATATAGTGTGCTCTTCAACTTTGTTGGAGAGAGAAGAAATGCGTCTATATTAAAAGGCGAGCAGTCCTCTCTCTCCATTACTAACCAGTCTACCTGTTGGCATGCGTTATCCAGCCAGTAAATTACATTTTTAATATTCGTTGCGCAATAATAGTATAAGAACTTGGGGAGAGCCAATCCGCCCGTTTCTTTGGGTTTGCATAGATGTCATTTATGAATTCTATGTGTTTTGTAATCCCAAATAAAGTTTGTAATCCGAGAGTCAAGATTTAAAAAAAAATTTAGGTAGGTATATCGGTATTGATTTAAATAAATAGAGAATATGTGGGAGGAAGATCATTTTTATAGCATTTATTCTGCCCATTAGAGACATCTGGAGTATTTTCCAGAATTGAATGAGAGCGTTTAATTTAGTAACTAAAGGCGGGAAGTTTGCATTGAATAAAGAAGTATATTTCCTGGTTACCTGAACACCCAGATATTTAAATTTTTCTGTAGCAATTCTGAAAGGGAATTTTAAAAGGTGTGTCAGCTCTTGAGGTTTTATTGCCATAATTTCAGTTTTGTTCCAGTTTATTCTACATCCTGAAAAGGAACCTAATTCCGCTATAAGATTTAATATATTTGGAATGCTAATTTGGGAATTGGTAATATATAATAATACATTATCTGCATATAATGATATTTTATTATTGGAGTGTTTAGTATTGTAGCCATGAATGTCCATATGTACTCTTATACTTTCCGCTAAGGGTTCAATCACAGGGGCAAATAACAGGGGTGATAATACACATCTCTGTCTATTGTCCCTGGATAGCTGAAATTTCGGTATTCTGGCAGTTGCCTATCATATAATAATTTTATCCATGAAATAAAATTCTCTCCCATCTGAAATTTTTGCAGTACTGTGAAAAGGTATTTCCATGCTACTTGGTCAAATGGTTTTTCTGCATCTAATGAAATAATTGATGTCTTCTTCTTTAGTTCTGTGTGCGTACATTATGTTAAAAAGGTGTCTCAAATTATTAAACAAATATCTCTTGGATATAAACCCCGTTTGATCCAACTGTATTAATTTATTAATGTATTTACTTAATCTTCTTGCCAAAGTTTTCGCTAGTATTTTCTGGTTTGTATTTAGCAGAGCGATTGCTCTGTATGATTCCGGATCTTCTAGATCTTTATCTTTTTGGGGTATAAGTGTGATTGTTGATTCAGCTAGTGTTTGTGGTAATGTCTGTTCTTTAAATGCATGTGTATAAAGATTGTGTAAACGTGGGGGAATTACCTCATAAAATCTTTTATAAAATTCATTACTGAACCCTTCTGGTCCTGGTGTTTTACCATTCTTCAGTGAATTGATTGTCTCTTCTATTCCTTTAATTGAAATCTGTGCTCCTAATTCCTCTGGTTCGAGCGGGTTAAGTGTTGGAAGTTTACAGATGTCCAGAAAGTTTGTAATTGTTCTGCTTTCTTTTGATGTTTTGGATGTGTATAAGTTTTGATAAAATTGGGCAATACATTCATTAATGTCTTTGGGAAGCGTTAACAGTTCACCTTTATCTGATTTAATTTTTGAAATAGTCTGGTCCTTTTCAACTTTTCTCAGCTGGCGTGCTAACAGTTTGTGTGGTTTGTCACCAAATTCGAAATTTTACCTGTTTTGTAAATTGAAATAATTTAATGACTCTTGCAGATAAGATTTGGTTTAGTTTAAATTTCAATATTGCTATCTTATTGTGTTTGTCTATAGTTGGATCTATCGCGTTTTCTAAATCAAGTTGTCTGATCTGTTCTTCTAGTTTCAATTGTTCCGTCCTATTCTTTTTATTTTGATAAGCTTGATATGAAATAATAAAAGCCTTGAAAGATTCCCATGATAGGGTGGGCGAGATGTCTGGGGTTTCATTGGTCTCAAAAATGAGTTCCATGTGTTGTTTTAAGTATTTACAACAGTCCGGATTATTTAATATTTGAGGATTAAACCTCCAGAATGATTTTTTGTTAAACATTCCTTCTAGTTTTAAGGAGATGGTTAGTGGAGAATGATCGGAAATTATACTATCATGGTATTTGGGATTAGTTGTGAAGGGTATTAATTTAGTGTCCATTAGGAAGTAGTCAATACGTGTATAGGTTTTATGTACTGATGAGTAGAAGGAGTATTCTCTTCCGGCAGGGTTTGCAATCCTCCATACGTTTGTTATATTTGTATTTTTTATGTACGTATTTAAAAGCTCACTGGATTTTGATTTTATATTATGTCTCCTTTGGTGGGCAGATTTATCTAGGTATTGGTCCAAAACACAGTTGAAATCTCCCCCGATTATCACATTTTGCTGAGTGGATTCAGAAATTATATTCAAGATTTTGTTAAAAAATTGTGGGTTATCAAAATTAGGAGCATAAATATTTACCATGGTAAGTGGGGTAGAATGTATCTCACCAGAGACTATGACATGCTTACCCTCTTTGTCTGCAATGGTGTTTTTATGTTTAAATGGAATGCCCTTACGGATTATAATTGCAGTGCCTCTGAATTTGGAGAGATAGGAGGGGTGATATATTTGACCGATCCAATTGGTCTTCAGCCTGGTCTGAGGTTGGGCTTTAAGATGTGTTTCCTGTAAAAAATATTATGTCGGCATTGAGTGATTTTAATTGGGCAAGAATCTTACCCCTTTTGATTGGTTCATTAGCGCCCCTAATGTTCCAATTACAGAACGTAATTCCTTCAGTTTTCTTTAGAGGGTCGTCTTGCATTAGAACTTACATTGGTTCCTTTATTTTATATGGTGCAACACAATAACTCAACCTTTTGGATGTTGGGTGGGTGCTCCCAGTTTCTGAACTCTGTAGGTACATCCCAAAGAAAGGTGCCCTATAGAGAAAAAGCAAAAAAGGTGCTAAATAACATAAGTAATATGGAAAAACAGTATCTAGAAATACTGTGTGAAACCACCGAATGGTGGAAGAATTTAAGTAACCTTCTGTAGATATTATAATATTACATTTTAGGTTAAAATAAATGAATTAGTACAATTATTTATGTGTTAGTGATATAATTGATTATATAATGTGTTAGCAGCTTGTTACATTCAGCTCCGTTTAATTTGTTTTCTATACTGCATTATTCCAGTTTCTTAAATCTTTCTTTAGTAAATACGCCGGCCTTGAACATTATATGCATACATTCCATCCATCCCTGATAAGGTGTCTAGACATTAGCACATGCAAGTTAGTCAGCCATCTTATCTGCAACTTTTATATATCTTTTTATGTAAGAGAACATATTCTCTCAGTCTACCCCTTATAAATATATATAAAAGGTATACATTAAACACGAGGCTTAATCCACAAAATCAGCAATGCCATAGCATTTTACTTATCCTTTACTGTCCTTTTTTTAAGTCTTGTGCATATTTGAATGCTTCTTCTGGGTCTGTAAACACACGCTCTGAGTCATTGTATGTGACCCTCAGTTTGGCAGGATATATTATTCCATATCTCAGGTTTGAGATTCCTTTAAGAATCAGCCGGGTCTTTGTCAAAAGGGCACGTTTCTTCGCCACCTCTGCTGGGTAATCTCTGAAGAATCTTACACTTTCTCCTTCCAACATCAGGTTTGTTTCCAATTGACACTTTCTTCATAATGTCTTCAAGGACTGCTATGTCATTAAGTTTCAGGATAATCTGTCTTGGTGGAGCTCCGACCACTGTGTGTACTCTCTGAACTCGATGTGCAATATCTACTTTAGGTCTTTCAGACAGGCTGAATACTTGTTGAAGTAAGTTGGCAGTGAAAACCCAAGTGTCCCTTCCAGTTTCCTTCCCTTCTTTTACACCACTTAAGTTTTGCAGTCTGGATTGAGCTTCGAGATCGAGGCATTTGTCGGTCATTCTGGCCAGTTGCCCAGAAACTCGGTCTAGATCTTCTTTCATTCTTTGCATCGCATCAGACATGACCAAAGTTGTAGTGATCTTTGATAGCTTTATTTTGACCAGATCTTTGATAGCTTCATTTTGTTCTGTTGAAGTAAGGAGAATGGGCTCCAACTTTGTACTAAAATCTTCTTCAACCCGTTTAATTTCTTCTCTTAAATCGCTATCTACTTCTTCAATACACTCCTGTAGAATACCAATTCTCTCACAGATATCATTGTTCCCGACATCCATTCTTGTTTCTAACTTTCCCAGCTGAGTAGACAGCCTGGAAAGCTCCTTATTCAGAATCTCAGCGAAGTCCTTTGTCACAGCTTCACTTAAAGATTGTTCTTGCTCTTTTACTTTTCCTTCCATAGCAGCGATGAATCTTTGTTCTTCAGTTTCTTCCTCAGATTCTTCAGGTGTTGTTTGAGGTGTTGTTTTCTCCAAGTCTTGAGCGAGCTTCAGTCTCGTTAGAGGTCTTGGCGGGTGCAGCTTCGGTAAATTCGGTTTGCTCATTTAAAAATACCGGTGTCCCCGTCAATTTGCGGCGATTTCTGATGATGTCACTTACGCGACGTCAGGTATCTCCCGGTAAGTGTTTTTAAATCGGTCCCGTTTCTCTTTCAGGCTTTTTAGCGCATTTTCAGGAGCGGAGCTAAAGTGGGCGCCTTCTTCCTACTCCATGGCGCCACCGGAAGTGATGAATGGTAGAATCTGTTGGGATTTGATGAGAATGTCACCAGGATGTGTGGAGATGTGATGTAAATTCACCTTTTTCCTCCTGTGAGTGCCAAACTCTTTTGTTCATTGTTTTAGCAGCCCTCTATCAACCGTACTATAAAAAAAGCATAGATAAATTACGACAAACATAATGATGTAGAGAGTGATGACATCCAACCAGAGACAGGAGAAAATCTCAAAATCTGAAATCAAACAAAATTCCAGCAACCCACAGTGGAAAGAATAAAAAGTGGGTCAGAATTGGGACAGTTGATCCTTTCAATGGAAATGAATCAAACAATAAAAGCAAAGGAAAAATATGTGACGAGAAACAGTGTGTAAAGAATTTAATCTAAGATATAATCTCTGTTTTAGGAGTTCAGATTCAACAGCAGTTTGTGTGGGATTTTTTCCCAATATCCATTCTGCGTAAGACTCCATCAAGAACAGATTGATTCATTGTTCATCTCAGTGCTGTTTCTGACATTGATGCTTTAAAATATTTTTAGTTTAGAGATACAGCGCTGAATCAGGCCTTTCGGCCCACCGAGTCCGCGCAAACCAACGATCGCTGTACAGTAGTTCTATCCTACACATTAGGGACAATTTACAATTTTACATAAGACAAATTAACCTGCAGACCTGTATGTCTTTGGAGTGTGGGAGGAACCTGGAGCATCCAGGGAAAACCCACGCGGTCACAGGGAGAACGTACAAACTCCATACAGACAGGATCAAATCTGGATCTCTGACACTATGTCAGCAACTCTACCGCTGCACCACTGTGCCACCCTGTTTTATATATATGTATATGTTTTGCCCCATATAGCTGCCAGCATGCAAGGAAATATTACATTTCAGATTTACGCATTTGATTGCAATATGTTTTGTTGCAGAGGAAGGTGTATGACACAGAAGAGAAAGTGATTTGATGGATGGTATAAATTCGATGGGTTTAGATAGTGTTTATTCATTCATTCAGAGCATGTGGTCTTTGCTGGCAAGGCCACATTTATTGACAAATCGTTAATAACGCCTCAACAGAATGCCCTCTTGGTGATTGCAGAGGCACTTGAAAATCAATCACAACAACATGCCTGGGTATCACATTTCATGCAGATTAGACCAGGACAGTGGATTCCATATCTTGATGGTTATCAGAGAACCAGATGGGTGTTCATAGCAATTTGATGGTTTCATTGCCAACATTACTGACACCAGCTTTTTCACTTTAGAATTTAAGTCATTAGTAGAATATTAGTTTCTCATGAGCAACTGTGGGATTCTATTTCATTTCGGAGTCACGTGAGTGACTTCGTGAAGACCCCGCCAGGCACGCATGCGCGACATATCGTCGACCGCATGCGAGCTACGGGCAGTGAGGAGCATTGCTCCTCTACTGCTGGGACCTGCAGGTAAGTGAAAAACTAACCCGCCGTCCCTTTTTTCTTTTCAGAGACTCTGTTTCAGAGTGCTCCAGGCCGCTTCAGCACTGACTGTGGACCGCGGGATGTGGGCAGTCAGCGGCGGCTCTAATTCATGGAGACGGGAAGAGCCCGTTGACCCAGGTGGGTCCGGGTTCACACTCGCCGGCGGAGGACGGCAGAGGCAGCCGACTCTACACTGCAGCCCGCAGGCCGCGGGCTGGCGGTATTTATAAGTGAGTGGGGCTTGCAGGCTCGCCGTGTGCAGTGAGCGACGGCAGAGCAACAGCCCGATTTTACACCGCAGCCCGCATGGATACTGCGGGCTGACGGCATTTATAAAGAAGTGGGGGCTTGCAGGCTCGCTGTTCGCAGATAGTGACGGCAGAGCAGCAGCCCGACTTACACCGCAGCCCACAGGATACTGCGGGCTGTCGGCATTAACACAGAGTAGGGGTTAGCCCCAACTCAACTCTACACAGCCTGCAATATCCCAGTGCTGTATTTAAGAGGGAATGGAGTTGCAGGAATTATTCATGTTGTTAAAAGCCCAACTTTATTTTACAATGGGGCAGCTCGTTGACCCGGTGGGGTCCGGGCTCAACACTCACCGTTCGCGCAGCGACGGCAGAGCGACAGCACATATCTGCACCGCAGCCCGCAAGGTCTGTGGGCTGACGGTTTACATACCCGGCCCGTGGACAGGATCCGGGCCCGGAGACTGCCTTTCGCGGGCAGCAGAGGCGAGCAGGAGCTCCGAATTGGAGCCACAGGCCGCAGGTGTACCGCGGCCAAACAGCCATGCTACCCTTTAGAGGTAGTAGAGCCGGGGGCTCGCATATAGGCCGGGGCCTTACTGTTAACAGCCGTCTATGTCCCGCATGAGAATCTGGTCACCATTGGAGCTAGGGGAAGAGAGTGCGCTCCTCCACCGGAAGCTCATAAAGACCCTCAGGTAAGATACTAACCTTGAGTTGTTTAGCTTCTGTACTAGACTTTGCTTACAGATGGTTGGGAGACCAGAATGAAGGCATCGAAGTATGCCTTCCAGGGCCATGGGACTTTGGATGTGAGTCAACGCCCACCATTCCTGGAGCTGCCCGCAACGTCGGCAGCACCCGCTCTGCGGGTCGGGGTAAAAACGCGGAAATCAGGGGAGCCCTGCGCAGCCAGGACCCGATTCTCCACCACGACTGACCATGGTGCCGTAAAGTGGTAGGAGCACCACGCAGGGGCAGGGTAGGCAAGACCCTGACTCCCTACCTCTGTCACTTAACCATAGCGACAGTGGAGCAAAGGTGCGTAAACGTGTTATATTCTTGGCACGTTCTCTCTCCCCAAATATGCAGGTCACCAGAGGGAGGACCAGGGGAAGAATCGCACAGCAGTCGGTAAACCCGCCATAGGAGCCGGGGTCGACTTTCCACCGGAGCAGGCCACCAGATCGTGGACCGGTGAAGGATTGAGGCCTGGGTCTGTAGGACTACATGTGCGGCCGGCACAGACTCAGCACCGAGGGAGCCTGCCTGGTTGCAGGTCGGTGTAGTCTCATCTCGGTCACCGCACCCCCTTTAGCTGCAGGACGCGACCAAACGACGCTTTGTCCCAAAGGAGGACACAGACTCAGCACCAAGGGAGACTGCCTGGTTGCAGGTCGGTGTAGTCTCATCTCGGTCACCGCACCCCCTTGTAGTGGAGGACGTGACCGAACGTCGCTTTTGTCTCTAAGGAGGACAGGCGGCAAGCCCGCGCGGATGTCGGGGTACCACGCTTTGGCGGCCGGGACCGACTCATCACCGCTCGTCTCTTATCAGACTAGCGGGCCGCCTCTGTCCGGAAGACGGCGGACCAGCGGCAGGTCCGCGCGGGAGTCGCTTAGCCACGCAGAAGCGGCAGGCAGCGACATCCTGTCTAGGCACCCTTGTTGTCACCTCGACGAGGTGTGGGGCAATGACAGAAGCCTCAGAGACCTGAGGAAGTCGACTTGTTGTCCGCAGATGCGGCGGTGGTCGCATGGCTCGGATGGAGCGCATGATGGAGCGTATCCTAGAGTACAATCTCTGCAGCTGGACCAGATGTCCTCCAGTCCTGGAGGAACCTGTAGTACCTGAGAAAACCCAGGAGAAACTGCTGAATGTGGTCTCCAAGTTCGCCCAGCCGGAGCACTTGGGTCAGCCTTTTGCAGCCCAAATTAGGGGCTAGCATAAACTACCTCACCACACATCAGCTGCAGGAACAGGTCCTTACCAAGGCGATCAACAAATACAAGGCCCAAAATCAACTGCATATCGATGAATGTACCGACAGACAACACGCCCATCTGGGGCAACAACAGTCCCGGGATAAGGGCATCGGAGCTGAAGTTACAAAAATCCTGAAATTGCTGACGTCGGGGATTACTGCCTTTGCCAGGTCGGTTGACGGTATGGAAATGACGGCAGAGCAGGAGGATGCTTCTACGATATTAGTCATGAAGTTAACGCTTCCCGGTCTATCGCCATTTAACCGACTCCTAAACCCCATATTTGCGGGGTTGTACAAGGCATCTGCAACACCACCACCGAGACAGCTGTTCGGTGAGGACCTGCCCATACAGGTCAAGGACCTGGATGAGGAGACGGAGGCAGTCGGGTTGATAACCCACCTCCCTCCAGCAGGCTGGCAGTGCGCAGGCAAACATCATATGCAAGACCTCGGGGGCCACCTGAAGACCAGTAAGGACCTATACATCAGCAGCACCTCACCACAATCCATTGGAATACCAGGATCCAGAACGTCAGACCCGCCGGTAACCATGGAGGCAAGGGGTCAAGTTCTCCAGAGAGTGCTGCATATATATTTAACCTCACTAAGAGAGAGAATTTACATACATTATGGGATACATGGGTCTGATTGTCACCATCCCAGGGAACTAAGCTACAGACATCATAGAAGCATATAACAGCCTTGCTTGCACCAGGAAACCGACTATTAGACATGCTGCTAAGGCATTGGTTACCTGCAGCTACATTCTAGCTACATAATTGGCCGTTACACTATCAAGCTTGTAAGAGCAAAATCTTGGCATTAATAGCGAATGCTAGACATTACGGGCCTATGTATCAAGGCATAAATTGAATTACTATGGTGGATTAGCAATGTTTGTGATTGTTAAATCCCATTCTTACATAAAACCCATTAGCCATGTTACAAACCGGCGCAAGGACCTACGGCTGGGACTGCTCAGATATACTTGGAGCATGTCACGGGCTGCGGGCTTTATGCACCAATCTGCAGCATACGTATGTCCATCTCCATAGAATACCACTGAGATGGCATATTCAAACCTTATGGGTGGTATTAAGCCAATATCTTGTGATGAATGGGAAAAAATAATTGGCTCTGCTGCATTAAAATAAATATTTGGATATCAGCTATTTACCTTCTGGGTAGCTCTATACAGTGGCGGATACCAGGTCACAAGTGTCTAATAAACGACACCAAGTGGATCTTGAACCTCCAAATATTTGCTAAAATGATAGCATAATATGGAACACCAGATATCGACCTCCTTGTGTCCAGGTGAACCACTAGATACATATATGTGTCTCTTGAGAACCAGATCCTGCGGGAGTGGCGATGGACGAGTTCTCGCTACATTGGGGGAAATGGATTTCTATGCTTTCCCCATTCTGCCTCATTAGACAGGTGTTGCAGAAAATGTACCCAGTTCTGGAACATACAGGACCATGGACGTCATATAGATCGTGCAGAGAAAGTCCACTGGGAAGCACCACCTCACCTACATAGGATATGGGAGGTTTTTGTTGTAGTCGGACCAAGGCCACCTACATAACTGCTACGATCTCCAATGTGCTGGCATCCTCACGGGCCTTCATTATGATGAGTCCCTCAGTTACAGTGCTGCATACAGTGCCAGGAGTGCACTGTCATCCTAGCTCAACATTGGAGTGGATCTCACCAGCTGGTATCCAAACTACGAGGGATATGTTCTATCCATCCCTCCCCGACCACGATATTATCTGAGAGATAAGGGTGGTGTTGACCCTACTCAAGGGCTGGTCGCTTATGACGGAGTTACCACTGGACTTACTCACCTTTAAAGTGGTGATGGCAATAGCACTGAATAGAGCACAACGGGTCCAGACTCTACAGGAATTAAACCTGGATAGAATGATCGACCCATAATAACGTAACTTCTTTATGAAAGAGTTACTTAAACTATACAGACCTGCGACTACAGGTCTGGAAATGGCCATCAGGAATATGGAGGTGGATCTGTTGTCAGCCATGGAAACCCACGTCACAGGGTGACGGTGCAGACTATCTCCAGATGGCTTAAGGTGGTATTCGGTGCAGCAGGTAAGACACTAAACATTTTGAAATGTCATTCTACCAAGGCTGCATCCACATCAGGGACGAGGACCATGGAGGTGTTCATGGAGCATGTCCTCGTGATAGCGGGCTGGGCCAGTGAAACTACATTTCAGCGGTTTCATAACTAACCTGTGGCCGTTCCCGCAACGTCACGCACGTTTAAGCGCTGTCCCTAAACGTTTGTCCCCGAGTTCAGGGGTTTATTGTTGTATTAACAATAATGTTATTATTTTTCAGCTTGTTCAAGTCTGAAATACGTTAACATACTTCCTCCATCAGTATTACGGCAGTGTGTGAGCATGGACATGGTCCATGGCATGTAATCACAGAGCTTTGAAGTCTTCACGAAGTCACTCACGTGACTCCGAAATGAAATAGTAAGATTAAACGAGAACTTACCAGTTTGAAGCTTGATCTTTATTTTATGAGGAGTTGCGATGAGGGATTTCGTGCCCTCCGCTCCCAACCCTCTACCATAAGATCAACTGGTATATAGTCTCTTCAATCTTACTATAACAAATCATTTCTGTTGTTGGTTCTGTGATTCAACACTGCTGCTTTGAAGAATGTCGCGCATGCGTGCCTGGCGGGGTCTTCACGAAATCCCTCATCGCAACTCCTCATAAAATAAAGATCAAACTTCAAACTGGTAAGTTCTCGTTTAATCTTACTAATTCACAGCATTACATCAATAGTTCCATGCTTTTTCTAATAGTTTAATCATTTTGTTACCAGAGGGGGAGAGGGAGGGAGGGAGAGAGAGGGAGAGAGGGAGAGAGATGGAGGGGGAGAGAGGGGGAGAGAGGGTGGGAGAGGGAGAGAGGGGGAGAAAGGGGGATAGGGGGATGGAGGGAGGGGGAGAGGGAGAGTGAGAGTGAGACTGAGACTGAGAGGGAGAGGGAGAGGGAGAGGGAGGGAGAGAGGGAGAGGGAGGGGGAGAGGGAGAGAGAGATCGAGTAGGGAAACATAGAAAGAGGGTTTGATTCTATCTATGGGCGCTTGTCTGTATGGAGTTTGTAAGTTCTTCCTGTGACCTGCATGGGTTTCTCCAGGATCTCCGGTTTCCTCCCACACTCCAAAGACATACAGGTTTGTAGTTTAATTGGATTGGCATAATTTTAAATTGTCCCTTGTGTGTGTAGGATAGTGCTAGTGTGCGAGGATTGCTGGTCGCCATGGATTCAATAGGCCTAAGTGCCTGTTTCCACGATGGATCTCTAAATTAAACTAAAACAGACAGCATGAGGCAACTCACCTTTGGACCAACTCACCCATGATGACCAAGATGGCCCATTTACATTAGTTCCATTTGCTTGCATTTGGCCTGTATCCCTCTGAACCTTTCCTATCTGTGCACCTTTCCAAGTGTAATTTAATGCTGTTATTGAATCTGCTTCAACTACCTCCACTGGGATCTCACTCCTTACACCCTCAGCAAGATCCACCAGCATTATCAAGGACCAGTCACTCCCTCCTCTCCCCTCTCCCATCAGGCAAGAGGCACAGCAGTGTGAAAGCGCACACCTCCAGATTCAGGGACAGTTTCGTCCCAGCTTTTATCAGGCAACTAAACCATCCTTTCACCAACTTGAGGGTGGTCCTGACCTCCCATCTACCTTATTGGAGACCCTAATACTATCTTTAATCGGACTTTACTGCACTTTATCTTGCACTAAATGTTATTCCTTTTCTCCTGTATCTGTACAATGCAGACAGCTTGATTGTAATCATGTTTAGGTTTTTTTTCTGACTGGACAGAATGCAACACAAAGCTTTTCACTATACCTCAGTATATGTGAGAAGAAACTAAATTTGAAATTTAAAAAAGTGTAAATGATCCAGGTTGTTGACCTATAATCCGAAGTACAAGGAAAGGGAATTTTGCTAAATTCCTGACTATAAAAGGACATGTACTTTAGAGCCTAATCAATATTGCAGACTTCAAAGTAAAATAAATCTGACAGTTCAGTGATTCAGTGTAAATTGTGTCAACAGTATATTGGAGCATGCAAGTATTATACCCAGGATTCCCAATGCAGGCACTTCATGGTTGTACCTATGATCATCAGGGAAATTACAGAGCCATGTTTCTCCTTACTGGAGAGGAGTCCATTATTACCTCGGTTGTTCAACAACACACTGGCGAGAACGCATGAGATACTGGAGCGCTTTATCAGTTAAACACATTGAACAGCGTTCCTTGTAAACAGCGAGAAGTTGAAATAATTGGAGGTCAGACAAATTCTATGATATTGAGCATAGTTAGAGGCAGAAATAATCGAGCACAGTGGCTCAGCGGTAGAGTTGCTGCCTTACAGCACAAGAGACCCAGGTTCAATCCGTTCTCCCTGTGACTGCGTGGGTTTTCTCTGGGTGCTCCAGATTCATCCCACATTCCAAAGACGTACAAGTTTGTAGGTTAATTGGCTTTGGTAAAAAATTGTAAATTGTCCCGAGTGCGCAGATAGTGCAAGTGTACGGGGAGCGCTGGTCAGCGTGGACTCGGTGTGCCGCAGGGCCTGTTCCCACGCTGCATCTCTAAACTAAACTAAACTAGATGGCTTTCAAGCAGCAAATCAATCATCATTGTCTTTGCAAAAATCTCAATATTCTTCCAATATGATCCCACTTGCTTTGAACAGAAATATTGCTTGAAATTACAACTGCTTTGTTGTTAACAAATAAAAGCGACACAGCACTGATTAACGTCTAATCAGAGACAAGTATCTTCTTCCATCAGAACGAACAATCATTGTATTCCCCATGGCCAAGTTAATAATTTCAGATAATGGACTGAGTCATAACAAGCATTACAATGGATTTTCTACAGCATGACATATCGGTGCCTCAGTAATATTCTTCTTCTTCTTGCATATGATGTGCACAGCCTAAAGGGGTAAGACAACTTGTTCTGTTTGATCTTTTGTTTGTCCACGCCAGGTTGGTTGCATTCATCGCAATTGGGTGGACCGCGTGAAGGTTGCAATCTCCCACCCCAAAGTAATATTTAATGGCACCAATCATATAAATGGTTCTGAGTCTGATGAAAGGTCTCGACCGGAAACGTTACCTATTCCTTTTCTCCAGAGACGCTACTTGACCCGCTGTGTTACTCCAGTATTTTGTTTCTATCTTCAGTGTAAACCAGCTTCTGCAGTTCCTTCCTACACACGTAAAATGTTTTATGGGCCTGTCCCACTTAAGTGGCTTTTTAGGCAAATGCAGGAGACTCACCACATGGCCGCCACATGTTCGCTGGTGGTCTCTGGTGAGTCTCCTTCATGGTCGCGAGGAGTTCCCGCATTCTGGGAACTAGTCACGGCCTCACTTTGGTCACCGCAATTTTTTCAACATGTTGAACATTTTTCTACGACCAAAAATTAGTCGCCATGGAAAAAAATCGATAATCCTGTAGTTGTAGATGCAGTTGTAGTGGGGTCGTCATGTAGCTATAGGTAGTCGTAGGTAGTTTTAGTTAATCGCCTTTGCTGACCGGTCATTTTCATTGGCTCATTGGGGAAATAAAACGTAAGCAGGAGTTTTCAGAACCAAGAATAACTGACCGGTAATGTTAAATGTCCGCCGAACTTCACAGCTGTGTATCTCTGGCTTATTAAAAGTTGTCTCCACTCCTTCTCCCCCCTTCTCCCCCCCCCCTCTCTCCTTCTCCCTCCTCTCTCTCCTTCTCCCCCACTCTCCCCCCTTCTCCCCTCTTTTAAAGGACTTACCATACATTGTGCTAGCCATCTTAATTACAGCGCCAACCTTCCTGTTCATCGCGGCGTGTGTCTGTATCACCTTGGCTTTGTACCATGTGAATTTCAGACAGTGCTTCCCCGCTTGCCCTGATCCCCGCCTTTGCGATGTGCTTGTGTGTGTTCCACTCTGACAGTCGCCATTCCAGTTCCTGGTTTTTCAGGCGATTGCCAGCAGTCAGACAGTCGCCGGCAGTCTGCTGAGAAATTGCCTAAGTGGGACAGGCCCATTAGTAGTGTTCACATGGGCTGAAATGTAAAACTGTAGTGAAAACCCAGAACACTGTTGTTAATCTCTCGTCCCTGTGGTTTGATGTCACAGTTTCATGTCTTTGTGACACCCTTGCAAACTTGGTCTTCGTTAGATGATGGCATTCATGGACAGTGTTGATGTTCTCTGGAATGCCAGTATTTCTTGTATGAAACAGCTTAGAAAAATAGTCAAGAAAATTCTAGTAATTTCATGAACAGAACTGATATTGACAGTACGGAAAACATTGTAGCCATGAGCAATGCTGGCATCATTTTTGCCTAAAATTCGATTGGAACAAATTATACTTGCACCTCAAGAGTATGACATAGGAGCAGAATTAGGCAATTCCACCCATCGAGTCTGCTCCGCCATTCAATCATGGCTGATCTATTTTTCCCTCTCAACCCCATTCTCCTGCCTTCCCCCTGTACCCTCTGACACCCATACTAATCAAGAACCTCTCAATCTATGCTTTAAAATACCCAATGACTTGGGCTCCACTGTGATAATAGATTCCACAGATTCACCACCCTCTGACTAAAGAACTTCCTCATTCTCTCCATTCTATAGATACATTCTTTTAGTCTGAGGCTGCGTAATATTAAGGGGCAGAGGAAGCTCCCTTCACCAGAAAGACTGCAGTGGGTTGACCAGTGGGCGGCACGGTGGTGCAGCGGTAGAGTTTCTGCCTTACAGCCCCAGAGACCCGGGTTCGATCTTGACTACGGGTGCATGTCTGTGCAGAGTTTGTATGTTCTCCCTGTGACCAACGCATAATTGCACTTTTTTCTGGGATCTGCGGTTTCCTCCCACACTCTAAAGACGTACGGGTTTGTAGGTTAATTGGCTTTGGCGAAAATTGTAAATTGTCCCTAGTGTGTGTCGGGATCATTAGGCACGGACTCAGTGGGCTGAAGGGCCTGTTTCCACGCTGTATCTCTAAACTAAATTAAAGACAGACCACCAACACCTTCCCAAGAACGATCAGCAGATGGGTGACAAATATTGATCTTGTCGATGACTGCCAGATCCCAAAAATGAACAGAAAGAGAAAATATGTCCCTTCCCACATAGTGAAAGACAAGCTCTAATGGGATGCATCATCTTCAAATAAATTGGTAGTGAAAGATTGCTCTGACGAGGTTATTCCCGTGTTCTGTCATCACTGAATAACCAAGGTTGTAAACTATTATCAGGTAGGTGGAAATTATTTTGCTGAATACTGCAGGATTTTGGTAAAGGATTTACACAAAGCCTATATCTCAGGTGGCTTTATACACATTTTTTTAGCTTGCTGATACTGAGAACAAGTTAATTATCTGCTTCCATGCCCTTTATTGAGTTGATTGTAGCGGCACCTAGTGGTGAAGCTGGGTATTCAGAACCCTCATCATTGATCGGGACTGTCACGTGACCGGGGTTTACTTCATGGGCTTTTCAGTATGTTCAGTGGCTATATGTACAGGAGTTTGGATCATTTATTCCTGACCAAGTACAGGTGTAGTTTGAGTGTTGTTTCGTTATTAAAGAACATTTTGCTCCAGTTCAAGTTCAAGTTCAAGTGAGTTTATTCTCATGTGTCCCTGATAGGACAATGAAATTCTTGTTTTGCTTCAGCACACAGAACATAGAAGGCATTTACTACAAACAGATCAGTGTGTCCATATACCATATATAAATATATACACACATGAATAAATAAACTAATAAAGTGCAAATAACAGATAATGGGTTATTAGTTATCAGAGTTTTGTCCGAGCCAGGTTTAATAGCCTGATGGCTGTGGGGAAGTAGCTATTCCTGAACCTGGTCATTGCAGTCTTCAGGCTCCTGTACCTTCTACCTGAAGGTAGCAGGGAGATGAGTGTGTGGCCAGAATGGTGTGGGTCTTTGATGATACTGCCAGCTTTTTTGAGGAAGCAACTGCGGTAAATCCCCTCGATGGAAGGAAGGTCAGAGCCGATGATGGACTGGGCAGTGATTACTACTTTTGTAATTTTTTCCTCTCCAGGGCGTTCAAGTTACAGAACCAAGCCACGATGCAACCGGTCAGCAAGCTCTCTACTGTGCACCTGTAGAAGTTAGAGAGAGTCCTCCTTGACAAACCAACTCTCCGTAATCTTCTCAGGAAGTAGAGGCGCTGGTGAGCTTTGTTGATAATTGCATCAGTGTTCTCGGACCAGAAGAGATCTACAGAGATGTGCACGTTCAGGAATTTGATGCTCTTGACCCTTTCAACCATCGACCCATTGATATAAACAGGACTGTGGGTCCCCAACCTACTCCTTCCAAAGTCCACAATCAGTTCCTTGGTTTTGCAGGTGTTGAGGGCTAGGTTATGGTGCTGGCACCATATGGCAGTTGCTCGATCTCTCTTCTGTACTCTGACTCATCCCCATCAGTGATACGTCCCACAACAATGGTGTTGTCAGTGAACTTAATGATGGAGTTCACACTGTGACCGGCTACACAGTCATGAGTATAGAGAGAGCTGAGCACGCAGCCTTGAGGTGCTCCCGTGCTGATTGTTATCGAGTCTGACACATTTCCACCAATACGAACAGACAGTGGTCTGTGAATGAGGAAGTCGAGGATCCAATTGCAGAGGGATGCGCAGAGACCCAGTTTTGCGAGTTTGGTAACCAGCTTGGAGGGGATGATAGTATTAAATGCCGAGCTGTAATCGATGAATAACAGCCTGACGTATGAGTTTTTTGTTGTCCAAGTGGTCCAGAGTGGAGTGGAGAGCCAGCCAGATCGCATCCACCGTTGATCTGTTGTGGCGGTAAGCGAACTGCAGTGGGTCCAGGTTTTTGTCGAGGTAGGAGTTGATTTGCGCCATGATCAACCTCTCGAAGCACTTCATCACCACAGGCATTAGTGTCACTGGTCGATAGTCATTGAGGCACGTCACCTTGGTCTTCTTGGGCACCGGTATTATTGATGCCTTTTTTTAAGTAGGTGGGAACCTCAGACCTCAGAAGTGAGAGGTTGAAAATGTCCGTAAAAACTCCAGCCAGTTGGTCTGCACAGGTTTTTAGAACACGATCAGGTATACCATCAGGTCCAGGTGCTTTTCGAGGGTTCACCCCTCTGAAAGATTTCCTGACGTCGGCCTCTGTGACTGAGACTGAAATACCATTACAGCGAATCGGGGAGGCACATGTTCAAAACGTGCGTAAAATGCATTGAGCTCATCAGGGAGTGATGTACAGACATTCGAGCTGCCTCCTGATTTTGCCTTGTAGGAGGTGATTGCATTCAGGCCCCGTCACAGCTGCCGAGCATCTGTCTCATCCTCCAGCTAGGAGCAGAATTCCCTTTTGGCTTTTTTGATAGCCTTACCAAGGTCGTATCTGGACTTCTTATAGACCACTGTATCATCAGACATGAATGCCCGATGTCTGGTCGTCAGAAGAGTGCGGATCTCAAAGTTGATCCAAGGTTTCTGATTGGTAAACACTCGGAAGGTTTTTGTAGGGATGCAGTCCTCCACATATTTCTTAATGAAGTCTGTAACGACTGTGGCATATTCGTTCAAGTCCTTTGGCGAGTCCTTGAACATTGCCCAGTCTACAGACTCCAAACAGTCCTGTAGTTGTTCCTCTGCCCCCTCCCCGCCCCCCCCCCCCCCCCCCCCCCCACCCAAAAATGCAGTTTCGCTAAAACTGCTCGATTTCTGGGCAGTACAACCTCATGTTCCTGCACATGGACGTCCTCAGTGACCGCAAGCTGTCTGTACTGATGAGCGAAATGCTTGCGCTGATGGACGATCACCGGCCTTGTCTGCTTTTCGAGCAGGCGTTCTTCGAGCAGATGCCCGAAGATATCCGCCAGCTCCTCGCCGGTAGCAACTTCGCCGACACCCTGCAACTCACCTAGCAAGCGAATGAGCTGTGGCTCGCCAAGTAACAGGAAGGAGCTTCCATCAGCCGGGTGTCTACAGCTCCGCGACGGCCTCGATGGTCCGTTCCACCTTTGACCGACAATGCCATGCCACAACCGGCCGCTGCAGATTCCAGTAAGCGCCTGTGGTGTTACAATCACCAACGTTGGGGTGCGGGGGGCCGCCGATGCCATTCTCCCTGCTCGCATCCGGGAAATGCTTCGGCCGATCGCCAGTAGAGGCTACCGCGGTTGGCCAGAAACATCGCCTCTACATCTGGGACTGTCGTTCCGGGCTCCGATTCCACGTCGACGCGGGGGCTGAGATCAACATACTGCCCCCGTCCGGCGTCGACACCCATTCCGGTAAGCCAGGCCCCTCCCTGTCTGCCGTCAACGGCAGCCCATCCGGACTTATGGGATTCTTACTGTTCCCCTTGTTTTCCGCTCCCACCATTTCACGTGACCGTTTAACATCGTCGATGTCTTCCAACCATTGTTAGGCGCTGACTTCCTATGGGCCAACTCCCTGCTGGTTGATGTCAAGGGCCGATATCCCGTTCATTCCGAGATCCTCCAGCCCGCATCATCGTGGCCTGTGGTCCCATCCAACCCACACCTCGACTCGGTGTCAGAACGCAGATGACACGTACACCCAAATCCTGGCCGAATTCCCCAAATTCCTGACCCACCCAGCTTAAATTGGCCAACCCCAGACACGCTGTCATACACCACATCCCCACCACCGGCCCACCGCTCCACGCATGGGCACGCAGGCTCCCGCCTGACAAGCTACAGCTTGCCAAGGAGGAGTTCCAGCGCATGGAGGAGATGGGTATTGTGCGGCGCTCCGACAGCCCATAGGATTTCCCACTCCATATGGTCCCCAAGTCAGCCAGTGGGTGGAGACCGTGCGGGGACTACCGCCGCCTCAACAATGCCACGGCTGCCGAACGCTACCCCGTCCTGCACTTACAGGGTTTCACAACCCATTTGGACGGGGCTAAATATTTTTCTAAAATTGATCATCACCAGATTCACCAGATCCCTGTTCACCCCGAAGATGTGCGTCAGACCACTATTATTACTCCTTTTGGACTGTTCGAATGGTTGCGGATGCTGTTTGGCCTAAAATTGCTGGTCGAGCCTTTCAGCTGCTTATGGACATGGTTGGCCAGGTGTTAGAATTTTTGTTCATCTATCTCAATGACATTCTGGTCGCCAGTCGCTCCCGCCTTGGTTCAAAATCGTTGGTGGTTAAAATGGGTGGCCCACCGAGTCCACAACGACCAGCGACCCCCGCACACTATCCCACACACGCTAGGAACAATTTATACTTATACAAAGCCTATCAACCTACAAACCTGTGCGCCTTTGGAGTGTGGGAAAAAACCCTAACCCTAACCCTAACCGGGCATCACCCGCAGGACAGCATACATGTATGCCGTACAACTACGGGCATCAGTCACTGATGCTCGCAGTCGTTGAAAAAAAGCAAAGTGGGACAGGCCCTTAAAGATTTAGAGGGATATGGACCAAATGCAGGCAAATGGGACTAGCTTAGATGAGGCCTTTTGGTCGGCAAGTTGTGCTGAAGGCCTGTTTCTGTGCTGTATGATTCAATGTCTCACAGAGATCTCACATGAGCAACATGGTGATGAACAGATAAAAAGATGATAATAAGATTTTTCACACAGAGTGGTGAATCTGTGGAATTCTCTGCCACAGAAGGTAGTTGAGGTCAGTTCATTGACAATATTTAAGAGGGAGCTAGATGTGGCCCTTGTGGCTAAAGGGGGTATGGAGAGAAGGCAGGCACAAGAGAGTGAGTTGGATGATCAGCCATGATTATATTGAATGACGGTGCAGGCTCAAAAGGCCGAATGGCCTACTCCTGCACCTATTTTCTATGTGTCTATGTGATGTTAATTGAAGTGTAACTATTGGCCTGTCTGCTCGATATAACTGCACTGTGCTTCTACATTCCCTCAAGTTAATGTCTGGGAAACCAGGATATGATTGATACATGATAGGGCGGATAAGAAAGATTTAGAGGGATAGTGACCAAATGCAGGCAGGTGGGACAAGTGTAGATGGGGCATCTTGGTCGAAATGGTCAAGTTGGGCTGAAGGGCCTGTTTCTATGCTGTATGACCCTGTGACTCCATGACTCATATTGACGGGCTATATGAGGTGAGATAGGAGTTTCATGTGAAGCACAAAAGCTGGCTGGGAACAGCTGGACTATTCCATATGGTATGTTGTATTTAATTCTGTGTGGTTTACAGCTTGCAATAGTACACAAATGGGACAAAAGCAATTATTATGTGATAACCTATCTCCAGCTATTGCTTGTTTAGTTTGATGGATTAATAACATGGTATAAACATCATTACAGAATGAGCATGTCCCCGTTGAGCTCCACTTTGATGCACCGGATTAGTCTGACTATCTTATTGCCACACAGAACGAACAAGGAACCCCCATTGAGTTTGCCTGCGGATCAAATCAAATGCCCTGTTTGAAGTAAATAGTTGTGAAGCCACAGTCGTGAAATCTCCCCTCTTAGTATATGGCTGGGTGGTGCTCCCTAAAAACACACTGGGCTATTGGGAGCATTTGTTCAACAACTATCAGTTTAACAGCATAATTCCCCTGGCTTCCCAGCTCGTGGCTTAAATAGTACTGGCTAAATGTCGGTACATTAATAGTCTATTTTCCATGCTGGGATGCTGAAACATGGGACAGAAGTACATGGTATATAATGAACCCAATGGCGGAATTCAGGACAAGAGAATGGTGGCACGGTGGTGCAACGGTAGAGCTGCTACCCTACAGCGCCTCAGACCCAGGTTCGATCCTGACTACGAGAACTATATGTATGGAGTTTATACTTTCTCCCTGCGACCGCGTGGGGTTCCTCCGGTTTCTCCTGCATTCCAAAGACGTGCAGGTTTGTAGATTATGTGGCTTCTGAAAATTGTAAATTTTAATTGTTTTAATTGTAACTGGGATAACAGAGAACTAGTGTATTGGTGATCGTTGGATGACGTGGACTCGGTGGGCCTTAGGGCTTGTTTCCATGCTGCATCTCTAAAACTATAACTTGAAACTAAAACTAAAGAATGGTTAGAATGAGGAATTTACTGTCACAGGGTTTAAGGTTGGCTTTAGGTTTATTATTGTCACGTGTACCGAGGTCCAGTGAAAAACTTTACTTTGAGCGTGCTGTCCAAACTGATCAGATAATACTTTACATAAATACAACCAAGTCAAAGTCGTGTATAAAAGATAGAGCAAAGGGGAAGATACAGAGTATAGAACATAGTTCTCATCATTGTAGCGCAACAGATCTGTAGATGTCCACAAGATATATTGGAGGGGAGAGTTGGTAAATATAAAAGAAAAGGAACTGGTTAAATGGAGCAGAAAAACCCAACCCTGTCATGTTGGGCAAAATAGAGTCAGGCAATATAGAGTTATACAGCATGAAAACAGATCATTCGGCCCAATTCATCCATGACAAGCAAGATGCCTCATCTAAGCTACACATTTGGCCCATATCCCTCACAAATTTCCCTATCCATGTACATGTCCAAGTGTCTTTAAATGCCAATATTGTATCTGCCTTTATTACTTCCTCTGGCAGCTCCTTCCATATATCCGCCACCCTCGGTGTGAAAAAGTTGCCCCTCGGGTTCCTATTAAACCTTTACCCTTTTATCTTAAACCTATGCCTTGTAGTTCTTGATTCCCCTAACCAGGGAGAAAGACTGTGCATTTATCCTATCTATTCCTCACATGATTTTACACTGCTCTGTAAGATAATTTCATAATTTATTGGAACAGAATTAGGTCGTTTGGCCCATCAAGTCTACTCCACCATTCAATCATGGCTGATCTATCTTTCCTACTTAACCCTATTTTACTTCGGAGTCACGTGAGTGACTACGTGAAGAAGCCCCGCCAGGCGCATGTTCGGCATTACGTTGATGCATGTGGCACCGACAGGGTGGAGAGCACAGCTCCCACCAGCGGTAGGTTTAACCCGCAGGTAAGTCACTGATGAACTTCTTGCACGTGTTTTTTAAACTCTGTAAGTCTGCAGAGCCAGCTAGAGTGTATATGTATTGTGGAATTTTTTTTAAAAAACTCTATAAATCTGGCTTGAAAATACGGAGCCAGCTGGAGTATAAGTATTTAAACTGCGGTAATTGAATGGAACGCGCTGAAACCACAGTTTCCGATTTAGATCGGATCGGGAGATAAGGCTGATTTAAAAGCCGGTTCCCGCTATTTACCGCTATTTAGATCGGGTTTGGAGATAACGGCTGCGCTAAATGCTGGCTCCAAATACCCACAATTTGTAAAATAAAGTCTGCTCTGTGTATATGTTACCAGATGCCGTTTTCCTTTATGTAAATGTATATAACCCTGTGTGATACTGAGGTTAATACTAATATTATGACTAATATTATGACTTTACTAAGTTTGATCTTAATTTTATGAGGAGTTACGATGAGGGATTACGTGCCCTCCGCTCCCAACCCTCATAATATAAATGATCATCTGGTAGTTCTAGTCTATGTTGAGCCTTACTATCTTACTCCGGCTATTGGTTCTGTGTTGTTCATGCCGCTGCTTTGAAGTATGCCGAACATGCGCCTGGCGGGGCTTCTTCACGTAATCCCTCATCGTAACTCCTCATAAAATAAAGATCAAACGTCGAACAGGTAAATTCTCATTTAATCTTACTATTCTCCTGCCTTCTCCAAATAGCCTTTGACACCCTTACTAATTAAGCAAGATCACCTCTCAGCCTCCTGCACTCCAATGAGTAAACTCCTAGCCTGCTAAAACTCTCCCAATAGTTCAGGCACTCAAGTCTTGGCAACATCCTCATAAATCTTCTTTGCACACTTATCAGTATAATGACGTTCTTAGTACAGCAGGTTGACCAAAACTGAACACAATACTTCAAATTGGCCTCACCAGAGACGTGTACAACTGTAGCATAATATTCAAATTCTATACTCAATTCCCTGAGTGATGAAAGCCAGCATGCCAAAAGCCTTCATCACCTGTGATGCCACTTTTGGTCTTCTACTCCTAGATCCTTTTTTTCTTTGTTGTAGAATTCTGAGTTATGACAAGAGGTCATCAACCTGAAACATTAAATCTGTTTCAACCTCCATAAACGCTGCCTGACCTCCTTGTTGTTTTCATTCTCTTTAGATTTCATATAATTTCTACTTTTCTAAACGCCAGTCTGATGAGACAGAAGGGAGATCAATAATGTGATTAAATGGTGCCAGAACAGCAATATTGCTCTCAGCGTTAACCAGATCCAGGAGCTGATTGTTGACTTCAGAAAAGGAAAGACAAGATCCAAGAACCTGTCTTCATCAAAGTGAGTACCGTAGAGAGTCGACAGCTTCAGGTTATTGGATGTACATATCTCTGGAGAACTGTCCTGCGGGTAACACATAGATACAATCAATACGAAAGCCCATCAACGTCTCTACTTCTGCAGAAGTTTAATGAGATTTGCTCAAAATTCAGATGGTGTGCAGTAGAGATCATACCAACAAGTTATATCACAGCCTGATTTGGTGACTCCTGTGACTTTGGACTCTTAGACATAATGCTGAAACATTAAGCATTCTATTTGAGAGTGCCTTTTTCAGTCGTGGCATTGAGTATAAGAATGAGAAAGTTATGTGGCAGCTTTGTAAGATTTTGAAGTATTGTGTCCAGTTTTTGTGTGCAGTTGTGGTTGCCCCATTGTTGGAAAGATAGTTTAGTTTCAGTTTTCGTTTTAAGTTTAGTTTAGTTTAGTTTATTGTCACGTGCACCGAGGTACATAGACAATCTCTTAGACTTTAGAGATACAGCATGGAAACAAGCACTTTGGCCCACAGAGTCCGCACCGACCAGCGATCACCCCGTACATTAGCTCTATCCTATACACAAGGGACAATTTACAATACTGCCAAAGCCAATTAACCTACAAACATGTATGTCTTTGGAGTGTGGGAGGAAAACGGAGCACCCAGAGAAAATCCATGTGGTCACGGGAGAATATACAAACTCCATACAGACAGCACCCACAGTCAGGATCAAATATGGGTCTCTAGTGCTGTAAGGCAGCAACTCTATTGCTGCACCACTGTGCCACCCAAATCTCGATTCAGAATCCAAAATCATGATCTTGACTTTCATTTACCTTTCTCTTCAACATATCTCTTGGTACCCTAAACTAACCAACATTTTATAATATGAAATAAGAACTGAGAGTGCCTTCTTCTGTCGTGGCATTGAGTATAAGAATGAGGAAATTATGTTGCAGCTTTGTAAAGTTTTGAAATATTGTGTCCAGTTTTTGCAAAATCTGAAGTATTGTGTGCAGTTTTGGTTGCCCCATTGCTGGAAAGATAGTTTAGTTTATTGTCACGTGCACCGGGGTACAGGAAAAAGCTTTTTGTTGCATGTTATCCAGTCAGCGGAATGACAATACAAGATTACAGTCATGCCATTCACAGTGTACAGATACAGGATAAAGGGAATAACATATAGTGCAAGATAAACTCCAATAAAGTCCGATTAAAGATAATCTGCAGGTCTCCAACGAGGTAGATGGTAGCTCAGGACTGCTCTCTAGTTGTTGATAGGATGGTTCAGTTGCCTTATGACAGCTGGGAAGAAACTGTCCCTGAATCTGGAGGTGTGCGTTATTACATAGAAGAGGGAAAGACTGGAGTGAGACTGGTCCTTGATTATGCTGGTGGCCTTACTGAGGCAGAATAAAGTGCAGATGGAGTCAATGAAGGGAAACACAAAAAGTGCTGGTTTAACTCAGCAGGTCAGGCAGCATCTCTGGAGAAAAAGGATGTGTGACGTTTCGAGTCGGTACCCTTCTTCAGACGGAAGAAGGGAATGAAGGGAAGTTTTCTCTGGAGGTTGAGGGAAGTATATAAAATTCCCGATGGAAGCATACAAAATTATAAGAGGCATAGATAGGCAAGACAGTCAGAACTCAAGATGGAAATGTCAAATACTAGAGGGCATCGCTTTAGGGTGGTTGATGGAGGGTTTAAAGGGGATACGTAAGGCAAGATGTTTGGATAGAGTGTTGGATGGAATGTTCTGCCAGGGATGGAGGGGCAGACAGCTACAAAAATAGTGGTGAAGTGGCTTTTAGAGGGGCACGTGCATATGCAGGGAATGGAGGGATATGGATCACGTGCTGGCAGAGCAGATTAAATTGGCATCGTGTTTTGTAGACATTGTGGACTAAAGCTGTACTGTACTGTTCTATGTTCTATGAACACTTCACCACTGTGTGATAAAACATCCACTAGCCTCTACGAGTGTTCTTCATACGGTGCCTACACACTAGTGTTCTGAAGTTTATTTACTGAAAACTTGAATTATTTTGCTCTTGCACTGTTCCTCATCATCTTGCATGAAGAATATATGTGGCAGTATCTTATCTATTGAATATATTTTTGTCCACATACACTTTGGGAATTTCCATCTTTCATGTGCAGAATTACTAACTTTGCTACAATCAAGGATCTATATTGAAGGTCGCCACCTTGTCTTTACTTTCGACTTTAGAGATACAACGCGAATTGTAAATTGTCCCTAGTATGTAGTGTACGGGGACCGCTGGTCGGCACGGACTCACCTGTTTCCGTGCTGTTTCTCGGAACTAAACTATACTAAATCAGCCAAGATCTGACTGAGTGATGGAACAGTTATGCAGGAAGAATAGCCCATTTCAGTTTGAGCATTCCGATAGGATTTCTGAAGTGGGACTTTCACTAGTATTGGCAGACGGGGTGAGATTCACTGTTGTTGGATGTGCTGTGTCATCGCTGAGGGATCGCCAATGTCCTGAACAGATGGCACTGGTAATGAAACACAGCGATTGATTCCTTGGATAATATCATGCCTGACGATGCAAACAAAACCATGACACCAGCATAAAGAACATCAGCAATGCCTGGATGGCACTGCTGGAATTGAACTAAAGTTTTGTGCAGTTAAAATTTGGAAAATAGCGAAAGACCAATCATAAAAATAAAACTAAATGACAAGTGCTGGAAATCTGGCAAATTATTTCCTTTTAGATAGGCTAAAAAGTCATCTTGGACATCGTGGGCCAAAAGGCCTGTTTCTCTGCTGCATAGTTTTAGGACTCCAAAAATAAGATGCTAAATGAATGTTGCTCATGGGTTTTTACTGTGGAGAAGATTGCAGAAGCTCAGGAATTGAGGTTTATGAGGTGAGGCATTAGGCAATGTATGAGATTGTATGTTCAGATTGTTCAGCTTATTATTGTCCTGTGTAATCTGGTACAGTGGACAGTTTGTTGCGTGCTATCCAGTCGGCGCAAAAACTATAGATGATTACAACAATCATGGGACTGTCAGATCTCATGGATTGCACAGGTGCCTCCTGAATCCATGCTGAATATGCTGATTTCATCAACTTTATCACTAACTTCCACCCTTCCCTCAAATTCACTTGGGCTTTCTCTGACATCTCTCCCCTTTCTCGATCTCGCTGTCTCCATCACAGGGGACAGTCTATCAATGGACATATAATATAAGTAAGAGGGCAATCTTGTTGAAATATACCAGACCATTAGGGGGCATGCTAGGGTAGATGTCAAGTTATATCCATAAGATTTGAGACTAGTCACGTAAAAATGAGATAGATAGGATCAACTGCTCACAGTGGATGGTGAATTTCTAAAACCAGTTCCAGCGCCTCTAAAACGTTAAAAGATAGATTTTCATATTTTTAGAATAGTTAATATTACAAAATGATTAAAAAAAAATAAATCATTAATTAGGTGGTCAGGCTCTTAGACATTATCAGCAGTTATAATTCGACAATTCACCATCAACAGAGTTAGGAGTGTTTAATTGTCATCTGTACTGACAATTACACAATGTAATTCTTACTTACAGCAGCATAATGTCTGTAAATGCAATACACATAGATAATATATAATAAACAACAATTCAATGAATTAACATATTAATAATTAATATGAATGAACAATTCCTGGGTGTTGCCAAACAATATTGCTCCCACAATACTAAAGCATTAAATCCAGTCCTTTGTGCAATCAAACGCAGTACATACTGTAGATGTTCATAGCAGAGGTTAGTGTTGTGTAGTGTTCAAGAGCTTGATGGTTGCTGGTCAAAAATAACTACTCTTGAACATAGAAGTTGGCAGGCCATGTTGCAGTTATATAAGACATTGGTGAGCTGCATTTAGAGTATTGTGTTCAGTTCTCCGCGCCATGTTGTCAAAAGACGTTGCCAACCTGGAAAGGGTGCAAAGAAGATTTACGAGGATGTTGCCAGGGCTCGAGGGCCTGAGCTATAGGAGGAGGTTGAGCAGGCTAGGGCTCTATTCATTGGAGAGCAGGAGGATGAAGGGTGAAGTTATAGAGGTGTACAAACTCATGAGAGGAATAGATCGAGTAGACAACCAGTGGAGGGGAATCAAGAACCAGAGGACATAGCCTTAAGGTGAGGGGGGGAAGACTTAATAGGAACCTGAGGAGTAATTTTTTCACACAAAGGGTGGTGGGACAGGTTTAGAGGGATTTGAGCCAAATGCAGGCAGTTTGGGATGAGTGTAGATGGGATTTGTTGGTCAGTGTGGGCAAGTTAGACCGAAGGGCCTATTTCCACGCTGCATGACTCCATGACTGTATTGAACCTGGCGGTCACAGTTTTCAGACTCCTGTACTTTCTTAACAACGATCATAATAATCGTCATAATCGTAATTTATATGCCAAGCATGTTTTGCAACATACAAGGAATTTGATTTGCCATACAGTCAAACCAAAAAAGCAACAAGATACACAATGACTTAAAAGTTAACATAAACATCCACCACAGTGGCTCCCCCACATTCCCCACTGTGATGGAAGGCAATATCCTTATTCTTTATCTTATTCTAAGTCTTATCCATTTTCTCCTGCGTTCGGGACAGTCGAACCATCCGCAGTCGGGGCGGTCAAAGCTCCCGCAGCTTGCGATCGAAGTTCCAGCGTCAGGGCGATCGAAGCTCCCACAGCCGGTGATCGAAGCTCCAGCGTTGGGAAGATTGAAGCTACTGCGGTTGGAACTCCTGAAATCGGTTCCCAGCGAGACGCCGCCAGCTCCACGATGTTAGGCCTCAGTGTGGATGGAGATAAAACACAGAATAAAGTTGCATCTGCGTCGAGGAAAGAGATTAAAAAGAGTTTCCCCCACCCCCCCATATAACACAAGACTAAAATTACACTAAGACATACATTTTAAAACAAACTAAAAACACCAAAGAAAGAAAAAGACGAGACAGACCATTGGCGAGACAGTCATCATCAGCGCCACCTGGAGGAATGAGAGCTTGGTCAGAGTAATGTGGGTCTAGATGATATTGGCTGCCTTTTTTAGATAGTTTCTCCAATATAGATCATGTTGTACCTTCTGTACCTACCTGTGGTGGACCAGGCAATGTCTACCACTTTCTGTAATCCCCTTCATTCCTGGGCTTTTGAGTTGCCAAACATGGCCTTGATGCAACCAATCAATATGCTCTCTACCGTACACCTGTAGAAGTTCAGGAGAGTGTTCATAAACGTTCCGAATCTCCTCAATCTTCAATCTTCCACAACAACAGCAAAGAATGATATGCATACCAGCACCTTTATGTCTATAATGTCTATAAAGTCATAACTACCGTTTAGTGTCCTGTATGTTAATTACTGAAGCCTCAGGCGCTAATCTCAAGCTGCATTACCAACATACTTATTTGTAAGCATTTAACATCATGGGCTTGGATTTTCCCTGCACATTGCATCCACCAGGCTGATTATATTTATTAACTAAGTTCCTGTCCACTTTTATTTTAATAGACTTTTTAAATCAATGATTGAATTAAGTGAGTGCAAATAATTACCTGGAACAGCACCCAAGGGGAATTAAGCTACTTGGTTCTATACAATAAATTGCTCCCTGGCCTTTTTGGTATAACTGCTGTGATAAGCCATACTGATTGGGACCTTCCTGTCAGCAAGTTAAACCAAATTGTTTCCAGCTGCTTGCAGTATCTCTTTGTTGTTTTCATGTGCAGACTGTTAGCATGCAACAAAGCTTTTCACTGTACCTTGGTACGCGTGACAATAAACTAAACTCAACTAACGGTACATTTCCATCAACTCCTTCCAGGGTCTATCACTGCCATTATGCTCAGCTACACAATGGGGTACAGGTCCTCCCCAGCTTACAAATGCCCGAGTTACATACAGCTCGTACATATGATCAAGCACTGGGTGACTGGCAGCTTTTCCAGCAACTATTCCAGACACTGGTTGGAATTTTACCAGATCGAACCCGGAAAGAAGACATCCTAATAACACGTTGATGTCCATTCTGTGAACCTGATCTCCAAGCAGGCAAACTGGACCGGTGGCAAAGTCTTTCTTTAAAAAAACTTTAACTGTGTTTAAAAGAAAGAACTGCATATGCTGGTTTACAAAGGAAGACACAAAGTGCTGGAGTAGGAATCTCAAGGCTGCATCAGGCAGCATCTCTTGAGGGGCTTTGGGTTTGATGGTAGATTCTGAGACCCACCAAACTCAACATGAAACATGTACAGTACCTTTCCCCCAGAGCACCCATGAAGCCACTGATACCCTTTAAATTATTTTGCAATGTGTCATGAGAGGAATAGATATGGTAGAGTCTCTTGGCCAGAGTAGGGGAATCGAAGACCAGAGGACATAGGTTCAAGGTGAAGGGGTAAAGATTTAATACAAAGGCACCCACCACTCTTTTTCACACTAAGAGTGGTGGGTGCATGGAACAAACTACCAGAGGGGGTAGTTGAGGCTGGGACTATCCTAACTTTTAAGAAACAGTAAGGACCAAGCGCAGGCAGGTGGGATTAGTGTTGGCTGGTGTGGGAAAGTTGGGGCGAAGGGCGCCTTTCCACACTGTATGACTATGACTATCTGATAACCTGAATGGTTAAAAAAAAAAATGTTAATTTGAAATAAAAATTATATATATTAAAAATTATTTAAAATACTTAAAATTAAAAACATAAAAGACAAAAAACAAACCCTTCTTTAATCAAGATCAGTGACACCAGACTATCAATTTGTCTAGTTCCTTACAAGATTGCAGAGATTCAATATGTTTATGAATACTCTCTTGAACTTCGACAGGGAGCATATTGACGGGTTGCATCACTGGTTCAGCAACTCGAACACCCAGGAACAAAGATAGTTTCAAAATGTGGTGAACACTGTCCAGTCCATCACGGATATTGGCGTCCCCACTATCAAAACGTTCTACAGTAGTCGCTGCCTCAAAAATGCAGCCAGCATCATCAGAGACCCACTCCACCCTGGCCACGCTCTCATTTCACTCCTGCCATCGGGAAGAAGGTATAGGAGCCTGAAAACTGTAATGTCCAGTTCAGGAACAGCATCTCCCCAATACCATCATGCAATTAAACACTGCAACACTCCAATTAAACTCTGAATCACTTAGACTTGGGGGCATTTTTATGTCTTTGCACTAATATCATTTGTTTTTTTATATACTGAACTTTTTGTTGTTTATTATGGTGTCTACGGAGTACTATGTTCACATATCTGTTGTGCTACTGCAAGTAAGAATTTCATTGTTCTGTTTCGGGACATATGACGATCAAACACTCTTGTCTCTGGATTCTTGAAAGGCGTTACATTAGGTTACATCGCCTATCCTTGGCATAACAGTGAGAGGTCAGATGCAAGGGTGTCTGTACTTTAAAGCTGGAGCAAAGATGTAACACTTCATTGTAGATTTGATTTAGTTAGTTGGGTCCATGATTTAGTTAGTTAGCTTTGATTTAGTTAGTTGGGGTCCATGATTTAGTTAGTTGGGTTTGATTTAGTTAGTTGGATCCATGATTTAGTTAGTCTGAAGAAGGGTTTCGACCCGAAATGTTGCCTATTTCCTTCACTCCATAGATGCTGCCTCACCCGCTGAGTTTCTCCAGCATTTTTGTCTACCTTCGATTTTCCAGCATCTGCAGTTCCTTCTTAAACATTTAGTTAGTTAGGTTTGATTCAGTTGGTTGGATCCATGCTAGCCAGAGCTATGGTAGGATTTGAATTCATGTTTCCATGGCAACCATCTGGGGTTTTGGATCTGAGCAACTGTATTGATTTGGTGAAGCGGAGGTGAATGAAAATATGAGAATTATAGAAAAGGGAAATTCAGGATGAGGGACCAAGGTATTTGAAGGTTTGATAGTTAAGGCAAAGGCATGCACTAAAATTGAAGCAACAAAGATGTTAGCGTTGTCCAAGACTCGATTAGATAACAGAGACAGGAAAGACAGGATCTCACTCCCCACACTTGGCTCGGTGATCTTTTGCAGGTTGCAATGAGCTACAACAGACAAGATGGACTGAATGTCCTCTGCCTGCGCTGAGGGAATTCTGATTAAAATTTCTCTCTAAGGTTGTCTACAATTACTACTTTTACAATTGCAAATTTGATTTCAACAACACGTTGGGCTTAATATTGTAAATCCTACTTGGCATTCAGTTTTTCATTAAGCCTACCATAGCGCTGAATAGAAATGTCTGCTATCAGTTTCACTCTTTCAGTAATCCCAGGGTTTATACTAAACCCGCTTCAGTTTCAGCTTTTGAATTTATTGTACGATTGCAATGTTATCATCTTGGGAGCTACTTGTTTGGTCGTATAGGCCTGTATTAGAACCTATGTACACTGTTGAAAACCTGTAAACAAAACCAAATCTGTTTTGAGTTATTAGTGGATTGGCAATTTTTTGCACCTGGGATAAAGTAATTATTTGTGCAATTGAACATGTTGCATTAACTATTAGTTTATAGTCAAGCAGCCGATGCAGTGTCTGTTATGTTTTTTTGATTTAAAGTTACGGTATGGAAACATGCCCTTCAATCCACCGAATCCATGCCGACCATCTATCCCCCATTCCCACATTAGCGTGGTGCAGAAGCGCAGCGATAAAGTTGTTCCCTAGCACTGGAGACCCGAGTTCGATCCTAACTATAGGTGCTGTCTGTGTAAATATGCTCCTAAAGCTTACCCCCCCCAAGTCTAATAGTAAGGTAAAGTAAAAACACCCACTCAAGCACTGGACCAACTATTCCTTATTTTTAGAATGAACACAAATTCCCCTATACGATACCTAAACCACCGTGGGTTCGATTCTTGTCTCTGCCTGGCCAAGCCCTTCGGCCTCGTACAATCAGACACCCTCCAAAAGGTCACACGGTTCCAAGCCCCTTCCAGAAGATCGACACTGATCTAAACGGAGGCCACCTTTGAGAGGTCCACAAACCTTGAGGGGCCGAACTACATAGGGTGGTATCTTTACAATCCAATCAAACATTTTAATTACATCAATACATTATTGACAGTTCCCCAAACCAATTACAGTCTCCCAAACAATGTTTCTTGCAGAAGCTTCTGAAAGGAAGCTAACTAACTGAATACTGCAACATTTACCCTGGAACTCAAAACAATCCCGCCAGGGCTTAATACTTTGGCCAATCAACAAACAGCAGGGAACTGTCTTGCTACATTATTTACAATCCCTTTGCAGCAATCCAATCAAAGCAATGCGTTTAAGTTTCTTTGCAGAGTTGTTACACATTTTATCAATTAG
Source organism: Raja brachyura (assembly GCA_963514005.1). The sequence goes on along the minus strand of OY740782.1, from coordinate 114,039,997 downwards.
GAGGAAATTAGAAGAACACCTGGGTCTTTCACCATCCTGCATATCAATCTAGGCTCATCCACAGCCTGTAAATTTCCACTGATAAAGTTTAAACAATTCTGACAAATGCAGGGATCCTCCATTTTATGGTGTCTTTAATTTGGTCAATATTAACATCTATACTGAGTTTGTATGTTCTCCCTGTGATTGCTTGGGTTTTCTCTGGGAGCTCTGGTTTCTTCCCACATTCCAAAGAGGTACAGGTTTGTAGTTTAATTTGGAAGGATGAGAGGATATCTTATAGAATCATGTACAATTCTTAAAAGATTGGACAGGCTAGATGCAGGAAAAATGTTCCCGATGTTGGAGGAGTTCAGAACCAAGACTCACTGTTTAAGAATAAGTGGTAGGCCAATTAGGACTGAGATGAGGAAAAACACTTTTCACCCAGAGAGTTGTGAATCTGTGGAATTCTCTGCCACAGAAGGCAGTGGAGGCCAATTCACTGGATGTTTTCAAGAGAGAGTTAGATTTAGCTCTTAGGGCTAAAGGAATCAAGGGATATGGGGAGAAAGCAGTAAAGGGGTACTGAATTTAGATAATCAAACATGATCATATTAAATGGTGTTACTGGCTCAAAAGGCAGAATGACCTTCTCCTGCGCCTATTTTTCTGATCCTATGTTTCTATGTTTCTAATTGGCTTCTGTAAATTGTCCCTCGTGTGTAGGATAGAACTAGTGTATGGGGGTGATCACTGGTTGGCACAGACTCGGTGGGCCAAAGGGCCTGTTTCTATGCTGTATCTATAAACCAATCTCCGCATGTTTAGCCTGTCTATCTCAGACTAATAATAATATTATTTTATAAGATTTATTGTTGATTGATTGAAAGATGTTGCATGGAAACAGGCCCTTTGATTCACCAAGTCTACACTGACCATCGAGCACCATTCACCCTAGTTCTACTGTATGTTATTCCACATCCGCAACCATTCCTTACACACCGGGATAAATTTTAAAAAGCCAATTATCCTACAAACCCTGCACATCTTTGGGATGTGTGAGGAAATGGAAGTACCTGGTGGAAAACCATGCGATTACAGATAGAACATGCAAAGTCTGTACAGACAGCGCCCGATTAAAGAATCATCAAAATGTCACCTATCCATGTTCTTCAGAGATGCTGCTTGACACACTGAGTTACTCCAGCACTTTATGCCTTTTACTATATTATTGATGTTAAGTAATGTGGAATGTGGAGAGGAAAATTAGATGAATAAACACATTTAACCCATGATGCCAATGACTGAGCAAGCATGGCTTGACGGGCCAAATGGTTTATCCTTTTTGCTGATGATTCTTTAGACTTCAGAGTTTTAGACATTGGACTTTAGAGATACAGTGCGGAAACAGGCCCTTTGGCCCACCAAGTCGACGCCGACCAGCCAATTATCCTACAAACCTGTATGTCTTTGGAGTGTGGGAGGAAACCAGAGTCCCCGGAGAAAACCCACGCAGTCATGGGTTTTCATACAAACTCCATACAGACAGCACCCATAGTCAGGATCTAACCCAAGTCTCTGGTGCTGTGAGGCAGCAATTCTACCACTGCACCACCATGCCACCCTTAATTCTGTTTAATCTAAAGCCAATGAATTGATTGTGGCTATGGTGTACATATGTCCATGTGCACAAACCATATAATTTCCCCAGTGTATTCAATATTACAGGACCTACTGGATGTGTGAGATCTTACATTGAAATGTGTATGAGAAACATCCAGGCATCAAGTAGCTTGATCTTCCACAGCAGGTGTCCTACCATTGAACATCATCGCTGGTAAATCCAAAACCTCTTATCATTAGCAGCTTTGATTTTAAAGCTCTTCATTTAAAAAAAAAAACATTCACACCCATCAATTCGAGAGGAAATCGAGTTTCTTCACATTCTTCCAAATAATTTATGGAGCCTTGTTTAATTATCGCGGCAATATTCACCATAAATAAAGGTTTGGAGGAGCTGTTTCAGACGCCCGATAAAGGTCAGGTTGATGAGTTATGGAGTAAACACTTCATTAAATCACGGAGCCCGATAGCACAGGCAAGCCCTTTCGGCATTCTGTTTGCTGGCACTTTGAAAGATGCATTCAGTCGTCCCATCTCACCCGCTCGCCCCTGCAGCCACACAATTTATTCCTTTTTAAGTATTTATTGAATCCCCTTTTGAAAGTTGCTATTGCATCTGATTCCACCACCTTCTCAACGCTGTGCATTCTAGACCACAGACAACTCACTGAATAAAAATAAAATTCTCCTCATCTCCCCGCTGGTTTGTCTTCCAATTACTGTCACTCTGTGTCCTTGTTACCAATCCTCCTGCCAATGGAAACAGTTTCCCCTCATTGACTTCCAAATCTTCCCACATACACAATAAGCCTTTTTAAATGTTAGAAATTGTGAAATAAGAATTATAGACCTGAATAAAAAAGAAATTGCATAATACATTCTTTACCATTGTTTGGAACAATAGGGGAAGCATTACTTTTAAACCTCAAAGCATAAGTCATCCCTAGGTACGACTGTGTTAGCTCTGTCGCGTGTTCTATTAATTGCCTTAATTATCTCATCCTAACAGTTCTTATCATTTGTAATTACGAAATGTTGTGCTTTGTGTTACTGAAGCAGAAACATTCACAGTAAGAGGAAAGAGCTTTTGAATTGAGTCAGGACAATGGAGGAAGTTCGGAGGGCATGAGGTTAATTAAGGAAGGCCAGCTGGTAATAATGACTCGGTCTCATGGTGGGAACAAAGGCTCTATCTCCATTGCCTGTGCTACTTTAATTTTGCAGTTACAACCTATGTCTGCGCTACTCAACAATACACTTTCCCACTTAAGAGCATCTAAAAGGGATAATTAATGTAAACTAGGGTGGCACGGTGACACAACGGTAGAGTTGCTGCCTTAAAGCGCCAGAGACCCAGGTTCGATCATGACTACTGGTGCTGTCTGTATGCAGTTTATACGTTTTCCCCTTGACCTGCATGAGGTTTCTCTGGGAGCTATGGTTTCTTCCCACACTCCAAAGATGTACAAGTTTGTCGGCTAATTGGCTTGGTAAAAATTGTAAATTTCCCCTCGTATATAGGATAGTGTTAGTGTGCGGGGATCGCTGGTCGGAGCGGACTCGGGCCGAAGTGCATGTTTTCGAGCTGTACCTCTAAAGTAAACTAAACTAAACTAATGTTTATGTTACCTCATTGCAATCCAAACAACTGGATTAATAATGCTAGTTAGAACATGCCTAAATCCTACCATGACACCCTGAATGTTTGAACTTGCAAGAATCCAATTAGTTCACTCGAATGGAGGTTACAACCAGCCTTTATGGCCTACTGCAGCTGGGACCGTGAAGTTCATAAGTTCATAAGTTGTAGGAACAGAATTAGGCCATTCGGCTCATCAAGTCTACTTCGCCATTCAATCATGGCGGACCTATCGTTCCCTCTCAACCCTATTCTCCTGCCTTCTTCCAACAACCCTTGACACACGTACTAATCAGGAATCTGTCAATCGCCTCCTTTAAATATCCATTGACTTGGCCTCCACAGCTGTCCGTAGCAATGAATTCCACAGATTTGCTACCATGAAACCTAGCAACTCTTGCATTTAGATTCAGTGGGCTGTTTCTATGCATTACTGTATATGCTTAACCAGGGGTTATATTTATGTATGGCAATATTATAGTAGACCAAAGAGTAGAAATACATAGTTGTGACACAGGTAGATAAAGCAATGAAGAGGACATTTGACATGGAGACACGAGGAACTGTAGATGTTAGTTTACAAAAACAAAACACAAAGTGCTGGAGTGATCCGGCGGGTCACGCATTATCACTGGAGAACATGGAAAGGTGATGTTTCGGGTTGAGACCCTACTTCAGAGTTTGAAGATTAATCTTGACCCAAAACTATTACCTACGTATACATGTTCACCAGAAATGCTGCCTGAGCTGCTGAGTTACTCCAGCACTTTATTCCCTGGAGAGGTGATCTTATAGAGGTGGTTAAAGGTATGAGGGGCTTAGATAGTGATCACATAATCTTTTCCCAACTGAGTCTAAACCACAAGGCGTAGATTTAATGTGGGAGGGGAAAGATTTAAAGAGGATCTGAGGGACTTTTTCACCCAGTAGATGGTGGGTATGTGAAATGAGCTGCCAGAGGAAGAGGTAGAGGCAGTTCCATTATGGTATTTGAAATACATTTGGATAGGTACATGGATAGTAAAGGTTTGGAGGGTTATGGGTCAAACGTCATAATGCTAAAGCAACTATTTAATCTGTTTAACCATAATTTAAGAGCAGTGACACTAAATTATATTTACATCGTGTTTAGAAGGATGAGGGGGAACCTCATTAAAACTTAACGAATAGTGAAAGGTTTGGACAGAGTGGATGTGGAGAGAATAAGTGGGAAAGATAGATCAGCCATGATTGAATGGCAGAGTAGACTTAATGGTCTGAATGGCCCAATTCTGCTCCTATAATTTATGAATTTATAAACAAGCACTTCAAAGCCAAAGTTCCAATCTTCTAGTTCAGCACAGCTCAGATCTAGCCTAATGAATGATGTGAAACATTTTAACATTTAATCTGTTCTTTTTCCATTGAGAGCAGGTTGAATGCATCTTCTTGGAAATAAATAATCTTGCAAATTAATCCAGTTAATGAGAATCCTTCTGCGTTGTTGCAGTGAGACCTTACTGCAGAACATTGAAAACACTTGCGAACAATGTGAAAGGAGGTATGGTGCAAATGGGAACTCAATCTGCAGCATCTTGCAAAGGGACTTGGATCCAAAAACAAAAATCCAGTCAGACCAGAGGGCAGGAGCAGCACTGTGGCACAGCTGGTGGACCTGCTGCCTCACAGCGTCAGTAGTCCGGGTTCAATCTGTCTGTGTGGAGATTGCATGTTCTCCCCGTGGCCGCGTCGATTTTCTCTGCTTGCTCCGGTGTCCTCCCATGTCCCAAAGACGTGCGGGTTTGTAGGTTAATTGGCCCTCTGTAAATTGCGTCTAGTGTGTAGGGAGTGAATGAGAAAGTGGAACATAGAACTAGTGTGAACAGGTGATCGATGGACGGCGTGGACTTGGTGGGCTGAAGGGCCTGTTCCCATGATGCATCTTTCACTCACTCAACACGAAAACACGATCAGGAATAAGATAAGGGCAGTCCAGTGATCCAGTGGTAGAGCTGCTGCCTCACAGTGCCCGAGACGCTGTTTCGATCCTGAACTCGAGTGCTGTCTCGAGTTTGCACATTACCCCAGTGACCGCTTGGATTTTCTTCGGGTGCTCCGGTTTCCTCCCATATAATATCAGTATGAAAGGACAATGGAAGATCAGCATGGACTAATTGGGCTGAAGGGCCCGTCTCCATACTTTAGTTTTCTATCAATCAATAGGCCACACGTTTGCTTTGCAATTTAGTATGTCCTTCCCTTGGCCTTAATTCCCCATCTGTGTCAGATCTCCATAGCCCTCGATTTACTGATCATTCAGAAAATAAGTTGTCGAGTTTGTTCTCACATACATAAGCATGATGAGGTACAGATACAATGAAAATCATGCCTACAGCAGCATCACAAGCACAAACACACAAAAACATAAATTATCAATAAATTTCACATACATCCTACAACAGTAAAAAAGACTGCAAAATAAAATGCATTCGTTCAAAATACAGCTAGAACAAAACAAGGCTGTTGTTGAGGAAGGATTAGGGTTTAAAGCTTGATTTAAGAGACAATAACTGTAGGATTGTAGCTGTTCCTGAACCTGTCGGCATGGGACTTCAGGCTTCTGCACTTCTAGCCTAATTGTAGAAATGAGAAGAGGCCAAGACATAGATAGCTTAGACAATCAGAATCCTTTTCCAAGATGGAATACTATAAGGCAGAGCTTTAAGGTGAGAGGGGAAAATTTGAAAGAATTTTTTTTACACAGAGGGTCTGGAACATCTTTCCGAGGGTGATGGTGGGGGCAGGCTAGATAGTGACATTTAAGAGACTTTTTGGATATGCAGGGAATGGAGGGATGTGGATTATGTGCAGCCAAATAAAAGTAGGTTTTGGCATCATGTTCAGCACAAACATTGTGGGCTGAAGGGCCCGTTCCTCTGCTGTACTGTTCCATGTTCTATGTTTTATGGGTAGAGTATGAGGTTTTGTAATAATAGAGAGATATCAGGGAAACAAAGAGAGAGATGTACGTTTGTACAGCGCCGTTCACAAAGTGTCCCCCAAAGCACTTTGCAGCCAAATAAGTATTTTCAAAGTGTCATCTTTAGACTTTCCTTTAGACTTTGGAGATACGCAGAAACAGCCCCTTCGGCCCATCGTGTCCACGCAGACCAATGATCACCCCGTATCCTAACTCTGTCCTACACACAAGAGACAATTTATAATTTTTTACCAAAGCTAATTAACCTACATGTCTTAATTAAACCTGTGAGTGTGGGAGGAAACCGGAGCACCCGGAGAAAACTACATGTCACAGGGAGAGACCCTACAGGCTTCCATGCAGAGCAATATATCTCCATACAGACAACACCCTTAGTCAGGATCGAAACGGGGTCTCTGGCGCTGTAAGGCAGCAGATGTACTGCTGCACCCCTCTGCCGCCCTCAATATTGTAGTGTAGGATATTGGGATATGCAGCGCTTCTGAGTAGGAGGATAGATGAATTACTAGATTATTAAGCACAAAAGGATTATTGGTGGTCACGGAGGTGCAGCGGTAGAGTTGCTGCCTTACAGTGAATGCAGCGCCGGAAACCCGGGTTCGATCCCGACTGCGGGTGCTGTCTGTACGGAGTTTGTACGTTCTCCCGGTGACCTGCGTGATTTTTCTCCAAGATCTTCGGTTTCCTCCCACACTCCAAAGACGTACAGGTTTGTTGGTTAATTGGCTTGGTAAATGAAAAATTGTCCCCAGTGGGTGTAGGATAGTGTTAATATGCGGGGATCGCTGGTCGGCGCAGACCCGGTGGGCAGAAAGGCCTGTTTCCGCGTTGTATCTCTATACTAAACCACACTGAACTATACTATACAAGCGGATTATTGGCGCAGATAATACACATCGTTGACATACCAGGGAATAGAAAAGGCATCTAAGAATCAGCCAAGCAGGAAGAGCATGTAGAATATCCTTAGGATTAGATCAAACTTCTGTAAAAGTTTATATGAATATGCAAAAAGAAAAACATTAGAGAAGACAAATGGAAGTCCCTTAACATTCGGAAGGACGCAAATTTATAACAGGGAATAAGAAATGCAAAGCAATTAAACAAACGCTTTGTTTCTGTCCTCAATGGAGAGGATATAAATAACTTTCAAGAAATGCTAGGAATATGATGAAATGGGAGGATTTTAAAATGATTTGCATTAGTTGAAAAGAAATAGTGCTGGGAAAATGTGCAATTAATGTGGGAAGGACTGAGGAAGGGTTTCGGCCCGAAACGTTGCCTAGTTCCGTCGCTCCATAGATGCTGCCGCAACTGCTGAGTTTCTCCAGCACTTTTGTCTACCTGGCCACATGGACTTTAGTAAGGCTTCTTCATGGCAAGCTGATCCAGAACATGAAGATGCGTGGGATCCATGGTGACTTGGTCATTTGGATTACCCATAGAAGACTGAGGATAGTGGTTGAAGGGGGTCATTCTGGTTGGAGGTCTGTGGTCATTCGTATTCTGCAGGGATCCATGGTGGGATCTGTTGTTCAGTTTCTGGATATATTACAATAAAACAATGTTGACACTTCTTTTATTTACAGTGTGTTCTTCCTCAAAGCTTAAATCGGACTGGTGCAGTGGTGATGATTCCTTTCCAAAGGCTCAAATATACCCAGCTGTACACAATGAATAATCAGTGCTGGAAAGCAGATTGCAAATGTTTATCCCAGTAGGACATCAAACATTTTCAAATCAATACAATTTCATTTAATTCCCTCAAACTAACAAATTATGTTATTTTGCCAACTTCTTAATGAGACTGCTGTTTGTTTTTTTCTTTTTGTGCAATGGAGTTTGCCCATGCCATTGATGTCTCCAAGGAAAGGGAAGAGAATGATAAACTTTTAGATGGTGCGACTGAGGGTGATCGCGATTCAGTTGAGGTTGAGGTTGAGAAGAGTGTGAGTGTGAGTGTGAATGTGCACTTGAGTGTGAGTGTGGGCTTGAGTGTGAGTGTGCACTTGTGTGAGTGTGCGCTTGAGTTTGAGTGTGCACCTGAGCGTGCGTGAGCGTGAGCATGAGCGTGAGCTTGAGTTTGAGTTTGAGCTTGAGCTTGAGCTGAGTTGAGCTGAGGTGAAAGGTACAGCATGGAAACAGGTCCTTCGAGTCCACACTGAGCAACGATCATCCGTTTGCACTAGTTCTCTGTTATTCCACTTTCATAAGATCATCAGGCAGAACTATGAACAAAAGGCCCTTCCAGAATTTTATTTCACGCAGTCACAGTGTCATCACCATGGAAACAAGTTGTTTGACGCATTGTGTCCCTGCCAGTGGACACCCATCCTTATTATTCCCATTCTCCGTCAATTGGTCCATAGCCTCCTTTGCCTGGTCAACCCAAGGGCTACCTTCACCTTGACTCCTGCAGTCTACCCTAACCATACTCCTTGTCTAGTTACATATCTCAATCATGTCCCATCAACCAACTGTGCTCCAGAGAAAACGGACCTGGCTTCTCCGACCTCTCAGCATAACTAAAACATTCCATCCCTAGCAACATCCTTGTGAATCTCTTCTGCACCATCCCCCGCACTTTCAGATAGACACACGATGCTGGAGTAACTCGGCAGGTCAGGCAGAACCTCTTGGGAAAAGAAATATGTGATGTTTTGAGTTGAAACCTTCATATCATTCCTGCAGTATGGTGACCAGAACTGTATGTAGACCTCCAGCTAAGGTCTGACCAAAATTTTATAAAATTGGAGCAGATGTCCCCCTGCTCATATTCAATACCCCAACTAATTGAAGGCCACTATTCCCATATGACTTCTTAACCATGTTATCTACCAGCATGCCACCTTCAAGGATCTTTGGTATACACAAATTCATGCGCAGCCTGCGGCATCAACAAAGAATGGCAGTAGAAGGAGACTATGGCATTGTGCTATACCAAGCCCACCCTTACTTCATCAATCCAGTGTCGCTGGGACACCAGGCCTTCAAAGGAGACGTACAAAAATGACTTATCTCTCCTTAGACAACATTTTCAGAGACTTGGAAGTTGCAAGATGGCACTGTAATGTGGCGACTCAGTGTGCTGTTCCAGAAAATGAACTATTGCACCACTGTATGGTGTGAATCAATGCAAGCATTGATGGGATGGGATGTCTGGGATGTCTGGGATGTCAGGACTTTCATATGAGGAAAGATTGGATAGACTCGGTTTGTACTCGATGGAATTTAGAAGATTGAGGGGGGATCTTATAGAAACCTACAAAATTCTTAAGGGGTTGGACAAGCTAGATGCTGGAAGATTGTTCCCGATGTTGGGGGAGTCCAGAACAAGGGGTCACAGTCTAAGGATAAGGGGGAATTCCTTTAGGACCGAAATGAGGAAAACATTCTTTACACAGAGAGTGGTGAGTCTCTGGAATTCTCTGCCACAGAAGGTAGTTGAGGCCAGTTCATTGGCTATATTTAAGAGGGCGTTAGATGTGGCACTTGTGGCTAAAGGGATCAGGGGGTATGGAGAGAAGGCAGGTACGGGATACTGAGTTGGATGATCAGCCATGATCACATTGAATGGCGGTGCAGGCTCGAAGGGCCGAATGGCCTACTCCTGCACCTATTTTCTATGTTTCTATGTTTCTATGTAAGCATGAAGGACAAGCATATTATTGCATCTCCGTACATGTGACAATAAAGAAACCATTGAATCATGATTTCCGCAAAGCAGAATACTGACCTCCTACACATCATTCATATTACACTATCACGCAATTAATGTATTTAGTTTTGTTTCGTTTAGTTTATTGTTACTGGTACCGAGTATAGTGAAAAGCTTTTTCATTGCGTGCTATCCAGTCAGTGGAAAGATTATATATGATTACAATCAAGCCGTCCACAGTGTAAAGCCTCAGGCGCAGTGAAGTAAGGACGCAAGGAGGCCTGCGCTGGCGGACGCAATGGCGGAGCCGCCGAGCGGATGTTGATGGTGGTGGGGGGGGGGGGCGAAGAGTTCCCTTCCACAGCATGTGGGGAGTCTGGCCTGGGTCAGCACGGCCTGGGCTGCACAAAGTAGCAAAGTAGCCAGGGGTAAAGCTGCGGGGAGGGCAGGATCATTGAGAGGGAGGGGGTCGTGGATCATGCCAGCAACTCATTCACGCACTCAGTTGCTCGGGCGGCTGCGAGCGGACACCGGGACGGGACAGTGGAACCGACTACCACCTCAACACCTTCTGCCGGCCCGCCAGCTAGCCAGCCACGGTGTCCTTTGGCATAGGCGCAACCAGAGGAGGTGGTGGTTGGCGGGTAGCTACTGGGCAGAAGACTGGCTCTCTCTCTCTCTCTCCCTCTCTCCCTCTCTCCCTCTCTCCATCTCTTCCTCTCTCTCTCTTTTTTTTTTCCTTTTCCAAAAACTTTATTCAACACAATCATATAATACAGCACATCAAAACATAATCAAAAAAATCACACTATAACAAACAAATCATTGTAGTACAACAGTACATTCATTGTTTACAATAGTCTCAACCCCACGCGGTGACCAGCGTTGACGGAAGGCCTCCAGAGTCCCCGTGGACACCGCGTGTTCCCTCTCCAGGGACACATGTGCACAGACGTAGGCCCAAAAGAGGGGCAGGCAGCCGACTCTCACCTGACCATCGACCGCCCGCTGCCTGGACCCACGAATGGCCATCTTAGCCAGGCCGAGGAGCAAACTGACAGGTAAGTCCCCCCCCCACACTTGGCTCTCCCCACTCCCTGCCTTGTGTCCAAACACCAAGCTTTGTGGGGCTAAAATGCAGCCAAAACTTGAGGAACAACCCCTTCAGATATTGGTACAGGGGCAGTAACCTCTCACACTCCATATACACATGGAACACGGTCTCCTCCTCTCCGCAGAAAATACATGCAGCGGACCGGCTCAAAAGTTTATTACAAACCACCGCTCCATGCAACACTCTCCACCCCAGGTCCCCAATATAAAGGGGTACGACTCCCTTATAGAAGGACCCCCACTGGGGACCTCCCCTTCTCTCCCCCCCTCTCCCCTCCCCCCTCTCCCCCCCCCTCCCCCCCCTCTCCCCCCCTCTCCCCCCCTCCCCCCCCCCCTCCCCCCCCCTCTTCCCCCCCTCCCCCTCTCCCCCCTTTCCCCCCCCTCCCCCTCCCCCCCTCCCCCCCCCTCTCCCCCCTCTCCCCCCCTCCCCCCTCCTCTCCCCCCTCTCCCTCCCCCCCTCCCCCCCTCTCCCTCCCCTCTCCCCCCCCTCTCCCCCCCCTCTCCCTCCCCCCCTCTCCCTCCCCCCCTCTCCCCCCTCTCCCTCCCCCCCTCTCCCTCCCCCCCTCTCCCTCCCCCCCTCTCCCTCCCCCCCTCTCCCTCCCCCCCTCTCCCTCCCCCCTCTCTCTCCCCCCCTCTCTCTCCCCCCCTCTCTCTCCCCCCCTCTCTCTTCCCCTCTCTCCCTCTCTCTGTCCGTTATGTAATCTCCCTGAGCCAGGAAGTCCCTGTCCCTAAATATGTCCAAGTTTATTAACTATGGAGATAGCTGTGGCCCTCCAACCGCTCACAGACATGGGACCCAGCCCCTATGCACAACAAGGTTGACAATCGCTGCTCTAGTTGGTGATAGAGTCGTTCAGTTGCCTGATAACAGCTATTAAGGAACTGTCCCTGAATCTGGAAGTATATGTTTTCACACTTCTGTACCTCTTGCCTGATGGGAGAGGGGAGAAGAGGGAGTGACCGGAGTGAGACTGGAACCTGATGAAGCTGGTGGCCTTGCCCAAGCAGCATGAGGTGTAGATAGAGTCAATGGAAGGGAGATTGGTTTGCATGATGGTCTGGGCTATGTCCACAACTCCCTGCAATCTCTAGGAAGCAATTGCAGATGCTGGTTTACACCGAAAATAGACACAAAATGCTGGGGTAACTCAGTGGGACAGGGGGGATGGCAGATTGCAATCTTCACGTGGTCCGCCCTGTTTCAACAAATGTAATCAACCTGGTGTGCACAATCAAATAAGATCAAATAGAACAAGTTGTCCTACAACTTTAGGCTGTGCACACAATACGCAAGAAGACAAAATGGGACAGGCAGCTTCTCTGAATAGAAGGAATGGGAGACATTTCGGGTCTGAAGAAGGGTCTCAACCTGAAACGTCACCCATTCCTTCTATCCAGAGATGCTGCCTGTCCCGCAGTTACTCCAGAGTTTTGTGTCTATCTTCCCTGCAATCTTCCCTACCAAGCGGTGTTGGATGGAGCTGTTCCCAAACCATGCTGTGCTGCATCCCAACATATAGCAGGATGAACATGCATTTTATTGTATCTCTGTATAAATGTCAATAAAGGACCATTAAATCATGATTGTTGTAAAGCAGAATACTGACCCCCTCAATATTATTCATATTACACTATCGCACAATGTATGCATTTCAAAGATAGGATGGTGTCAACCTTAGTGGCCGGAAACTATGTGCATAAGAGGATGTCGATGTCATCTAAAAAAGGCCTGTACATTAATCAATTGTGTTTAGTATAAAGCAGATCTATAATTCATTCTAACAACAGCTGAAATAAATGGAAACGCCAGCGAGAACTGGCTCTGATCCAAGTATTCAGCTGCAGAATCGTGACTCAAGGAAAAGAGAAAATAAAACATTTTTCTGACCTCATGAACACTCCAGTTTTAATCTCAGGCTGATGTATTCTCCTTTGCCTTTTGAAGGGAATTACTGTGCCTGATAAAGAGTAATCTTAGAACATAGAACAGTAAAGCATAGGAATAGGCCATTCAGTCCACAATGTCTGTGCTGAACATGATCCCAAGTTAAAGTAATCTCCTCTGCCTGCCCACCAATCCCTGCATATCCGTGTGCCCATCTAAAAGCCTCTTAAATGCCATCTACATTAGTCAAGAGTTGTCATTGGTCCCAAAACGGAACAATTACATTCTTACTTGCAGCAGTACAAAATACCTTAATAACAGATATATAAACAATAATAATGCACCCTCTCACCTTAAAGCTATGTCCTGTATTCTTTGGCATTTACTTCCTGGGGAAAAGGTTCTGACTGTCTACACCATCTAAGACTTTCTCATTTCATTAATTTCTTTCAGATCTCCCCTCAGCCTCTGACACTTGAGGGAAAACAACCTCTCGTTGAAGGTAATGCCCAGAAATGCAGCCAGCATTCAGGTAAAATCTGTAAACGATGGGAGTGAACAAAATTAAATCTCACCACGGGTTGAAGAGTTTGAATCTATTTTTAGATCTTATAGTATAAGATCTCTAGACTTAGAATTCTTAGACTCTACATCGTTTGTAGAGCCGATTTCCATCGGCCTGGAGTAAAGGTTGATTAGGCCACAACCAGTCTTTGTTTAAATAATATTGCAGGGCTGCCAACTCGCACGCATTGAGCGTGAGAATTACACATTTCACCAAATTCCCGCGCTCTCACGCTGATCACAAATATCTCACGCTCTGTTGTGAAAAAGTCTGTGATCAACAAATGTTGGAGAGCCAGGGCTGAGTGTGGGATGGAAGCAGAAGCAGCGGCGGGGACAGATGCGGTCGGGGAGCTGGGGCTGGCGGGTGTTTACCTGGCTGGTGAGTGTTTGCCTGGCTGGCGAGTCGCTCGCTGCAGCTCCACCCATGGAGCAGCCTCAGTGCAAGAGTCCCGGGCCATCGGCAGCATTGGTAGTGTGGCGCCACTGCCGTGAGAGTCTCTGTGCCGAATTCACCCAGGTGACCGGCATGGATCAGGTTGAGGCTCGGTGCATCCTGGAGGACAACCAGTGGCTGTTGGAAGTAAGTACCAAGCCACTGGGTAGTGGCCTTCCAATGGGGGTGGTTGGAGAAAGCATCCTGCTTGCCTGCTAGATTTTCACTTACTGTAACTGCAGGAAAAATGTTCCCGATTTTGGGGGAAGCTCAGAACCAGGGGTCACGGTTTAAGAATAAAGGGGGGCCCAGTTAGGACTGCGATGAGGACAAACTTTCTCCAAGCAGAGAGTTGTGAATCTGTAGAATTCTCTGCCACAGAAGGCAGTGGAGGCCCATTCACTGCATGTTTTCAAGAGAGAGTTACATTTAGCTCTTGGGGCTAACAAAATCAAGGGGATAATGGGAAAAAAACAGGAAAGAGGTACTGATTTTAGATGAACAGCCATGATCATATTGAATGGCCGTGCTGGCTCGAAAGGCCGAATGGCCTATTCCTGCACCTATTTTCTATGTTTCTATGCTTGAGTATATGGAAATAAAACTCGACCACTTGATTTTGAAGCATTCATGCATGGTGGAGGTATAATGTAGTCAAAGAGTGATACAGTGTGAAAACAGGCCCTTCGGCGCAACTTGCCCACACCCGCCACCAACATGTCCCTGTTACACTACCCGCTTTTGCTCCATATCTCTCCAAACCTGTCCTATCCATGTATCAGTCTAACTGTTTCTTAAATGTTGGGATAGTCCCTGCCTCAACTACCTCCTCTGGCAGCTTGTTCCATACACCCACCACCCTTTGTGTGGATAAAGTCCCTACCATGGGAGGGGCGACACCCCCCCTCCCACACCCTCCCCCCACTTGGTTGCTCCACTCCCTCGCCGGGTACCCCCAAGGCCAGTGATCAGTGATCGCTTAGCGTCCCCACTTTCAAAAATTCTTTGTGGCCCCTGGTTCAGACAGAAAGCACTGCCAGATGTGAGGGGGGAATTGAGGCCAGTTGTTCTTGATGTCTGGATCCCAATGCTTAGCACATCGTGTCTCAGAGTTGGCTAATGTTATTGATTTGTAATTAGCCTGTTTCGTAATTAGTTGACTATTAATCCGGAATATCCAGGGGGATGGGATAAGTAATATTAAAATGACATGCAAGGTGTCAGGCTGTCTGTCACAACATAAAGCCCCGATAACCCATTATTTCCTTCAGTTAAATTTTGGGAAGGTAGCACTATTGTCATTTGCCACTCAACTATTATGTTTGTTTACCTCACTGACTATTTCTAAACACCCCCCTCCCCCCTAAATTCCTTTTACAGGTTGAATAGAAATGTCCCCAATCTTGTTGTTTTATTAATTGAACACGTAGATGAACATCCTCAAGGAGTGTAATCAGATGGAAACTGATTCAGATGTGAGCTTATTCAAAGAAGGGGCCTATTTTAAAGGAGTGGCAGAGATACTTGCAAGGGAATGTGTGAGGAGGTTATTATTTGTCTTTAGTTTTAGCTTGAACCAGGACACCTGAAGATTCAAAGTTTAATATAGTAATTGTGCTGATACTGATTCCAACCAAGCACGTAAGTACGGAGGTTTTATTTTTCTGATGGCATTTAAACTTCACTTTGATTTCAATCACTTCAATGTAAAAGTAATTGGGAATGGGAAGCATTGGAACACAAAAATTTGCCCTCAGTACAGATTAACTGTAATACCACGGAGTCCACACCGACCAGCGATCATCCCATTAAACTATCCTACACACAATGGACAATTTACAATTTTCACAAACCTGTACATCTTGGGAATGTGGGAGGAAACGGAGCACCTGGAGAAAACCCACGCGGTCACAGGGGGAACGTGCAAACTGCATGCAGACGCACTCATAGTCAGGATCGAACCCGGGTCTCTGGCGCTGTGAGGCAGCAACTCTACCACTGCACCACTGTGCCGTCCCTTTTAAAAACCTTACTCTTTACTTCACCCCAATTGTGAATAAACGAAAGGTCCAAACTTACTAATGAAAAAACTAGAAGTAAATAAAACATAGACATTAAATTCTTTTTAATACCTCAGTTTCTTCTCAGTCAGCAACATTTCCTTGTAATAACCACACAGGCTCAGTCTACACGCTTTAATAAGGATTTTTTTTCTCTGCATGTGGGAAAGTGGCAAACTCTCCATTTCACCAGCAACATCAATTCTTTTACCAATTTATACCCTTCTCATCAGATTAATACCAGTCGGCAGTATCCAGCCAGAGCAGAGACAGGAATATGTTGGGCATCAATCAGTGTTCCTAGCTGCCTCCTGAGGCTTCCTTTACAAGCCGACAATTTCAAATGTAGGAAATTTTATTTTGGATGCCATTGAAATGTGTTATACACACGTTGTATACGGGATTGGGACTGAGTCAAGGGACACGGTAAGTTATTTTATTTATATATATATAATATATACACACACACACACACACACACATATTATGTGTATGCACACACACACACACACACACACACACACACACACACACACACACACACACACACACACACACACACACACACACACACACACACACACACACACACAGGTACATATATATGGATCATGGTTAGCAAAGCTTTTATTTATTAAACAATAGTACGACCTGAAGAAAGACAAAAAATCATCATCATCACAATCATAATCAATCTTTATTAGCCTAGTATGTTTTGTAACATACGAGAAATTGGATTTGCCATAGTCACACCAATAAAAAGCAACAGAACACACAAAATACATTTTAGCATAAACATCCACCACAGTGGCTCCTCCACATTGCTCTGTGATGGAAGGTGAAACAAAGTTCAATCTCTTCTCTTCTTACATGAAAAAGGAGGAAATCCATTTGCAGCAAGAACACAGATTCAGTCTGGGATATGCTGGAAATGCTCAGTGGGTCAGGCAGCACTTGAGGAGAGAGATACGGAGTTGACATATCAGCTCAAGGGCTGCTGTTTAAAGTTTAGCCCTTTGGCCCACCGAGTCCATGCCGACCATTGATCATCCATTCACAGTCGTTCTATGTTATCTCGCTTTCACATCCACTCCCTCCTTAGTGGGGGCAATTTACAGAAGGCCTTTAACCTATCAAACCCGCACGTCTTTAGGATGTGGGAGGAAACTGGAGCACCCGGAGGAAACCCACACAGTCACAGGGAGAACGTACAGACTCCATGGAGACAGCACTAAGGTCAACAGGGCAAATGGAGAGATACAGATTTCACAATATAGTTCTCAACATTGCAGTGCATCAGTTCCATGGACAAAGTCCAATATCTGCAATGCGATAGTGGTGAATCAGACAGTACCTGAGCTAATGGAAGGACCGTCCAGAAGCCTGACAACAGAGGGTAAGAAACTGCTCTTGAGTCTGGTGGTGCACACTTTCAAGTTTCTGTATCTTCTTCCTGACAGGAGCAGTGAGAAGAAGAAATGACCACGGTGGGACAAGTCTTTGATTATGTTGGCTGCTTTTCTAAGGCAGCATTAAGTGGAGATGTAGTCAATTGTGAGGAGTCTAGTCTGTCAGATGGACTGGGCTACATCCGCAATTTCTTACAGTGTTAAAAACCTGAATTGTATGCATTCTACGGTGCATATGTTGCAGGAAGGGATTCCGAGGTACAGGCTTCAGGCATTTGGAAAGATAGTAAGTGATTAGTAGAAACAAAGAACTGCAGATGTTGGTTTATACAAAAGACCCAAGTGCTGGATTTACTCAGCGGGTCAAGGAGCATCTCTGGAGAACATGGATAGGTATGTTTCAGGTTGGGATTCTTTTTATTTTATTCCTTTCTTATGTGTTTTCCCATACTATTGCAGAAGATGCAACAACTTCCCTTTATTTTAGTTTAGTTTCATTTAGTTTAGAGAGATACAGTCCGGAAACAGATCCTTCGGCCTACCGAGTCCACGCCAACCAGTGATCGCTGTACATTAGCACTATCCTACACACTAG
Organism: Raja brachyura; assembly: GCA_963514005.1. The sequence goes on along the minus strand of OY740782.1, from coordinate 114,022,053 downwards.
GGACAATTTACAACTGAAGACAATTAACCTACAAACCTGTACATCTTTGGAGTGTGGGAGGAAACTGGAGACCCGGGGAAAACCCACACAGTACAGTAAGCATCCGTAGTCAGGAACGAACCGGCGTCTCTAGCGCAGTAAAGGGCCTGTCCCACCAGCATGCGATTGCATGCGTCCAAACGTGGTCGCTTGAGGCGTACGACCTCGGGGGGCCGGTCGCAATTCGAACCGCGGAGGTGTATGGAATTGTGCAGGGCTAGTCCCGACATCATACTCACCAATCAGCTGGGCAGGAGGCGGGCCGACTGAATTTGGACGTCGCACGGCGTCTGGCGGTGACGTCATCACGCAACGGCACGTCGGGCGGTGACGTCATCGCGCAACATCATGCACTAGGCGTACGCCGTCAAGACGCTGCGTACGACGTCAAGACGCTGCGTACGCTCATCGAGACACTGCGTACACCTTCATTGCGCCTGCGGGCCGACAGGCTGTCAGTGCGCGGGATTTTTGGACAGTGCAAGATTTTTGGAGCCCCGTGTGATGTCGGGACCAGCCCCACACAACTCCATACACCTCCGCCGATCGAAGTGGGACTGGCCCCGCGAGGCCATACACCTCAAGCGACCACGTTTGGTCGAGCTAGACGCATGCAATCGCACACTGGTGGGACAGGCCCTTAAGACAGCAACTCTACTGCTGCACCACCATGCTGTCACTGCTGGATTTTACAGATAGTGTGTCTCCTCTCACAGAGATAACTTGCAAAGAACCAATTGTTTACGATGGAGCTGCAGAAGCTGGTTTAAACCGAAGATAAACCCAAAAGGCTGAAGTAACTCAGCGGGTCACTCCAGCTTTTTGGGTCTAACCAATTGTTTAAGCTGGTGTTGTCTCTGATCAAGGCCTGAAGGCAGATTGGGAAGTGCCATTGCCTGCATTAAGATAGCAGGACTGCTGACACAATGGGCGGTAAATCCAGAGTGGGGGTTCCACATGAGGATGTGCTTAAGGAACACAGTGGCGTAGAGCTTTGAACTTCTCATTTCTCTGCACTGACTAATTTTGATGGATGTTTCACTGCCTGCCTGCCTGCGGGCAGAAACTTCATCATAAGAACGAGTGCTCTTGAATAAAGGATCATTCGCAGGCAATTCGTGTCAAATCTAAATTAATTCGATCTCCGACACCCATATGCCCGCGATTGAATAAAAAGGTCTGCTCCCTAGTCACCTTCTAATACGTTTATATGCTCAGCCTTTCCATCACCAAGACAAACAAGTGTTAAATACTAACCAAATGTCTCTGCACTGTTTCAAAATAAGGAGGTCCTCTTCACTGATACATTAATTTACTTTCACTATTTAATCTTTTTGCAGAATCGCTGTATGTTTACATCATGGAGAGAGGATGTTCTGCCCATCCGATCTCTGCTTTAAGTGTCAAGCAGGCCTGAAGCTGGCCCTTCAGCCCACCAAGTCTCTGCTAGCCATCAAGCACCCACTTTTATATTTATTCCCTTGGCATCTACAGACTCTCATACACTGAGTCAGACCATCAAATAGAATCTGGAGGAAAAATATAAAGAAGGAACGAAGGCTGGCTTCTTCCAATACATACATTCAAATGCTTCAGGGCAATAAACAAGTCATGTCTCAAATTTACAGAATAGATAGACACAAAATGCTGGGGTAATTCAGTGGGCCAGGCAGCATCTATGGAGCTACGAAATGGGTGATGTTTCAGGTTGAGATCCCACTTACAGCCTTTATTAGAAAGAGGGAGAGAGATACAGTGTAGAAACAAGCCCTCCGGCTCATCAAGTCCGCGCCGACCAGCGATCACCCCGTACACTAGCACTATTCCACACACTAGAGACAATTTACAAATTTTACTCATGCCAATTAACCTACAAACCTGTATGTCTTTGGAGGGTGGGAGGAAACCGGAGCAACCAGAGAAGTCAACGTAGTCACAGGGAGAATGTCCAAGCTCCGCTGACTCTCTGTCTGAAGAAGGGTCTCGACACGAAATGTCACCCATTCATTCTCTCCAGAGATGCTGCCTGTCCCGCTGAGTTACTCCAGTATGTTGTGTCTATCTTTAGTATAAACCAGCATCTGCAGTTGCTGCCTACACATCTCAACAATGCTTCGGCAATGCAGTGTCCGTCTAGATTTTGTGCATAACCTAGTTTGTTTTTAATTTTAGTTTCAGAGATACATCATGGAAACTGGCCCGCCCGCCAACCAAATCCACGCCGACCAACAAACACCCAGACACTTGTTGTATCCGACACACTCGGGATAATTTTGCAGAAACCAATGGACCTACAAATGTGCACGTCAAAGTAAGAAGGGTTTCAGGCTAAGGAATTTTGCCTTAAATTAGAACACCAGTTTCATTAGAAACATCTATTAGCATTTCCAACATTGCACACCAAAGGGAAGACAGCACAGTAATTGCAGGGCTTCCAAGAGAATTATTACTGATCATTTACTTGTTCTGCTTGTCACTTTAGACTCTCCTTCAGAGAACCACATACAACACAAGACACTATTTTTCATAGTTTTAAGATAGAAGAATATGAATTGCCCACAACCACATCCGCGGGTCCTTGATGCCTCAAGATGCTATGTGTCGAGTTCCCTATTGCAGGCAGATGGTGATATCAAAGGGCTGATAGCGCCACTGCCTCAGAGGGCCAGAGACCCTGTTTTGATCCTGACCTCGAGTACTGCCTGTTTGGAGTTTGCACGTTCTCCCTGTGACCGTGTGGGTTTAATTTGAGTGCTCCGGTTTCCTCCACATCCCAAACACATGCGGGTTTGCAGGTTAATCGGCCTGTGTAAATTGTCTCGAGAGTACAGGGAGTGGATGTGAAAGTGGGACAACACAGAACAAGTGTGACGGGGTGAACAATGGTCGGCGTGGACTCGGTGGACCAATGGGCCAGTTTCCATGCTGCATCTTTCAGTCAATCAAATAATCATTTTGTTCTTCCCACAAGGATAGGCAACAAAAGTGGATTCTAGAAACAAGGAACTGCAGATGCACATTAATACACAAAAGGACACAAAGTGCTGGAGTAACTCAGCAGGTCAGGCAGGCACTCTGGAGTACATGGATAGGTGATGTTTCGGGTCGAGACACTTCTTCAGACTGGGATCAGTGGATTCTGATTTTCTTTTTGTGACTTTGCAAGGGACACCAATCAGTTATTATTTAAGTTTTCGGGCAATGAGCAGACAGACATATTGATCATTCAGTGACACAGATCATTTGGCTGCTAATCAGGGGGGCATCCACCATGGGTTCCCATAACAAAACCTTTAGATATTAGACTTTAGAGATACAGCACGGGTTACAGCATTAGGGTTAGGGTTAGGGTTAGGGTTAGGGTTAGGGTTAGGGTTAGGGTTAGGGTTAGGGTTAGGGTTAGGGTTAGGGTTAGGGTTATCTTGAATCTGTTGATACGTGCTTGCCAGCTTTTGTACTTTTTGCCCAACGGGCAAGATAGAAGAAAAGGGAACAATAAGGTGGAAATAGTCTTTGATTATATTGACTGCTTTCCTGAGGCAGCATGAAGTGTAAATGGTGTCGATTGTTGAAAGGTTGGTTTGTGCAGTAAACTGGACTGCATCCACAACTCTGCAATTTCTTGCAGCCTTGAGCAAATCTGTCCCCATGCCAAGCTGTGATGCATCCTCACATGATGCTTTCCACAGATGCATCTGTAGAATGTTGGTAAGGATCGTTGGAGACATCGTTGGAGACATGCTGAAATTCCTTAATCTCAAGAGTTGAGAGTGTTTTATTGCCATATGTCTCAAACAGAATGATGAAATACTTAACTTGCACCAGCACAACAGAATATGTAAACTTAGTCCTCTGTAATGCATTCGGTTATTGCAAGGGTGGACTGTAGTGTCATCTGATCTGTGTGGATAGCACGCAACAAAGATTTTCACTGTACCTCGCAACACATGGCAATTATAAGCCTAAACCTCATTGCATTTCAGTATTAGTAGTTGAGGTCTTTTCAATATTACTTATTATTCTTAATTATTTAAATCTACCCAAATATTTTTTAAGAATGACTGACCATCAGTGACATTTGTGAAAATCATTCTAAAGCCATTGACAGCAGGATGTCTCTTGCATGCAGAGGTTAGTTAGTTAAGGTGTGGGAAAGATAAAGTGGGTGTGTACCGTGACAGATCCGGGCAGCAGCTTGAGTGCAGCACCACCCAGTCCACCGCCTGATCACCCATCCAGATGCTGAAATTTTGAACCAGGCACAGAGTGCTGGAGGAACACTGCGGGTCAGGCAGCATCTGTGGATCAGGACCCTTCTTCAAAATTTCGTATCATATTTCTTATTAATTTCAGCCACAGATAGCTGTCAATGGGTATTTTTAAGGCAGAGATTGATAGATTCTTGATTAGTAAAGGGCCTGTCCCACTTAGGTCCACCACCGTGACCTCTGGCAACCTTAAGCGACTTTTTAAAAAAATTAAGGTCGCGGTGACCTACAGCCTCCTACAGCCTTCCTGGACTGGTGTACGACCTCCTACGGCTATGTTGAAGACCTCCCTTGACTATGAAGAAGACCTCCTTCGACTATGTTGAAGACTGGCTTCGACCATGTACGTTTTACTCGAGGATGGTCTCTGGCAAATTGGTCCATGAATGAGCACAACCCCCTCCCACCTCAGAGGACCACATTGAAAGCCAACAACGACCAGTGACGAGTTTCGACAGCTCAAATGATCACCTGATAAAATGATGTCATGTCTGCATTTTTTCTCACTAAAAAATGCCTCCCAGGTTTTTTTTTTAATCATTCTGAACCATGCAAGCAAGGAAGGAACTAGTTTGGAAGATGTTAGTAAAAATACAACTACTGCTGTTTGCAGTAGCCCTTTTGCTTCATCAGCTTTTTAAGAAAGGCAGAAGGGGAAGAGCAAGGGTGAAGAGCAAGCAGAAGAAGAGGTCTCAATGGGTGAATGGAGATGATGTGATGGACTGTCCCAGTATACCAGATGACTGGAAGAGAGTGACGCTGGGCTTTGACAAAAGATGGAACTTTAAGCACACATGTGGGGCAGTGGATGGCAAGCATGTCGTTCTTGTCCCTGTTCCTGTACCCCTCATTTTCCTTTTTGTACAGGATGGCATTCTGCTGGAACCATTCCTCAAGGACGCCCTCCTGCTGCCTGGTGAAGGTGTAGGGCATTAACTTTCTCCAGCTCTCCCTCACCACCAATGGGGCATCTGCCTCTGATGCTGTGACAGACACAGGAGAAAGGGTTGCTTTGCTGCCTTCAAATGAGGCAGTGAAGGATGGGGTGGTGATGGGACATATACTACCACCCTGTTCTCCTCCTCCAGGGGTCTGTCATGCAGGGCTACCTCCTCCTGCACTATCACCTCCTGTGGCATCACTTCCTGCAACTCCTCCTCTTGGGTGGGCAACACCTGCATGGCTGTTTTTTTTTAGGGTTGTGCCCTCCCCCTGCGCTGTTGCCATCTCTAAAACACAAGTCTCCTCTCCAAAATAACTCTCCAGTAATGAATGAACATGCCTTGGCGTGAAAGATGTGACGTTCTGCTGTTTAAATTACCTTTTTTTTCTACTGACCTTTTTTTCACCCCGGAGCTATTACCTTCGACTATCTTCAACCACCTTCGACCACCTCCGACTACCTACGACTAGCATCACGACCTACTACGACCGGCTTCGACTAGACCTACGACTAAAAATAATATTGATTTTCCCCACGGCGACCTATTTTTAGTCGCCGTCAATTTTTAACATTTTGAAAAATACACCGCGACCTAGCTGAAGCCTTGACTACGTGAAGACCACTCTCGACCATGAAGGAGAGTGACAAAGACCTCCTACGACCTTGTGGTGACCTTGCTGCGACTATGGGTCGCGGGCAAACTCGCCAGAGGTCGTGGTGGAGGTCGCCCAAGTGGGACAGGGGCTTAAGGGTGTCACGGGTTATGGGGAGAAGGCGGGGAGAAAGGAGTTGAGAGTGAAATATTGATCAGCCATGATTGAATGGCGGAGAAGACTTAATGTGCCAAATGGCCTGATTCTGCTCCTATAACTTATGAACTTACGAACGTCGTGCGGAGGAATTTAAATTTGACTGCTTTAAGAAGGGGGTGTGTTATCCATGTTCTTAATGTAGGGTGAGGGTCTGAGCCTCTCCTGACCCCACACTGCATGTACACCCAATGCACACCCAATACAACCAACAGATATGGCAGCCCGAGAAGTGATGACATGTATCCAAAGATAAACTTATTTTGGATAAAGTCATAAAGCAGTCTCATTAACGTGTTTCAATATGACATTAGGTCACATAGTTAAACAGGATGGAAATTAACCCGACTCATCCATGCTGACCAAGATGCCCCATCTAAGCTTGTCCCATTTGCCCACGTTTGGCCCATATTGTTCCAAACCTTTCCTAACCATGTACATGTCCAAGTGCCTTTTAAATACAATTTTACTTCGGAGTCACGTGAGTGACTACGTGAAGACCCAGCCAGCACGCATGCGCGACATATCGTCGTGCGCATGCGGAAGCGACGGTCGGGAGGAGCGGGGCTCCTCCAGCGTGAGTTTAAAAAGCTCACGCCAGGTAAGTCTCACCGAAGGAGTGAGTCGACCATTATGGAAGGGAGAAAATCTAAGAGAGCGGCGGCCAAATCAGCGGCTAAGGACAGCAGCCAACGGAGAACCGCCTCTCCAGAGCTACAGGTTCTACCTGCAGCTCCCGACTTTTCGGACTTTGAGACCGTTGGTACGCCACGGTCGGGGAAAACTACCCGGAAGTCGGCCGGGGCCGACTCAGCGGAGTCCGGTCCCGAGGGCACCCCGCTCGCTGGCAGCGACGGAGGTCGCCTTGACCGCATTGAGCGGATGATGGAGCAGCTGCTCCAACGTGACCTGCTAAAGCAGGGGCAGGATCACAGTGGGACCCCTAGTAGGCCCACGGCAAGTTCCTTTAGAGGACTGCCTAATGTATCCCCTTCTATACAGGGGAGCATTGAGGGTCAGAACTGGGCTGACCCAGAAGAAGGGGAGTTGGCTGAAGCACCTGCAGCGTCAGGGGTGTGTGAAGATTATATGGATGTGGTGAGCAAACATGCCATGCCCAACCAGAAGGGCCTACCCATCCACCCCAAGCTGGCTGCCAGCATTGATTATATGGCCACTAACCAACTTCAGGAACAGGCCATCAATGCCACAGCAGACAAATATATGGCGCCAGAAAACTGCAAGTCATTAAATGTACCCGCGGTGAACAACCCGATATGGGGAAACATGAGCCCCTCAAGTAGAGGGCAGGAGATGAAACTTCAGAAGATCCTGAAGCTCCTTACCGCAGGGATTACTGCAGTAGCCAGAACAGCAGTGGGAGTGGATATGCCGCAAGAGCTGCAAGATGCTTTGGCCTTACTGTGCAACACACAGTATGAAATAAATAATTTCAGGAAAAGCATTATAAAGCCGGCGCTTAACCCCAAGTTCGCGGGGTTGTGTAAGCCTGGGAAGACGCAGCCTCCAAGCCTGCTATTCGGGGAAGATCTCCCCAAACAGGTTAAAGATCTTGACGAGGAGGCTAAGGCTTTGGGCCTTATTAAAGTACCTGGGTACACTAAGCCTCATCACCCACACAGAACGCACCCCTACGCACCCACCGGGCAGAGTTACCCTAACAGGTCTGCCGGTGGTGAAAGCTCGAAGGCCGGCATACCTGCTCAGCGGTCTTTTTTAGGCCAAGGCCCAGGCCGGCCTCCTTGGAAGATGCGCCACTCCCAGAACACCTACAACCAGCCGAGGAAGCAAGGGCAGAAACCACCACACCGGCAGTAACCATGGAGGTAGGTGGGTCTGGGATCCCCAGGAACACTACTGACCCAAATTCACTTTGCATAGGGGGCAGGTTGCACATGTTCCTCGAGAATTGGCTCACTTTTACCTCTGATCCTTATATACTCAGGAGTATTCAGGGCTACAAAATTGAATTTATTCACGAACTCCCTACCCCGGTACAGCATGCACCTAGTCGGAAATTCGTCCTTTCTCATAGAGATAAGGCAGCAGGGCATGCTGAACTACAGAGGTTGATAGAAAAAGGGGTAATTGAGAAGGCCTTTAAAGAACCTCAGGAGTTCGTGTCTAATATATTCACTAAAAACAAAAAAGATGGCGGTTGCCGCATCATCATAGATTTGACCGACCTGAATACTTCTGTCCAGTATATTCATTTTAAAATGGACACCTTCGACACTGCTATACAGCTTATAGCCAATGGGTACTACATGGCATGCGTTGACCTCAAAGATGCATACTATTCAGTACCCATACACAAGGATCATAGGAAATACTTAAAATTTATCTGGATGGGACAATTATGGCAATATAAAGCTTTGCCTAATGGGTTATCGTCAGCACCCAGATTGTTTACCAAGATATTGAAACCAGATTTGGCCTATTTAAGGAAACAGAATCATACTGTTATGGCCTATCTTGATGACATCCTCATAGTGGGGGAGAATTTGGAAATGGCTACCTTGGCAGTCACAGCCACGAAACATATTTTTCAGAAACTGGGGTTTACGATACATCCAGATAAATCAATATTGGAACCCTCTACCACCATGAAATATTTGGGGTTCATTATTGACTCAGTGCAAATGTCTGTCACGTTACCACCAAGCAAGGTGGAAATCATCAAAAATCATGCTGGCCATTTTGATAGGCCCATGAAAATTCAAGAAAAGGCAAAAGCCGAATTATATTGGTGGATGGGTAATGCCCAAAATTGTTCCAAACCCATAACTATCACCAATCCCTCGATCACCTTACAAACGGATGCCAGTGCCAAAGGGTGGGGAGCTACTAACACTACCTCTAGCTGTGGAGGTAGATGGAGTGCACCAGAGTTAACCCTATTTAAAAACTTAGGGATTAACTATTCAGAAATGCTGGCAGCATTTCACGGCCTTAAGGCATACTGCACTAACATGCACAAAGTTCATGTTAGAATACAGATTGACAACACCACGGTGGTAGCCTATATTAACCACATGGGCGGTGTAAAGTCGATATCGTGTGATGAATTGGCCAACAATATCTGGTACTGGTGTCTGCAAAGAGAAATTTGGATCTCTGCAACTTACCTTCCAGGTAAACTAAACACAGTGGCAGACACCAGGTCACGGAAATTCAACGACAACATAGAATGGATGTTGGATCGGAATGTGTTCACAGATATTGTAGAACGTTATGGGACACCAGATATCGACCTTTTCGCGTCCAGGCTAAATCACCAACTACCAACGTATGTTGCTTGGGAGCCAGACCCGGGGGCAGTAGCGATGGATGCTTTCTTGCTACACTGGGGGGATTTATTTTGCTACGCTTTCCCCCCTTTCTGCCTCATCAGTCGGGTCTTGCAAAAAATCAAGCAAGACTCCGCATCGGGTATCTTGGTAGTGCCCGACTGGCCTACTCAACCATGGTTCCCTCTGGTACAGAAGATGGCCACAGAACCCTGTATCAGGGTGAATAAAAGACCAAGCCTGCTTGTTCATCCTGTTACAGGAGAATGTCATCCATGTCATGACCGCATGGATTTGTTAATTTGCAGATTTTAAAACGACCACTTCATGGATTCGGACTCTCCAACAGGACCATTGATACCATCACGGGAGCCTGCAGAGAGTCCACAAGGAAGCAGTACCTGACCTACATCAGGAAATGGGAAGGATTCTGCGTGACTACCAAAACAACATACGAAACCACCACCATCACGGAAGTGCTGGAGTTTCTGGCTACCCTTCATTACGATGAGGGTCTAAGCTACAGCGCCATTAACTGTGCCCAATTGGGAATTGGGTCACATCCCCTAGTATCCAAATTTATGAGGGGAATATTTAATTCCAATCCCCCCAGGCCCAGATATAGCCATACCTGGGACATCAGCATGGTATTGACGATGCTGCGAGGATGGACACCGAACACGGGACTCCCTTTGGCCAAATTAACCTACAAAATGGTCATGATAATGGCACTGATCACGGCGCAACGGGTCCAGTCCCTGCACAAACTCAGTCTGGATGCCATGGCAATTACCAGTGGGAAAATCACATTCCAGGTGCAGGGACTATTGAAGCAAGATCGACCCGGAGTGTCTGGACATACTTTGGAGTTCCTGGCTTACCCAGCGGACACCCGTCTTTGTATCGTTACATTGATTCTGCGATACATTTCAGTCACTAAAGATCTAAGGGGCACGGAAACAGCTTTGCTTGTCAGTCACAAGAAGCCTCATCACAGGGTCACGGTGCAAACCATTTCCAGATGGTTAAGGGTGGTACTGGATGCGGCGGGGGTGGATACTAATGTGTACAAATCTCACTCCACCAGGGCAGCATCCACCTCGGCGGCTAGAAGGATGGAGGTACCACTGGATCACATCCTGGCCACAGCGGGTTGGAACAATGAGAAAACCTTCCACCGCTTTTATAACAAACCCGTGACTTCCCCTGACAATTATGCAGGGAGGATTTTAAGTGCTGCCAGATAAATAACCCTTATGGGACACAATATTGTGTTTGGTATGAATAAATACCTGTTTTGTTTTTCAGCCAGTGTCTTGTCTGAATCACGTCCATCCTCTTATCCCAGCTTTAGCGGTGTGTGAGCATGGAGCTTCCAGGGCATGAAATCACAGAGCTTTGAAATCTTCACGTAGTCACTCACGTGACTCCGAAGTAAAATAGTAAGATTAAACGAGAACTTACCAGTTTGAAGTTTGATCTTTATTTTATGAGGTGTTACGATGAGGGATTACGTGCCCTCCGCTCCCGACCCTCTATTATAAAGATCACCTGGTACGAAAGTTCTCTTTTTTCTCTTACTATGTCAGTCATTGTGACTGTTTGTTCTGTGATTTCACACCACTGCTTTGAAGAATGTCGCGCATGCGTGCTGGCGGGGTCTTCACGTAATCCCTCATCGTAACACCTCATAAAATAAAGATCAAACTTCAAACTGGTAAGTTCTCATTTAATCTTACTATTATAGTATCTGCCTCACCAGCTCTGGCAGCTCGTTCCATATACCCACCATCCTCTGAGTGAAAAAAGCTGCCGCTCAGAATTCTATTAAATCTTGTCCCTCACATCTTAAACCTACAATATGTCTTCTTGTTTTTGATTTCCCTACCCTGGATAAAAGACTGCCTGCATTCACCCTATCTATTCCTCTCCTGCCTAAGAATAACTTTACGGTACAACTAAGGACATTCCATCATTCCTAATTCCTGATGGGAATGAAGATTGCCATTTGCTCGGGGTGGACAATGTCAGGATTTCTGTGCCCGACTCCAGCACTGTAGTACGTTCCACTTGATCCACACTTGTGTATCCCACACTGTTCAATTCAACACTCTCATTGCAAAAGTCAGTGCTGATACAGCAAGGACCATACATCAAATCAGACAAGTGAATCCTTTGAGAAATGCAATTGCTGAGTGGGTGGAGAATAGTTTGAAGGCGTACAGTGAAAAAAATAATACAAAATGAAATCCTCAAACAAGAGTTGCAGCACAAGAGGAATGGCACGGTGGCTCAGCGGTAGAGTTGCTGCGCCAGAGACCCGGGTTAGCACCGGTAGATGGGCGCAATCTGTGTGGAGTTTGTACGTTCTCCCTGTGACCTGCGTGGTATTTCTCCGGATGCTACAGTTTCCTCCCACAAAGTTTTGCAGGTTGGCCGGTTTGCAGGTTCATTGGCTTCGGTAAAATCGTAAATTGTCCCTAGTGTTTGGTTTCGAACAAGTATACGGGTGATCATTTGTGCAGACCCAGTGGACCAAAGGACCTGTTTCCATGCTGTACCTCTAGACTAAACTAAACTCTTGATAGACACAAAAAGCTGGAGTAGCTCAGCAGGACAGGCAGCATCTCTCAATCGGTTTAAACCAGCATCTGCAGTTCCTTCCTACACTATACTAAACAAAACTAAACCCTTTTCAGGTCCCTTCATCTGACTGATGAGAAACATGAAAGACAAATGAGACATGGGTCTCAACTGAAATTATAGTAAGTCCATTTCCTTGCACAAAGTGCTGAAGTAACTCAGGGGGTCAGGCAGCATCCTTGGAGGACATGGATAGGTGTTGTTTCAGGTCGAGACCCTTCTTCAGACTGACCGTGGTGGAGGGGGTGGGAGAAAGCTGCAAAAGCAGTGAGGTCGAGGGACAAAGACTGGCAAGTGACAGGTGAAATAGTGTCGCAGATCAGGAGAGCAGCAGGAATCACAGAGCAGGAACAATGGGAGAGGGTCTCACAGAACTGCTGGAGAGAGGAGGAGAACCTCTTCGGAGTGAGCATAATGTTGTCTATCCACGATATCCAGGCAGAGAAATGTGGCAAGGAAATGGGGCTGGACAAAGCCTGGCGATCGCTGAATGGATACAGGTGAGGGGGGATTGTGATTAGAAAAGGGTTTTTTCTTGCTTTCATCTCTGTCCTTTGTCCATCTATCAGCTGATCACACCCCCCACCCACCACCACCAGTACCCACCTGCTATTTCTGCTGCTCCCCTGCTCACCTCTATCCACCTATCGTTTGTCTGGCTTTGTCCCACAACCACCTCTCTTTTCCAGCTTACTGCCCCTCTACTACAACGTCTGAAGAAGGGTCATAACCCAATACAACGCCTATCCATGTCCAAATTCAGACTGAAGAGGGTCTCGACCCGAAACGTCGCCCATTCCTTCTCTCCAGAGATGCTGCCTCACCCGCTGAGTTAGTCCAGCATTTTGTGTCTGCTCATCCATGCCCCCCAGAGAGATGCTGGCTAATACCAAAGATAGGCACTAAGGGCTTTAACTCAGCTGGTCAAGCAGCATCTCAAAAAAGCATGGGTGACGTTTTGGGTCGGGACCCTTTTTCAGGCTGAATTCACCCTGCCTGATCCGTTGTTACTCCGGCACTTTGTGCCTCTCCGCCAGAGATGCTGCCTGACCCACTGAGTTACTCCAACACTTTATGTTTCACCCATATAAAAATATGTCAAGAGTCAAGAATATTTTTTTGTCATATGCCCCAGATAGGACAATTAAATTCTTACTTGCAGCAGCACAGCAGAAAATGTAAACATACTGCTCTGTAAACAATATGATAAAATATAATATGCTCCTGGGCAATCAAGTTGCTTCTTCTTATCTTCTTCTTATCGAGTCCACACACAGGATTAGAAGTTGTTCAGCCAGAGCTGAACACACTTCTCAGCATGTGCATACAATGGTGTCTGTCTTGTCGCTTCTTGTGCGTGGTGGTGGAAAGATTGGTGGAAACAGGGCTGCGACGTGAATGCTCTTTCTTTGACCCCATTTAAGTTGCTGAACCAGGCCGTTATGCAACCAGTCAATATGTTAGAAAAAATATTGGAAATGTCCATGGAAGGGTCCCAACCCCAAATGTTGCCAGTCCATGTTCGCCAGAGATGCTGCCTGACCCGCTGAGTTACTCCAGCACTTTGTGGGGTTTTTTTGTAAACCTGCATCTGCAGTTCCTTGTGTCTAAGAAATTGTCATCAGTTGTTCATTTCGCCATCAGTGTCCAACCCGTTCCACTTTTTACATCACCCCTCGTTGTAAATTGCGAATTGTTAATTTGGAATTGGTTTTTACACATCAAAGTGCAGCCAAGTCTTTTTTTTCATCAGTAGTGTGTTTTGTGGCCCCCTTTGGTAGATGCAAAAGCTCAGATGTCCCCATTATGCCTCTGTGGGAGGCTGCCTGTGCAGAGCTGAGGGCAGTGCTATCAAATTCACTTTAAAAAACACACCAGGGGAGGCCACTGACTCGCAGATGAATAGGGAGGATGGAATAGCATCAGTAATGATTTGCTGCTTGTTTCCTTGTTTGATCTTAATCACTAGAGGAGCTTAAAAGCGTTGGGCTTCCTGGATTCCCTGTCAATAAAAGCCTAGCTATCAAACTCAGTCAGTGGGACGGCACAGTGGCGCAGCATTAGAGTTGCTGCCTTACAGTGCCAGAGACCCAGGTTCGATCCTGACTACCGGGGTGAGTGGTGAGGGGGTGAAAGGTGAGGGGGAGGGGGGTTGAGGGGGAGGGGGGTTGTGGGGGACGGGAGGTGTGGGGAAGGAGGGTTGTGGGGGTGTGGGGGAGAGGGGGGTGTGGGGGAGGAGAGACTGAGGGCAGTGCTATCAAATTCACTTTAAAAAAACACACCAGGGGAGGCGACTGACTCGCAGATGAATAGGGAGGATGGAATAGCATCAGTAATGATTTGCTGCTTGTTTCCTTGTTTGATCTTAATCACTAGAGGAGAGGGGGTGTGGGGGAGGGGGTGTGAAGAACCGGGGAGCCATCCACGCCCTCAAGATCGGCTGCAGGAAGGTGAAGGTGGCTGGGCTAGCAGGGGGACGACAGTTCGCAAGATGATCCAGATAGAGGTGACATCTGCAGTGGGCCTTTATGGCCAGCTGGGACTTTGGAAATGATACCAATACCTCTTGCATGTGGACTCAGTGAGCTGTCTCTATACATTCTGTACTTAATCAGGGATTGTAATTATGTACAGCAATAATCTTACTAACCTGTATCTGACCTATATGCAGAAAATTGAATTTAATTGTACCTTGGCACATGTGAAAGTAAAGGACCATAGCACCATTGAAGCCTTGGGGCATGTCAGCCTGTATGAATTGCCCACTCATTGCCTTTAATCACCTGACTCTAGCCACCGTGAGCAAATTCGCATCAGCACCTGAATGGACTTTGCCAAAACAATCCTTTTTGTGAAACATTAAACCAAAAGGCTTCAAATGCATTCCACAAAGAATCGCAAATAATACCATTGTGTTCTTTCATAAGTTCAAAGGTTGTTCTGTGGACAAAACATTTGTTCCATCTCTATCCATGTCAGCACTCTACCCCTAATACTATGTGCTCTAATTTTGCCCACTAATCTCCTATGCGGGACCTTATCAAATGCTTTCTGAAAGTCCAGGTACACTACATCCACTGCCTCTCCCATGTCCATTTTCCTAGTTACATCCTCAAAAAATTCCAGAAGATTAGTCAAGCATGATTTCCCCTTCGTAAATCCATGCTAACTCGAACTCATCCCCTCATTCCCCCTCATCTCCTTCCTAAAGGAACGTCCTTTAATTCTGAGGCTATGACCTCTAGTCCTAGACTTTCCCACTAGTGGAAACATCCTCGCCACATCCACTCCAATAGCCTTTCGCTATTCAACAAGTTTCAACGAGGCTTCCCCTCATCCTTCTAAATTCCCGCGAATACAGGCCCAACTCAACGGGTCAGGCAGCATCTCTGGAGATCATCGACAGGTGATGTTTTGCGTCAGGATCCTTCTTCAGGGTCCCGATGCAAAACGTCCACCTATCCACGTTCTCCAGAGATGTTGCCTGACCCACTAGGTTACTCCAGCACCCCGTGTTTATTTTTCCAGGATTTTTTGTTTGGGAAGAAACTCCGACGATGCCATGTCCCAGCTGATCACCGGTATTACAAGATTCAGAGTTAATGACTGAGTCTACTGATTTTGCCAACAGAATTTGTTGTAAATCCATTAGTATTCTGGCCCTTAATACATGTCATCCAAAGGAAGAAATCCCCAGAGGTCTCCTTCAACAGCTAATAATAATTGCCATTTCCATTGCTGGCGAAACAATAAATCAATTTAATTAAACAGAAAACAATTGCTGCAGATGGATTTCCCTCTGTCGGAGAGGTTAACCCCGCGCTCCTTACAAGTAAAGAAAAACTGAAAGTTAACTTTCTCATGTCTCAAGGACATGGGTGATTTTTAAACATTAATGAAAATCAGAGCCTCTCATTATAGGGTACCCGGCAAACACAGTACATGGGCAACAGTGGTACATGTTGCAGTCCGATTGTGCCGTACCGCCCTATCATCTCTCAGAAGAGGATGTACTGTACATAAAATGTCAGAGTGTTGAAGTAACTCAGTGGGTCAGGCAGTATCTCTGGAGAAGATGGATAGGTGACGTTTCGCATCAAGACCCTTCTTCACACTATGACCATCTGACTTACTCCAGCGTTACACAAAAAAGCTGGAGAAACTCAGCGGGTGCAGCAGCATCTAAGGAGCGAAGGAGATAGGCGACGTTTCGGGTCGAGACCCTTCTTCAGTCTGAAGAAGGGTCTCGACCCGAAATGTCGCCTATCTCCTTCGCTCCTTAGATGCTGCTGCACCCGCTGAGTTTCTCCAGCTTTTTGTGTAACCCTCGATTCTCCGGCATCTGCAATTCCTTTTTTAACACTTTATGACTTACTCTAGCACTGTGTGTCCATTTGTGTGTTAACCAGCATCTGTCGTTCTTTGTTTTGACGAGTACTGTACATAATTTGAGGAGGGCATTCTTGCTATTGAGGGAGTGCAGCGTAGGTTCACAAGTTATATGTTGATAGAGTGGAGTGGCTGGGCTGTATACTCTGGAATTTAGAAGGATGAGAGGGGATCTTATTGAAATTGAAAGATTATCAAGGGTTTGGACACGCAAGAGACAGGAAACATGTTCCCGATGTTGGGGGAATCCAGAACCAGGGGCCACAGTTTACGAATAAAGGGTAAGCCATTTAGAACGGAGATGCGGAAATACTTTTCCTCAGAAGGCAGCATCCCTTCACCTATCCATTACTCCAGAGATGCTGCATGACCCACTGAGTTACTCCAACACTTTATGTCCTTTAGTGTAAACCAGCATTGGCATTTCCTTGTTAAAACATAATTAAGAACCACTCACACCTGGCTCGATTCCTCTCCTCCTCTTTTCCATCGGACAGAATGTACAAAAGCTTGATGCCATGTTCCATGAATTCAAGAATAGCTTCCCCACCGTTATCAGACTCTTGAACAGACCTCTCATATGTTAAGAGACACAAGGAACTGCAGAGTCTTGAGAATCTTGAACAATGCACAAAGTGCTGGAGTAGTAGCACGAGGCAACATCTGTCAAGTGTCATCTGTGGACCTCTCTCATGCTAGGGATGATTTCCCAATCTTCCAATCAACTTCGATGCAGCCCCTGCACTTGGTTTGGAATCTATACAATCTGTCAATAAAAACATTTAAAAGACCTTGGACAGGTACATTGAAAGAAATGATATTTCCATGCTGTGTGACTCTATGACTCTGAATTTCTCTGGAGTCTGTATTATACACTCTGTTTACTTTCTCTTTTGCACTACCTGATAGAGTTTTAAAGTCATAGAGTTATACAGCATGGAAACAGGCCCTTCGGCCCAATTTGTCCACACTGATCAAAATGTCCCATGTACACTAGAATGGGACATTAGAATGTCCCTCATGCAGTGCCTCATGTATGGTATGATTTACCCGGTTAGCATGTAAAACAACGTTTTGCACTGTATCTCAACATTCATGACAATAATAAACTATGACAATTACCAATCACTGCCCTCTGAGTCTGAAGGAGCAAGCCTAGCAATAATAAATATGTCCCATGAATAATGGAAGGAATCTTCCCTGAGACTTTGCACTGCAGTTCACACCAGAATGGGTAGAATGAAAATAGTACTTCTGGTGACTTGATGTGGAGGTCAAGTAACAGATAAGATCAGTTTAAGCTTCTTGGTATATTTCCTTTGTTTGCCTCATCCCCTCTCCCACCTTTTCTATTACTTCTAAACTAACGTCTCTCTTTTGTAGTGCAACGAAGTGTCCCAGACTTGAAGCGTTCACCGTTTCTCATTCTATATATTCTGCAGTGCTTTTACATCAAACCAACCACATTTGCAGTGCTTTTACTTCAAACCAACCACATTTTCATTTGCAAACCATATTAAGGGCACTCAATGTCAGTAAAACCACACTCACAGTTTAGTAGACATCTGTTCAGTGTTACTCACAGCTCAGACTGAGAGACGTGACCCTCGCACTGCCCCCATCTTGCAGAGACTGACTGGGGCACAACATTTCCAGGTTTTATAGTCCCTCCTCCCCCCTCCCACCAGCAGAGGCAGCTGAGAGAATCTCAACATTTTTAAAACATCAATAAGTCTTTTATTTTTAATCGATGGGAAAAATCCTCTTGTCCTGCGCAGCTTAGGGGGACTCTGAGTAAGATGGCCAAAAATCACAGACATAAGTGGCAGCGTTTTTTCTAAAATCATGAAACAGGAGAACAGGAAGTGGTCAAGGTCAGACTTTTAGTGATATAGATAAGGAGAAGCCTGGCATATAAAAGCAATTTAACTTGCTAAGTTGCTTATAAATCACTTGTTGGACCCCAACAGGAGAAATGAATTCATGCCTGGGCTCTAGATCTTGGACTTGTTGTCAATGTAGAAGGTTATGAGCATGAGGATCTCACCCAAATTGTCATCTGCCCATATTCCCCAAAGACGCTGCCTGGCCCACTGAATTACTCCAGCACTTTGTAAACCAGCAATTTCTTGTTTCTACATTTATGCGAACATTGCTGGGGATATGTGGCTGAAGATATACAGTGGCTTGCAAAAGTATTCATACCCCTTGAACTTTTCCACATTTTGTCACGTTACAACCACAAACGTAAATGTATTTTATTGGAATTTTATGTGATAGACCAACACAAAGTGGTGCATAATTGTGAAGTGGAAGGAAAATGATACATGGTTTCAAATTTTATTACAAATAAAAAACTGAAAAGTGGGGCGTGCAAAAGTATTCAGCCCCGCTGAGTCAATACTTTGTAGAACCACCTTTCGCTGCAATTACAGCTGCAAGTCTTTTGGGGTATGTCTCTACCAGCTATGCACATCTAGAGACTGACATTTTTGCCCATTCTTCTTTCCAGAAAAGCTCAAGCTCAGTCAGAATGGATGAAGATTGTCTGTGAACATCAATTTTCAAGTCTTGCCAGAGATTCTCAATTGGATTTAGGTCTGGACTTTGACTGGGCCATTCTAACACATGAATATGCTTTGATCTAAACCATTCCATTGTAGCTCTATGTTTAGGCTGTATGTTTAGGGTGGTTGTCCTGCTGGAAGGTGAACCTCCGCCCCAGTCTCAAGTCTTTTGCAGACTCTTAACAGATTTTCTTCCAAGATTGCCCTGTATTTGGCTCCATCCATCTTCCCATCAACTCTGACCAGCTTCTCTGTCCCTGCTGAAGAAAAGCATCCCCACAGCATGATGCAGCCACCACCATGTTTCACAGTGGGGATGGTGTGTTCAGGGTGATGTGCAGTGTTAGTTTTCCGCCACACATAGCGTTTTGCATTTTGGCCAAAAACTTCAATTTTGGTCTCATCAGACCAGAGCACCTTCCTCCACATGTTTGCTGTGTCCCCCACATGGCTTGTGGCAAACGGCAAACGGAACTTTTTATGGCTTTGTTTCAACAATGGCTTTCTTCTTGTCACTCTTCCATAAACGCCCGATTTGTGGAGTGCACAAATAGTTGTCCTGTGGACAGATCCTCCCACCTGAGCTGTGGATCTCTGCAGCTCCTTCAGAGTTACCATGGGCCTCTTGGTTGTTTCTCTGATCAATGCTCTCCTTGCCCGGCCTGTCAGTTTAGGTGGACGGCCATGTCTTGGTAGGTTTGCAGTTGTGCCATACTCTTTCCATTTTCGGATGATGGATTGAACAGTGCGCCATGAGATGTTCAAAGCTTGGGATATTTTTCTATTACTAACCCTGCTTTAAACTTCTCCACAACTTTATCCCTGACCTGTCTGTGTGTTCCTTGAGCTTCATGATGCTGTTTGTACTCTAACAAACCTCTGAGGCCTTCACAAAACAGCTGTATTTATACTGAGATTAGATTACACACAAGTGGACTCTATTTACTAATTAGGTGACAATTGGTTGCACTGAATTTTATTTAAGGGTATCAGAGTAAAGGGGGCTGAATACTTTTGCACACCACACTTTTCAGTTTTTTATTTGTAAAAAAATTTGAAAACCATGTATCATTTTCCTTCCACTTCACAATTATGCGCCACTTTGTGTTGGTCTATCACATAAAATCCCAATAAAATACATTTACATTTGTGGTTGTAACGTGACAAAATGTGGAAAACTTCAAGGGGTATGAATACTTTTGCAAGCCACTGTAAAGAGGCAAGAGATAAAGGAAAGGTATTCTTCAGGCAGAGGAGGTTAAGGGGAGATTTAATATAATTGTTTTTAGCGGAGTAAAGAAATAGTTCCAGTTGAGAACAATCAATGGATATTGGTTTATGTAAAAGAACTGGAGGGGAGGTGAGGAGAGTCATATCTTTTACCCAGAGATGGAATTAACCGCCTCTAAAGATGGTGGAACCAGATGGAATTATAACTTTCAAAAAGGAATTGGACCAACCCTACAGCTTTATACGGATAAGGTAATGGAGTAAGATTAACTGGATAACTCTCAAATACATTGTCAGATCCATCAACGGTATTCTATGATTTCCATAAATAAAATGGGAGAGAGGCATAAGGAACTGCAGATGCTGGTTTACACTGAAGATAGACACAAAATGCTGGGGTAGCTCAGCGGGACAGGCAGCATCTCTGGGTACTCCAGCATTTCGTGTCTATCTAAAGTCACAAAGTGCTGGAGTAACTCAGCAGATCAGGCAGTATCTTTGGAGAACATGGTAGGTGACCCTTCTTCAGACTCATCTTTGAAAAGGTGGCAAAATGGCGCAGCGGTAGAGTTGCTGCCTTACAGCTCCGGAGACTCGGGTTCGATCCTGTACAGAGTTTGTATGTTCTCCCTGTGACAGTGTGGGTTTTCTCCGGGTGTTCCGGTTCCTTACACATTCCAAAGATGTGCAGGTTTGCAGGTCAATTGGCTTCTGTAAATTGTCCCCAGTGTGTAGATTAGAACAAATGTATGGGGATCACTGGTCAGCAAGGACTCGGCGGGCCGAGGAATAAATAGATCAACCATGATCAAATAGCAGAGCAGACACAATGGGTCAAATGGTATAATTCTGTTCCTATGACATGGTGTTTTTGGTCTTCATATTCCCCATTACCGAGAATATCATTCCTTAATTCCATATGGTTTTACTTATTTGAATTTATCTTCTCCAAGTGTCAGGCAAGATCTGAACTCAGGGCTCTAGATCAATGGTCCATAACTCTGGCTGCAGGCCCAATAATTTAATGACCGTGCCATCGTATCCTATACTCAGGCTTTATGTCTTTGCTACTGCACTGCAGTTTCAGGCCTAATTCTCCGTAAAATGAAAGAAATCAACAATGGTTAGCAAGAGGTCAAGATTCGAAAGATGCCAGTGCATAGTCTTTGAGTTTGCCAGACCAATGTACGTGTGTGTCTGTCTGTGTCTGTGTCTGTGCACGTGCGTGCGTGTGTGTGTGTGTGTGTGTGTGTGTGTGTGTGTGTGCGTGTGTGTGTGTGTGTGTGTGTGTGTGTGTGTGTGTGTGTGTGTGTGTGTGTGTTTATGTGTGTGTGGCTGTGTGTGTGTGGTGTGTGCGCGTCCATGTATCGGTGTGTGAGGGTGTGTGTGTGTGTGTGAGTGGTGTGTGTGTGAGTGGTGTGTGTGAGTGTGTGATGTGTGATGTGTGTGTGTGTGATGTGTGTGTGTGTGGTGTGTGAGTGTGTGGTGTGAGTGGTGTGAGTGGTGTGTGTGATGTGCGTGATGTGTGTGTGTGGTGTGCGTCTGTGTCTGTGTGCGCCAAATTCCTTATAGATTCAGAGAGTCATAAACCACCCCTTTACACTATTTCCATATTATTCCCATTTTTTAATCTTCCCTCACCTCTCATCAACTCCCCCCAGATTCTGTCACTCTTATACACACACTGTGAAAAATGAACAGTGGCCAATTAGCCGACCACCCTGTGCGTCTTTTGGGATGTGGGAGGAAAGCAGAGGACAAGGGGCAAACCCACGCAGTCACAGGGATAACATGCAAACTCCACACACAGACGGCACCCAAGGTCAAGCTCAAATCCAGGTCTCTGGCACTGTCGAGGCAACAGCTCTACCAGCTGCGTCACTGTGCTGCCCTTGTTGGTTTTTCATTACGTTCTCAGCCGACTGTGTTCGCATGTGGAGCCAGGGTGTGCATGTGTGTGCATTGATGGTTTTGTGACTGGATTAAGGGCAGCATGGTGGCACAGCAGTAGGGTTGCTACCTTGCAGCACCAGAAACCTGGGTTCAATCCTGACTACGGGTGCTGTCTGTACGGAGTTTGGACGTTTTCCCCATGACCATGTGGGTTTTTTCCGGATGCTCCGGTTTCCTACCACACACCGAAGACGTGCATGTTTGTAGGTTTGGTAAAATTGTAAATTGTCCCCCAGTGTGAGTGCTAGTGCGAGTGTACGGGGATCGTTGTCGGTACGGTCTCGATGGGCTGAAGGGCTTAATTCCACCCTAAATCCCTAAACTAAACTAAACTAAACTCTGGTGCCTTGTGCAATTTTAAAAGCAAAGTTGTAAAATGGCGAAATCAGCAACTGCGCGGACCATGAAATTAGCAAAGATTTAATGCAAGTGACAGGCTGGGATATCAGCTGTCAGCAAGCTATCCTGTGCTGAGCCACTTGTTTCATTCAGCTGTCTGCACAGTGACCTCTCAGTACCCTGTTAGTGCATTAGCATATTTAAATTGCTTTAATTTTGATTTAAGCTGCCGACCGAGACGGGGAGGGCTAATGGTCGATTTCTGAACTCAATGATTTGAGTCGTTGCCTTTGAGCCTGGTCTGGTTTCAACGGCCTCAGCGGATCATGCATGGCGGATTTGGTGAGGCTGGCTCGGCAGCGGGTAGTCTAGGGTGGTGCTGCGGTAGAGCTTCTGCCTTACAGCACAAGACACCCGGGTTCGATCCTGACTACGGGTTCTGTCTATACAGAGTTTGTACATTCTCCCCGTGACCACGACGGTTTTCTCCGGGTGGTTCTGGTTTCCTCCCACACTCCAAAAACGTACAGGTTTGTAGGTTAATTGTCTTCTGCAAATTGTAAATAGTCTCTAGTGGGTAGGATAGAGCTGGTGTACGGGGCGATCGTTAGTCTGTGCGGACTCGATGGACCATAGGGCCTGTTTTCACACTGCATCTCTAAAGCCTAAAGTCTGAAGTCTAGTGGGGTTCCCTACTGTCAGCCAGGAGGGATTGCACGTTCCACTGGGGGTGAGCTCTGTTCCACTGGGGGAGGCATTGTGTGTGGAGGGATATGGGCCAACCATGTCCTTCTAAACACGGCCAACGGGCAGGTGGGGCAAGTGTAGATTCGGCATCTTGGCCGGCCTGGGCAAGTTGGGCCAAAGGGCCCGTTTCCATGCTGCATGACTGTAAGTGGGGAAATGGAAGCAGCTTCAATGGGGCACCTAGGCCGGCATGGACCAGATGGGCCGAAGGGCCTTTTTCCATTTTGTATTTTGGGAAAAGAACGCAAGGGATACAGAACATAGAATGTAGAACATTAAACAGTACAGTGTAAGAATGAACTGCAGATGCTGGTTTAAATCGAAGATAGAAACAAAATGTGGGAGTTTTCTTCTTCTTGCATATGGCATGCACAGCCTAAAGTTGTAGGTCAACTTGTTGTATTTGATCTATTTGTCTGTGCACGTCGGGTTGATTGCATTAGTTGAAACAGGGTGGACCACGTGAAGGTTGCAATCCCCCACCCCAATGCTGGAGTAACTCAGCGGGATAGCGGCATCTCTGGAGAGAAGGAATGGGTGATGTTTCAGGTCGAAACCCTTCTTCAGACGGATGGAGGCTGATGGAGTTAAACAGTACAGCACAGAAACAGGCCACAAAGTCCACGCTGATCATAACGTCACGTTAAACTAAGTTCTATGAGCAGAATTAGGCCATTCAGCCGATCAAGTCTACTCCACCATTCAATCATGGCTGATCTACCTTTCCCTTAACCTCATTTTCCTGCCTCTCCCCATAACCCCTGGCACCCTTACTAATCCAGAATCTATAAATCTCTGCCTTAAAAATATCAATTCACTTGGCCTCCACAGCTTGTGGCATTGAATTCCACAGATTCACCAACCTCTGATGAAAGGAATGTATCCACATCTCCTTTCTAAAGTTACGCCCTTTTATTCTGAGGCTGTGGTCTCTGGTCCTAGACTCTCCCACTAGTACAAACATCCTCTCCAGATTCACTCTATCCATTTGGCAGATATAGCCTGAGGATGCAACCTCTTCCACAGATCGACGTAGAAAACTGCAGCAGAGACAGTCCCTTCGGGTCACAGTATCCAATGGAGAATGTTAACATAAAAGGTTTTGAGATTAAAGGCAGAGATGTTCAATTTCGCTGAGCAATTCAGTGGTTCATCCCAGGAACATTGGAGGGCAATGGATCAAAGCTGTAAGGCTAAAAACTGATCGATCTCCCGGCATTTTCAATGAACATTCTTTTTTGCAGTTGAAATTGCTAATTTTGCAGAAGAACATGAACTATTAAAGAACACGGCACAGGAACAGGCACATAGTATCTGTGCCGAACATGCTGCTAAGATAACCTCATCCCATCTGCCTGCATACGGTACACAACCATCTATTCCTTATGTGCCTATCCAAAAGCTTCTTCAACACCGTTATTGTATCTGCCTCCATCCCCACCCCGGCAGCACATTTCAGACACCCACCACACTCTTGTGCAAGACTCCTGCCCTGCACGTCTCTTCGATTTGTTGCCCCTTTCACCTTAAAGTTCTGCCCTCTTGCGTTTGACATTTCCACCCTGGGGCAGGACGCGAGGGGGGAACTCTGACTGTCCACCCAATCTATGCCTCCACTCATTTTTATATAATGAAGCTGGTCTTACTCATTCCCACATACCCTCCAATACCTTGAAACATCCGAACAGGTGCAAGAGGCAACTGGTCAGCTCTTAGTAGCGATGAGGACCTCTGGCACAGGAAAACTTTCTCATGTAGTCAAAGGAAAAGTAAATCACGGATAGTCTCAAAATTCCCCTGAAGCAATGCAGCATTTCTAATGAATCCAGGGAATCCCTGGCCTGTGATCACTCAAAACAAAGAAAAGGCATTCTAAATATATTGAGAACTTCAAGTCCATGCATTGGGAGCAACAATAATCTAATACCAATAACATACTAATGGGACGAGCTTAGTTGGGGCATTTTGGTTGACATGGACAAGTGGGGCCGAGGGGCCTGTTTACTTGCTCTATGGTTCTATGACAATACAATGGAAGGATCATACCACTTCACAAGCTACATGCTGATCTGCCTCCATAAGGAATCACCAGCCTTATGTGTGTTTGTGCCTTGATTTCAGTAAGGTCAGAACATGCAGAACTGAAGTGGGAGCAAGTCACCCTCAATCCCAAGGGACTGTTTAATTGAATTTTATAGTCATAGTGTCATACAGTGTGAAAACAGGCCCTTCACCCAACTTGTATACATTGACCAACAAGCCTGCCTGCCTGCGGTTGGCCCATATACTTCTAAACCTTTCCCATCCATGTACCTGTCCAAATATTTATTAACAGTTGTGATAGTACCTGCCTCAGCAACTCTTTTGGCAAGTGTGTAAGAAAGAACTGCAGATGCTGGTTTAAATTGAAGGTAGACACAAAATGCTGGAGTAACTCAGCGGGTGAAGAAGCATCTCTGTTTAAATTGAAGGTAAACCTTTTAGCAGATTGTTCCATATACCTACCACCCTTTGTGTAAATAAAGTTGCCTCTCAGGTTCTTTTTAAATCTCTCCCACCTTGTCTTAAACCTATGTTGCAGAAGTGGCAGCTGCGGCTCGCCTGCAGTCTGTCTGGTTTTTTTTGTTATCCTTGTCCTGTTTGGTCAGTTGATTTGAGTTGTTAGTTTGTGTGTATGTGGGGGGGGGGGGGGAGAAACTTGTTTTTAGTCTCTTCCTTCAGGGGGGATGCGACTTTTTTTTCTCGTATCCCCCGTCTCCGTCTGCGCTGAGGCCTAATGGCGGAGCTGGCGGCCTCCAACTGCGACCGACCCGAGACTCCGGAGGCAGAGCCAACCAGGACTTACCAGCACGAGGCTGGCCGACCGGGGCTGTGGCGGCG
The DNA here is from genome assembly GCA_963514005.1 of Raja brachyura. The sequence continues at coordinate 113,995,935 of OY740782.1, read as the reverse complement.
TTCTAGCAGCGGTAACGGCCTGACTCGGGGCTGAGCAGGTGTCCCGGCGGTGATGGCCTGACTCGGGGCTGTGGAGGTGTCCCGGCGGCAGCAGCGACTTCAGAGGTTCGGCCGCGGGCCCAGTGGACGACATCGTTGGGAGCTTGCAGGTCCCAGGTTGGTGACCTGATTTTCCGGAGCTCCCGCAACAACAGCTGCGTCCGCTGGACTGGAGGGCAGCAGCTTCAACCACCCCGGGCCACGGAGTTTGAACCGGCACGGATTCAGCCGCGAGACTGACTTGCCATCACCCGGTGGGGTCACAACATCGGAGGCCTGGATCGCCTCTGCACAGAGGGAGAGCAAGGAGGGACAGCACAAAGACTTAAGACTTTTGCCTTCCATCACAGTGAAGAAGTGCTTGGTGAACTCACTGTGGTGGATGTTAATTTGTGTTTATTGTGTTTTGTTGATTTTCTAAATGTATGACTGCCAGGAACGAAATTTCGTTCAGACCGTAAGGTCTGAATGACAATAAAGGATACTTTACTTTACTTTACTTTACTTTACGTTCTCTGATTCACGATTCCTCTACTCTGGATTCACGATTCCTCTACTCTGGCTTAAGGGCCCTGAAAGCTCTGGGGTTTTAGATGCTCTCTGGTGCATTCTGAGCCTTATTTTTGAGCTTTTTGCACCAAATGTATGACCAATATTTCAGAAATATATTTGGTTGAGTCAAGAATAATGAGTGCGTGGAATGTTTTTGCAGTAAAGAAAACCTTTTTTATAAAATGTTTTGTGTGTTGATTTGATTGCCTGTTACTGTCAGACTGTGTTAGTGTGTGCAGTGCACCTTTAATGGTCCTACTGATCTACCGACTTCACATCACATCAACCTCAACGTGAAATAGTTCAGTTTTTCGAGAATGTAACTGTGCAAACCTACTCACCACTTTGTCCAAGTCATGGTCAAAGTCATAGTGAATGTGCATTAAGGCGAATGCAGACAGCCAGTCATTGCTCATGGACTGGAAGTCCTGGCGTAGTGATGCAGGCGACGGACACTCGTGTACACTACATATATTGCCATTTAGCCATAAATCATGTTTTCCAGTGCCATTTTCCAAGTGTGTAACTGCGCAAACTTAGTCATGGCTTTGTCCAAGTTATGGGCAAAATCATAGTGAATGTGGATTAAGGCAATTGCAGACAGCCTGTCATTACCCATGGAAGTCCTGGTCTTTCCTGCTTTGCGGATGTGAAAACGTGCTTATCCTCGTTGGCTGGATCAAAGGTGCCGAGCGCGATCGCGCCCACTGCTAGCATGCTGCGTGAGGCGAGCATCTCTCTGCCACTCAGACTCATGTCCAAGGGCACCGGCTACCTCCGCAGTCAAATGGAGGGGGACAGGCGGGGTCAGCAGAGCGCTGTGTTGAGACTGGCTGCCGACAAGAACTTGAAGAGCCAGACGGCGAGGGGGTGCAAAGTGGAGCCCAATGGTTTGGGCAGCACTGCCACCCCTAGGAACGCAGCGGTAGCAGGGCAGCAGCAGCATGAAGACTTACCTGGCCTCCAACAGCCCCCAGCAGAGCGGGCAGCTGGGGCTCTCATTGTGCACCGCTCCAGCTCCAAGAGGCAGCTCAGGCCCGATTCGCTAGTCATGTACCGGCAGAAGTGTGAGTTTGTGCTAGGAGCGGCGGCCACCAGCAGCGCCCGCAGTTTCAAGGGCATTGGCAGCCTGGTCTGTTAGCTGCTGCCCGGCTCTAGCGGCCTGGGTGACAAGCAGCAGGGAATGGCAACAGGAGCAGCAAAGGGGTCGAAAGGGGAGAATTAGCAGCGGGTACAGAGCCTGCAGTACCCCAGGGTGCACAAGCAACCACACCAGCAGCACTCCAGGGTTCACAAGTAACCACACGAGCAGCACTCCAGGGAGAAACAGCAGTCTCGCCAGCAACACCCCAGGGTGCACAAGTAATTACACCAGCAGCACCCAAATGGTGCACAAGTAACCACTCCAGCAGCGCCACAAGAAGCAGCAGCAGGTCGCCCCAAGGAATTGCTCAAGCGGCAGGTTGGTGAAGGCGGATTATGGCGCATGCACTCTGACCTCAACTGCTGCTTCTATCAAGCCTGCTCGGGCTTGGACAGTTTCTTCGAGCACTGCGGACTCGAGCCTGAGGCCAGGGAGAAGTTTGCCGCCGACGTCGCCTTCGAAAGCCTTGCCCTCATTTTTCGCAGCGTGAAAGGCCTGTCCCACTTAGGTTACATTTTCGGCAATTGCCTGAAAAAAGGTAGTCGAGTCGTGGTCGGGTCGTGACGCAGCCTGATGCATGTAGTGACGCGCGGTGACTCCCTGTCGCCTCTGGATTTTGGAATGTTCAAAATCCAGGGGCGACATCTAGGTGTCTCATCATGTCGTGCACCCTGTCACACGCTGACGTATGCTGCCCTGCGGGTGACGACCGGTTAGGGTTAGGGTTGGGGTTAAGGACCACAGATGGGCTGTAATATATTCCTCCTTCAATGCATGGATTTTAAACATTAATATATTAAAATTAATACAATAAAATCAAATGAAAAGATGTCTGTCCAGTTTTATTTACAGATGATTTGGTCCGCTTCCAGAGCCAATCACCATCTTTAACTCTTCACATGGATGGATTCAGCGTGTGTAGACTGAACTCCCTCTCCCCTCCATCCGGGCGTGGAGGGGGGGAGGGGGGGGGGTTTGAGAAGGCAATCGGTGTGGAATGGATGGATGGATTGAGGCAGGTGAATTAGTGTGTGTTGGTTGGAGTCGGTAAAATTGTGAGGGGAGAGCATGGGAGATGTCAGTGGAGAAATATGGGATGGATGGGGGGGAATCAGTACAGGATGAAAGGGGGAAATTAGTGCAGGATGAATGGGGGGTTCAGTGCAGGATGAATGGGTGTGGATCATTACAGTGTGGATCGGGGGGGCTGTGCAGGATGAATGGGCGGTTCAGTACATGATGAATGGGGGGGCAGTGCAGGATAGATGGGAAGGGGTCAGGACAGGATGAATTGGGGGACGAGTGTAACATGGATGTGGAGGTGGCAGGAGAATCAATGCGAGGTGGATAGGGAGATCAGTGCAGGATGAATAGATGGGGGTTGTAGATGGGGAGGGGATCACAGGGGATGTCAGTGAGGACTGAATAGAGGGGGGAATGGGGAGGAGAGGAGAGGTCCCAGGATAAGGGGGTGGGGGGGTGGAGGGGGGCGTACAAGAGAGAGAGAGAGAGGGGAAGGGGCAGAGGAGGTGGTGAGGAAGGAAAGTCAGCGCTCATCGGACAGGGACGGCATCATCGCCCTGCAGCCTTGGCCGTCCCTGTCCACCGCCAAGTCCACTTGGGACTCCTCGCCACCGTCTCCCCTCCTCCGCCAGCCAACAGGAAGGTGCAGAGCCGAGCGGTGCAGGTGCTTCAGAAGGCAGAAGGGGTCCTCCCCCTTCTTTCCTCGATCCCTCCCTCCTCCCAGCTTCAGCGTGCGGGAGGGGTTGTTTTGAAAGCGGTTGTCGTCGTTGGCGGAGTGGCAAGCAGCGGCCGCTGTGAGGGCTGGCAGGGTGCATGTTGCTGCTGCTGTGCGGGACCCGTCATTCACTCCGACCCTCCGTCACCCCGCACTACAGCCGTCGCCGCCGCCGACCAGAAACCATGGGGGGGGGGGGGGTGCGAGGGCCCGCAACGTGGGCCCGGCGGGGGGAGGGAAAGGTGAGGGTGGGGGGGCGAGGGACTGGCGGCGAGGCTCCGACGCCGTGGACGGAGCCACTGGACTGGGCGGGCAAACACCGCACCCTCCCCCCCTCCTCCGGAGAAACGGGAACTCATTTTTTTTTCCAAACCATTCCGTTTTTTAATACCCCCGATATAAAACAAACATTCCCCCGCAACGCACGCAACGCAACACAACGCAATATTTCACGGTCCCACTCACCCAAACTAGGCCCGGAGCATCTGATGGGTGATCTGATCCCAACCACTGCCCACGCGCGGAGAGACGGCGCCATTTTGCGTCGCTTCTGCGTCTTTGGCCACCAGCTTTCCCCCACTGTGCAGGCGCGGATTTTCGCAAATATAAAAAAAAAATCTTTCATCTGAATTTTTTTCCTTCTGAAAAAAAGGTGGTGCGGTCGCACCCAGCGCACCCCCCCCCCCCCCCCTTCGGACAGCCATGTAAATTAGTGCATTTGCCTTATCTATTCCTCTCATTATTGTAGGTATGTTACAAAACGTACCTTTACCGGCGCTGCACTTCTGCCGCTCCCCGTGTGCGCGACTTTCGCGCCTTGCAGAGGGGGGCGGGCTTAAAGTGTCGTTTTTCAACAGGCAGGACAAATCGATGAATGTCGGGCGATTTGGTTGCTGAAGAAAAATCGCTCCGACATTTCATGAATGGTGGTATTTTTAAATTACTCTACATTATTTATTAACTAGAGTAATTTAAAAATCACCTTCAAAAGCCGTGAGCGCAGACAACCGGAAGCATTTTCCGTAGGGGAGAAAAAAAGGTAAATACTTTATTTTTATATTAAAAGTTGGTTTTTCGGGAGGCATTAATAATATTTTTATGTTGCGAAATGGGATCTAAAAAAATGTATGAACCCCCAGTATTTTTCCCCCCGACTTCACCGCTAACCGCAACATTCTAATCCACCGCATTCCACTAAAACCCACTCGCTAGTTGATTTAAATGGCCATTAATTTACAGGCATAAAACACTAAATTCCTTCCATTTGGCCCAGAAATTCATGAAAATGAGATTTAAAAATTATGTTATATTGTGGATTATTGTGTGAATGTTATTTGGACACTTAGGCAATTTTTAAAAAGTTTATCTTTTCTTAAGAAATTGATAGATGTTTAGATCTACTCATTGAATTTTGTAATTAGCTACAATTAGATAACTAACTAATTATATGCTTTAATTTCAGGTAATCCAAGTAAGATTGTTTAATATTTGTTTCAGAATGCTTCAATCTATAATAACTGAAAATGTCATTGAGTTCTCTTAATTTTTAAGAATGTTATGGACTTTTAACTTTTCCAGATCACAGCTTTTGAGTTAAGTCAATTGAAAGGCAATGGGAAGCAAGATGCTCATTTCCGAGTATGAAAATGGCCATAACTTTCTTAATACTGAAGATATGAAAGTAAATTAGGTGTCAAATTAAACTTCTTTTTATGCTTTATCTGATGGGATAAATTGCAGACTTGATTTTTAAAATCTCAAAATTTTGTAACATTGCTAATTATTGTATACACCTGTATAAGATCACCCCTCATCCTCCTGTGCTACAAGGAATAAAGTCTTAACCTCTCCCTACAGCTCAGGCCCTCGAATCCTGAATTGATTGAAAGATACAGCATGAAAGGAGGCCATTTGGACTAGATCTCGCTTTTGCATCCACTCCCTGCACACTAGGGACAATTTACAGAGGCCAATCAACCAACAAACCCATACATTTTTGAGATGTGGAAGGAAACTGGAGCATCCGGAGACAACCCATCAGATCACGGGGAGAACTTGCAAACGCCACACGTACAGCAACCGAGGTCAGGACCAAACCCGAATCTCCAGCATTGTGAGGTCTACCAGCTGCACCACTTGGCCACCATCGACACAGCCTGCAAGCAAGAAGATAGAGGAGAAATATCCAGTCATTCAGAATAACCAATAACCGATCAAGATCCAGTACTATGTGGTATATTATTATGTAGCCATTCCAGAAAGTCATTGGGCAAATTGTCTAGAAAGTTAATTTGCAGAATATTAACTAAAATAACTCCACACCATCCAATGCCTTTTATGTTTAACTTAAAAGCTATTAACCTTCAGTTCAATGGGTAACATATTTCATGTCTTGATGGCCTTATTTGATTTATGGCTTCGATTTATTAGCTAGTAACAATGTTTTACTTTAGATTATAGTTTGTAATGCACAATTATTTTACCATTTAATGGAGGCTTCTAATGTCAGAAAATTAATTTATAGTGATATGCTAAGTCCATCAGTAGAAAATAAATCTTCTAGAAACTATTATCAATGCTGCAGGACACGATCCTTTCTAAGTGACTAATTACTCTGGATAATGAGAAGAATCACTCGTCGCTGCCTTTTAATATCAACGACTCCCGGTTCCAGATATTATCATCTTTCCGACGCTCATGTGCACTCTAAACTGATTATCTTGCATTTTCTTCTCGGAAATTCACTCCTAACTGTGTAAGGTCATGAGGAGAAACACACACAGCACTAGAACAGACCCTTCGACCCACAATGTCTGTGCTGAACATTGTGCCAAGTCCATCACTTATCTACCTGCTTATAACTCATATCCGTCCATACTCTGCATATCCACGTGCCTATCCAAATGTCTTTCAAATGCTACTATTGTATCTTCTTCAACCAGTACCCCCAGCAGCACCATGCAGGCACTCACTACCCTCTGTGTAATATAACTTGCCCCACACATCTCCTTTAAACGTTGTCCCTCACGGCTTATAGCCAGGCCCCCTAGCATTTGTTTTTTCATTCTGGTAAATAGGTTCTGACTGTCTAACCTATCTAAGTCTCTCATTATTTTATTTTCTTCTCTCAGCTCGTACCACAACCTCCAACATTCCAGAGAAAACAATCAAAGTCTGTCCAACCTCTCCCCGTAGCAAAAAAACCCACAACCCAAAAAGAGAAGACTTAAACTGTCTTCAGTAGCAACATGGTGGCGCAACGGTAGAGTTGCTGCCTTACAGTGCCAGAGGCCTGGGTTCGATCCTGACTATGGGTGCTGTCAGTACAGAGTTTGTTCATTCTCTCTGTGACCGTGTGGGTTTCCTCCAGGTGATCCAGTTTCCTCCCACACTCCGAAGACCTGCAGATTTGTAGATTAATTGGCTTCTGGAAATTGTCCCTTAGTGTGTCGGATAAGTACGGGTGATCATTGGTGGACTCGGTGGGCCGAAGGGCCTGTTTCCATGCTGTAACTCTAAAACTAAAACTTACTCCCTGCAACTTCCACCTAGTTCCTAACCATCTGTGAGGAGAGGCCCACCAGTGGAGGTGAAGGTGGGACAGGAGTGAGGGAATGGCCTTGGGACTTCGCAGCATTAATTCTAGGTATCATGAAATCTTGTCTTACCAATACGGACAAGGACATTTCTATCCGATTCCAGTCTCCCCTACTCCTTATGCAGATGGAAATAGCCCTCCTCAATGATGAATGCCACAAGAACGAAGCAGAGGCCAGCGATGACACCAAACATATCCTGAGAGGAGATCTGAGCATGCTAGGGAGTTCCATCGCTATCTCCAGGCAACCATTGTCCCACCACAGGCTAGGTCCTCCAGAGTTGGTGATTGCACGAACAGAAGGACTTGCATTCAGCATTCCGGATGGATTGTGTATGAACATATGAGGGGAATAGATAAGCTGAATGTACAGTGTCAGGTTCTGACAGTGGAATTAAGATGGGATTGAGAGGGAAAGGTAGATCAGCCATGATTGAATGGCGGAGTAGATGCGATCGGCCTACTTCTGCTCCTATGATTTATCAACTTATGAGTCTTTTAGCCAACATTGGGGAATCAAGAACCAGAGGACATAGGTTTAAGGTGAGAGGGGAAAGATTCAATAGGAATCTGAGGGGCAACATTTTCACAGAGGGTGGTATGTATATGGAATGACCTGCTGAAAGAGATACAGTAGTTGAGGCAGAAACTATAATAACTTTTAAAAGACATTTGGACAGGTAACATGGATAGGAAAGGTTAAGAGGGATATGGCCCAAACGCAGGCATATCTGACTAGTTTAGTTGGGGCATCTTGGTCACCTTGGTCACCATCTTGAGTTGGGCTGAAGGGGTATTTCTGTGCTGTATGCCTCTATGCCTCTATGATAGGTTGGTTCAGTATGCAACAGGCAGAGCTAAGCAATCCCATCTCTGCCGCCATTACCTAGACAGTAATGGTGCACGTAGATCCAACTACTACGGGAGGAGACCTCTTCAATACCCCTAGCATCAATGCAGCTATTTTATCCTTTTAAAGGAAAAGATATCTAGGTACCATGTGTAAATTTGGGATGCAACAAAATGGCTTTGTTTCTGCTATTTCTTCGCCTCTCACTGTACACTTGAAGGATCTTAAGGCTAGCTTCTCGTCAGTAGATTTTATTTTTGACATTGTGCAACTAGTGGTGCTCCAGTTTCCTCCCATATCCTAGGACATGCACAATTGTAGATTAATTGGCCTCTGTAAATTACCCCTAGAGTCAAGAAGTGGATGAGAAAGTGAGATAACATAGAACCAGTATAACTAGTGTGAACTCCTGTATTCTTCCCCCCCCCCCCTCCCTCGCCTGACACCCCACCCACCCATGTCATTCTACTAGTTGCACTGTTTTTATCATTGTATCCCTGTCGTTAGCCCATCTTCCCCAGTCAACAATGTAGCCATTGTGGACTCCACCCTTCCTGAGGTCATCCGCTGCCAGCTCCGTTTTGTTCTGTCCTTCTCTATCGTTCAGTAAGAAGAGGGGTTCTGACCCGACATGTCACCTATCCCTTTTCTCCAGAGATGATGCCTGACACAAATTGCACCTGCAATTTGTGTCTATCTTCGTGAACGGCGTGGACTCTGTGGGCCCATTTCTATCCTGTATCTCTAAACTAAACTCACTGTTTACGTTTGGTGTGGAATATTTCCTACTATGCTGGATATGCATCCCTGAGAATAGGCGTATTCAAGGTTATTACAACCTGAGAACCAATGTCCAATGATTTGACGAGCTATGTTGATCCTTATAATCTGCGACACTTTCTCTTGATCAGATATTAATAGGGTTCATTTTTTGGTGGCATTGATAAGCAGTGTATTAATTGCTTTTGGGCATGTGAATTATTCAGTGAGGGAAAACGCATTAATTTTCAGCTGCTGGGTTCAATTATTTTACTGTCTAGTTGTTAATTCTCATTCCAACTTAAATAACATGCTTACACCCACATCAACTTTGCCTTGGCTGCTGTAGACATTAGGTTTTACCTTTTGAGTTAAACGATTTTAGCTCGGCGGCTTTATAATTGAACCAGAGTCACATTAACTTGAAATGTTAACAGAAGCCACTTGTGCCTCAAGACTAATTCTTTGCTGAAATCATTTGCAGTTCCACGAATAGTCACCACTGACCTTGGTGGACACCAACATAACGGAAGATGAAATTCCTCTCTTGATGCTCAATTTACCAGCCAATTCTTTGCAAGAGATTTACTGGGCAGATTGTTTTGGAATGTAATGCTTTGTGCAAAAATAAAAATAGATTCTGCTTTCAACATTAACTCTTTCAAATATGTGTTTCTTATCAAAAAATCACATTTGTCACATTCTCTGGGACATTATTTATGAACAAAGAGTCTGACAAAACACATCAGTAGCAGACCATGCAGCAGACCTATCTAAAGAAGGTTCCGACCAGAAACGCCACCTATCCATGTTCTCCAGAGATGCTGCCTGATCTGCTGAGTTATTCCAGTACTTTGTGTCTTTTTGTTTTCTAAACCAGCATCTGCAGTTTCTTGTTTTGTCAATTGAATCATGGCCGATCTGTGGCTTTGTTACATCCACTGTTCATATGTGGATGTAACTACTAACCTCTGTTCCAGCACTCCTCCCTTTGCTACCTAGCTTTGTCTACCTCACTTTCCCATCCACACCCTACACACTAACAATTTTACTGAGGTCACAGGAACATACAAATTCCACACACACAGCACCTGAGATCAAGATCAAACTGCCCATCTGCCCATAATTCGCTACCATCCTCTGTCTCACTTCAATACACTGACTAACCTTCCCTGTACACTCTCAGTACCCATCTGAGAGCATCCATCCTCACAGCGGCAGAGACCCGTGTTCCATCCTAACCTCTGCAGCTTTATGTACACAGTTTTTTATTCTCCCTGTGGCCTCGTGGGTTTCCTCCAGGTGCTCTGTTTCCTCCCACATCCCCAGCACATGCAGCTCTGTAGGTTATTTGGACCTCTGTAAAATTGCCCCGAATGTGTAGGGAATGGAAGAGAAAGTGAGATAACGTAGAACTAGTGGAATGGACGATTGATCGTTGGCATGGATTCAGTGGGCCAAAGGACCGAATGTGTAGGGAGCTGTATCTGTAAAACTAAAACAAACTTTTCCCTCCGCAGATGCTCCTTGATCTGCAGAGTTCTTCCAGCAGCTTATTTCTTGGTGCCAGATTCCAGCATCTGTTTCCATCCACAGGCTCTTAGTTCCAATGGCATACTCCTAACCAACAAAGATGACTAATGAGCAAAACACTAAGTGATGGAGTAACTCAGCGGGTCAGGCAGCATCTGTTGATGTAATAGGATAGGTAATATTTCATGTCAAAACCCTTCTTCAGATTTAGGCTTGATATTTTTCAATGACCCTCTCCATCCCCACAACTTGGCTCAGCGGTAAGGTAGACACAAAATGCTGGAGTATCTCAGCGGGGCAGGCAGCATCTCTGGAGAGAAGGAATGGGGGACCTTTCAGTTCGAGACCCTTCGTGGTAGGGTTGTCGCGTTATAACGTCAGAGACCTAGGTTCGATCCTGACAAGGTTGCTGCCTGTACAGAGTTTGTACATTCTCCCCGTAACCGCTTGTGTTTTCTCCATTCCCAAGACATATATGTTTGTAGGTTAATTGACCGTAGTGTGCACATTAACACTATTCTACACATACTTGGGACAATTTTTACACATATACCAAGCTAACTTACCTTCATACCTATACGCCTTTAGAGCGTGGGAGGAAACCGAAGATCTCACAGAAAACCCACGCAGTCATGGGGAGAACATACAAACTCCGTACAGACAGCACCCGTAGTCGGGATCGAACCCGGGTCTCCAGCGCTGCAAGCGCTGTAAGGCAGCAACTCTACCACTGCGTCACTGTGCAGCCCTATGTCTCTCAGAATTTTATATACTTCTATCAGGTCTCCCAGGCACCATTCTAGTAAGCCTCCGCCATCGTAGATCTAATGAGTAGTGGTGTGTGGCTGAGGTGGTCCTCTGTACCTGCTGACTTTGGACATTGGCAGTGAAGGTCACTCAAGTGGAAGCTTCTACAGACATTGCCTGGGCAACTTGTAACAGGTGCACGCTGCAGCTACTGTGTAGCAGTTGTGAAGGGAGTGGGTAATGCTTTGTCCTTGGCTTAGAGCTTAGAGATAGTTTAGAGATACAGTATGGAAACAGGTCCTTTGGCCCACCAAGTCCAAGCCAATTACCTGTTCACATTAGTTCCATGTTATCCCACTTTGTCATCCATTTTTTACAAATGAGGGGCAATTTTTACAGAGGCCAATTAACCTACACACCTGCACAGCTCTGGGATGTGGGACAAAGCCGGAGCATCTGGAGGAAACCCACTTGGTCACAGAAAAATCATGCAAACGCCACACAGACAGCACCCGAGGTCAGGATCGAAGCTGGATCTCTGGCGCTGTGAAGCAGTGGCTCTACCAGCGGTACCATTGTGCAGTAAGAATAAACAAAATTGAATTAAACCTTGCAATACATGCTCAGCTTTTAAACCAATCATTCTACAACTAAAGAAACTTTAGATTCCCCTCTTTAATGTGGCTGTTTAGAAAAAAATATTTTGGTTCATTTCAGTTGATTGGGACATGGATACGCCTGTTGTAAAAGGGTTGGCTGTGGAAACAAGGAATTGCAGATGTTAGTTTACAAAATAAAAAGACAAAGTGCTGGAATAACTCAACGATTCAGGCAATATCTCTGGTGAACATGGATAGGCAGCATTTCGGACCAGGATCCTTCTTCAGACTCGGAGTGTGAAGAAGGGTCCCGACTTGAAACGTCACCTATCCATGTTCTGAAAGATGCTGCCTGACCCGCCAACTTACTCCAGCACTTTTGTATGAAGGAACTGCAGATGCTGGTTTAAACCGATGATAGACACATAAAGTGGGAGTAAGGAGTAACTCCGCGGGACAGGCAGCATCTGTGAAGAAGGATCTTGACCCGAAACTTTACCGATTCCTTCTCTCCAGATATGCTGCCTGTCCTGCTGAGTTACTCCAGCTTTTTGTGTCTACTCCAGCACTTTGTGTTTTTTTAATTTTTACTGGGGTGGCTCCTGGCTTTACAATATATAGCAGTTTAAAGAAAGCAACATGATGCATGCAACAGTTGCTATCAAAGTCTGACGATGGTCAGAAGTGAGGTAAGCAAGCTTGCAATGAGCCTTATATTGATTCTGCATGCCCTCTACACCAGCCTGACAACCACCATAGCCCACACTTCAACCCACCAGCAACAAACGCCCATCTCAATGTGGCCACTCCAATATGTCCATCCACTGCACCCGAACTCCCTATCATAATTCATAAATCCATAAGTTCTCAGAGCAGAATTCGGCCATTCAGCTCATCAAGTCCACTCCGCCATTCAATCATGGCTGATCTATCTTTTCCTCTCAACCTCATTCTCCTGCCTTTGCCCTGTAATCCTTGACACCCGTACTAATCAATCTGCCAATCTCCGCCATAAAAATATCCATTTACTTGGCCTCTACAGCTGTCTGTGGCAATGAATTCCATAGATTCACTACCCTCTGTCAAAATAAATTCCTTCTTATCTCTGTTCTAAAGGTACGTCCTTTTATTCTGAGGCTGTGGCCTCTGGGCCTAGACTCTCCCACTAGTGGAAACTTCATTTGCTGCTAAGGCCATCGGGCCTGAAAAGCAACATAATCTTTTCAGCTTCTGCTCCTATCTCCTTCTATCTCCTAAACTCTCAGGCCAAACACGGGCAAAACATTAGTCCATATTTCAAAGGGCATTTTTAATTCCCCACTAGAAGAGAGGAGCACAGGGAATTATCTGCCGTCAGTCATAGTGTAGGTCCGCTACACAGCTCGGAAGCATCACAGATGCTGCTACGGATGATTATAAGTTGCTGGCTGCTTTCTTTGCCAGCTTCATAGCGAACATTCTGCAGGGTGCTGACAAATTACACAGATCATTTTTACATGTACAAGGAGGAATCAGAGGGCCAGCACAGCGTTATGTCCAACACTGCGAACAGATGCTTTTCTCTGTGTAAAATAATAATCCCTACAGGTACGGAGATGTGCATGCAATTGCAGAGGGTGATTAAAGTTACAAAATGCTGACTGTTCTCGCCGACAAGCCTGATGCAGTCAGATGTGATTTGTTTCCCTCTCCTGCTACTTAATATACCCCACTTGAAACCACTGAAAATAGAGCACTTGCAACATTAGGTAAAGGTTACGTACAAATTAACATGGAAATTGACTGAGCCTCTTCCTTTAGGTATTTAGGTAAATTTATTATTGTCACGTGTGCCAAGGTAAGGTGAAAAGCCTTGTTTTGCATCCTATCCAAACAAATCGGATAATTCTACACATAAATACCATCAAGCAAACATGTGCACTATAGGTGGAGCAAAGTAAACGATGCAGAGAGAGGAACCAATATGCAAATCAGATAGCATCTCTGGAGAGCATGGATAAGTGACATTTCGGGTTGAGACCCTTCTTCAAACTCTTGTGTCCTTTTGTGTATTAACCAGCATCTGCAGTTCCTTGTTTCTATATATTTCTAAGATCTGTGGTGCACCAGTCCCAGAGATAAAGTCCAATCTCCACAATGGGGTGGAGGTGAATCGGACAGTAGCCTAGCTTATGGAAGGAACGTTCAGAAGCCTGATAATAGGTCCTTATAGGGTAATACAGTGGTGCAGCTAGTAGAGCTGCTGCCTCTCAGAGCCAGAGACCTTGGACTCTCCCGACCTCGGGTGCTGTCTGTGTGGAGTTTACACATTCTCCCTGTGACCACGTGGGTTTCCTCCCACATCCCAAAGACGTGAGGGTTGTGAGATGAATTGTCATCTGTAAATTGCCCCCAGTCTATAGGGAGCGGCTAAGAGAGTAGAATAACATTCTCTGCCTCATCTGCCTGTCACTGTGACCCGCGAATGGCCAGCTTGGGTCAGCCTGGAGCAACCCAACCAGGACAACCTCTGAACTACCCACTCCCCTACACAATGGCCGCTTCCCAGTTGGCATCACAATTCCTGAGGGCGAACTGACAGAAAGAGATTGGCCCGGATGGAGACAATGTGGCATACATCTGCTCCAGTCTCTCAGGCACCCTAGATCCACTGCAAGTCGCTGATTGCCACAAAGGGTGGCACGGTGGTGCAGCGGTAGAGTTGATGCTTTACAGCGAATGCAGCGCCAGAGATCAAGTTCTAGTTCCCACACCGTAGAGTCCGTGTTGTGCATGACCTTTACTCTCTGATGGAATGTTAAAAATGAACAAGAACTTAGTGTGTTCTGTTAATTGAATGTCAATAATTAAGGAAACCTGATATTTCTTAAGCCCCTGACATGCTGATCATCAGTACATTAATTATTTGTTTTGTCCAAGATCAAAGTTGTACAAGACAATACTCAATGAGTATTTCCCCTCTGGTTTTACTGGGGAGAAAGACAAGAGGATTGAGGATAGACACAAAATGCTGGAGTAACTCAGCGGGACAGCCAGCCTCTCTGGAGAGAAGGCATGGGTGACGTTTCGGGTCGAGACCCTTCTTCAGACTCATTAATTGAGGATTGAGGAATTCAGGATTGAGAATCTTGGAGCGGTCATTGGAAGTAACATGAGAGCAGTCAGTATTACGGTCAAAGAGGTGCTGAAGGTCCTGACGCATATGAAGGTAGATAAATCTCTTGGGCCGGATCAGATATACCAAAGGACACTGTGGGAACCTAGAGAGAGAAGTGTGGAAGCCCCGGCTAAAATTTACGAGTCATCATTAAATGCAGGAGAGGTGCCGGAAGACTGGAGGGTGGCAAATGCTGTGTTTCTATTTAAGAAGGGCTGCAGGGAAAAGGCTGGAAACTATAGTCCGGTGAGGTTAATGGGCCTGTCCCACATAGGCGATTTTTCAAGCGACTGTCAAGTTGCCGGCAGTCGCCTGAAAAAACGGCAACTGGAACGGCGACTGTCAGAGTGGAACACACACACACACATCGCTTCCTTCACCAGCCCGTTGTGCAGGCGGGGGATGGGGCAAGCGGGGGGAGTGCTGTCTGAGTGAACTTCACACGGTGCAAAGCCAAGGTGATACAGACACAGACCGTGATGAACAGGAAGGTTTGCGCTGTAATTAAGAAGCTAAAAGGCACAGTGTACAGTAAGTCCTTTAAAAGAGGGGGGAGAGGTGGGAGTATGGGGAGAGAGGGGTTAGAAGGGGGGAGAATGGAGGAGAAGGAGTGGAGACAACTTAAAAAAAGCCAGAGATACACCGCTGTGAAGCTCGGCGGACAATAACATTACCGATCGGTTATGCTTGGTTCTGAAAAATACTGCTTATGTTTTTTTTCCCAATGAGCCAATTAAATTCACTGGTCAGCACCGGCTACAACCTACGTGAACCTAAGAGAACCTTCATCCTCCTAGCAATCCACTAGGACCTCCTGGCGACCCACCTACGGCACGAGAATTCTCGCTACTCTCCATGGCGGCTTCATTCTAGTCGCCGCTAATTTTTCAACATGTTGATAAATTTGCGGTGACCATAATGAGGCCTCGACTAGTCCCCAGAATGCGGGAACTCCTCACGACCATGAAGGCGACTCCCCAGCAACCATCCACGAACATGTGGCGACCATGTGACGACTGCATAGTTTCCTACAGTCGCCTAAAAAGTTGCCTAAGTGGGACAAGCCCATTATGTCTGTAGTTGGAAAGTTACTAGAGAGTATTCTGAGGAATAGGATATACAGGCATTTAGATAGACAAGGGTTGATTATGGATAGTCAGCATAGTTTTTCACGTGGGCGGTCATGTCTAACGAATCTGATTGAGTTTTTTGAAGATGTGACAAAAAAAGACAGAGCTGTAGATGTTATATGTATGGACTTCAACAAAGCATGGTTCAACAAGGTTCCACATGGTAAGCTGCCCTGGAAGGTTAGCTCATATGGGATCCAAGGAGAAATAGCTAAATGAATAGAAAATAGGATTTATGGAAGGAAGCAGAGGTTGATGTTGGAAGGTTGCTTCTTGGACTGAAGGCCTGTGACTAGGAGTGTCCTTCAGGGTTAGGTGCTGGGCCCATTGCTGTTTGTCATCCATATCAATGATTTAGAAGAGAAATAATTGTATCATCTTGATACAGATGATCTTGTATCAGCTGCAAGAATAGCAAGTATGCAGATGATACAAAACTGGGTGGTATTACAAATGCAGGCAGGTAGGACTAGTGCAGATGGAACAAGTTCATCGGTGTGGGAAAGTTAGGCTGAAGGGACTGTTTCCATGCTGTATGACTCTAAAACTCCATGACATTGGTGAGGCCACATTTGGAGTATTGTGTTCAATTTTAGTCACTCTATTATAGGAAAGGTGGTGTTAAGCTGAAAAGGGTACAGGGAAGATTTAAGACTTTATTGCTTGGAGCACAAGAGGATGAGGGGTGATCTTACAGAGATGTATAAGATCATGAGGGGAATGGATAGGGTAAATGCGCAGAATATTTTAACCAGAGTAGGGGAATCAAGAACCATAGGTTTAAGGCAGGAGGGGAAAGATTTGCCAGGAAATGTAAGGCTTCCAGTGGTATTATTTTCAAATGGTCACACCAAACAAACCTGCCTTTTGGTTTTATTGGGAATATATTGCATGTGAAGAAACATTGTGTACAGTGATTCCACCCTCCCTTTCCCAAATATTTGCCCATCTAGATTTTTAAGAAGTTGTGCAGCACATTTCAGAGATGATATTAAAAAAAAAGTATTATTACAGCTGAAATAAAATTGAGGGCACCAGAGGTGGCATCTTGCACACAACTAGGTGATGTAAGTCACCGCAGATCAACAATGCAATGAACCTCACTTTAGATTAAATTGCAGAAGCCAAGATCTCATCTGCCTCATCCGGATAGAATATCACACAATCTTTGCCTCCAATGAACAGTGCAGGATGCCCTGAAATTAATTGAAATTTCTCCCGTATAATGGGGCTATCAGCCGATGGGGGCTGGATCACAGAGTCATAGAGATTCATAGAAAGGACCAAGCAATAGGCATTTCTCAGAATAGGGAGGAAGTAACTAAGTAGAGGAGGGATATAGTCCCAAGCTCCCAAGCTACCTTGCCCACGCCGTCCAACATGCCCCATCTACACTAGTCACACCTGCCTGCGTTTGGCCCATATCCCTCCAAACCTATCCCATCCATGGACCTGTCCAAATGTTTTTTAATCATTGTGATAATACCTGCCTCAACTACCACCTCCGACAGCTCGTCCCCTACACCCACCACCCTTTGTGTAAAAATGTTACCCCTCAGGTTCCTATTAAATTGTATTCAATTTATTGTCATTATCTCATTTTAGAGACAACGAAATGGATTTTCCTTCCAGTCAGTAACATAAAAATAAATAATAAATAAATAAACATATTTATTAAAAAAAGCACAAACACAGAAGTCCACACACAACATACCCCCACAGTTGCACCAAAGTTAAGGAAGGTACCATAGTCCAGCCAGCCTCCCCACTGATCTTTTCCCCCCTTCAACTTAAACCTACCTTAAAAGTCCAAAAATTCAGCAATGGCTTTCATTTCATTAGCTAATCCACGTGTGTATTTGCCTGATCCCTGTGTCATATCCTGCCTTCTTTTTCCAACCTTATGGCCCTGTCCCACTTATGCAACTTTTTCGGCACCCATCATAGGGCGTTGCAAGTCGGCGAAAATTTTCAACATGCTGAAAATTCAGCGGCGACCAGAAAGACGCTACAACTCTTTGGACGACTGAGGAGACTAGTCACACCATACAGGCGACACCTTGGTGACATGTCGCGGAGTGAAGCCTGTATTCGTGAGTAGTCGCCCAAAGAGTCGTACCTTATTCTGGTCGCCGTTGGATTTTCAACATGTTGAAAATTTTCAGCGACCTGTAACGACCTATGACGGATACTGGCAGTTGCCGATAAACTCGCGTAAGTGGGGCAGGCCCACTATTCCCATTTTGACGCCTTTGTTTGAATTTGAGATGAGAATCTGGATGCTGAGCTTGAAGACCAGAAGTTTACGTATGGACACAGCTGTAATTCTACATAAAAACCATCTGCTCTGAGTTAATATAAGGGGTAGACTTTCTATCACTTGCAGTTATTGGAGATTCTTGGCACATTCATACATCTGAAGTTGTCTTTACATCACAATTGTTTATTGGCCAAGTATTCACATACAAGGAATTTTCATTGTATTGTGTGGTCCTTGACACCCAGTTTGCGGGAGAACACAGAACATGGAACAGTGCAGCACAAGAACACGCCCCTCGGCCCACAATATCTGTGCCGAACATGATGCCAAGATTATTTCTTAACGGCCTGTACATAATCCATATCCCTCCATTCCCAACATATCAATATGTCTATTCAAAAGTCTCTTAAATGCCACTATTATATCTCCCTCAAACATCATCCCAGGCATTCACTACACTCATGTGTAAAAACAATGCCCTGCTCATCTCTATACTTATAAAATTCAGATCTTGGATGTGTATTTATTTGTGTGTTTGTGTATAATCACATCTTTGCGAAAGGAATACGCGGTAACGGTAAAATCTTTACATATTTAAAATTTAAAATTGGAATGTATACCACTGGATCTTCATATTGCAAACAATATCACTTTTAAACCCTCTAGGATGGATAAAGGTTTTTCACAATGGAAAAATTATGTAATTATTAAGATACGGGATCTCTATAGGGAAAACCTTTTTCTTTCATTTCAAGAATTACAACAAAAATGTGGACTACACACAAAAGAATATTTTAGATATTTACAAATTAGAGATTATGTTAAATCAAATACACAAGAATTTAGAAATAGAAAAGAAATTCTAGATGAATGTTTAAATAAACATCCGAACACAGAAAAATTAATATCATATATTTATAATATTTTATTGGAAAATGATGCACCAACGTCGGAAATATATAGGCAAGCATGGGAAAGTGAATTAGGACAATCAATTAGTTTAGAAGTATGGGAGGAAAGTTTACAACATATACACTACTGCTCATTAAATGCCAGACACTCTCTGATGCAATTTAAAATTTTACATAGATTACATCTCTCAAAGTCCAAACTAAATAGAATTTTTCCAAATGTTTCTGCTATATGTGACAAATGTCAACACCTAGAAGCCAACCTAATGCATTAATTTACCAAATGTATTAAAATTACTAATTTTTGGTCAGAAATTTTTAAGATAATTTCAAAGGTAGTTAATACAAATCTGTATCCAGATTCTAAATTAATTATATTAGGTATATTAGAAACTGATCAATCACTAACAACAAAACAACGAATTTTTATCGATTATAGTTTAATAATTGGTAAAAAATTAATATTAAAATTTTGGAAAGGTCCTACCAACCCCACTATTAAAATGTGGATTACAGAAATGTCAGAGACACTTCATTTGGAAAGATTAAGACTTGTCCTCTCGGACAGGCTAGATCAGTTTAGAGGAACATGGTCTCCATTTATTGATTATCTAAAGGGACAAATGGGCTCGGTTCGAGGGCCTGACTGAAACCTGGACGGGGAATGGATGAAGACTTATATATAATAGATCACTGATATATCTCCAATGTAGAATAGAATGTTTAAAACTCCACTCATACTATTGATTTTCTATTTTTATTATTATATTAATTTATTTTATTATTTCTTTCTATTAATTTCCTTCTTTATTAAAAATAATAAAAAAATATGTAGAAGTATAAACAAGAATGACTGTAAATTTTATAAATATTAAGAATGTATGTGATGAATAGTAAATTCTTTTGTTTCTCTTTTTTTTTCTTACATTTTAAATTGTCTAATATGTATCAATATGCATTAACTTCTAATAAAAATTATTAACAAAAATTTTTTTAAAAATGTTTACATATTCCAATAGAGATTTTTCCCGTGGAGTTCAAAATCGCTTTATCTGAAAATTTCATGCTTTATTTCTCGATTTATTAATGAAAACGTTCAAATATCTGATAAAACTTTGCATTTAAAAACGACTGTCTATCGCTGATGACGTCACAATGGATCTGTGTGCCTTCTTCCTCGTGCTGCGAGTGACGTCACCCCCCAACCCTCGCTCCTCCCCCCTGTTATTCAAAAGACATAGCCGGAGATGAAGTCGGGCCCTGGACTGAAGACCAAAGATCATAGCTGAAGACTGCGGCGGTCAAACTCCTTTGGTCATGTGTGGTCATGTATATATATAGTGATATATATTCTCAATCCTGGGATCTTGCTCACATCTACCTACATACTGAGAATTTCCATATGATTTAGGAGGCCAATCAGCCCATTGAGTCTATGCCAGGTTACAGAGCAATCCCATCGCCCACTAATTTTCCCTATAACATATTCTCCCCACATTCTCAACAAATTTATCTGCACCTTGAGCAATCAATCCCATCTTGAAGAAGGGAAGAAATTACATCACTCATAAGAATATAAAACAATACAGCAAAGGAATAGGCCCTTCAGCCCACAATGTGTGGGACTAACATGATTCCAAGTTAAACTGATCTCCTCTGCCTGCACATGAAACCCCCATGATCACAGCAAGAACGTACAAACTCCACACAGACAGCACTGGTCAGGATTGAATCTAAGTCCCCTGGAGCTGTGAGTTGCTCTACTAGTTGCCCCATTGCACTGTGCAAAACAAAACTACGTGCATGCTTTGGTACAAACACAATGTGTATTTATCGAAAAAAATAAGATTCAATCTAATGAACTGAAAGGTTACAAAGAGCGAGATTGAGAAGATGTTTCTATTTGGATGGTCCAAAGAAAGAACGGCACCATTAAGAAATCAGAAAATCTTTTTAGCCCAAAAGTGTTTTAAATAGAACAGTACACCATACAAATGGATCCTCCGGCCCACAATGTTTGTGTGGAAGTTAAACTGATCTCACCTGCCTGCACATGATCCATATGCCTTTATTCCCCGCATGGGTAATAATATGGTCGACAGCTCATGATAAATAATGTATTGGTTTTAAAGAAACAAAATGAATAAATAAATATTTATTCCCTCCCAAGAATAAAACAGCCAGCATCCATTCATTATTAAGAACCGGAAGCATTTTAATTTCTTTATGACAAAACAATAAATAGACAATAGGTGCAGGAGTAGGCCATTCGGCCCTTCGAACCAGCACCGCCATTCAATGTGATCATGGCTGATCATCCACAATCAGTACCCCATTCCTGCCTTCTCCTCATATCCCCTGACTCCGCTATCTTTAAGAGCCCTATTTAGCTCTCTCTTGAAAGTATCCAGAGAGCAGGCCTCCTGATGCAAAGAGGGAAGACAAACCAGAGGGAAGACACAACACTGGATCGTTAACTGACGATACTGCTTACAACTCAATGATATGTTCTGTTTGGGTAGCTTACAACCCAACAAAATGAACATTGAATTCTCCAATTTTAATAATACCCTTGGTCCCCTCACCCCACCCCGACACCCTCTTTCTTTTCTGTGTCCATCATCGCGGTTTAGTTTATTTTAGTTGATCACCTCGACAAGTGATCACACTAGTTATACCTACAAACCGGTGTAGAGAAGAAATGCAAATGCTGGTATATACCGAAGATAGACACAAAGTGCTAGAGTAATTCAGTGGATCAAGGCAGCATCTCTGGACCCTTGGTCCTGACCCGAAACATCACCCATCCTTATTCTCCAGAAATGCTGCCTTGGCCCGCTGAGTTACTCCAGCAAGTGGTGTCCATCTGCAACCTACAAACTTGCACTTTTTGGAATGTGGGAGGAAACTGGAACATCCGGAGAAAACCCACGCGGTCACAGGGAGAACATACAAACTCCATACGAGTGCAACCTATTTCTCTTACTATCCCATCCTACTTCTTCCCCATCCCACCTATATCACCTCTTAGTCTTTACATTTCACTGCTAACCCTTGCCCACCAATCTATCAATGTCCTGTCCGCGGGTTTGATCCCGACTACGGGTGCTGTCTGTACGGAGTTTGTATGTTCTTCCCATGAGTGTGTGGGTTTTCTCTGAGATCTTCTGTTTCTTCCCACACTCCACAGATGTACACATGAGTAGGTTAATTAGCTTGGTGTATGTGTAAAATTGTCCCTAGTGCGTGTAGGATAGTGTTAATGTGTGGGGGATCGCTGGTTGGTGCGGACTCGGTGGGCACAAGGGTCCGTTTCTGTGCTGTATCTCTAAACTAAACTAAGCTAAAAATTACCGAGCGGTGACTTCCGGTGGCACCATGCTGGGTTAGAGAGGAACGCCAGCCAGCTCCGTGAAAAAAAACGAAGAAAAACCGGGAGAAGAAGCCCTACCTGCTGCCTGCCGTTTCTGCACCTAACTGTTGTGAGTGAGGTCATCAGGCGCGCGACCCGTAATGGCAACACAGCACAGCCCACCCGTGGATAAAACAAAACTTCGCTATACAAGACAAAGAACGGCAGAGCAAGAACAAGGCCTGACTGAAGCCCCGGGCTCAGGTAGGACACTATCCCAGGAAGATGTGTCTAAAAAGTTAAAGAAAAAATCGGAAATTGAAGAACTTAAAACTTTTTTTGCACAAGTTAAAATCGGAATTAAAGTCCGAATTGGCAAAAATGAACTTCAAGGAAGAAATAGAAAAAATCAAGGAGGAGATGAAGGAGTTAAAGTCTGAAATTAACACCTCGGCTCTGGAATTATCTGATAAATTGCGAAAGGAAATTGTAGAAATATTAACGGATCAAGCTGCAACTATAGCAGAAGAGATGAATGCTAAAATACAAAGTAAGGTGGAAGAAGAGCTGGAACCTATGGAGGCAGCACTTAATGACCAGTCGTCGGCCATAAAGAACCTTGAAGATTTAGCCGAAACAAGCGCTCAGTCTATGAAAACACTCCTCAAAGAAAATCAACGTTTATCTGATCTACTGGGCAAAATAACTGAAAAATGTACCGAGCTGGAAGGACGCCAGAGAAGGCAGAACTTAAGGATTGTGGGTATTCGAGAAGGGAGAGAAGCGAATCAAGATACCCGAGAGTTTACTGCAAACTTACTGCAAAAGGTTTTATCTCTGGACCAAAAACCTTTGCTAGCCCGAGCACATAGAGTAACGAGGCGTTATACAAGGCAAGACGCCCCTCCAAGACAAATGATAGTGAAAGTCCAGTATGATCATGTTTTGGAGGAGATGATGAACAAAATTGTAAGAAGCAGAAATCTTACATACGAAGGAGATTCGATTAGCATTTATCGAGATTACCCAGCAGAGGTTTCTAAGAAGCGGAATGCGTTCAAGGAGACCAAAAGAATTTTGAAAGAAGTGAAGAACCTGGTGCACTCTGAGATATCCAGCCACTCTAAGAGTCACCCACAACCAGGAAGAATACTATTTCAAAAACCCAGCAGATGCACTGGACTTTGCCAAGAGGATTAAGGATCAAGAGGAAGACAGAATGAAAGTTTCAAAGATGAACCTCATCAACAAATAAACCGTATTTTCAGGACTGGAATGGACTATGGACTTGTGGTACTTAAAGAAGATGGAGAAGGATGCGGACTGGAGACTCGGAATGGAGACACGGATTGGACATTCTTTTATGGATATTAACAATTAGAATAATAACACTACTAATATTAACTACAAATACTAAAATCCATGGCGCAGTATTATTACTAATCTATAGCGCGGTATCAATACTAATTAAAGTTGATAATTTGCAATGAAGGATTAATAACTACTTATAGCTAATTTAACTAGAATTAGGTAATTAGTAAATATAATCACATAGAATATAAAGCTTGACTTTATTTATCCCCCTTGGTATTTTCTTTTTTATTTTCCTCCCTTCTTTTTATTATATTTTATAATATTTTTTAATTTGTATCGTATAGATATTATCATATACTTGACTGATAGATCCCGTACACATCAGAGTTTAATATTCCCGGTTAAATATTTTTATGAATTAACAATATTAAGGAACCATAGAGCTGGTAAGATGACAACATCGACTATGGAAGTCTATAGATTGCTATCCATGTTAGAATGGCTAACACCTACTACACTAACATTAGATGTAGTTTTTTCTCTCTTTGTGCACCCTTTTAATCTCTTAACCTATCCTTTTTTTAATACTATTTTCTGTTATTATTACTTTATATTTGAATGGAGTTATAAATTAATGCAAAGGAGATGTATACGTGAGAGTTATTTAAGGGTCTTGAAATTCATCTACTCGGAGTTCGGGTGTAAGGTCGGGTATGTCGAGCTGAACCATTTGCTCTACTACAGACCCCCTTAGACAAAAGATGCAACTTAAAAACGAGTACGGGGAATGGAGGAATAACGTTTTGTAGCTGGAATGTTAAAAGTATTAATGAACCAATTAAGAGAGATAAAGTATTGGCACACCTAAAAGCACTTAAAGTAGATGTGGCATTCATCCAAGAAACACATTTAAAAAAAGATGTAGAGCGTAGATTAAAAGCTAAATGGATTGACAAAGCGTATCACTCTTCTTTTACACATAAATCAAGAGGTGTAGCAATATTAATCCGTAAAAGCACCTCATTTAAACACACCTCAACTATAACCGATAAGGAGGGTAGATATATTATTATAATAGGAGAATTATATACACAAAAAATGATTTTTGTTAATATTTATGGCCCAAATTTTGACAGCCCATTGTTTTTTAAGAAAATACTAAATGCTATCCCAGAATTACCACAACACAATCTAATAATTGGAGGAGATCTAAATTGCACACTAGATCCCTATTTAGACAGATCATCAAGACAACGAAAAATTAAATCGCATTCCAGCGATCTAATAAATGCATATATAGATACTAGTAATATTATCGATGTTTGGAGAATGGAAAACCCAACTGGACGAGAATACTCATTTTACTCATCGGTACATAAAACCTATTCAAGAATAGACTACTTTCTGGTAGACTCAAAACTTATCCCACTCACCTATAATTCAAAATATCACAATATTATAATTTCAGATCATGCACCATTATCCTTCATGATTAAAATAACTGGAAAAATGGAAAAACAGGGACAATGGAGACTCAACCCACAAATTTTAAAGGACAAAACAACTCAAGAATATATTACAAAACAGATTAAGATTTTCTTTGAAACAAATGACAAACCAGAAATACCTTCGTCCCTACTATGGGAAATTTTAAAGCATATACACGTGGAATTATGATATCCTCTCAAGCATTTTATAACAAAGAGAATCGGAGGGAACAACAGGCATTGGAAAAGGAGATTAAACAATTAGACATAGAAAACGCTGCTAACCCAACCATGATAAAACATAATAAAAATTTTTAAACAAGTACAATTTGAATTTGGAGATAAACCACAAAAATTATTGGCCCGTCAACTACGAAAATTGGAGGGAGAAAAAATAATCCATAGGATTAAATCAGATAAAGGCGAATTACTAATACAAACTAAAGATATTAATGAGAGATTTTTGCAATATTATAAAAAATTATATTCAGCCAAAACGACAGAAAACCAGATAGGAATAGAAACATTTTTATAAAATTGTAATTTAAAAGGATTAGATTTAGAAAACAGAGAATCACTAAACGCTGAAATAACCACTAAAGAAATCAAAGAATCTATTAGGTCATTAAAAAATGGTAATGCACCAGGACCGGATGGTATTGGTTCGGAATTTTGTAAAACATTTTATGATCTGATGGCACCACTTTTGAAGACACTTTATGAATATATTTATACACAACAGAAATTACCGGAAACATTAAATGAATCTATTATAACACTTATACCTAAATTAGATAAAGATCGGGAGGACCCAGGATCGTATAGAGCCATAGCTCTTTTAAACACTGATCAAAAAATATTAACTAAAATATTAGCACAAAGACTAAATATGGTGATTAATAAAGTAATACATACAAACAGGATTTATACCAAAACGATACTCTTCATATAACCTGAGACGATTATTCAATATTATATACTCGAAAAGAAATACTAATAAAGACCTAGCAATTATTTCATTAGATGCAGAGAAAGCTTTTGACCAGGTTGAATGGTCTTACTTATTTTTGGTTATGGAAACTTTCCAGCTGGGAGAGAAGTTTATAACGTGGGTTAAATTACTATATACCAATCAGACAGCTAGAATACTAACAAACCAAATGTTATCAACCAAATTTAATTTATTCAGAGGCTGTAGACAAGGTTGTCCACTATCACCACTACTCTTTGCGCTGGCAATAGAACCATTAGCACAGCGCGTGAGATTACATCCTGAAATATACAGGTATGAAACCAAAGAAACTGAAAATAAAATTTCTCTATACGCAGATGATGTATTACTTTATATTACAAAGCCTGAAACTAGTATTCCTAACCTGCTAGATTTAATAACTCAATTTGGTTTGTTTTCAGGATATAGAATTACTTGGAATAAAAGTGAACTTATGTCAATAACGGGAAATAACATACATATTACAACAATTTCCTTTTACGATAGCAAATGAAAAAATCAAATATCTTGGAATTTATGTAACAAAAAGATATGACTCTTTATTTAAATCTAATTTCCCACCCCTACTGAATAAACTACTTAAGAATATCCTATATTGGAAAACACTACCTATCTCAATGTTAGGTAAAATAAATGCGATAAAAATGATTTTTCTTCCGCAATTATTATATCTATTTCAAATGATCCCGATATATCTTCCCAAAAATGTTTTTAAGAAGGTGGATTCTATAATTACCAATTTCATTTGGGATTATAAGAGCCATAGAATAAATAAAAAACATCTATGCAATGGGGAGGTTTTGCACTGCCTAATTTTATGTTCTACTACTGGGCAGTTAATATTAAAAATATGAATTTTTGGTTGGAAGAATTAGATAAACAACCGAATTGGTTAAAAATGGAAAAGGAAGATTGTTTACCATTTGAAATTAGCTCGATTCTATTTGCTAATACCAAACTACATAAGAAAACTTATAGAGGAAACCCAATAATAGAAAGTGGGATACGTATTTGGAAACAATTAAAGAAATCACTAAAATTGGAATGTATACCACTGGCCCTTCCCATTGCAAACAATATTACTTTTAAACCCTCAAGGATGGATAAAGGTTTTTCACAATGGAAAAATTATGGAATTAATAAGATACGGGATCTCTACAGGGAAAATTTCTTTCTTTCATTTCAAGAACTACAACAAAAGCATGGACTACACTCAAAAGAATATTTTAGATATTTACAAATTAGAGACTATGTTAAATCAAATACGCAGGAACTTAGAAATAGAAAGACAGAAATTTTAGATGAATGTTTAAATAAACACCCGAACACAGAAAAATTAATATCATATATTTATAATATTTTATTGGAAAATGATGCACCAACGTCGGAAATATATAGGCAAGCATGGGAAAATGAATTAGGACAAACAATTAGTCTAGAAGTATGGGAGGAAAGTTTACAACATATACACCACTGTTCACTAAATGCCAGACACTCTTTGATACAATTTAAAGTTTACATAGATTACACTTCTCAAAATCCAAATTAAACAGAATTTTCTCAAATGTTTCTGCTATATGTGATAAATGTCAACACTTAGAAGCTAATCTAACGCACTCATTTACAAAATGTATAAAAATTACTAATTTTTGGTCAGAAATTTTTAAGATAATTTCGAAGGTAGTTAATACAAATTTGACTCCAGACTCAAAATTAATTATATTAGGTATATTAGAAACTAATCAATCACTAACAATAAACAAATAATTTTTATTGATTATAGTTTAATAATTGGTAAAAAATTAATATTAAGATTTTGGAAAGGTCCTACCTCCCCCACTATCAAAATGTGGATCACAGAAATGTCGGAGACACTTCATTTGGAAAGATTAAGACTTGTCCTTTTGGACAGGCTAGACCAGTTTAGAGGAACATGGTCTCCATTTATTGATTATCTAAAGGGACAAATTGGCTCGGTTCGAGGGCCTGACTGAAACCTGAACGAAGGAATAGATGAAGAATTATATACAATAGACCACTGATATATCTCCAATGAAGTATAGATTGTTTAATACTCCACTCACATTATTGATTTTCTATTTTTATTCTTATTTTATTTTTCTCTATTGTTTCTCGCTATCACTTTCTCTCTGTATTAAAAATAATAAGAAGTATAGAAGTACAAACAAGAATGATTGTAAACTTTAAAAATATTAAGAATGTATGTGATGAATAATATATTATTTTTCCTTTTTTCACATTTTAATTTGTCTTAATATGTATTTACTTCTAATAAAAAATATTTTACAAAAAAAAAAAAAAATTACCGGGCGGTAGGGAAAGGCATTCTAAATCAATACAAAATCATTTTCAATAAATAAACAATTCAGATGGCACGCTGAGCTTTAATATCCTGCAAATATTTTTCATAAACCAGGCATCAAGTGAGTCATTTTTGTTTTTAATTAATTGTTATTGCATACTGTTGACAAAGTCTAATAAAAAAACCCCATTGAGACAGACATGTTATTACTTCTGGAGATACAAGGAACTGCAGCTGCTGATTTACAAAAAAAGACACTGAAAATGCTGGAGTAATTCAATGGGTCAGGAAGCATCTCTGGAGAATACGAATAGGTGACGTTTTGGGTTGGGACTTCTTTGGATTGATTGTGGAGGGTTGGGGTGACAGGTGAAGGCAAGTGATAGGTGGTTACAGATAAGTGGGATTTCTGATTGACAGATAGTTGGACAAAGGCGACAGATGAAAAGGCAACAAGTGTGAGATACAGAGTAAGGATGGAAGAGATGTGAATTGTGAAGCCGGAGGAAGGAATGTAGGTAGATGGAAGGAGGGGAAAGGGTGAAATAGGTGCAAAACCAGATGGGGCACAGGGAAGGAAGGGGGGGAGGAGGGGGAGAAGGAAACGGTTGTTTGTAAGTTGGTTGCCTAAAATTGGTGATAAAATCTCTCATTGATTCTGAGGCTGAGGATGACTGGACAAGATTGGTCTATTGTCAAAGGTCTCTACCCTCTTGTTCATTGGAGACGTGTCCTCATTGAGACAGATAGGTTTCTGAGCGAGAGTCACAGAGCTGAAGGTGAGATACTTTTTCTTCATGCCAGCGAATGTAGGACTAGCGAACAGCCTCAGGACAAGACTTTGGCCACTTCGGACTGCGGTGAGGAAAATTTGCCAAACACAGATGATTGTAAATCTTTGGAATTCTCCCCTTCAGAAGACTGTGACTGTTCAGACATTGTGTCTATTTATGGGTAATAGCAACATTTTCTGGAGACCAAAGAGTCATGTAGATCAAGTGGTAAAATATATCATGAGGTTTGGAATACGCATTTGGAAACAAATAAAGAAAACATTAAAATTGGATTATTTACCACTATATCTTCCTATAGTAAACAGTGCTACATTTAAACCCTCATTGATGGATAAGGGTTTTTTACAATGGAAAAATCATGGAATTACAAAGATGGGTGATCTCTATAGGAAAAGTTAATTTCTCACATTTCAGGAATTACAACAAATTTAGGGGCTTCAATCAAAGGATTACTTTATTTAATGATGGTATATCTAACAAGTTAAAAATTTGATTCTCAAATATTTAGAATTTTAATTTTTAAGCTCGTCAATTTTAACTCATTGTCTTTGTTATCATTAGTATTGTGGTATCATTTGTATCAAAGTGTCATTGAATCATTGCATTATAAAATAATTACTAAAGTTTAAAAAATAAAATTGAACCAGGGTTAGTTTAGTTTAGTTTAGTTTAGTTTAGTTTAGAGATACAGTGCCGAAACAGGTCCTTAGGCCCACAAATTTACTCCGACCAGCGATCCCTGTACACTAGCACGATCCTACACACTAGGGACAATTTACAATCTTTACTGAACCCAATTAACTTACAAACCTGCACATCTTTCGAATGTTGGAGGAAAACGGAGCACCCGGAGAAAACCCACACGTTCACAAAGAGGACATACAAACTCCATACAGACAGCATCCATAGTCAGGATCAAACCCGGGTCTCTGGCGCTCTAAGGCAACAACTCTACCGATGCACCACTGTGTCGCCCCAGGTTAAATTTCTGAGAGAAAATTATTCATAATCATAGCTTGATTTTTAATTGATATGACTACTGCCACCTTCTTGGCTATTATAAAAAGCACTGCCTATACCTCTGCATTATCTTTGCCTGCAAGATATATCCAATTTCTTTGAAATTCAAATTTAGATTTTCTTCCATTGCACATTCAAGCAGAGCATTCCAGAAGATGGCTGCTAGCTGTGCCACAGAAACTGTTTCAATGCATTTGTGTTTTTGCTTAGTTTGCTTCTACATGCTGAATCCAGACTGACATGCTCTAATGTTGATAAATATCAGGGCATTGCCATTTCTTTTATAACCAGTCTGTCCTCAAAGGAAGTGTTGACACTGAGCTTGACAAGACTGTTAAGTGTGCTCTTTAGTCAAATTCAAGTATCCCTTAAAGAAAAAACAAATGAGTCTGTCTCCACTATCAAGGAATGCCCGCGATAGTAACAAACGGTTTGAGGTGATGTGTGGCTGAATTAATTCAAGCCTGCATTAATCGATAACCTTTAATCAGCTGGGCGTTCTAATATGCAAATCACCACTGCTTAAATATTTTAAGACTTATTTTTCAGAGCAGTGACAAAAAACAAATTGGTGGAGTAACTCAGTGGGTAAAACAGCATCTATGGAGGTAAAGCGATGGTCAAAGATCGGGATTCTGCCTTAGGACTGAACAGGTCACAGATTTTGCTTGACCCATTGAATTCAGCAGGCAGTTTGTTTTTTGCTCCAGATTCGAGAATCGGCAGTCTCTCGTGTCTCTATTTGTAATGGATGTCATAATATGTCTCCACTGCCCCACAAGTTGTCAAGGCAAGTTAAGTTTATTGCCATAGGCACAGGAACAGCGAGATACAGGTATAGGTACAGGTGCTTGCAGCAGCATTATTGCTTCATCAACCACGCACAAAAACATAGATTACATACTTAGGGCCTGTCTCACAGTGCGAGTCCACTCACGAGTGACCACAAGTGAAAGAAAAAAAACAGACACGTGGTTGTGTACGAGATTTCACGTTTATGATCAAGTGTTTAACCGAGTTCCCACAGGTATGTCATGTATGCGATGTTCCAAGTTCCTCTCCCGAGTTAGCAAGTTCCTCTCCCATTACTCTTGAGTCAACCGTGAATGAAGGTATGTTTTCATAACTGTTCTTTCACATCAGATTGTTGGGAGACGGAGCTCAGGGTTTGCCTCCTGAGCTGCTTTGGTGCCCAGGCATGAGTTGAGGTGGAGGGAGGTTGGGGAAGGGGGGGCGTCATTAATCTGCCGGGGGTGACAAGGCTCTTGGGTTAGGAGTGGTGTGCGAGGGAAGCTTAATTCTCTCCCATCTCTCTGAAGCCCAGGACGAGAACAAAGGAAACCCCTCTTGCCACCGCGTACAAGCCCGTTGTATACAAGCCCGTTGTATATGACTTTGCTGCTGACGCGCACACGCACTCTCTCTCCCTCTCTCTCTCTCTCTCTCTCTCTCTGCTCTCTCACTGCAGCTCAGAGCCCAACCTCGCCATCCTATAGTGGTAACATTCACATCAGGTCCCCTCTACACCCACACCCCCTCTCTCCGACACACACCCCCCACAAGGCAACAGGCAGCGTGAGAGACAGAGAGTTTGTAGGGTTTTGGTTTTGTATAATGATTTCTTTTTAAAGTATTAGCCAAGGTCGCATTTACTAATTTTAAACGAAGTTTGGAGCGCTTGACAATTATTTTTTTTTCTCTTTGCGCTCGTTTTCAGAAAGGGTTCAGACCCCGCTTGGCTCGTTGCCCCCTTTGAACCAAGCCCTGCAAGAGGGAGGGAGGGAGGGAAGGTGTGAGTGAACAAGAGCGCCGAGGAGGAGAGGGAAATAGGGGGGGTGGGGGGGTGGGTGGAGGAGAAATAGGGAAGAAGTTAGTTGTTCAGATCAGAAACCTGTAGGCTGGGAGCCATAATGGTGAAGAGCGCACCCAGTTCTTCTGAGGAGTGCATAAGAGACATCGATCGGAAGCAATGTTCCTCTAGAACTATAACTGAAACCGTGTCCACATCACCTCCTCTTGGCCGGACCGCAAGACCCAGGGTTACCGGTCAGCGCTCTCCGCCACAAAGGAAACTCAAGAGGGCAACACCAATGTAAACCGCGGCATCTCCTAAAATATGCCTATTCACACACACATTAACACACACACACACACACACACACACACACACACACACACACACACACACACACACACACACACACACACACACACACACACACACACACACACACACACACACACACACACACACACACACACACACACACACACACACACACACACACACACACACACACACACACACAATCATCCAAGACTGTTCGTGTAGAAGGCAACATTTGCCCAGAAGATGCCAAGAAAGGAATAAAGTGTAGGACAGGAACTGCCTGCAGATGCTGGTTTACACCGAAGATAGATACAAAAAGCTGGAGCTGACAGGGGGCAATCAAACAGCACAATGTCACCCCCGTCACCAATTCCTTTTCTCCAGTGATGCTGCCTGCCTGCTGAGTTATAAAAGAGCGAGAATGTGATCTGAGAGGAAAGATAGTGGTGAGAAGTGAATCGTAAACTGATGGAAGGGGAGGAAAGGCGCCCGAGCGAAAGATAGAGCGGAGAAAACCCAGCAATCTATTTATAGAATGTACTTGGAAGAGGAAGAAAAATCCCTTTGTGAATACTCTATTCACGCTGATAATGTTAGTTCGGTCTGATCAACGTGGGCTGTGACCGAGCGATGGTTGTGATCGTTTACAGTAAATCAGGAAACTTGTGATCTTGTAATCACTATTGGTTGTAAATCTACGCGTCAGGAAAATCCAACACTCATTGATTAATCTCAGAAAGCAGCGACGCACAGCCCGTTGCTGTCCGGAAGTTCGGACACCCTTCCTGAAGTCTGATTTCACTTTATGGATGCAATGCGCTAAATGTGCTTCTTAAACTGGTGAATGGTTCACCCAAGCACGAATGAAATTATTTTATGGAGTTAATGAAACTAGAGGGGTGGGTGAAGGGTGAATGACATAATTTATCCAGATTATGTTTTCTATACTTAAAAAAATACATTGCCATTAAAGTGGTTAGTAAGCTCATTGGTTTTAATGGCAGTGGAGCTGGAACTTTGATATGTTTTTTTGTCTATACCTATGGTTTTCTAATTTTTAAACTAACAGGATATTTCCCAAATTTACTGTAATATAACCATTTAGGGAAGACCAGACGAGCTAGTGTGATCATACATTTATAATTGGCAATACTGGAGGATCGCTGTATGCAACTGTTGAACTGTAACTTTATTTTGTGTAGAAATGTAGCTACCAAAGTTGATATTTGGTGGTTTTGTGAGTATTCGGGGAGGGATATAGAAAGATATTAGTAGGAGAAAAATATATTAAATCACACACTCCATGGTTTTTATAGCTAATTTTCCAACAGATAACTGCAGTAATCAAAGCCCGAAATGGTAGGATAGGGCTGAAGCCCAGTGTTTCTATGCTGTAATGTTTTTTTTATCATTCTAATAGAATGATTTTCCAACTCCTGTGGTAATGAAACTTTTTTTTCACTCCTAGTTTTTTTAACATATTTTTATGATGTTAAAGCTGAATAAAATAAACACTTACGAAATGAGTTTGTTCATGTATTTTGCTCATGTGACAAAAATACATTATATATAAAATTGTACACAAGGGAAAATAAGACGAAAATTACCAAAAAAACAAAGAATATTTAGTCGAGGGTGAATTAAATTTTGTGATTAAGACTCGAGGGTGAATGGCACTGAAATAATTTAAAGAGTTCCCACGGTAGACGCACAAATCACAAAGGTAAACGCACGGACCCTACGTTCTTACAACGAGTCTAAATGTTTCAATTTTAAACTTGAACACTAAATTTGACTCGTGGAAAAAGTCAAACATGTTTGACTTTTTTCACGAGTTCACAAGTTTCACGGGTACCTGCCGTTAGCGCCACGAGTGGACAAGTTGATTGCTCGAGTTCTGACGTTCCCGCTACGTTGGCTGTATGTGATCACCACGAGCGAAAACTCGGGGTCACTCGTGGGCCAACTCGCACCGTGAGACAGGGGTTTAATAGTAAGATTAAACGAGAACTTACCAGTTTGAAGTTTGATCTTTATTTTATGAGGAGTTACGATGAGGGATTACGTGAAGACCCCGCCAGCACGCATGCGCGACATTCTTCAAAGCAGTGGTGTGAAATCACAGACAGTCACAATGACTAATATAGTAAGATAAGAGAGAACTTTCATACCAGGTGATCTTTATAGTAGAGGGTTGGGAGCGGAGGGCACGTAATCCCTCATCGTAACTCCTCATAAAATAAAGATCAAACTTCAAACTGGTAAGTTCTCGTTTAATCTTACTATTTTACTTCGGAGTCACGTGAGTGACTACGTGAAGATTTCAAAGCTCTGTGATTTCATGCCCTGGAAAACTCCATGCTCACACACCGCTATGCTGGGATAGGAGGATGAACGTAATTCAGACATAACACTGGCTGAAAAACAAAGAAGGTATTTAATCATACCTAAAATGATATGCCCCACATTGGGTAAATCATGTAACAGAAACTTAACATATTCCCCTGCAAACGTCTCAGGAGCGGCCACGGGTTTATAAAAGAAGTGCTGAAAAGTCCGTTCACTGCTCCAACCTGCTGTAGCAAGGATGTGGTCCATAGGAACTCCCATCATCCTAGGCGCTGACGTGGATGCAGCCTTAGCTTTATAAGACTGGACCCGTTGTGCTGTTACAAGTGCCATAAACATAACCATATTATATGTAGTTATCCAGAGAGAGCCCCGATATTGGTGTCCATCCTCGAAGCATAGTAATTCTATGCCTAAGTCCCATGTATGGGTGTATCTGGCCTAGGGGAAAAAGAATTAATACCCCTCATCAGATTGATACCAGAGGGTGTGATCCTATACGCAGGTGATCACCCCCTCGGTCCAGGTTGGTAGGTAGGGCACTCCTTGCAAATTTAATGGCACTGTAGCTCAAACCTTCATGGAATGAAGGGTGGCCAGAACTCCAGCACTCCAGTGATGGTGGCCGAGTCATATGAAGTGTTTGTTCTGAAGAAGAAACACTCCCATCTGCTGACATATGTCAGTGCTGTCCCTGGTGGACTCCCTGCACGACGAAGTGATGACATTGATTGTCCTGTCGGAGTATCCGAAGTCCAGAAATGGCCTGTTCAGAAACAGCATCAATAGGTTAATGCGATCATGGCACGGATGACTTACCCGTCACAGGGTGTGCCAACAGGCCCGGCCTTTTGAGGATCCGAAAGCAGTGTTCTGCGGCCATCTTTGTACTGCTGGTGACCATGGTTGGGTAGGCCAGTCGGGAAACCCGAAATACCCGTTGTGGAGTCTATTAAATTTTTGTAAGACCCGACTGATGAGGCAGAAGGGGGGAAATGCATAGCAAACAATCCCCCCAATGCAGCGAGAAACATCCATCGCTGCTGGCCCCGGGTCCCGATCCAACATCCATTCAATGTTGTCGTTGAATTGCGTGACCTGGTGTTCGCCACCGTATTTAGTTTACCTGAAAGGTAAGTGGCTGAGATCCAAATCTCTCTATCCAGACACCAGTGCCAGTTGTAAAAAGGCAATTCATCACATGATATCGATTTTATTCCACACAAAAGATTAATATAGGCCACCACTGTGGTATTATAATTTGTAACCATACATGCAACTGGTGCATATCTAAGCAGTAGGCCCGGGGTCCATGAATGCTTCCAGTATTTCTAGATAATTAATCCCTAGTGCTCCCAACAGGGTTAAATCTTGTGCATTCCATCTGCCACCACAAACAGTGGTGGTATTAGCTGCTCCCCACCTTTAACACTGGCATCAGTCTGTAATGTAACCGAGGGATTTATGATAGTGATGGATTTGGAACAGAATTGAGCATTTCCCATCCACCAATTTAATTCAACTCTTGCCTTTTCTAATAACTTCATAGGCCTGTCGAAATGGTATGACTTTTGAGAGCTATAATTTTAGCTCTTTGTAGGTTTTGATAATGTAGTGGTCCGAATTGCGCTGCGGGAAAAGCAGCCACTATCTTCCCAATTACCATGGCCACCTACCGTATGGATGGATCCCTGATGCCAGTAAGGCTTCTGCAAGCTTCTATCAAGTCCACCACCTTGTTCGGTGGTAAGGTGGTAGACATTTGCACCGAGTCAATGGTGAACCCCAAGTAATCCATGGTAGTAGAGGGTTCCAACTTTGATTTATCTGGATGTATGAAGAACCCCAGCTTTTGAAAGAGATGTTTTTTGGCTAGAACTGCCAATGTAGCCGTTTCCAAATTCTCCCCGACAATGAGGATATCATCAAGATAGGCCATAACAGTATGATTTTGTTTCCTTAAATAGGCCAAAGCTGGTTACAATAATTTGGTGAACAGCCTGGGTGCTGATGATAACCCATTGGGTAAGGCTATATATTGCCATAATTGTCCCATCCAGATAAATTTAAGGTATTTCCTATGATCCTTGTGTATTGGTACTGAATAGTATGCATCTTTGAGGTCAATGCATGCCATGTAGTACCCATAGCTATTAGCTGTCTGTTGTGTCGAAAGTGTCCATTTTGAAATGAACATACTGAACAGAAGTATTCAGTTCGGTCAGGTCTATGATTATGCGGCATCCGCCATCTTTTTATTTTTGGTAAATATATTAGATACGAACTCCTGTGATTCTCTCAATTACCCCTTTGCTAATTAGTCTTAATAGTTCAGCATGGCCCGCCGTTCTTTCTTTGTGAAAGTATAAACTTTCGGCTAGGCGAATGCTGGACCGGGGTAGGGAGTTCGTAAATGAATTCAATTTTATAGCCCTGAATACTCCCGAGTATGTAAGGATCAGAGGTAAAAGTGCGCCATACTTTATAAAACAAGTGCAACCGGCCTCCCCCATAAGATGAATTTTAGACATATGATGTTCCTGGGGGAGGCAGACCCACCTACCTCCAAGGTATTGCCGGTGTTGCGGTCCAATACCACCGTTATTTCTTCTGTTGAGTT
Organism: Raja brachyura; assembly: GCA_963514005.1. The sequence goes on along the minus strand of OY740782.1, from coordinate 113,958,537 downwards.
GCTGCGTTGTAGGGGTGGCGCATTTTCCAAGAAGGCCGGGCTGGGCCATGGCCTAAAAAAGGCTGTTGTGCAGGTGGGCCGGCCTTCGAGCTTTCACCACCGGACGATCTGTAGTGATATCTCTGTCCGGTGGGTGTGTAGGGGTGCTGTTGCTGTTGGTAGTGCGCTTTGGAAGTACTGGGTACCTTATCAGGCCTATGGCCTTGGCCTCTTTGTCCAGGTCTTTCACCTGTTTGGGGAGGTTATCTCCGCACAGCAGATTTGATGGTTGAGCGTACCTGGTTTGCATAACCCCGCAATTTGGGGTTGAGTTGCTCTTCCTGTAGTTATTATCTCAAACTGTGTTACACAGTAAGGCCAGAGCATCCTGTTTCTACCGGTAGCTCTATACCCACCGCAGTACTGGCACTGCCGAAATTCCGGCGGTCAAAAGCTTCAGGATCCTCTGAAGTTTGACTCCTTGCCCTCTAATCGTAGGGCTCATGATCCCCCAAATAGGGTATTCACCGCGGGAACAATCAGCGAGTTACAATTATCAGGAGCAAGATACTTATCAGCTGTAGCATTGATGGCTTGCTTCTGAAGCTGGTTTGTAGTCATATAATTGAACTAGCTGCCAGCTTAGGGTGGATAGGTAACCTTTTTTAGAAGGAACTGCATGTTACTTACCATATCCAGAACTCTTCACTGCACCCCTGACACTGTTGGTTTGTTCAGCCAACTCCCCCTCTTCAGGGTCAGCCCAGTTCTGACCCCCAATGCTCCCCTGCGAAGAGGGTGAGACATTTAGGCAGTCCATTATAGGATCCTGCCGTGGGCCTGCGAAGAGGCCCACCGTGACCCTGCCCCTGCAAAAGCAGGTCACGCTGGAGCAATTGCTCCACCATCCGCTCCATGCGGGTAAGACGACCTCCGTCGCTAACAGCGAACGGGGTGTCCTCGGGACTGGACCCAGCTGAGTCGGCAGTCCCGATCGGCTTCCGGGTGGATTTACCGCCTGTCCGTGGCGAACCAGCGGCCCTCCCGGGCGGAAGTCGGGAGCTGCAGGTCGCACCTGTAGCTCGGAGATAAAACGGGTGGATTTACCGCCTGTCCGTGGCGAACCAGCGGCCCTCCCGGGCGGAATTCGGGAGCTGCAGGTAGCACCTGCAGCTCGGAGAAAAAACGGCACGCTGCTGGCTGCTCTCTATAGCAGCAGCTCTTGCCGCTACTCTCGCCGCGCTCACCACTCCGGTGAGTCTTACCGTTCGTAAGTTACGCTGGAGGAGCCCCGCTCCTCCCGACTGTCGCTTCCGCATGCGAACGACGATATGTCGCGCATGCGTGCTGGCGGGGTCTTCACGTAGTCACTCACGTGACTCCGAAGTAAAATTACACATACATTCTACAAAGCAAAAGTTAAAAGTACGACTGCAAAATAAACCGACATTAGTGTTAAAATCAGAAATCAAGTCATAGGAGTTCCCCCCCAATTATGTGCAATTGCTTTTCTTAATAATCTCTCATCTAATAACTTCTCAGGCAACATATTTCAACAACCATCTGTGGCAATGAGTTTCACAGATTCACTATCCTTAGGCTGAAGAAATTCCTCCTCATCTCCATTCTGAAGATACATCCTTTTATTCAGAGGCTGTGCACTCTGGTTCTGGACTCTCCCACTACTGAAAGCATCCTCTCCACATCCACTCTATTCAAGCCTTTCATTATCTGGTAGTTTGAGGTTGAGGTTTAGGTTCTTATTGAGGTTTGCGGATAAAAGTCAAGGGTCCATACACAAAGGATTTACAGCTGCCCAGATTGCTTCGTGGCTTGGTTCGGCAACTTGAGCATCCAGTAGTGGAAAAGAATGCAGAAAGTTGTGTCCACTGCCCACTCCATCATCAGCTCCGACCTCCCCACCATCGAAGGGATCTATCGCAGTCATTGCCATCAGGTAGAAGGTATAGCTCCTTCCCCACAGCCATCAGACTATTAAACTAGTCATCAAACAAACTCTGAACTATAACAGCCTATTGCACTTTACCTGTTTATTTATGTGTATATATATATATATAGGGTCTATGGTATATAGACACACTGATCTGTTCTGTATTATGCTGCTGTGCTGTATTATTCTGTTGTGCTGCAGCAAACAAAAATGTCATTGTCCTATCTGGGACACATGACAATAAACTCTCTTGACTGGACTTGACCTATCACCACAACAGGTCAGAAATTAATCTGCCAGCAGTCATAAAACACAAGATATGTGAAACATGAAATTAAAGTGATGAGTGGAAAAGATTGTGTATGGTCAAAGGTTGGGGAATGTGTGTGTCTGTGGGGGGGGGTCTCAGTCTACCCCACGACAGAAGAGGGAGGAGTTGTACAGTTTGACAGGGAAGAAGGATCTCCTGTGGCGTTATGTCCTGCATCTTGGTGGAACCAGTCTGTTGCTGAAGGTACTCCTCAAGTTGACCAGTGTGTTATGGGGGAGGTGAGCTGTATTATCCAAGATGCTCAACTGTGTGAGGAGCATCCTCCCCTCCAAGACCACCTCCCATGTCCAACTCTGCCCCCACGACTGAGCCAGCCTTCTTGATGAGTTTGTTAATCCTGTTGGCGGTCGCGGAAGTCGCCCTGCTGCCCCAACACATGGCAAGAATTGGTAGAACTCCTGCAGCATCTTACTGCAGACGTTGAAGGAGCGGAGCCTTTTCAAACAGTACAGCCGGCTCTGTCCCTTCTTGTACAGGGTCTCAGTGTTCCTGGACCATCCCAGTTTACTGTCTGAGTACACTCCAAGGTATTTGTACTCCTTGATACACTGCACATCTACACCATTGTTGGAGACAGGGGACAGGGGTGTTCCTCTCCTACGAAAGTCCACCATCAATCCTTAGTCTTGTCAGTGTTGAGAATGAAAGGTAGATATGAGCTGGCAAGTCAGGTGAAGGGAACAGTGTAGGAAGGAACTGCAGGTGCTGGTTTAAACCGAAGATAGACACTAAAAACTGTAGTAACTCAGATAGTCAGACGGCATCTCTGGAGAACGGGAATAGGTGTCGTTTCGAATCAAGAACCTTCTTCAGACCAGGATGGGTCAGGAAAACAATGATCCAAGTTACATTCTAAGGGATCTCTACAATGTGTGGGATTTGGTAGAGATAGGGTCTGGATACAGTTACAAAAAAACATTGTGAGAATCTCAAGACAATGTTCATACTGATTTTCTCTTGAGCAGAGCAGAAAAATGACAACAGACTTAAGGAAAAAAATGAGAGAGACAGAATGTACTCAAAAGAAAAGTTGTTGTATGCAAAATATGTTGCCGAGAGAGTCATTAGATGAGAGATTATCAGCAATAGAGATTGCACAGAACTGGTGGGGAGCTTTGCAACGTGGGTTTGTTATCAACTGGTATACGAGGTAGAGGCAGGGAGAAAGAGATTGCGACTTTTCCTAAGAAGTCTCAGCTTTTTAATAATGCACATCCATGAGCAAGAAAACAGCAGATATTTTAAACTGATTAACCTTTCATCTCTGCTGGAAATAGTGAGTTAGGATGTGTTTTAAAATGCAATGACAAAGACGAAAAGATCAGATCAGATCTGTGACCATGTAGAAAGTAGGATGTCTGTATGTCTCTTCATAATGTTCTGATTTTACTTCAAATTGCCACCACTAAACTGCAAAGTGTGCAAAAAATGTTTTACATGGATGTTACCCATTATGGAAGGTTCGAGTTATAAGGAGAAGCCGGATAAGCTGGGATTTTTATTCCATATTGAAGGCTGAATGTTGACCTGATAGAGGTTTATAAAGTCATAAGAGAAGTTGATATGGTGAAGTGCCACAGTTTTTTCCCCAGTGTAGCGACATCTACAACTAGAGATCTTAGTTTGGTGGTGAGAGGGGAAAGAATTTAAAGAAACCAGAGGGGGTGACACAGTGGTGCGTATATGGAACCATATGTGATAGCGGTGGGTACAATTATGGCATTTCAAAGACTAGAGCAAGTAGATGGATAGGAAAGAATTGGAGGGATATGGGACAGGTGCAAGCATGTGGGACTAGCTCAGTTCGGAACTCGGTCGGCATGGACGAGTTGAGCAGAAGGTGATGTTTCTGTACGCAGTTCCATGTCTCTATGAGTCTATCTACAGAATATTGAAATAAATCCAACTTCAGTATTTGGCTGTCACTGCCATATAGTATGGCATATCCTGTTTATGTGACATGTCCTGTGTTCGGGGATTGCATTGTTCTTTCTCAGTTTGCAACACTTTGAAGTGTAGGCGCTCGCTGGCAAATGCTTCAACTTTATTAGGCAATTAATAGAAACATAGAAAATAGGTGCAGGAGTAGGCCATTCGGCCCTTCGAGCCTGTACCACCATTCATTATGATCATGGCTGATCATCCAACTCAGTATCCTGTACCAGCCTTCTCTCCATATCCCCTGATTCCTTTAGCCACAGGAGCCACATCTAACTCCCTCTTGAATATAGCCAATGAACTGGCCTCAACTACCTTCTGTGGCAGAGAATTCCACAGATTCACCACTCTCTGTGTGAAAAATGATTTTCTCATCTCGGTCCTAAAAGACTTCCCCCTTACCCGTAAGGGGTCTGGACTTCCCCAACATCGGGAACAATCTTCCTGCATCTAGCCTGTCCAAACCCTTAAGAATTTTGTAAGTTTCTATAAGATCTCCTCTCAATCTTCTAAATTCTAGCTAGTACAAGCCGAGTCTTTCCAGTCTTCCTTCATATGAACGTCCTGACATCCCTGGAATCAGTCTGGTGAACCTTCTCTGTACTCCCTCTATGGCAAGAATGTCTTTCCTCAGATTAGGAGACCAAAACTGTACGCAATACTCCAGGTGTGGTCTCACCAAGACCCTGTACAACTGCAGTAGAACATCCCTGCTCTTATACTCAAATCCTTTTGCTATGAATGCTAACGTACCATTCGTTTTCTTCACTGCCTGCTGCACCTGCATGCCTACTTTCAATGACTGGTGTACCATGACAACCAGGTCTCTTTGCATCTCCCCTTTTCCTAATCGGCCACCATTCAGATAATAGTCTACTTCCCTGTTTTTGCCACCAAAGTGGATAACCTCACATTTATCCACATTATACTGCATCTGCCATGCATTTGCCCACTCACCCAACCTATCCAAGTCACCTTGCAGCCTCCTAGCATCCTCCTCACAGCTAACACTACCCACCAGCTACGTGTCATCCGAAAACTTGGAGATGTTGCATTCAATTCCCTCATCCAGATCATTAATATATATTGTAAATAGCTGGGGTCCCAGCACTGAGCCTTGCGGTACCCCACTAGTCACTGCCTGCCATTCTGAAAAGGGCCCGTTTACCCCTACTCTTAGCTTCCTGTCTGCCAGCCAGTTCTCTATCCACATCAATACTGAACCCCCAATACCATGTGCTTTAAGTTTGCATACTAATCTCTTATGTGGGACCTTGGCGAAAGCCTTCTGAAAGTCCAGATATAACACATCCACTGATTCTCCCTTATCCACTCTACTAGTTACATCCTCGAAAAATTCTATAAGATTCATCAGACATGATTTACCTTTCATAAATCCATGCTGACTTTGTCCAATGATTTCACCACTTTCCAAATGTGCTGCTATCCCATCTTTAATAACTGACTAGCATTTTCCCCACTACCGATGTTAGACTAACTGGTCTGTAATTCCCCATTTTCTCTCTCCCTCCCTTTTTAAAAAGTGGGGTTACATTATCTACCCTCCAATCCTCAGGAACTACTCCAGAATTTAAAGAGTTTTGAAAAATTATCACTAATGCATCCACTATTTCTGTGGCTACTTCCTTAAGTACTCTGGGATGCAGCCTATCTGGCCCTGGGGATTTATCGGCCTTTAATCCATTCAATTTACTTCAAAGTCACATGAGTGATTCCATGAAGAAGACCAGCCAGGCTGCATGCACACCAGTACATCAGCCGCACTGGCGCAAGCACCAGGCTGGCAGGACAGAGCTCCTGCCAGCGGTAAGTTAAACCTAGAAGGGGTTGGACAAGCTAGATGCTGGAAGATTGTTCCCGATGTTGGGGGAGTCCAGAACAAGGGGTCACAGTCTAAGGATAAGGGGGAATTCCTTTAGGAACGAGATGAGGAAAACATTCTTTACACAGAGAGTGGTGAGTCTCTGGAATTCTCTGCCACAGAACGTAGTTGAGGCCAGTTCATTGGCTATATTTAAGAGGGTGTTAGATGCGGCACTTGTGGCTAAAGGGATCAGGGGGTATGGAGAGAAGGCAGGTACGGGATACTGAGTTGGATGATCAGCCATGATCACATTGAATGGCAGTGCAGGCTCGAAGGGCCGAATGGCCTACTCCTGCACCTATTTTAATTAGGCAGGAGTGGCATGTTATTATGAAGAATGGAGAGTGTCGGGCATATGAACTTTCCGAATATGAAAAATTATTTACCTGACTAACAACAGATTCAAAAGGGTCAGAGTTCCATGCTATGCAAATCCCATTACAGAGGTTATCAAAGACAATATAACTGTACTATAACAGTAAAGCTTTGGGGTATGGGATAAACTGTTTGTTGGTCATTGGGATTCATCTTTAATTATTATTAGCCTTGACTCCACCTTGTGGCAAGAGATTGGAGTTATAGCAATCTGTTACAAAACTGAGTTTTATTTTCATCAAGAGTAATTGGCAATATAGCAGCTGTGTTTCAGCCGAGCAAATCAAGGAACTGATATCGTGCAAGTAGCAATTAGACCATTGTTAACAACCTTATGCTATTGGCAGCTGAAGCTACCTCAGCCACAATGATGAAGTAACAGTATTCAGCATTGCTGAACATGACAATAACTCATTGAACTTGAACTTGAACTTGAAACTCGCTACAGTAGTGTGGTCGGTCGAATTCAGTTATTACAAACTGATGCTTAGGACTCTAAGATGAGAAGTTCCGAATACTATCACCTACTTGGAGGTATTGGAGATTGCATGAGTTATCAATTCTTCAATTGTCGGTATCAACAAAATATATACACTAGATGCACCCCATAGGTAAGGGGCTATTGAGCGAATATACATATTCTACATGCTCGAATTCAAGTTGCTGCTCTACGACGGTGACATATGTTAGTCACATGTTAGTAATCAAGTAAAAGTATCCTGTAATAATTACCTAAATCTCCTTTGCCACTGGTGTGTCATCCAGTTCAGATCGATGTTAACACAGAATAAGTGTTGGATCTCAAAGTATGATGAAAGTAAGGTTCAATATTACATTGAATATCGACATGTTGGTGCATGTTTATTCACTGATTGCAAAAATATGTGGCACAACAGTGCGGAGAAATACATTATCGCTTCATTTGAAGGAATGGTCTTTTATGTCTTCCTCATTTTTGCCTCATTAGCCAGGTCTTAAAACAGTCAACAAAACCTCACTTGGGTTCGTACTGTCGGACCGGCCAAGCGTCCATGTTGCCTGCTTCATTAGGCATTATGGCACAACGGTTATTCGGTTATTCCAAAAAACAAGAACTTGCTGTTTCAAACTGTGGTTCAGGAGTGGTCTTTGCACAGTAAAACAATTATTGACTTACACATTTTGAATGGATTGACTTATGCCTCAGGTTGCACATCAAGCCATGAAGGTGCTCACTGCAGTGTGCAGGGATAGCACCCAAAAAAACAGTACATTCCTATAGTGGGGATCAGAAGTGTTTTTTGTTAAATGTTAATGTTACATTTAATACGGTACAGATTACTGACATTTTCCAGTTCATTTTAAATGGTATTTGACAATAATTCAGTTATAGAGACACTGCAGCTGCAACATAAGGGAACTACGCTGTCGGATTCAACCCGGATATCGAGTTGTTAAAAGATCTTGACACAAGTTCTCCCACTACAAGATTATGTAGTTGGTTATGGAAAATGTGTGAACATTACTTCACCAAGTGGTTCCAGCTACGTCCTTATTTATGACACTTATATCAGCACAACGACGGCAAACATTGCAAACGCTGTGGCTAGATAGGATGGAATTGGCTGCAGGTGCCATTACATTTTACATTCTGGTCTACACAAGCAGAGTAGACTAGTGGTGGCATAATTTAAGATCATTTTGGATACCCCACGGTCTCACGTCTATGGTATCAAAGCCACCAGAATCCTAAGAAGTATGGAATCAGCATTGTTTATTAGTCAACAAACAACTACACAAAGGAAGGTCGGTTCAGACTATTTCAAGGTGGCTGCAGCAGATTCTGGGTAATACAGGTATTAACACTGACGATTGTATATCTCATTCCACCAGGTCAGCCTTTTTCTGCCTGCCACTTTTACTTTTCACCTTGCTACCTATTGCTTCTACCCTCATTTTACCCCCCTCTGTCTCTCTGCTCATGCTCCCATCCCCCTGCCACGCCCATCCCCCTCCCATCCCCATGCTCCTCTCAAGCTTTGCTGCGATTGTCAGCTTGTTATCAATGTTTTTCGTATTTTAGTTTTAGAGATACAGTGCAGAAACAGGCCCTTCGGCCCACCAAGTCATCACAAACCAGCGATCCCCGCACACTAACACTACCCTACACATTAGGGACAATTTATAGTTTACTAAGCCAATTAGCCTACAAACCTGTACGCTTTGGAGTGTGGGAGGAAACAAGCAGACAGAGAAAACCCACAAAGGTCACAGGGAGAACATACAAACTCCATACAGACAGTACTCATAGTCAGGATCGAACCCGGCTCCCTGGGGATGTAAGGCAGCAACTCTACCGCCATGCCACCGTGCCGCCCTGTTGCTGACAATAACTTTACGTAGGGGAAATCATGCTTGACTAATCTTCTGGAATGTTTTGAGGATGTAAGTAGGAAAATGGACAAGGGAGAGCCAGTGGATGTAGTGTACCTGGACTTTCAGAAAGCCTTTGATAAGGTCCCACAAAGGAGATATGTGGGCAAAATTAGAGTACATGTTGTTGTGTTTGACGGCTAATAACCCACAATCGATTCTTCTTGTTCCAAGCCTGTGTGCGTTTATTTCAAGACAAAATGGCTGTGTCAAAACCAAAGATTATAGAGGAGCAAGATGTGCCACTCAGTGGAAAAGGCATAGTATCACATGTGTGATTGTCGACGCCATATTAGCGGACCAGAGATGGCGTCAACTATGGCGTCTACATCATTGGGAAACTAGGCTTCTCTATAATCTTTGTCTCTCGATCTCCCGCTGTGTAATCTGCTCCAAAGCTACAGAGCAGTTGCAAGCAAAGATTATAGAGGAGCAAGGTGCATTAGAAAGTTATTAGATTTATTTGTAATAGATCTTTAATTACCTCTCGATCCCTCTCCATCCCCTCTCTTCTCGCTATCTCCCTCTCTTCTCTCGATCACTCTTTCTTCTCTCTATTGCTCTCTCTCCCCTCTCAATCTCTTTCTCTCCCCTCTCGATCTATCTCTCTCCCCTCTCGATCTATCTCTCTCCCCTCTCTTCTCTGTGTTTCCCTCTCTCCCTCCCTTCCCTCTGTGTGAGAATTGGCAGCCCTGCTATGCCTTAGGTCCAAAAGAGGATAGAAATAAATTACATAATGGTCTTTGTAAGAAGATTTTAATAAGCTCTTCTATCTGTCCCACCATATATTTATATGAATGTGTGTTTGTGTGTTCCTGTAATTTTGTGCACAGTGTGTGTTAAAGCAATACAAGGGAAGTTGTACAATGCAATGCAAGGGAAACTACGCAAAGGTGGGGGCTGGAGAGGAAAGATGCGAGGGAAATGGGGGAACAGGGGGAAAAGGGAGGGGGAGAGGGAAGGGAGAGAGAGGGAACGAGGGAAGGAGGGAGAGGGGAGGGAGGGAGGGAGATCGAGAGAAGATAGGGGAGAGAGAGATCGAGAGAAGAGGGGAGAGAGAGATCGAGAGAGGAGAGAAGGAGATCGAGAGAACAGAGGGGAGAGAGAGAAGAGAGGGAGAGAAAGATCGAGAGAAGAGAGGGGAGATAGGGATCGAGAGAAGAGAGGGGAGAGAGAGAAGAGAGGGAGAGAGAGATCGAGAAAAGAGAGGGGAGAGAGGGATCGAGGGGAGAGAGAGAAGAGTGGGAGAGAGAGATCGAAAGAGAGGGAGAGAAAGATCGAGAGAAGAGAGGGATCGAGAGAAGAAAGGGATCGAGAGAAGAGAGGGAGAGAAAGATCGAGAAAAGAGAGGGGAGAGAAAGATCGAGAGGGGGAGAGAGAGGGATCGAGAGAAGAGAAGGGATAGAGAGGGATCGAGAGGTAAGTAAAGATCTATTACAAATAAATCTAATAACTTTCTAATGCATCTTGCTCCTCTATCATCTTTGCTTGCAACTTCTCTGTAGCTTTGGAGCGGATTACACATGGGGAGGTAATCCGCCCAAATGGCGGCTGTGACGTTCTGTTACGTACTACACACCAGTCCATTGGATTTCCACTGAGTGGCACATCTTGCTCCTCTATAATCTTTGGTCAAAACTAGTCCTGGATAGCCCCGGACTCATTCCGAGGAAAACATATATTTCGGGGCAGAGCCCTCTAATGGTGACTGTAAGGACCGCCTTACCCTGACACAACATATTTTCCCCTCCTTGTAAATGAAGGTGATCATTTAAGTCCAGTTATCCAATCAAATATGTCGGTATGAAATCAGTCCAATGTCCTTCATGTCCACTATTAATAAACAGAGGTCCAAAAATATAACGGATTATGGCTTCACAGCTGAAAATCTTACAGATACTGTGGTCTTCTCTTCTGTCGCTGAGAGCGTTGAGCGGGATTTGGCTGCTCTGCTCTATGCTGACCGCGATTGCTGTCTTGACTGGATATTGGGGAAGGAAAAACATTCGGTTCGTCTTCTTCCTGTCTCTGTCTGCTTGCTATAAGACGCCTCGCGTTCCATTTGGTGTTATCTTGGAGGAGGTACGTGTTCTTACCGAGTCTCTGTTTGATCTGTATCGGCTTTGAGAGTTGCTTGCGAGCTTATGCTGTCTGTTTGGGCGGCTGATTCGTACCCAGTCACCGACCATGAACTGCAGTGCACGTACTCTGTGTTTGGCATCACAGTATGTTTTCCCTCTCGCTTGTCTGTGTGCTATCATTTCGGCTTTTGTGTCTGGATTTGGGCACGATGGTGGTTGAACTGTTCAGAAATGAACTGTGGGCTGTTGTCTGCCGTTATGACTTCTGGCAGTCCCCACTTGGTGCACAGCTTTTTGAGAATCGCGATGATCGAGCTTGTCATGACTGGAGAAGTAGTAACGATCTCAGGCCACTTGCTGTGGAGATCATGTACTACAAGTAGAAAGCGCTGGTTTTCTTGGCACAGCTTGCACCTCTTCGAAAATGTCGACTAGCAAATGCTTCCGTAGTTTGTCCGGCCATGGGATTGACTGAAGAGGATGTGCTAATTGTGCATGCTTCATAATTTTTGACAAAATCTTCTATGTGATGATCTATTGCTGGCAACCACACTGTCTCGCGACACCGTTGTTTCATCTTAACAACGCCCAGGTGTCCTTCATGTGCCAGTTGTAACACACGGTGTTGCAGTGATTTGTGTATAACCATTCGAGTTCCACGCCTGACACATGTATCGTCAAACACTGCCAGTTCGTGGCGTACCCAGTGGTACGGAACCAAGTTGTCTGCTGTATCCTTTGGCCAGTCTGTTTTGAGATACTGGCAGACGGTTTGAAGTGTGCCGTCAGCTGTCGACTCTGCTTTCATCTCTTCCCGCATTACTAGATTCTCCGTTGTGTGCAAAATCACCACGAGAACGTAGTCGTTGATGTCACTTGAAGCATCGCTATCGTGTGTGCGTGCAGATGCCACCGTTGGGACGTGACTGAGCATGTCTACGATGCGATTGCATGAACCTGCGAGGTATTCAACTTCAAAGTTGTACTGATGAAGGCGATCGGACCATCTGTAGATCCGGAGCGGATGATGTCCTGAGCCTGACGTGTCCAGTAACGTAGTTAGCGCTTGGTGATCCATACGGAAAGTGAATGGTCTCCAGTATATGTATTCGTGCCAGTGTTCACATGCTTAGATGCACGCTAATGCTTCGTGTTCCCCGGTGGAGTACTTGCGTTCGGTTGCAGTCAAGGGACGGGACGCGAATATGATTGGTCTTTCGCTTCCATCGATACACTGCGATAACACTGCTCCGATCGCGATACCGGAAGCGTCTGTTGTGACGTAGGTTTCAGCACTTGGGTCGAAGTGCGTGAGAACAGGCGGCGATGCTACTTGTCTTTCAGCGTGTTGAACGCGATGTCCTGCTCACTTGTCCACTCCCACTGTGTGTCTTTCCGTAGCAGCTTCTGTACCGGTTCTGCAATCTGCGCGTACTGTGGCACAAACTTGCGGTAGAAGTTGGTGGTGCCCAGAAATGAAGCTAACTCTTTCACGTTAGTTGGGGTGGGGTGCGCATTGATGGCTTGGACATTGTCCTGAGTAGACTCAATTCCAGTCACTGTCACTCTGTACCCGAGAAAATTGATCTCGGATTCTGAAAAAGTACACTTTGCTGCGTTGAGCATCAAGTTGTGTTGCGCGAGACGAGCTAACACTGCATCCAGTCATCGATCGTGTTCCTCCTTGTCCCTGCCATGGGTGACGACATCACCGAGGAGGTTGAGTGTTCCGTCAATGCCTGACTGAACTGACGTCACGATTTTTGAAATGAGCAATGTGCTGAGCACAGTCCATATGGCATCCTTCATGTGTAATTAATGCTGACAACTGCCGATTGCATTCTACTAGTGGTACCTGAAGGTAGCTTTGGCGCATGTCTAGTTTAATGAACACTGTTGAACCGTGGAACGACGGAGATAGCTCTTGTATTGTTGGCAGAGGATATTTGTCCGGAATGATGGCTTTGTTGACCGATTTGAGATCGATACAAAGTCTGAGTTCACCGTTCTTATGTCGAGCAATGACAACATTCGATATCCAAGGAGATGAATCGATACGTTCAATGATACCATCATTTTCAAGTTGCTTCAGTTCCGTTGAGACTTCCTAGCGAATGAAAAATGGTAGATGCCGTGGGCGTTGTGAAACAGGTGGGACTGATGTGTCTACACGAAGTGCGTGGCAGTACCCTTTAACTATCCCAAAACCAGAGAAAAGGGAAGGATACTCCTGACCATAGTCCGCGTCACTGATCACGTTGATGTTCGTGCCGGTTGAGTCCTGAAGCTTGAGTCCTAGTCAATCAAACAAATTGACTCCCATCAGATTCTTTCCTTCCATGACGTAGAATGTGAAGCGATCGAGCTTGACTGTTTTGTAGCACACAGGAACTGTCACTGGCCCTATTGTGGGTATGGTTGAACAATCATAGGAGTGAAGAGTGTCCCTTGGGGGAGCAAGTGGGTAGTCAGAAAAAGACCTATTGTAGAGGTTAAAATAGAAACCTTCGCCCTCACATCTATGAGAAGCAATATTGAGGTCCCTGCGATCTCGACCCTGCAGTCTTTGAAAGCACCTATTGACTGAACATCCTGGTCAGCCCTGTCCTTTATGGAGTATACGTCGTGTACACCCAGAGATTCATTGTCTACATGGCGGACAGATGACGCTTTCTTCTTCGATGACGGCAGACTTTCACAAAGTGATTCAGCTTTGAACACCGTTTACCGTAAGCTGGACATTCCTTGGGAGTGTGTGTCCGGCCACAATTCGGACACTGCTTGTTTGAACGATTGTTTTTTGACTGTCTCTGAATGCCCTGCACTGGTGCAGTGTTCATCTGATGAGATGAATGATTAGATGCTCCCTCCGTGCTTGCCATCGAATGTAGTTTGCGCACCTCGGCATCATGCATCGCATTTTCAATTTGCACAGCTAATTCTTGTACCTTTTCAAGTTTGAGATCATCATCCTCCATTAGAAGGTGTTCTCTGATCCATGGGATAGAAGTCTTTTCTATCAGCTGGTCTCTCACCAACTCTTCAGTCAGTGCCCCAAAATTGCACTTTGCTGCCAGTTCTATCAATGAAGAAACAAATTGCATCACTGGTTCGCCATGTCCCTGTGAACATTGACGGAAATGGTATATTTCCATCATCACACTTGTCTTTGGGCCAAAATATTTGCCAAGTGCAGTAACAGCATTACTGTACTCATTCGTTGCAGCACTGTCAAACTGCGCGAACCACTGTCCCTCCGTTCCGAGGCAATGCAACAGGATCGCTCGGCGGCGAGCGTCCGATATGGCCTCGCAGTCCAGGCTGCTTGCGATCAAGTATGTGGTGAAACTTTCAAACCATTGTGTCCATAGTACAGAGGCTCTCCTGGACTTTCCAAGAATGTAGATGGGGCAGCGAGAGTTAAACTAGCTATCCTCGTCGCCAGATTTTGTGTATGACGGCTAATAACTCACAGTCGACTCTTGTTGTTCCGAGCCTGTAAGTGTGTTTATTTCAAGACAAAATAGCTGCGTCAAAACTAGTTCCGGACTCATTCCAGAACATCCATTTCTGGGCAGAGCTCTCTAGTGGTGACTGTAAGGACAGTCTTATCCAGATACAACACATGGTATTGGGGGTAGGGTACTGACATGGATAGAAAATTGGTTGGCAGACAGGAAACAAAGAGTAGTGATTAACGGGTCCCTTTCAAAATGGCAGGCAGTGTCTAGAGGGGCACTACAAGGCTCGACGCTGGGACCACAGCTATTTACAATATACATTAATGATTTAGATGAAGGGATTAAATGTAACATTAGCAAATTTGCAGATGACATAAAGCTGGAGGGCAGTGTGAACTGTGAGGAGGATGCTTTGAGTATGCAGGGTGATTTGGACTGGGTGAGTGGGCAGATGCATGGCAGATGCAGTTTAATCTGGATAAACGTGAGGTTATCCACTTTGGTGGCAAGAATAGGAAGGCAGATTATTATCTGAATGGTGTGTAAGAAAGAACTGCAGCTGCTGGTTTAAATAGAAGGTAGACACAAAATGCTGGAGTAACTCAGCGGGTGAGGCAACATCTCTGGAGTGAAGGAATGGATGACGTTTCGGGTCGAGACCCTTCTCCAGACTGATGTCAGGTGAGGGGGTGGGACAAAGATAGAATGTAGTCGGAGACGGTAATACTAGTGGGAGAACTGGGAAGGGGAAGGGGATGGAGAGAGAAAGCAAGTTAGGAAAAGGTGAAGTACAAAGAGATCTGGGTGTCCTTGTACATCAGTCATTGAAAGTAAGCATGCAGGTATAGCAGGCAGTGAAGGAAGCTAATGGCATGTTGGTCTTCATAACAAGAGGAGTTGAGTACAGGAGCAAAGAAGTCCTTCTGCAGTTGTACAGGGCCCTGGTGAGACCATACCTGGAGTATTGTGTGCAGTTTTGGTATCCAACTTTGAGGAGGAACATTCTTGCTATGGGTATTGCTCTTGCTCTTGCTCTTGCTATGACCATTCTTGCAGCATAGGTTCACGAGGTTAATTCCTGGGATAGCGGGACTGAAAGAATTGAGCGACTGGGCTTGTATACTCTGGAATTTACAAGGATGAGTGGGTATCTTATTGAAACATATAAGATTATGAAGGGATTGGACAAGCTAGAGGCAGGAAACATGTCCCGATATTGGGGGAGTGTAGAACCAAGGGCCACAATTTAAGAATAAGGGGTAGGCCATTTAGAACGGAGATGAGGTAAACTTTTTCAGCCAGAGAGTTGTGAATCTGTGGAATTCCCTGCCTCAGAAGGCAGTGGAGGCTGATTCTTGGGTTGCTTTCAAGAGAGCGTTAGATGGAGCTCTTAAAGGTAGCAGAGTCAAGGGATATGGGGAGAAGGCAGGAACAGGGTACTGATTGTGGATGATTAGCCATGATCACAGTGAATGTTGGTACTGGCTCAAAGGGCTGAATGGCCTACTCCTGCACCTATTGCGAATAATCTGGCAGGAGGTAAACTAATCTTACCATAGCTGCTTAGTTACTGTACATTATAAGCATGACTTGATAAGCTAAATTATCCCCTGTGTGGTAATGATAACGCTTTGATAAGTGGTGTGTGTTTCCCAATTTTATATCAGCACTTTGTACAGACAGGAGCATCCTTTTAATCTGTATCAGTAGAAGCCATAGTACTAGTACCAAATCCTGAGACACTCCGATGTAGGGAAAGCAAGGGCTATTTGAAGTTGGAGAAGTCAATGTTCATACCGCTGGGGTGTAAGCTACAAGTAAAATATGAGGTGCTGTTCCTCACAATTTGCGCTGGGCCTCACTCTGACAATGGAGGAGGCCCAGGACAGAAAGGTCAGCTTGGGAATGGGAGGGGGAGTTAGTGCTGAGCAACCGGGAGATCAGGTAAGTTAAGACGGACTGAAAACTCTTCAAGAAAACACTCAATACTATCCCGGAATTTACACAACATAATTTAATAATTGGTGGAGATTTAAATTGTACATTAGATTCTTATTTAGATAGATCATCAAGACAAAGAAAATTAAAATCCCGGACAAGTGAATTACTAAATTCATATATTAATACTACTAACATCAAAGATGTCTGGAGAATTGAAAACCCAACCGGACGAGAATACTCATTTTACACACCGGTACATAAAACCTATTCAAGAATAGACTATTTTTTAGTAGACTCCAAACTCATCCCATTTACCTACAACTCGAAATATCATAATATTATAATCTTGGATCATGCACCCTTAACATTTATGATTAAACTAAACGGAATGACCGAGAAACAGACACAATGGAGATAACTCCCAAATTTTAAATGAAAAGGTATGTCATGAATATCTTATCACACAGATTAATATGTTTTTCGAGACCAATGACCGCCCTGAAACTTCTGCCTCCCTTCTCTGGGAAACATTTAAAGCATTTGTAAGAGAAGCGTTAATCTCCGCCCAAGCGTTTCATATTAAAGAGAATCGGGCTAAACAACAGATACTGGAAATGGAAATAAGGCAATTAGACATAGAGAATTCGGCTGCGCCAACTATGATAAAACTCAGTTTTATCAGTACTGAAATATGTTAAACCAAATATATTCAGACCAAGTCATAAACTTTACCAGCATACTAAACAATTACATTTTGAATTTGGTGACAAACCACAAAAACTATATGCATGGCAACTTTGAAAACTGGATGGGGAAAAAACAATTTACAAAATTAGATCAGATATGGGAGAAATACTAACACTGCCCAAGGATATCAATGACAGATTTATACAATACTATCAAACACTTAGCTCAACCAAAACGACCGAACGCTCTGCAAGAATGGAATAATTTTTACAGAAATGTAATATTACAGGTTTAGATCTGAAAGAGAGAGAATTACTAGGTACTGAAATAACAGTAAAAGATATCAAAGAGTCTATTAGATCTTTAAAAAATGGAAAGGCCGCAGGCCCTGATGGCCTACGCTCTGAATTTTATTTTTAAAATTATGATCTGTAATCTGGGCAGTTAATATTAAAAATATGAACTTCTGGTTGGAGGAAATGGACCAGCAACCAGACTGGTTAACGATGGAAAAGGAAGACTGCTTGCCTTTTGAAATTGGCTCGATTTCTGAGATTGTCAATACCGAATTGGATCCCGACTGAAAACTAATAATATTAGGAATATCAGAACAAAGCCTAAAACTTACAACAAGCCAAAGAAACTTCCTTGATTATAGTATAATAACTGGGAAAAAATTAATATTATAATTTTGGAAAGGTCCAACAATCCCCACAATTAAAATGTGAATTATGGAGATGTCCGAGACCTTACATTTGGAAAGAACTAGACTTGTCTTAATTGACAAACAAGAATTATTTGCTAGAATATGGTCTCCAATATT
Organism: Raja brachyura; assembly: GCA_963514005.1. The sequence goes on along the minus strand of OY740782.1, from coordinate 113,940,673 downwards.
GACTTTTTGAAAGTGTAAATTGGTCCGGCATGGAAGTCTGACTGAAGCTCGAACCCAGGATTAGATGAATAGTTATGTTTTATAATCTATGGACCTATCTCCAAAGTTGTATTATTGGTAAATTATTCTATTCTTTTTTATCGTGTTTTTTTTCTATCTATAAAAAAAAACTAAATAGAAGCAGAGTTAATATTACTACTATTACTTTGATAGTTGGAATCCCATCTATTAACAATATGTAATTGATATACAAAATGTGTTTTGATTATGATATGTACATGCTTCTAACAAAAATATTATTAAAAAATAAAAATATAAAAGGACGGACTAAGAGGAGGTATTCACCGAAACGATCGCTGAGCCTGCGCTTGGTCTCACCGATATACAGGAGTTGACACCTTGAAAAGTGGATACGGTAGATGAGGTTGGAGGAGGTGCGAGTGAACCTCTGCCACATCTGAAAAGAACTGTCAGGATCCTCCGATGGAGTCAAGGGGGGAGGTAAAGGGACAGGTGTTGCACCTCTTGCGGTTGCAGAGTAAATACATGGGAAGGGGGTGGTTTGGGTGGCAAGGGACGAGTTGACCAGAGAGTTGTAGAGGGAACGGTCTCTGCGGAAAGCAGAAAGGGGTGAAGATGGGAAGATGTGGTCAGTAGTGGGATCCTGTTAGAGGTGGCGAAAATGGTGGAGGATTATATGTTGTATGCAAAAGCTGATGGGGTGGAAGGTGAGGACTTGGAAGGTGAAGGGGGACTCTGTCCTTGTTACGAATGGGGGGAGGGGGAGCAAGGCCAGAGTTGTGAGATATCGAGGACATCCCAGTGAGAGGTGTCATCTATAATGGAAGAGGGGAACCCCTGTTCTCTAAAGAATGAGGGTATCTCCGATGACCTGGAATGGAAAACCTCGTCTTGGGCGCAGATGCAGCATAGATGGAGGAATTGGGTGTAGGGGATAGAAACTTTACAGGAAGCAGGGTGGGAAGAAGTGTAGTCTAGATAGCTTTGGGAGTCAGTAGATTTGTAATACTGTGGATGTCAGTCAATAGTCTGTCTCCTGTGATGCCAATGGTGAGATCTATAAAAGGTAGGGAGATGTTGGAGATCGTACAAGTGAATTTGAGTGCAGGATAGGAATTAGACATGAAGTGTATGAAGTCAGTGAGTTCTGCATGGGTGCAGGAGGTAGCACCGATGCAGTCGTCAATATAGCGGAGGTAGAGTTCGGGGATACGTATGCATGGAACAGTAATTGTTTGACATACCCTGCAAAGAGGCAGGCATAGCTGGGGTCCATGCGAGTGCTCATAGCTACGCCTTGGCTTTGGAGGAAGTGAGAGGAGTCGAAGGAGGTAGAGGTGTGGGTACTTTGTCAGATGGTCAACTCTTTCCACTGTTTACATGAGGCAACCGTCTGCTCCTCATGCATTCACTGATGTGGCGCCGTGGAGCAGCAGGTGGAGCTGCTCGCTCACTGCGGCAAACACCTGAGTTTGACCCTGACCTTGGATGTTGGCTGCATGGAGTTTGCACATTCTCGCTGTACCCACGCGGGTTTCCTCCCACATCCCAAACACTTGCAGGTTTTTAGGTTAATTGGCTTCTGTAAATTGCCCCTAATGTGTAGGGAATGGATATGAAAGTGTTATATTGCAGAACTAGTGTTAACCTACAAACCTGTATGTCTTTGTAGTGTGAGAGGGAACCTGTGCACCAGGAGAAAACCCACTCCATCACAGGGAGAACATACAAACGCCGTACAGACAGCACCCATAGTCAGGATTGAACCCAGGTCTCAGACGCTGTAAGGCAATAACTCTACTGCTGCGCAACTGTACCGGCCCTGCCAGTTGTGCATTTGCCCTGAACACCTTCTGAACAGCTCCATAACACCTCTGTTGTATTAGGACATGGTTGATTCCTATCCTATATTCCTTGACCTGTTGTTTAATAAACCTTAATAAGGATAAAACCTATCAGTTGCCATTCTGAAATTCCCCAGAAATTCTATGCAAAACACATACAGGAGGTTATGTTCTATGTACAGGTATACTCATGTGTTTCTTATTTTGTTTTCAGATGCCTTTCATGCTATAAAAAATAAATAATTTCATGCAGAGGCCACATTTGTTGGAAGTTCAGCATGTGTAATAGACAATTTCGCAAAGATGACACAAACTGCTTGAGGAAGTCATCGTGTCAGTCAGCAGTTCTGGAGAACTCGGATAGGTGACTACAGAGTCTGAGGAAGATCCCCGATCTGAAACATTGACCATGCATGTTCCTTAGAGATGCTGACGGATCCACTGAGTTACTCCAACTTTTTTTTTAACACCAGCATATTCAGTTCCTTTTGTCCATATTTCACAAAGGTCCTTCAGCAGCATCTGCGGAGGGAATGGACGAGCGATGTTTTAGTTCAGGACCTTCTTCAGACAGATTGCGGCCGAGGGGTAGAAAGGTGGAAAAGAGAAGTGGGGTTAGGGCAAAGGCTGAATGTGCAGCCAGATGAATGTACAGACTGGGTGGAGCAATGGGTAAAGTGACAAACTTTGCCTGTGCCCCAGATAACACTTGTCCTTTATTCAACATCACTGAAGCAGATAATCTGGTTCCTAGCATAGGATGGAACCCTAATGTTTCTCACATTTCAGAAATTATTCCATTAATTGAAAAGTCATTTGGCATGCCTTGAAACTGAAAAAGCTCGATATAAATCTGTGTGTTTCTAACTTTGTTTTTGGTTGTCTTTCATGCTATGAAAATGAACAATTCTATGCAAAAGGCTCGAGTTATTAAAAGTCCATCATGTGTCATAGACTACTTCACAAAGATTCTTGCCTGAGGAAGCTTAATAACAAATTAAGAGGTATAGTTTTCTTTCAGAAATGTCAAGTGATGAGCAAATATTTCAAATGTAAATAATCACATTCCTTTTCACATTCAAATAAGTAATCCTAAAGGTAAATAATTTTAAGCCTTTGTTAGAGCCTCCATTTCCCTTTCTAAATCTGTGACTATGGCAACGGATGAGGGCACTCTCAACCAAAAGGCTGTGTTTAGAAAAAGTTACCAGCAATGATGCGTGACTGGGAAAGGTTACAGATTAATTGAATGCCATTTTATTTTTCAAAGCCAGGTACTGTAAATTATGGAGTGATTGCTACATCAGTCCTCAAGTTTGCAATTATGTTTTCAAGGAGGCAGGAGAAGGCTCTCATTGCCATACTTGGGCTGTATGCTTTTAAATATATCAGGCAAATATTAATACTTGTCAGGTTACCCTTTATTTTGGATCTTAGCTGTGCAGCTTTCACATGGTTGAATTACATTTTGGAATGTATTGCAACAGAACTTCAATTATTCACCTCTAATAAAATAGTACGATTAAATGAAAACTTACCAGTTTGAAGTTTGATCTTTATTTTATGAGGAGGTACGATGAGCGATTACATGAAGAGGCCTCGCCAGCGCGCATGTGCGTCAATCTTCAAAGCAGCAGCGTGAAATCACAGTAACCACAGTCGAAGTAATATAGTGACTAGAGAAGACTAGAACTACCAGATGATCTTTGCGATGAGGGCCGGGAGCGGAAGGCACGTAATCGCTCACCGTAACTCCTCATAAACTAAAGATCAAACTTAAAACTGGTAAGTTCTCATTTAATCTTACTATTTTACTTCGGAGTCACATGAGTGATTCTGCGAAGATTTCAAAGCTCTGTGATTTCATGCCGTAGATCCAGGTCCATACGACACACTGCGGTTGAGACAGGATAAACAAATAATGTATTGAACATTGTTTGAATTATACAAATTAATGTTTTAATAACAAAAGGAACAATAATGACCCCTCTCTCCCAGGGGGAAATTACAAAACAGAACCCAAAATATCATGCCCAAATCCTTCCGTCGTGAGGACAGGTTTGTTATAGAGCCGTTGAAAAGTCCCTTCACTAGACCATCCTGTGGGCCTGAGGATTTGGTCTAAAGGGATGCCCAGTGCCCTCACTGTGGATGTTGGTGCCGCCCTGGTGGAGTGAGATTTAAACACATCAGTGTCTACTCCAGCACAATCCAAAACCTGTTTCAGCCACCTAGAAATGGTCTGCACTGACACCTTTTGATTAGGATTGTTGTGGCTGATGAGCATCGTTGTTTCGGAGCCTCTAAGACTCTTGGTGACCTCAATATATTGATCTAGGTGCGTAACTACACATAGTCTCAGGTCAATGGGGTATGCTCTAAAGCTCATTTTGGTCCCGGACGTCCCTGGCCTGCTTTGTTTGATTAGATCATATACATAAAACGTAATATTATTTACAGAAGAATGCATGCTGTCCAGTCGTAGCTTTTGCAATGTTTGGACATGTTGCGCTGAAACGAGCGCCATGAGCATAACCATGTTAAGTGTTAGTTTTTGAAAAGACAGAGATGTAATTGGAGCCCATTGACGAAGCAGTGTGAGAACTATGCTCACATCCCAGATTTCCGTATATCTAGGTGATTTGATTTTATTACTTGTCATTCGAACCTCAGAGAGGCTCGAACGAAACTCCGTTTCTACAAGCCATACAAACAGAACAATTCATTAAAAAAAAAACACACAAACAATTCAATTCACACAAACATCCCTCATAGTGAATCTCCTCCTCACTGTGATAGAAGGCAAAGTCTTCTCTCTCCCCCGCACCATTTCTCTCCCGAGGTCGAAGCCCCAGGCAGGCGATGTTAAGTCCCATGGCAATCGAGGCCGCGCCGGGCGATGTACGGCCCCGCTCCGGGTTGCTCCAACCCCGCGACACGGGCTGGAGAAGCTGTGTTGCGGGAACTCCGGAGAACGGTCTCTCACCCGGACCCGCGAGCTCCCGATATTCCAACAGTCCACCGGTCTGCAGCTGCAGCTATAGCTCCGGAGTTGGGAGACGGGCCGCAGCGGCGAGCCACCACCGCTCCCCACGCTCCGAGGCCGGCCAGCCCCACGATGGTAAGTCCGCAGCTTGTCCCGATCGGAGGCCGCTCCGCTGTGCTAGGCCCAAGCGACAACGGAGACCCGACAGGGAAAAAGTCGGGTCTCCCGTGCAGGGAAGAGATTTTAATGTTTCCCCTTCCCCCCCACCACCCCCCACACATACGCAGTTAGAAAAACAATACACTCTCTCTTGTCACAGGGTGCACCAACAACTTGCTGCATTTGGGGATAACCATGAATGCGTGTGTCATCAGTCTCAGAACCAATGGGAACCATGGCTGTGTGGGCCAGTCGGGGACTACCAAAATGCCTGATGCAGAGTCCTGCTCAATTTTGGTGAGACATTGACTGATAAGGCAGAATGGGGGGGAAAGCGTGAAAGAACATACCTCCCCAATTTTGCGAGAATGCATCCACTGCTACTGCCCCTGGATCCAGTTCCCACGAGACATATTTAGGTAACTGGTGATTTAGCATGGATGCAAACAGATCTATGTCTGGCAATCCATACTGGGTGACAATCTTTTTAAAAACTTTTGGATTCAGCATCCATTCTGTGTTGTCATTAAACTTATGTGACCTGGTGTCTGCCACCACGTTATCTCTACCTGGTAGGTAGATTGCTGAGACCCAGATGTTCTTAGTAATACACCAGTGCCAGATGAGGTTAGCCAGATTATCACATGATAATGACTTAATTCCACCCATGTGATTAATATATGCAACTGCTGTGGTGTTGTCAATCTGGAGCTGAACATGTAAATCATGCATTGTTGAACAGTACGCTTTTAGGCCATAGAATGCCCCCAACATTTCTAAATAGTTTATCTCATGCACCTGTAGGATTAGTGCCTCTTGCATACTCCATCTGCCACTGCAGCTCGAATTGGTAACAGTGGCTCCCCAACCCGAAGCACTCACATCAGTTTGCAAAACAACTGAAGGTTGTTTACTCAGAATGTAACAACGTGAGACATTTGTTATCCACCATTCCAACTCGGTGATAGCTTCGACTGGCAACTGCATCGGCCTATCGAAATGACCTGCATGTTTTTTGAGTTCCTGTTCCTTAGCTCGTTGCACATTCTAATAGTGTAGAGGCCCAAATTGCACTTCAGGGAAGCCCGCCACTAATTTGCCAATAACACTAGCCACTAGCCAGATGGAGGGTTGCTGTTCCTCTACTAGATTGCTGCAGGCCTCCATAATTTCTAAACTTTTGGCCGTAGGCAGAGTCACTGACATGTTAGTTGAGTCAATGGTGAACCCCAAATAGTCAATGATTCTAGATGGCATCAATTTGGATTTAGTTGGATGGATGAGGAACCCCAACTTCTCGGAAATATGTTTGGAAACTGAAACAGAGAATTTAGCTGCCTCCTGAGTGTTGCCTACGATCAGAACATCATCCAAGTATGCTATCACAATGTGATTCTGAGCCCGGAGTAGTCCCAATACTGGTTTCAACAATTTTGTAAATAACCTAGGGGCTGAGGTCAACCCATTAGGCAAAGTTTTAAACTGCCACAGCTGTCTCATCCAACTAAATTTCAAGTATCTATGGTATTTGTAATGGTACTGAATAATATGCATCTTTCAGATCTATACTTGCCATACAACATCCTTTGGAAACCAGTTGCTTAGCAGTACTGAAAGTTTCCATTTTTAAGTGTTTATACTGGACATAGGAGTTCAGTCGGGTTAGGTCTAGAATGACTTGACACCCACCATCCTTCTTTTGCTTGGGGAATATATTAGACACAAACTGCTGAGGCTGATGAGCCATCCTTTCAATTACCCCCTTTTGTTTTTAATAATATTTCAATTTCATAATTTACCTGTAGAGTTTCTGGTTTTGAAAACACCAATTTCCGACTTGGTGTGTGTTGTGTGGGTGGATGTAATTCAAAAATAAACTCAATTCAAAACCCCTGGATACTGTCCAGTATAAACGGATCTAATGTTATGCAGCACCATTCATTGTAGAACAATTGCAATCTACCCCCTACTGGTGACTGGTCTCTACAGGATATGTCCTGGACAAGTCCAGCTGCTCATACCTCCGTGGTTGCTGGATTCTTTTGCCTCCTAATTCTGCTGGGGATGTGCATGCCAATGGTGTAGTGATGGGAGAGCCCGGCTTGGTCCTTGCCCCGCACCAGCATCTGTGAACCGTCTGAAGGGGTATGGTCGACGAGGCGGCATTCTGCATGTGGAATGTGATTTCTTAAGGCCAATCGTCTTCGCCTCATCATCTAAGTCCTTGACTTGCTTTGCCAGATCTTCACCGAACAACATGTTTGGTGGTTGTATGTTGAAGGATCTGCACAGTGCTGCAAATTTTGGATTTAGAGTTGGCTTGATGGCGTTTTTCCTCAGGCAGTTGATCTCAAAGTGGGCGTTACACAGCAGGCCTAACATATCCTGCTGTGTGTCTGATAGTGGTGCCCCTTTGACTAACCACCCAAATGCCATTATGCCTGCTCCGATTAGTTTTAAGACTTTCTGTGACCTTAGTTCATGCAATCGCATGGTTGGACCCATTTGCCACCAGATGGCCTGGTTCACAGTGGGCACTCTGAGTGATGCACAATTTACAGGTGTTTCATATTGTTTGGATGTTTCATCCATTGTTGATTCTTGGAGCTGGTAAGAGGTCATGTAATTAATGTTTCTGGCCAGATTTTCCTCCATTTCCTCACCAGTTCCTGCCGGTATGGTGAATTTGAATGCCACATCAGGCACACCTGGAGCTAAACTCATGTGCTTTGGGGTATGCTCCTCTGCTATACCACCAACTTCAGGGTCAGTATCATACTGCCCAGGCTCACCCTGCTCATACATGAGGGAGGTATCATTCAGCCCTTGACCTGGCGCTGCGGGTATGGGCCCCCATGCGGACCCACGGATGTATGGTTCCTCCTGTTGGTACAGGTCTTCCCTGTATAGACCTCTGCTGGAGGTTGCTGTTGTGGGCTGCTGGGGAAACCCGGGAGTATAGAACACCTCATGATGCAGTATCCTTTCCAAGAGGTGCTCCATCTTGTCTAGACTTCGCCAGACATCTTTCCTGGTGGGAGGAGTGTCCTCTTGGCCTGACTCATCAGAGTCGTCAGGCCTTACCAACTTTCTTTTGCTCTTCCTCCCGACTGGAGTGGCCTTGGTGCTCTGTGGCACCGGAGTCGCTGCCGCTGGTTGTACTGTCAACAGTACTGGAGCCGGCGTAAGCGCCCGCCCACTGACTGCAGTCCCTCGGTCAGTTTCCCTGACTATGTCAGTGGCACGCCTCCACCTCTGCATGCCACATCTGATTTTAACTGATTTTCCATGTTCCCACTGGCTCCTGAAACCAGTCTTACAGAACTTTGGGAACGTTCGCAGCGTAGTTTAAAACTTACCTGCGAGTTTTTAACTTACCGCTGGTGGAGCTGCGCTCTCCAGCCCGTCGCTGCGCGATGCATCTGACGTAATGACGCACTGGCGGGGCTTATCAAGGAATCACTCACGTGACTCCGAAGTAAAATTGCATGTTTTCATTAAATTATTTTCTAATATGCGTTCTACATCCTGAAATGCTGGAGGTCCTTGATATGTGCAATATTACTTTTGATAACCAGCCTAGTTCCAATGTTCCATTATCACATTTAGAGAAGACAAGAAAATTAATTAATTCCATTTCAAATCCAGCTATGAAAGAAAGCACAAAATGTACTATTTTTGTTCAAAGCAGTCCAGAAGCGAATAGCAAGAGCTCGAGATAAAGTTAGGAAAAATATAAAGTTATGAGAGGAGTAGAACCTTTTTCCAGGGTTGAAGTATCAAAGTCTAGAAGGCATGGTTTTAAGGTGAGAGAGACAAGGGTTTAAAGGAGATGTGCGGGGCAAGAATTTTTGCATAGAGGGTGGTGGGTGCCTGAAACATCTTGCCAGGAATGGGGATGGAGGCAGATACGATAGTGGCATTTGGGAGGCTTTTAGATAGGCACATGGATATTCTGGGATTGCAGGGTTATGGATCATGTACAGGCAGATGAAATTAGTTAATCTTGGCACCATGTTCAGCACAGACTCGGGCCAAATCCAGTAAAATCCAATTAAATATAGTCTAAGGAGAGTCTCCCATCAGGTAAATAGTACCTCAGGACCACTCTCTAGATGATGATAGGATGGTTCAGTTGCGTGATAACAGCTGGGAAGAAATTGTAAGGGGAGGGGGAGTCCATCAGGAGGAGGAATGTTGGAGACGGAAGAAGAGGTCATCACTAGGCAGTGAGGGCCCCTTCCCATAGAACAAGCCCAAATGTGAAGGCGACGGAAAAAAGGATCTATGACATGATGGGCCCAGAACTTGTTGAGGTGGGGGTGGAGGGGTACAAAGGTCTCTGTTGAGGACAACCTGTTCTAAGTTAGAGAGAGGGAGGTCAAGGTGGATGGTGAAAACACAACAGTGGCGGAGGGGTGGATGGAATGGTGTATGGTGATGGCAAGGTACTGCCTGGTGATGATGGGAGTTCAGATAAGATGGCGGGGTTGTGAGGAGTGGAGTTTGAGTGGGAGGTAGTAGGAGTAACGTGGTTTAAAGCGGAGTAAGATCACAGGACCTCTGGAGCACTCAGTGGTACCATACTATGGTTCCCTGTTTGAAGGAGAAATAGGACCCAGGAGATCAGCAGGAGAGTCAGACCACATGGTGGTGAAGTCAACAGCGTGGAGACTCTTGGCCTGGAGCTGAGCCTGGAGCTCATCTGGGTCCACGTCTCTGGCCTGCTTGTGGGCAGGGGAGAGGCAAGGATGGACAGAGGCAATGGTCATGGCCTGTGGAAAGCTGGTGCAGGTAAGGGTCAGCGTTGAAGTTGGCGTCAGTGGCCCTGGTCTGGGAGAGGTCAGGGAGGTGGTGAGGAATACAGTTATATGAGTCACAGATATGGGCTGAGAAATGGCAGATGTGGTCTGTAGCACTTTGGAAGGTCAAATCAAAGGAGAAAACAAAGAGAACATTAATGGTAAGACACTTAACACCATTGATGTTGGGGTCTTGTGGTCCAAGTCGAAAGCTCTAATAAAGTAGCAACAAAAGTAGATAGAGTGGTAACGAAGGCATACAGAAAGGGCTGCTTGCCTTCATCAGTTGGGAAATTGGGTATAAGAATCAAGAACTCATGTTGCAGTTCTGGTCACCCCTTTACAGGAACTATGTGAAGGCTTTGGAGAGGGTGCAAAATAAGTTGACCAAAATGATTCCTGGGGTAGAGGCTATTAGCTATCAGGGAAGGTAGGACAAACTTGGGTTGCTTTCTCTCGAGCTTCAGAGGCTGTGGGGAAACATGTATGAAGTTTATAAAATTATGAGAGGTATAGATAAGGCAGACAGTCTGAACTTTTTTCCCAAAGTCAAATACCAGAAGGCATAGTTGTAAGGTGAGAGAAAGAAATTTAAAAGAGATTTGCATGGCAAGTTTTTTTAGATAGAGAGTGTTAGGTGCCCCATAGCAGAAGCGTCCACGTCGCGGGGTTGCAAACTGGAAGTATCCTGAGCTAATTCTGCTACCTCCATCATCTATTGCAACAAGTGATGGCTTCCACTGATTGCCTTCGGAAGCTGGCATCCTTTTCAGGACGGACGATGACAGCGATGTCAACATTTGTAACAAGATGGACACGAAAAAGAAGAAGACATGCATGGAACACACTGCCAGGAGAGATGGCACAAGTCCATCACAGTTTTTCCGGCAACTGGTGGTCCAGCACCTCCTTTAATCCGGGCAAAATTACAAGAGCCCACTTGAAATGTTCCCTGGAAGCTCCCCCGAAAATGTGGCGCCTAATCCGGAAGACAGGGCTGATCTCAATCTCATCGGGACTTCCGTGGCTTCCAGGTCAAATTTGGCCCCTGCGGCTGGGGCACTGGAACTGCCAGAGCCAGCAGATCCTTTCTTACATCTGACTACCAAGGCCGACTTTGCGGTACCTCAGCTCTTCGGCGGCCTAGGCCGACCTTTCCAGTATCATCCAACTCCTCTCGGAGAGTGTGACCTCCGTTGGTCTGGCAAAACAGATAACCCAGAAAGGCTCTGGAACCAAGGGCCCCGGAGAATCAGCGGTGGACCTGTAGAAGCATATCCAATAGTTGGATTTAAGAGGCTCTTCAATAGACACATGAATAGGCAGGGAATAGAGGGATATGGAGGCAATAGGGATTAGTTTAATTTGGCATCATCCACACAGAAATTGAGAGCCGAGGGGGCCTGTTCCTGTGTTGCACTGATCTATAGTGCATGTTCTATCTCTATCTTCACCGGGTTCCAACTATCACCTGCCAGTCCTTGCCCCAACCCTCCCTCTCACCTCTTTATACGGGTTATCGTCCTTCTGCAACGCCAGGCCTGAGACAGGGACATGACTCAAAGCATCAACTAGACCTTTGCCTACACAGAGGGTGTCTGACCTGCTGAGTTCCTCCAGCAATTTGGATTTGTCATTGCACCTTCCATTACTGTTGTTGTTCAAAATCATTAACAATTACTTACTAAGGTGAGACAAGCCCTGTATAATTTAATGGTTCCTTCCAGCCTTATTTATCAATAGCTGGTGTTCACTCAGGCCTCATACATTTATTAATAATAACTTAATGGCCAATATTAATTTAAAAAACAGTGCTTGTTATTTGTTGTTTCTAGATCATTTGAAATCTCCATCATCACCTTAAATATATCAACATTAAGAGTATTTTTACATCTTACCACCTTAGCCTGCCTTGAATTATCTCAATGGATTTCCATGAGTCTTTTCATCCTGCCAGATGACATTTAGAGTCACAGATTCATAGTCATACAACATGGAAACAGATCCTTTGGTCCAAATCGTCCATGCAAGATAACCCATTTAAGATAGTCCCATTAGCCTGCATTTGGTCCATATCTCTAAACCTTCCTGTAGATTAGTGTCACTCATACTGTGGCTCTGCTCACAGGCTTATTAGAGAGCGCCCCCTCTCTCTTAGACTAGTTATGCATGCTGAGATGAAAGCTAGTTGAGTTACCTCTGCAGAGTTCTTAATAAAAGACTATGGATTCTAATCACTTTGTGTGAGCTTGATCTTTATTCAACATGGTGTCAGAAGTGGGATATGAAGAAATTTGCACAGCCCGAAGGGTGTGCTGAAGGTAGTTCCCGAAATTACGCCGATGCAGTCATGACCTTTGTCTCCCGCGACCCTATCTTGGGTTCCCTGCTTAGCGTCTGTTGGCAAGGCAGTCCCGAGCCACATTGCCCGTGGTGAATCAGGCACCGCAGGTAGTTCACCATCAGAGGTCCAGTCCAGGCTGCAACAAAAGCGCGACATTCAAAAAGGGTGGTATGACAAAATGAGCAGACCACTTCCGTCATTAGCCGAGGGGCAAGTGGTGCGTCTGCAAACCGACAAAGGTCATGACCGCATCAGCGTCATTTCTGGAGCTGCCTCTGAGCCACGTTCATACTTGGACAAGGCAGATGGCGGCACCTACAGACGTAATAGGCAACATATCCTGCCTGTGAATGAGCCAGCACCACCTCCGTACTATCCTGACTGTACAAGTGTACTTCCATCCACATCCAGCGGCATCGACCCGCCTGCAACAGCATGACAGCCTGTTTCTGAAATGGGTACTTTGCCGATGGCTACACCACCTCCGCCTGTACCAAAGTCTCCTGTTTCGTCACCGGGAGTGCAGTTTCAATTTCTGATTGTGCCCCTGGTGGTGAATGGACTATATCGTACACGTGCTGGTCGCGTTTGTAAGCCCATCGCTAAATACCCGGGCTATGTTTGATCTTCCTCCAGTTTATTGCCATATACTATGTATGCTTTATATAATCGGTAGTTTTGTATTTGCATTTAAATCTTTAAGAGGGGGGATGTAGATTAGTGTCACTCATACTGTGGCTTTCTTAGACTAGTTATGCATGCTGAGATGAAAGCTCGTTGAGTTACCTCTGCAGAGTTGCTAATAAAAGACTATGGCTTCTAATCACTTTGTGTGAGTTTGATCTTTATTCAACACTTCCCTATCCATTTACCTGCCCAAATGTCTTTTAAATGTTGTTATTGTTATATTAACCTACACACTTGTACATCTTTGGAGTGTGGGAGGAAACCAGGGCATCCGGAGGAAACCCACATGGTCACAAGGAGAAGGTACAAACTCCGTACAGACAGCACCGATAGCCAGGATCGAATCTGCATCTCTGGCGCTGTAAGGCAGCAACTCTACCGCTGCGCCACCTAAAAACACCCACATAAAGCATCCAATTCCTGTCACGAAGACAACATGAGAAACACCAGCACCTGCGGGCTTCCCTCCATGTTACAAGTGTACTTTTAATGCATTTAGGTTCCAGAATAAAACTGTGCCGCATCAACTGCAGTGCTGGAGGCCATATAGACTCACTTGGCTCAATGGGAGGTACAGTCTTAATGGGATATTAATGATGTCTCAATAAGTATTCATCAGAGCTTATGAGAAAGGGTATGTCGAACACTTGTTCCCAGTCTTGCCTGAAGGCTGAACTTACCACATGCAGAGCGCTGCATATTTGTTTAAACATCGTGGGGAAAGATTTCTTCTGTGCTTATAGAACAGCCTATGCCCTTCACCAGAGGATTCCCAGTAGTACAGGAACACAGCAACTGTGTTATTAGGAATTTAGTACCTTCTTTTGAAGTTTATTGAGAGTATGGGTCAAAATTGCTGAGAAAAAGAAACAGGCCCTTCAGGACTCTGAGTCAGTGCTGACCATCAACCACCCATTTACGCGAAGCCTATGTTATAGAGTCATAGTCATGCAGTGTGGAAACAGGCCCTTTGGACCAACTTGCCCACGCGGACCAACATATCCCATCTAGACTAATCCAACCTGCCTGCGTTTGGGCCATATCCCTCTAAACCTGTCCAATCTATGTACCTGCCACATCATATCATATATCATATCTATATACTTTTAAAAGTGTGTGTGTGTATGTCAGATTTTTGGCCGTTCATTTGTTACTCCGCCAAAACCACACGCAAAAACGCCGAGATTTTTACCATTTCGCTAATGATTTCACTTTTACATTCACACATCCACTCCTCATTAAATGTAGTCATTTTTCTGTACACCCCCCACTCACTCATTGTGTCGCCACCTTCTGGCCACCTTCTCATTGCGTCTCCCGCGCGACCATAACGGCTGCTGCCGGCAGGCTCTCCCCCCCACGGCCTGGCTCTGTCACACTGGCTCGAGCCCTTGCTGTTCCCCTGCTGCTTTTCACAGTCCTCTGTCCGAAAATCACGCTGACGGAAAACCCCGCACATCAACGGGATTGCGCTATCTTCTATAAGCACAGAAGAAATCTTTCCCCACAATGCAGGCGCATTGAGGGCGTACGCAGCGTCTCGACGTTGTACGCAGCGTCTTGATGTCGTACGCAGCATCTTGACGGCGTACGCCTGGCCCGCAGGCTCACTCGGCATCACGCCCGCCCGCTCCACCCTCCCCGTACCCGGGGTCTGATGCGCCGTGGATGCAAGGCCTCATAGTCTCTGATGGGGCCGTTTTTACACACTTAACCGTGAGCAGCTCCCGCGTTTAACCAGGGCTCTGGGAACTCGGCATCTGATGGGGACGAGGAGGCTTCAAGAGGGAAGGCAGGGACAACTTTGAATCCAGCAGCAGAGTGGCTCCGTTAATGGATTCATTCCACAGTGAGTTCAGTTCGGTAACAACCCCCCCTCTCCTCCCCCCCTCCCCTTCTGTGCATTTATGTAAATAAAGCTTGGTGCACGGACACCACCATCATCGAGAGTCACTGCTCAGCTAACCTAGAGTTTCTCATGGTTAAATGCAGACCGTTCTATCTGCCCAAAGAGTTTACCTCCACTGTTGTGACTGCAGCCTATATTCCTCCTGATGCTAATGCTAAGCTTGCAATGAAAGAACTGCATACTGCCATTAGCAAACAACAGACTCACAACCCCGAGGCAGCCTTCATTGTTGCGGGTGACTTCAATCACTACAACTTGAAGACTGTACTCCCCAAATTCCACCAACATGTCACCTTCGCCACTAGATACTACGATCCCCGACACATGTGGCAAGGCATCCAGGCCATCGCGGACTATAAATCCACCAACACCACCCTCACATCCAGCGACGCCTCCTTCCTTGAGGAGCTTAACTGCTTTTATGGCCGCTTTGACAGGGACAATCAAGAGATGGCCACCAAGGCTGTGCTCCCTGCTGATCACCAGCCCCTCACACTCACCCCCATCAACATGTATGTGGCACTGAGCAAGATTAATGCACAAAAGGCCGCTGGCCCTGACGGCATCCCCGGGCGCATCCTCCAGGGCCCAGCTGACAGACGTCTGGACTGACATCTTCAACCTGTCACTTGCCCAAGCAGTTGTCCCCATGTGCCTTAAAACCACCTCCATCGTGCCGGTGCCAAAACACTCCACTGCGGCGAGCCTCATCGACTTCCGCCCAGTTGCACTTACTCCCATCATCAGTAAGTGCTTCGAGAGGCTGGTCCTGGCACACCTCAAAGGCTGCCTACCTCCCACACTGGACCCCTATCAGTTTACCTACCGCAAGAACAGGAGTACGGAGGATGCCATCTCAACGGCACTTCACTCCGCCCCCTCCACCTTGACAACAGAGACACCTACGTGAGAATACTGTTGATCGACTATAGCTCCGCATTTAACACCATTATCCCCTCAAAACTGATCACCAAACTCATCGACCTGGGCATCGACCCCTCCCTCTGCAACTGGATACTGGACTTTCTAACTAACAGACCCCAGTCTGTTAGGTTAGACAACCACACCTCTTCAACCCTCACCCTGAACACCAGCGTTCCAAAGGGCTGTGTGCTGAGCCCTCTCCTCTACTCCTTCTTCACCTACGACTGCACACCTGTACGGTACTAACACCATCATCAAGCATGCAGATGATACAACGGTGATTGGCCTCATCAGTGACAACGATGAGTCAGCCTATCGGGAGGAGGTCCAGCTCCTAGCAGCATGGTGCACTGACAACAACCTGGCCCTTAACTCCAGGAAGACCAAGGAGCTCATTGTGGACTGCAGAAGGTCTAGGGGTGGCACGCACACTCCCATCCATATTAACGGGACGGAGGTGGAGCGTGTTACCAGCTTCAGGTTTCTGGGGGTCAACATCTCTGATGACCTCTCTTGACCCACAATACCTCAAAACTGGTCAAGAAGGCTCTCTTCTTCCTGAGGAGACTAAAGAAGGTCCATCTGTCTCCCAGATTCTGGTGAACTTCTACCGCTGCACCATCGAGAGCATCCTTACTAACTGTACCACAATATGGTATGGCAACTGCTCTGTCTCCGACCGGAAAGCACTGCAGAGTGTGGTAAAAACTGCCCAACGCATCACCGGTTCCTCACTCCCCTCCATTGAGTCTGTCCAGAGCAAGCGATGTCTGCGAAGGGCGCGCAGCATCGTCAAGGACTGCTCTCACCCTAACCACAGACTGCACTAAAATTGCACTACTGCTACTGTATGTACATATATATATATTATTGTTCCATTATTCTATGTTCGCTCTTCTGGGTGAGATGCTAACTGCATGTCGTTGTCTCTGTACTTGAATCTGAACGTGTGTGTGTGTGTGTGTGTGTGTGTGTGTGTGTGTGTGTGTGTGTGTGTGTGTGTGTGTGTGTGTGTGTGTGTGTGTGTGTGTGTGTGTGTGTGTGTGTGTGTGTTTGTGTGTGTGTGTCATTTTGCCTTTGAAACGCATCTCCTTGAAAACCAGACGCTGAAACAAGGACATTTTTACATATTTCAGTAGAGATTCTCCTTGTGATTTTAGTAATCAACTCCTCTGTACATTTGGTACATTATTTTCCAGACTTTTTAATTAAAATTGTTGACAAATCTGACCTTTTTTTAAAATCTGAGTGCTGCCCAGCTGCTGACATTACAATAACAGTGAATTTTTTACATCTTATGGTAGAAATTTTCCTTATGATTTCAAAAATCAAACCCTCTATAAATCTGGTCAATTATTTCCTGATATATTTACAAAAATTTAACACCAAACTAACATTTTCTAAAAAATAACCGTTGTCCAGCTGCTGAACTCACAATGCCTTTACACCTGGCCCACCTGCCCCCTGGCCCCAGCCGGCCCCACCCAGCCCTGCCTGCCCTGCCATGCCCCCCCCCCCCCCCCCCGCATGCTGTGGATTAAAGCATTGTTTATTTCTTTTTTCATTGCATTGAATTTTATTGTTTCTCATTTAACTCCACTAATTATTGTCGGTTCCATTATTTTTCATTGCATTTAATTTAATGATTTCTCATTTAACATCACTAATTCTTAACATTACCTTTTAATTTCAAAGACAGTTTTTAAAAAAGAAATTTGCTGTCTTAATTGACAGCTTGGATCGGACCCGCTGTGTGTGTGTGTGTGTGTGGGGGGGGGGGGGGTTAGTGTGTGTGTGAAACGGCAGGCTCCTCCCCGATTTCCATAGAGCTGCCGACAGCTTTTGTGTATGAGGCACGCACGCTTCATTCTGAACGCGTGATGCACGGTTGCATTTCGCTCTCTCAGTCTCTCCCCCTCTCTCGCTTTCCCCATCTCTCTCTCCCATCTCCCTCTCTCTACCCTTTCTCTACCCTCTCTCTCTCTCTCCCCCTCCCTCTCTTTCCATCCTTCCTCTTCCCCATCCCCCTGCCCTCCCCCACCCTCCCTTCCCTAAACCCCCTTCCCCCTCCCCATTCCCTCCAACCTATCCCCTCCCCAACCTCCCTTCCCCCACCTGTCCCCTCTCCCCATCCCTTCCCCCTCTCTCTCCCCCTCTCGCTCCTCCCCTCTCTCTCTCCTCCCATCTCTCTCACCCCTCCTCACCCACTGTCTCTCTCCTCCTCCCGTCCACCACCCTCTCTCTCTCTGTCTCTTGCCCTTCTGTCTCTGCCCCTTTCTCTCTGTCTTTCCCCATTCTCTCTCTGCCCTCACTCTCTACCCTCCCCCTCTCTAGACGCGCTTGCAAGTTGGGGGCTATGCGACAGTGGATAGGGCGGTTATGGGGTAAAAGGAGCAAATTAATAATATTAATGTCATATCAAGGGGGGTAGTTAACGTGTGTACAGGGGGTAGTTAGTGTGTGTAATGCTGCAAGCAACCCCCCCCCCCCCCCCCCCCTCTGCAACCGCACATTGGGGGAACAGACCCAACGGGTCTGCACTTGGTTTTGTATATTATAAAACTCTGATCTTGGATATTTACTTTTTCTTTGATTCAAATCTCCTCGAAAACCTGACGTGGTAACAGTGAAATGTTTACATATTCCGGTAGAGATTTACCTCATGATTTCACAAATCCCGTCATCTGTAAATTTGATTTATTATTTCCCAGGTTTGGAACTAACATTGTTCATCAATCTGACATTTTTTAAATCTAACATGCTGAAGCGAGCTGATGATGTCACAATGCCTTTGCTCCTCGCAGCAAGCTGCGCAGTTATCAACGTGCTGCCTGCTGGGCACTGTTTTCCAGGAGTGACGTCACCACTCTCCCCCATCCCCATCCCCCCACCGGTTCTTCAAAAGACGCTGAAAGAACGAGCAAGTGGGCTCTGTTCTGCAGATCCCGACGGCTTCCGAAGGCACTTCCGAGACTTTCCTGCCACTGAACACGGAGTACGCTCGCAACCAGAGATAACCCGAGAGCGTATCAGCCCCGCCCACAGCCCAGCCCCTGAACACGAAGTACGCTCGTGCCTCAGTTCGCAAAGAGCTCCACAACCTGGGTAGGTGCTGCCTCTACTTCCCTCCCCCTCCCTCTCTACCCCCTCTGCGGGGCAGGGAAAGAGAGAGAGGGGGAGCGGGGAGAGGGGAGGGGGGAGAGAGGGGGGGTGGGGAGATTGGATGGAGGGAGGGATGGAGGGGGGGATGGAGAGGGTGGGAGGAGAGGGGGGGATAGACAGGGGAGGAGGAGAGGGGGGAGGAGAGGAGGTCTAGTGTTTCCTAAACTTCAATCTCATTTTTAAAATTCTCCCTACATGGAAGAAAGGTTCCAACCCGAAACGTTACCTATTCCTCTTATTCAGATATGCTGCCTGACCCTCTGAGTTACTCCAGCAATTTGTGTCTATCTTTGGTATAAATCAGCATCTGCAATTTCTTCCGACAAATCCTTTTGATGTGTACAGGTCAAACACAAAGACCAAATTCAGAGATACTGGCCAGGTGGAGATAGCACTATTTCTTCTTGTCCTTTCAACTGGGCAATGCTGAGCAACAGTCCAGGTAAATAAATGTGCTGCTTTTTAAAAAAAAGCTATTTAACCATAATGAGTGTAACTTCTTCCAGTAGATGGATGGATGGATATGATTCTAACATTTCTATTCATGGATGAAATGAAAGTGCCAAGATTAAACACTTTATTTAATGAGTGTCGTCAAAAGTGTTTAATTGTTATATGCACTGGGTATGAACTGGAACAATGAAATTATTACTTGCTGCCACTTTGCAGGCACATTAAGCACAACACAATAAATATACATTAAATTATTAGTTATTCTAAGTGAACTAGACCATGATAGTGCAAAAACCAAGTACGTAGAGCAACATGGTATTGCAAACCCGCTAGTGGGTCGGTGCTGAGGTAGGGTTGTGGTTAGGGTTGTGCAGAGTGGTTAACAAACCTGATGGTTAATGAGAAGAAGCTGTCCTTGAAACTGGAGGCCACATTCTAGGGCTCCCCTACCTTCTTGCCAATGGTAGCAGCAAGAAGAAAATGTGTCCAAGGTTGGTGTGAGTCACTAATGATGTTTGCTGCCTTCTTCAGGCAGCATTTCCTGTATACTCTATCACATGCATCTATTTACTCCTCATTTTAGGTATGTACAAAAGTCGATTCATTAATTTGTTTCCTGTTTCTGTGTTTTATGACTCTATGGGCAAATGGAACTTGCTTAGCTGGGGCATCTTGGTCAGCATGGGCAAGTTGGCCCCAAGAGCCTGTTTCTGTGTTGTATGACTAGGAGTCTATGACCTGCAAATCTTTGGAAACCAGAGAACGTGGAGGGAACCCACCAGGTCACAGAGAGAAGGTGCAAACTCCACACAGATGGCCCGAGGTCAGGAACAAATGTGAAGCTGCAAAACAGGAGCAGTTCCTGTTGTGCAATCATGTCTAACCCAGCTGGTGGTTTGGTGACTGAAACAGATTTCCTGCCATTCTCATGTCATCACCCAACCTGAATATACTTTATATTGAGGCACAAGGAACTGGATAAATCAACACGTTCAAAGTTCAAAGGTATTTTATTTTCATGTGTATCAATTAAGGTACAATGAAACTCGATTTACCATACAGTCATACTTAAAAAAGCAACAAGACACACAGCTACATAAAAGTTAACATAAACATCCACCACAGTGGATTCCCCACATTCTTCACTGTGATGGAAGGCAATGAAGTCTAATCTTCTTCCTCTTTATTCTCCCGCGATCGTGGCAGTCAAACCATCCGCAGTCAGGGCGATCGAAGCTCCCGCAGCCGCCAGGGAAGCTCCCACGTCGGGGCGATCGAAGCTCCTGTGGTTGGAGCTCCCAAAGTCAGTCGCTAACCAAGGGACAGCGAGCTCCATGATGTTAAGTCCGTAGGCTCCCACATTTGGAACTCCCAAAGTCGATCCCCAGCAAGAGGCCACCAACTCCTCGATGTTAAAGGCCAGCCCCACTTGGGCGACCTAATCCCCAAGTTCTGCCAAGTTTTCCCTCGACTTATACTCGCAGCATGGTCGACACGAGGTCCTAGGAGGTCTTCGTAAATCTCGAGAGTGGTCTTCGCGTACTCGAGGCCTCAGCTACGTTTCGGCGTTTTTTTCAATATGTTAAAAAATGCCGGCGAGTAAAAAAAGGTCAAAGTGGAAATAAATCGATACCTTTTTTACTCGTAGGTTTAATCGCAGTAGGTCAGCATGTTAGTCGTAGGTAGTCAAATGTAGTCGTAGATAGTCTTCATCGTAGTCGAAGGGAGGTCGAAGGAGATCGAAGGAAATCGACTTCACTCTCCACTATTCGGTGTTCAATTTTCCCGACATTAGTCGTAGTTAGTCGTAACTAGTCGAAGCTAGTCTTCAACATAGTTGAAGGAGGTCGAAGGAGGTCTTCTACATAGTCGAAGGAGGTCTTCAACATGTCATTTTTTCAAACACTTCTAAACTCGCCAATTAGGTTGCCCAAGTGGGACAGCCCTTTAGGCCGCAAATCACATCCCTGTCGAGTCAGAGATTAAAAAAGTTTCCCCCAACCTCACCCCACCTACGCTCCCCACATAAAAGAAAGCTATAGAACACTAAAACATACATTTAACACATACTAAAAAACAAGAGAGAGAAAAGGTCGAGACAGACTGTTGGCAAGGCAGCCATTGCGTCGCCACCCGGTGGTTGTTAGGTAGGTTAGGCAGCATCTCTGGAGAACACGTCTGAGCGATGTTTTGGGTTGTGACCCTTCTTCAGACTGATTGCAGTGGGGGGGGAGAAAGCTGGATGAGAGGCGGGGGGGGGGGGCGTTGGGCAAATGTCTGGCGACTGGTAGGTGGAGGAAGGAACTGCAAATGCTAGTTTACACCAAAGATGGACACAAAATGCTGGAGTAACTCTGTGGGTCAGGCGGCATCTCTGGAGTAGGAGACATTTTGTGCTTGAAGAAGGATTCCAACCCGAAATGTCACCTATTCCTTTTCTCCAGAGATGCTGCCTGACCCGCTGAGTTACTCCATCATTTTGTGTCTAATTTAAGTGACATGCGGAGGTATTGATTTGCAGATCGTTGAACAAAGGGCAGAGATGAAAAGGAAAAAAGGAAAAAAGTGTGAGAAAAGGAGTTAAGGATAGAAGAGGGGCAAAATGTGAATCCAGAGGAAGAAATGTAGGTGGATGGAGATGGGAGGAATGGGAAAGGGAGAAATGACTGGGTATCCACGTGGTATACAGGGAAGAAAAGAGGCAGAGGAAAAGGTGGGGGAGGGGGGAGGAGGTTGTAGGTTAGTCACCTAAAATAGGAGAATGAAATGTTCATACCGCTGGGTTATGAGCTATTCAAATGGAATATGAGGGACTGTTCTTTTGGGCATGAAATGCATGATATGCATACATATTTTCCTCTCATCTCTTTGAAGAACAAAAGACTTGCTCTCATAAATATTCATTTGAAATCTTATTCCATAGTTATGAATATCAATTATTGCAATCTTGATTATCTTAATTATATTTTTAAAATTTGGTAACAAATGTTTCTCTTTTGGATATCTCTTGGTGACAGTAATTAGGATGACAGATTTTCCTGTTTTTCTCCTGCTATTAAAAAAAAACAATTTGATTGATCCATTTGTTAAACATTTGCAATATATGTAAGTCTTCTCAATTGGTTTGAATGACCTGATTGACTGTGACAGGGCTTTGCACCTGTTGAAAAGTGGCTGTAATTGCAGCATTTATGGCAGACCTTATACACTCATCACTGTGTTGAGGGCACTGTGACTTGACCATATGCTTACACCTATTAGTTCCCTTCTGCGGGAAGGCCAAGGTTAAGTATCAGCTTTTCTTTAAAGAGGAGCCCGTCACCAGATGTCCAGTAAAGACCAGGCTGTTTTATTCAGCTGTGGTGGTGGTGGTAGATTAACACACCCGCAGAACTGTTCAGTTTTTCTTTATACAAACAGAGGGTATCATAATATTCTGCCCATCCAATGGAGGGATGTAGAAAAGTATCGTAAAGCATGGAGAGACCGACAATCTAACAAAATGGGTCTGCCGGCAAGTCCACCCCAGGTCTCGACAGTTCCATTCCAGAGAACTGTTCCAAACCCAGGCGGTTTGCAAGTTAGATAGAGCGAAGAGTCAAGAGTATTTCATTTCCATATGCACAGCGACAATTAAACTTTTGCATACAAGGAACTGTAGATGCTGGTTTACAAAACAAGACACAGAATGCTGCATTGACTCATCTCTGGGGAATGTGGATAGGTGACGTTTTGGGTCGAGCGCCCTTCTTCAGACTGCTGCTTAAGTACCAAGAGTCAAGAGTGTTTTATTGTTATATGACACAAACAGGAACAATGTAATCCTCACTTGCAGCAGCACAACAGATATAGAGCTTCTGGTGTTTATTAGTTGATGGCTGTCGGAAGGAAGCTGCTCGTACACCTGGACATTACAGTTTTCAGGCTCGTATATTTTCTTCCCGATGGCAGGAGTGAAATGAATGTGTGGCCAGGGTGGTGTGGGTCACTGATGATGCCTTTTTGAGGCAGCGACGTTTTGCATGGTGGGGAGGTCAGTGTGCATCATGAAGGTTCATCATGATTTCCCTGTGCTTATACTCTGTGCCTTCACTTATCAAGCTCAGGGTCATAGAAACATAGAAACATAGAAAAATAGGTGCAGGAGTAGGCCATTCAGCCCTTCGAGCCTGCACCGCTGATCATCCAACTCAGTATCCCGTACCTGCCTTCTCTCCATATCCCCTGATCCCTTTAGCCACAAGTGCCACATCTAATGCCCTCTTAAATATAGCCAATGAACTGGCCTCAACTACCTTCTGTGGCAGAGAATTCCAGAGACTCACCACTCTCTGGGTAAAGAATGTTTTCCTCATCTCGGTCCTAAAGGAATTCCCCCTTATCCTTAGACTGTGACCCCTTGTTCTGGACTCCCCCAATATCAGGAACAATCTTCCAGCATCTAGCTTGTCCAACCCCTTAAGAATTTTGTAAGTTGCTATAAGATCCCCCCTCAATCTTCTAAATTCCAGCGAGTACAAGCCGAGTCTATCCAATCTTTCCTCATATGAAAGTCCTGACATCCCAGGAATCAGTCTGGTGAATCTTCTCTGTACCCCCTCTATGGCAAGGATATCTTTCCTCAGATTTGGAGACCAAAACTGTACGCAATACTCCAGGTGTGGCCTCACCAAAACCCTGTACAACTGCAGTAGAACATCCCTGCTCCGAAACTCAAATTCTTTCGCTATGAACTCAAATCCTTTCGCTATGAACTCAAATCCTTTCGCTATGAAGGGTCCCCTGTGTCCTTCTATCACAATCTCAACATTTCCTAGAATATATCCCAAATGATCTCTGTCCTTGCTTCCTTTTTACAATTGTAATTTCCCACATTATTGCCAGATGAAAAATGACTAATTGTAGAATTATAATTTGTTTTGTTCTTAACACAACAACACTGCAAAAATACAATAACTTATTCTAAGCAAACCAGGGCATGTTAGTGCAAGCCAAATTAGTTTTAGTTTTTACTTTCATAGATATGATGACTCTGCAAGCCTATGACTCGATATCCCAAATGCTTGTTTGCTGCTGCAGGCTGTACATCTAGACTTGATGAGCTGAATGATTTATCAGTCAGGTTTGTAGGCTGGGAGGCACTCGGAACAAAGAGTTGGGCATTCAGGTAGGATTGTAACAGTAGGGAAGGATGGTGAACGCATTACTTCATCCATTCAATGGCACCAGGCCATTGGGCCTCAAAATGAAATATGCAAAAAATTGCAGCACACTTTGAAGAGAGAGTTAGATTTAGCTCTTAGGGCTAAAGGAACCAAGGGATATGGGGATAAAGCAGGAACGAGGTACTGATTTTAGATGATCAACCGTGATCATATTGAATGGCAATACTGGGCCGATGGGCCGAATGCCCCACTCCTGCACCTATTTCTCTATGTTTTTATGAACCAAGATCAGGTATTTCAAAGGTTTGGAAGGGTATTTCAGAGGCAAGATGGCACCGATACGTGGTGACTTTCTGTGTACTATTTTAGAAGACGATCTGTTGTTCTCGTGCAAAATGGGACCTGATAGAAGTACACAAAATTATGAGTTAATTATGGCATAAGTAGGGTAGACAATTAAAACCTCTTTCCCAGGATAGAAATATCAACCAATAGAGGGCATGGCTTTAAAGCAAGAGGGGCAAAGTTTAAAGGAGATATGTTTTTATTTACACAGATGGTGGCGAGTGTCTAAATGCATTGCTGGAGTGGTGGATGAGGCAGATAAGAATAGTGGCATTTAAGAGACTTTTAGATGGGTAAAATGATATGCAGGGAATGGAGGGATATGTGCCGGCAGATCTTGGTCTTGGCACCATATTTGCCACAGACATTATGGGTCATGTGCCTGTGTGGTACAGTTCTATGTTCTATGATTTGAACGATAACATGCAGAACTAGATTCTCACCCTATCTCTGAACACATGACAAAAAAGAACCCATTGAACCATTAAACCACAATTGAAGCAAAGTAAAGGGTTAGTTTAGTTTATTGTCACGGGTACTAACGTACACTGAATAGGGGATGCATAAGAGGCCAGAGTGAGCTGGAATGATGGGGATTGATTGTGTATGGCTGCAGCGGGTCATGTAGATAGGAAATAAACCAGGAAAAGACTTAAGGGCCTGTCCCACTAGCGCGCGATTAGACGCGACAAGCGCGACAAATTCGGACGCGGGGGTTGCGTGGGGGTCAGGCGATTCCGGTGCGAGTGAAGGGCCTGTCCCACTAGCGCGCGATTACACGCGCGACGTCCGAAGGAAGGACGTTATTTTTCATCACGTGACGATGCGCATGAGCATGCGCGTTGCACGACGTCGGGCAGTGACGTCATCACGCAACGCCACGCTGAAGACGCACAACGTCAAAACGTCATCACGTTAATCACGTTCTGCGCGACAGGATTTTGCCGCGCGTAATTTTTTAAGCAGTGTCGGTTTTTGGACACTACGCGCGATGTCGACACCAGCTACACACAACTCGACGAGACTCCGGCGATCGCAGTGGGACAGGGTCACGCGAGGCCGGGCGACTAAAGCGACCACGGTAGGTCGCGCTTGTCGCGTCTAATCGCGCGCTAGTGGGACAGGCCCTTTAAATGCAAAATGAGTTCAGTTACTATGGCATAACGATGATTAAAATAGAATACATCTGGTTGTGCTTAGCTCAGCAGGCCAGTTTCATTAGCATTTACAACAGTTGTTTGATCTTGGAACAAAGCACTGTCCTGGCATTAGTGGTCTCGATCCCTCAAGGCAATTATATGAAGGGAAGACTCAATGAAGTAGGTTACAAGTCACTTTGCATTACTCAGTTTGACATCTTCCCAGCGGTAGAGAGCATTAACATAGAGATATTGGCAGGGTAGATGTTGAGTTGCAGACTGGAGAGTCTAGAACTCAGGGGCATAGTCACAGGATAAGGGATTGCTCATTTGTAATGGAGGAAATCAAAGGGTTCTTCACCCAGAGGGCATTGGATCTTTGTGGCAGGGAATGCTCAGTTTAGTTTAGTTTAGAGATACAGCATGGAAACAGGCTCTTTGGACCATCGAATCCACTCCAGCCATCGATCACCTATTTACACTAGTTCTGTGTTTCCCACTTTCTCATCCACACCTGTTAGATATGTAATGTAATTAACATATTTGATGCCTTGCGCAATGGTACGCATGCGCAAAAGAGACTCAAGGTGGCGTCCTGGAATAAAGAAGCTTGTTAGTTTACTCCCATCCGAGTGTTATTTAAAGACCGTTCCAAGCAACAAATACACAACAATTGGCAACGAGGATAAAAGAACAGGAAAGAAAAAAAGTTTAAAAAGAGGTTGGATTTGGACACAATGAGAATGGCACCAAGCAAAAAGATATTTGAATTGACGCCAAAGAAAAGAAAGGTCGGAACGGGAAGCAAGAGCGCAAGAAACACAAGTGGGCAGTAAGGGTCACCGAAGAGCACAGCTGGAAGCTAGAAGCCTAACCAGCAGGACAGCGACGGTGTTAGCTTACCTGGAAAATTTTCCAGGGCCGTGCAGCCGTGGCCAGGCCCAGCAGCTGCCAACGACATCGGGTGAGGGCCTAGTACCGTGTAGGCCACGGACGGGTCTGGCAACCGCCAACAACAGAAGCTGAGTCTCCAGCCCAGCCGTGCGAGACGGCCGTGAGCAGAGAAAGTCCTGCCGCGGGCGGAGACAGCCCGGCCGTGAGAGAAAACCCGGCCGCACGAGAGAAGCAGACCGGCCGGGAGAGAAGCGGGGCCAACCTCGAGAAAAGAGAGTCCCACCATGGGAGAAGCGGGACACAGCTCTTCGACAGCCCCTGCCAGCGGGTCACAGTCCTGACGGGCAGAGCAGCGGGGGCCAGCAGGAATCAGGCCGAGCCGTGCAGCCAGCGATGGGCGGAGCAGCGGGTTCCAGCAGCAGCCAGGCCGGGCCGTGGAGCCAGCAGGCAGGCAAGTCAGCAGAGCGGCTGGAATCGGCAACCGCCAGGACAGCAGTGAGGCTGGCAGGCCAGAAATGGCTAGGCCAGCTGTGAAACCATCAGCGGCCCGGTGAGGCCAGCAATGGCAGCAACGGTGAGACCTGGTGGAGCCAGCGGCAGCAACGGTGGGGACAGCCCAAGAGGTCGCTGAGGCACCGGAGTCCAGTAAAAGCTCGCACAGTAAAAGCTGGACGGTTTGAATGTAATGTGTTGTGCACTGTAATTAATAATTTAAGTAAATTTGTGTGCATAGCAGGAATATGGTTTAAAATGTTCTAGTTGGTTATTAACATGAAATGTTGGTTTATTAGTATAAATCTATTATTATAAGAATTAGTAATAGTCAGTGGGCTGGATAACTTCCTAGAGTGTAAAAGGATTAAGTCCAGTGCAGAAAACACAGTGACAGAACATAGTGCACCTGAATAGCAACAGTGTAGCATGGCTTTTCAAATTGTAGGAGAGGTGCCCCAGTTAGATTCTGGGCATAATTTTGAGAAATGGATCGAAGTCTTGGAGGCTTGTTTCATTTCCAATCATATCACTGCAGAGGAGAAGAAGAGAGCATGGTTCATATTAGGCTTAGGAAGATAGGGTTATCACACCTTAAGTACGTTGCTGCAGCCAGCAAAGCCCATGGATAAAATGTACGAGGAATGCAAGGAGGCATTAATTGCTAATTTCTCGCCAAAACCTCCAAGGGCATCGAGAGGCAAGGAGCCTGAACTAAAGAGGGCAGAGAGTCCCTCAAGGGACAAAAGTCAAGTGCAAAGGTACATTGCCATCCAGAGGGCAACCCTAACTATTCAAGCTACATTCAGGATATGAAGGTACGGAGAGAGATTCGGGACAAACAGAAGGCAGCAACGGTAATACAACCAGCATTTAGAAGGCACAGAGTATATTGTCCATACAGGGCAAAGAGTTTGGCAGCTATAATAGTACAAACCCAATGTAGGGCACGCCTTCAAATGGAAACTGATCGCAAAACTTACATGAAGGTACGCAGCAGCGTTGTGCTGCTTCGGGCTGCCTACCGAGAAATGGTTGTTCAAAAGCAATTGCAGTGCATGCACAAATCTGCCAAGGTCATACAGACCTATTATCAGATGCATAAACAGCATCAGTATTTCAAGAAACTATGCTGCTTCACCACTGTGGTACAACAACGATACAGGGCTTGCCAGATAAGAGATGTCCGTGTGAGACATTATAATAGTTTGAGAAAAGCAGTGGTTTGTATTCAGGCCTTCTACCGCGGGATTAAAGCCAGAGAATTGGTTGAGAGAATCAAGGCAGCACGCCATATTAAGTCATTCTTAATGATGTGCATTACAAGAAAACATTTCTTGATGCAAAAGGCGGCTGTAGTCACTCTGCAAGCTTCATTCCGTGGTTACCGATCAAGGATACGCTATGGAGCTAGGGAACAAGCAGTTATTTTGATCCAAAGATGGTACAAAGCATGCAAAATAGGGTATTCCCAGTTGGTGCAATATCAGTCAATGAGGTATGCAACCACTACCATTCAGGCTTCCTACAAGGGCATGTTGGTTAGGCAGTGGGTTAAGCAAAAGAGGGCTCTGTAAAAGTTCAGTCAGTACGATTTGGTATAGGACAGACTTAAGAAGATAAATAGGTGCACAACAGAAAAGGCTTAAATGATACCAAAGGCTTAAACGATATAGGAAAGACTTCCTCAAACTGAAATTTACAGCAGTTGTAGTGCAGTCTTACTACCGTGCTTATGTAGTGAGAAGACTATACAGAGCACAAATCAAAGCCACTGTTGTATAGCAAAGACAATATAGATCCTACTTCTTGATGAAGAACCAGAAATGTGACTTAAGATGACAAATAGATGAACAACAGAAAAGGCTTAAATTATACAAAGAACGGTTAAATAAATGTGTGACAATGAGTAAAAAGCTGCTAATAGAAAAGTCTAAAGAAGAGAGGCTTGTCGGTCGAGACAAAAGTATGCAGGACCGATTGAGACTAGGACACTTCACTACAGTCCAGCATGGAGCCTCCTTCACTGAGCAATGGACAGATGGTTATGCATTGCAGAATCTCATTAAAGAACAAGAGCAGATAAATACGCAGCACAAGGAAATTGAGCGACAGAGGAAGCTGCTAGAAAACGAAAACCTGCAGCCATGTGTCAGATTCCACCTACAAATAATGAACAGAACAGGAAAACAAAGCAAATATACGAAGCAGAAAATGAAACGTTAACTTTAGCAGAATACTAGGAAGAAATTTTCAAACTAAATTGGAAAATTTAAAAAGGGAAGAGGCAGGTATACAGGCAGAGGTAGAGCGATTAGAAAGAGTTTGCCATTTACACATAAGGGAACGGAAAATGATACACATAAAACAAGGGGTAATGTATTTGGTTTAAGGAAGATGGGTGGAATGAAAAATTTATAAGCGCTAAATTTAGGTATAATTATTACAGTTATGAGGATGTATTGTAATATGACTGAAATAATACAATTTGGCAACAGTGTATTAATCAATTATATTTTAGGTAAAGAGCATATACCGTGGTTTAGATAATGATTATTAGTTATGAGGATGTATTGTAAGATGACTTTAATAGTACAATTTTGCAGCAGTGTATTAATCAATTATATGTTAGATAAAGAGCATATACCGTGAAGGTGAAATTGAGTTAAATGGGGAGGAGTGTGTGTATGTAATAGAATGATGTTACCTGCCTCCAAGTTAAAGGGTGAGGAGTGTGGTGTATGAAATAGAAATAGTGTTACCTGCCTCCAAGTTAAAGGGGGAGGAGTGTGGTGTATGAAATAGAAATTGTGTTACTTGCCTCCAAGTTAAAGGGGGAGGAGTGTTAGGTATGTAATGTAATTAAAATATTTGATGTCTTGCACAATGGTACGCATGCGCAGGAGAGACTCAAGGTGGCATCCTGGAATAAAGAAGCTTGTTAGTTTACTCCCGTGTCCAGGTGTTAATTAAAGACCATTCCAAGAAACAAATACACAACAACACCCTACACACTTAGGGCAATTTTACAGAGGCCAATTAACCCACAAACCGGCACGTCTTAGGGATGTGAAGGAAAACCAGAGCCCCTGGAGGAAACGGGAAAAAGGTGCAAATCTCCAAACAGGGAGATCATGCAAAATCCTCATGGGGAGAATATGCAAACTGCAGGAGGAGCTTGATAAGGACATCCAATTAATCAGGATGTATTTAAGAATGGCAGCAGTAGGATTTTGTGTGGATTTCAAATTCAATGGACATGGGGTTAGTGAGAAAGTGGACTTGGGAAAGGCCTTGTCATTGTTGCATCGAATGACAAAGCAGCTTGAAGAGCTCCTCCAAGGCTCACTGTGGCCCCAGTTTCCCTGCTCCATCGAGCCTCACTCCCTGTGAGGTTTGGTGGAGCAATGATCTCAGTTCTCCCAATCACTGAGATCCTGGGTCCTGCAAAGATCCTCTCTTGAGACACATTAGAACCCCACTTCCTGCAAGGACGATATTTCTCCCGTTCTCCTGAGACTCACTGGGACCCTGGAACCCAGGTTCCCCTGATCTTTCAAGAACCCAGGCCCCGTTCCTGCGCGGGTCCCAGTCCTGAACTCTCCTGAGACTCACTGCTGCCCTGCTTCCTTGAAGGCCCCAGTTCCTCCGCTCCCTCTGGAGACTCAATGGGACCCCATTCCTTGCAAGGGTCCCAGTTCTCACACCGTCCCAAGACTCAGTAGCGGCTCGGTCCTCACAAGGCCCCTGATTTCTCCACTACCAGGGACTCACTGAGACCCCAATCCTTGCAAGAGCCTTGATGTCCCTGCTCTCCCGAGCCCCACTTGTATCCAATTCTCTGTGAGAGCCCCAGTTTCTCTGTTTCCCCGAGTGTGAATAGTGAAAGGTCTGTAGAGAAGGGATGTGCAGATGTTTCCGCTAGTGGGAGAATCTAGGATCAGAGGACTCCGAATAAAAGGAAGTACTTTAAAAGGAGATGGAGAAATTTATTTAGCCAGACAGTGGTGAATCTGTGGAATTCATTGTCACAGTCAGCTGTGGAGGCCACATCATTGGGTATTTTTAAAGCTGATATCGATGGGTTCTTGATTGGTAGGTGTGTCAAAGATTACGGGGAGAAGGCAGGAGAATGGGGTTGAGAGGGACAGATCAGTCATGATTGAATGGTAGAACAGACTTGATGGGCTGAATGACCTAATTCTGCTCATATAATATATGAACATGAATTTATGCCCCAGATTCTGCATTCCTCTGAAATTTACCGAGTTCACTGGAGAATTAACATCTTAAAAAAAAATTAAAGCTCAGTATTAATTAACCACCAATATTTTTTTTTAAGTTACCAGTCTAGTATCATCAAAGGCCTGAGCTTGCCAGATTATCAGAGTTTTATGGTAATCTCTACATTTCCACTACAATTTTTTGTGACAAAAGATTCCCTCAGTTCTGACCCTTCACTACATCAAAATATTTTCTTTCAAGCCTTCTTCATAATCACGAGGAATCCTATTAAATTAGTCAGTGGTTACAACTAAATCAGCCTTGCATAAAATGAGATATTTTTAATTACTGAAGGACATTATTAAATCCCAATGTTTCTGGGCAGTTTATTTTTTAAATTGCACTACCAAAATGTCAGTATGATTTTATCTGTAACGGATATTAAATGCGCTTATTATCTTGTGCTTATTATATTAATGCGGTTGAAGATATCAAGACTGAACTTCCAAATTTTGATAGAAATATCTTTCCTTTGAGAATATTAAGGCTTTGGTTTTGACAACTAAACTAATCCAAGAATCCAATTTTACTTCGGAGTCACGTGAGTCAGGCACATGCGCGCCATTACGTCGATGCATGTCGCATTGAACGGGCTGGAGAGCGCAGCTCCACCAGCGGTAAGTAGAAAACCTCGCAGGTAAGTGTTTTAAAAAACTTTCCAGCGAGAGTCAAGCTCCGTAAGGCTGGCTTGTGAGTCAGCATGAGCCTGTGGTACAGTGGGAGGAGCAAGCGTGGGTCCCATCGCAGCGATCGGGAAAATAGATAAGTGTGGTGCCGGTTCCGATACCGGTGGCCGTTAATTCCGTAGTTAATAACCCTCCAGTTGCTCTAGTGTCGCAGGGCACTGAGGCCACAAAGATAGGAAAGCACATACAAGGTCTGCTCTGAGTATGTGTTACCAGATGCAGTTTTCTTAGTTTTATGCACAAATGCACAAGAAAATGTAACAGAAAGAAACTCTCCTCCAAGACAGGACAAAAATGTGGGGGAGACTGCAAATGGAGAAAATGCTCCACACTTTACTCAGTCAAGGAAACAAAGACCCAGAGCTTCTCAGGCAGCCTCCGAAGAGGTTCCATACACTGAGTATGGCGCCTGTTAAAAATGGGAATCTGACTCTCCAATGCCTTGTTTAGGTCTGGATGAGGTTTCCCTAGAGCAAGACTCGGGAGTACCAGGGCAGGAGGAGACTGACCCTGAAGCTGGTGTCCCTACTTATGTGTATACACCAGAGCACAAGACCCACGCTCCGGGTGTTCCCGATATAGCATCAAGCTTTGCTATATCGGAATGGACTGGTGAGGCTATGGATGAGAACCTGGCTGCCAACATTTATTATTTGATTTCTCACCAGCTCCAAGAAACTGTTATGACTGAAACAGCTGAAAAATATATATAATACATCCGTTTATTGTGCCTCGCTCAGGGTGCCAACAGTAAACTCAGCAATTTGGGCACCCATGAGTGTAATGATGCGAGGGCACGAAATGTGTTTCCAGCATGTCCTCTAGCTGATATCAGTTGGCACCACTGCATTTGGAAAAGACATACAAGGGTCGATAATGTCCAAAACTCATAAGGACATGCTTGCGTTATTCTGCAATGCCTATTTCGAACCTAATTGTATGAGGAAAATTGCATTTTGGCCAACATTATACCCAAAAAATGCAGGACTATGTAGGGCAAACAATATCCAGGCACCAGATTAATTATTGGTGAAAATCTGCCAAAACAATTTGCCTTCATTCCATCACAGATAGAACTTCTGGGGAACAACCTCCGGTTGGGGGTAGATTACAATTGTTTTATAATGAATGATGCTGCATAATATCTGATCGGTTTATACTAGATACTGTGTCAGGCTCTACAATAGAATTTATGTCAGGAGTTGATCCACCTGTACAGAATAGGCCTAATAGAGTCTTGGTGTTTGCTGCACCAGAAACTCGTCAGTTAGAAAAATAAATTAAAGATTTATCCAGAGAGGGATAGTTCAAAGAACGGTGAATTATCCTCAACAATTTGTCCAATATATTCCCAGACAGAAGAAAGATGGGGGTTGCAGAGTCATTCTGGACCTCACAAACTGAAATTCATTTGTTCAGTATAGGCATTTAAAAAGGACACCTTCAACACTGAGAGCAGTTGTTATCACAAGGCTGCTATATGGCTACTATAGACCTAAAAAAGATGCCTTATTATTCAGTACCAATTCATCATTATCACAGGTACTTTAAATTAATTGGATGGGTCAGCTGAGGCAATTTAAAGAATTACCTAATGGGTGAAACCAGCGCTGGTGTTACTGAGGGCTCAGAAACACATCGTAATGGCTTATCTAGAGGATATGTTAATTGTAAATGCCACTCAGGAGACAGCTGAAGAACTGGTTTCAGCAACCATAAGCCAATTGAAAGGCTAGGGTTTCTGTCCATCCAACAAAATCTAAGTTACAGCCATCCGAAACAATTGATTATTTGGGGTTTGTCATTAATTCAGTTGATATGTCAGTAACTTTGCCAACAGATAAGGTTGGGGATATTACAAATGCTGTAATGTTCTCTCAGCGATATCATCTCGCTGAGAGAACTTATCCCTCCAGTAGCTACGGTTATTGTTAAAATAGTAGCAGCATTCCTGCTGTTGAGTTTGGACCTCTGCACTATCAAAGTCTGCAAAGAGCCAGAGAACAAGCACTAAAAAAGCATGCAGGTCATTTTGATAGGTCCATGCAGTTACCAACTACAGCTTTAGCTGAATTGCAATGGTGGATTCTCAATGTTGCACAAGCTAGTAGAAAATATTTTGGTTCAGCAACTTTCAGTGGTATTACAAACTGATGTGAGTGCTCTCAGAAGGGGAGCTACCACAATTAAAATGTGGGCAGCAGAGATGTTGGAGACGTTACAATTAGAAAGAATCAGATTTGTCCTATTGGACAAATATGATACTTTCGAACAAATATGGTCTCCATATATACAGTATCTAGAGAAGTAGCTGTTCTTGACGTCACAACCTGACGGGTACCCAGCGGGATTTGATGAGAATAATTGATTCTTATACTAGGATTAATAGGCATGTCTTCATTGATATTATTATTTGTAATAGTTTTAGATACAATATATTTTGTTGATTTTCATTGACATATATATATATATATATAATATTTTTTCACTTGTTAATCTATAATCTTTTTTCCTTGCTCTATTTTCTTCTTCTTTTCTATATAATCAAATTATTATTTAATCACTTTCTTATTGATTTAAAACTATTCTATTCTTTTCTTTATTTCCAAAAAAAATAGAAGGCGATAACTGTCGGGTTATTTAAAAAATAATATGTAATTAAGCTGAGGTTTGTAAAGCCGTTTACATTATTGTAAATAGATTACTTCTAATAAAATAAAGTAATCAAAAAAAAAACAAAAAAAGAAGGGGAGCTATGGACAGCGCCACCAGTTGTGGTGGTCGATGGACTGTCCAAGACGATTTAGTTCTCCAAACACATGGTATCAATTATTTGGAGTTATTGGGGGTGTTTTATGGATTGATAGCTTATTGTTCTACAATGAATGACTTACATGTTCAATTACAAGCAGACAATACCACAGCTGTGGCATATATCAATCACATGGGGGGAGTAAGATCAGTATCATGTGATAATCTGGTCAACCTCTTGTGGCACTGGTGTATCTCCATAAATATCTGATTTTCAGCTATCTATCTACCAGGGAGAGACAATATTGTGGCAGACAACAGATCAAGAAAGTTTAATGACAAAACAGAATGGATGTTAAATCCAGGAGTTTTCAAAAAGATTGTCAGTCGGTATGGGTTACCAAATATTGATCTGTTTACGTCCAGATTAAATCTCCAGTTGCCTAAATATGTCTCATGGGAGCCAGACCCAGGAGCAGTAGTGGTGGATGCATTCTCGCTACATTGGGGAAGTATAGTCTTCTATGCTTTCCCCCCATTTTGCCTGATTAGGCAATGTCTCACCAAAATAGAGCAAGACTCTGCCGTAGGCGTTTTGGTGGTTCAAAACTGGCCTACACAGCCATTGTTCCCATTGGTGCTCAGAATGATGACTCAGCCATTCATGACAATCCCCAGCTGCAGTCATTTGTTGGTACATCCAGTAACAGGAGAAAGTCATCCATTACATGATCATATTAATTGTTAATCTACAGGTTCTGACCAACCCATTACAAGGGCTTGGACTGTCGGATAGGACTATGGATGTCATAACTACAGCTTGGAGAGATAATACTAAGAAACAATATATGTCTCATATAAAGAAATGGGAAATCTTTTGTATACAGTCAGATATATCTTATACTGCAAACATATCGGATGTATTGGAATTCCTTGCTATGTTATATTTTGATCAGCTCCTGAGTTATAGTGCCATTAATAGTGCTTGGAGTGCTTTGTCCTCCTATTTAGGACAATTTTCAGAACGACAATCTATCGGGTCTCATCCGTTAATATACCGATTTATGAGAGGGATTTTTAATAAAACTCCTACCAAACACAGCTATAGAGAAATCTGGGATGTCAGCGTAGTTCTCACATTGCTTCGGCAGTGGGCTCCAATTACATCACTGTCTTTTCAGAAGTTAACATTTAAAGTGGTTATGCTCATGGCATTAGTATCAGCACAACGAGTACAAACATTACAAATGTTGCAGTTAGATTGTATGCAGTTGTCTGTAGATAAAATTACTTTTTATGTCTATGATCTAAGCAAGCAAAGCAGGCCAGGAAAGGCTGGAACCAAGGTAATCTTTAAAGCATACCCTGTGGACCAAACATTGTGTGTGGTTAGGCATCTGACTCAATATATTGAAGGAACTAAGAGTATCCGAGATTGTGATCCACCAATGCTCATTACCCACAAAAAACATATTAGAAAGTGACAGTACAAACTATTTCTAGATGGTTAAAACAGGTTCTGTATTTAGCTGGAGTTCACACTCATGTGTTTAAATCTCACTCCACAAGAGCGGCATCAATGTCCGCGGCGAAGGCGCAGGACATGCGTCTCGACCAAATTCTAGAGGCCGCAGGATGGTCTAAAGAAGTAACTTTTTTGTGATTGTATGATAGACCTGTTGTCACAGTGCCAGGGTTTGCACGTGCTGTGTTGGGTTCTGTTCAATTTGTTTGCTTTGTTTCAATATCATTTGTTTCATATAATTTGTTGTAATTTCCCCCTGGGATAGAGGAGTTATTACTTTCCTTTGTTATTATTATTATTAAAATAGTTATTGAATAATTTGAAGCAATGTTCAATATACTATTTATTTACTACTGTGTCAACTGAAGCAGTGTGTCGTATGGAGTGAATCTACGGCATGACTCACGTGACTCCGAAGTAAAATAGTAAGATTAAATGAGAACTAACCTGTTCGAAGTTTGATCTTTATTTTATGAGGAGTTACGATGAGGGATTACGTGCCCTCCGCTGCCGGCCCTCATAATCTAAAGGATCATCTGGTAGTTCTAGTCTTCTGTAAGCCTTACTATCTTACTTCAGCTATCGGTTTCTGTGTTTTTCACGCCGCTGCTTTGAAGTATGACTCGCATGCACCTGGCGGGGCTTCTTCATGTAATCCCTCATCGTAACTCCTCATAAAATAAAGATCAAACTTCAAACAGGTAAGTTCTCATTTAATCTTACTATTTTACTGGTAACATTTAATTCATAAAGACTGGTCCTGATTAGGTCTGCAAATAACAACTCCTGTTTATCTCACACCTTGATCATAGCAGTAAGTTCAAACGTGATTCCCAGGAGTGTAAACAGCAAAGATAACTGAAGCTGGGTTAAAGGGGATATTAGAGCAAGGGGCAGTTTTTACACAGCATATGATAAGCACAAACCTACAGCTAAAAACAAATTGAAGAGTTTCATTCCCTTACAATGACAGCGATTTGATTTTATAACCTCAGAATTTACATTATTCTTAATTACCTTGTGCACATTCAGTGCTAATGGATGACAAAATGCAGCAAATCGGAATTACTCTGGTTAAAAGGTCATGTTCAGTTGCAGGAAGGAAGCATTTTTCATGATAATTGCTACAGCTGAATAAATGTGCAGCCAGCTGTTAAAAGAAGTGCAATGCAATCTTCCCGGGTGACATTTATGTATTGTTTTGCCAGCGTCCGTTAAATGTATCTCGTACAGAGAACATAACGAAGTGCTGACCTGGCAACATTTTCAACAAATGAACATTAGCCATTTTCTCAAATTCAATCAGCTTAGAGTGGTGTTACTTAGGGAGAAAATAGGCTTGCCCTCCTAATATGAAAGAGAGGAATGCACTATAACAATGAATTGTACAATAATGGCTGAAATATATAGAAGACAATAGCAGCTACTTGTATCTTTTAGTTTAGAGATACAGGTTGAAATTGGCTCTTCGGCACTGACCAGCGATCGCCCATACACTATATCCTTTTCACAAGGGGCAATATCGTCCCTTTGAGAATATTAGATAGAAGCCAATTAACCTACAAACCTGAACACCTTTGAAGTGTGGGAGGAAACCCGAGCACCCGGAGATAACCCACATGTTTACAGGAAGAACCTACAAACTCCATAGTCAGGATCGAACCCAGGTCTCTTGCGCTGTAAGCGAGCAACTCAACTGCTGTGACGTTTCTATAGCCAAATAATGCATACGCACAAAGAGTCCATGCATCTTTTAAGAGGATGTGGATATTACTTGCAAAGCCACTTTCAATTTATTATCCATCTTTAATTTCTCATGAACTGAGAAGGTTCCACAACCATTTCAGCAATTTAGAATCTATTGTTGGGAGATTAAGCCCGGTAAGGTTCGGAGATTTCCTTTCAAGAAGGATATTTCTGAAGCAGATGGATTTTTACAGCTATTTTCATCAAATTACTCATCCATAACAGATAGTTGATAGATTGCAATAGGATGGAACTGCAGAACTGTTTATGCATAGACGCAAAGTGCTGGATTAACTCCGCAATTCAGACTGCATCTGTGGTGAACATGGAAAGGTGACGATTTGAAGAAGGGTCCCGACCCGAACGTCACCCATCCTTTTTCTCCAGAGATGCTGTCTGACCTGCTGAGTTACTCCAGCACTTTATGTCTATGGTTGGTAGATTGTGATTGCTTTCTGTAGTTTCAAAGACCAAGTCACACACTGTAGTTACAAAGACCAAGTCAAATCTCTGGAGAACATGGAATAGGGAACGTTTCGGGTTGGGACCCTTCTTCGGAACGTCACATATCCATGTTCTCCAGAGATGCTGCCTGACCTGCTGAGTTACTCCAGCACTTTGTGTCCTTTTGTGTGTCAGCCAGCATATGCTGTTCTTTGGTTCTGTAAGCCACACAAGGGAATAGGGCAGCATAGTGGAGCATCTAGTAGATCCGCAGCCTCACAGTGTTAGTGATCAGGTTTCAATCCTGACCTCGACTGCTGACTGTGAGTAGTTTGCATGTTCTCCCGGCAACTGAATAGATTTCCTTTGGGTATTCCAGTTTCCTCCCAAAACCCAAAGTCACGCAGTTTGGGAGGTTAATATCCAACAGTGTGTAGGCAAGTGGTAGAATATGGGGAGAGTAGATGACAATGTGGGAAGGATTAAAATTAGATGCATTTCTGAATAGCGTAAATGGGTGGCTGATGGTCAGTGTAAACTAAGGGGGCTAAAGGGCCGTTTTCCATGCTATGTCCCACTATGATTCTAGGGAAATATCCAGGCAATGGACATTTCACAGAATAAGGGGAAAGTAACTAAAGGGCCTGTCCCACTTCACAACCTAATTCACGACCTGTGCTGAGTTTGCCCATGTCTCATACTCGCAGCATGGTCGTCACAAGGTCGTAGGAGGTCGTAGATAGGTCGTAGGAGGTCGTGATGCTAGTCGTAGGTACTCGTGGCATCAAGTAGGTTGGGGCGTTTTTCTAGCATGATGAAAAATGTCCACAAGTAAAAAAGGTCGTGAATTAGGTTGTGAAAGTGGGACAGGCCCTTAACTAAAGCATGGATATAGTCCCAGTTCCCAGACTACCTCATTGCGACCCTAAAGGGCCTGTCCCACTTACGTGATTTATTTCGGCGACTTGCAGGCACCCGTCATAGTCACAGCAGGTCGCCAAAATTTTTAAAAATGGTGAAAATCCAGTGGCGACCAGAAAAAGGTACGATTCTTTGGGCGACTACTCACAACCATACAGGTGTCACCTAAACTCTGTGTGGAGCTGTAACACTGTGACGCCGCAGCACAATATTCTCCATCTGTTGTACTTGTGCTTTTCCTCATGGAGAGTATGATTTGACTGGGTGGCACACAAATAAAGATTTTCCCTGGATTCTGTACACAATAATAAACCAGCATCAATACCAAATGGGAAACGGTGCAAAAAAGATTGATGAGAATGTCCCTGGGATTGGAGAGTTTGAATTATAATGAGAAGCTGGATAGACCAGCACATACTGTATTTCCCTCCAATGTAAGAGGTTGATTGGTGACCTTATAGAGTCATGGAGTGTGGAAACAGGCCCTTAAGCCCAACTTGCCCACACCGACCAACTTTACATTTACACGAGTCCCACCTGTCTGCATTTGACCCATATCCCTCTAACCCTATCCTGTTCATATCCCTGTCTAAATGTTTCCAAAATGTTGTGATAGTCCCCGCCTCAACTACAACCTTTGGCAGCTCATTCCATACACTCACCACCCTTTGTGTAGAACGGTTACCCCTCAGGTTCCTAGTAAATCATTCTCCCTCCCCCATCTTAAACCTATGTCCTCTGGTTCTTGATTGCCCTGCAGTGGGTGAGACCTGTGCTCTGCATTCATCCAATCTATTCCCCTCACAATTTAGTACACTTCTATAAGATCACCCCTCATCTTCCTGCCCTCCAATGCATAGCGTCCTAGTCTGCTCAACCGCTCACTATAGTTCAGGTCGTTGAGTCCTGTCAACTGCCTCAAAACTTCTCTGCACCCTTTCCAGCCTGACAACATATTTCCTGTAACATGGTGCCCAAAACTGAACACAATACTCTAAATGTGGTCTCACCAACATCTTATATAACTACAACATGACCCCCGAACTTCTATACTCAATACTCTGACTGATGAAAGCCTTTTTGACCACCAGCTATGCATGGGGTCACTTTCAAGGAATAGAGATTTATAAAATCATAAAGGGCATATACAAAGTCCTGGAGTAACGCAGCCGGTCAGGCATTATCTCTGAAGATCATTGATGATAGGTGCTGTTTCTTCTTCACAACCCGAATCTGAGGAAAATTACAAAGACCTAGTCACACACAGGAGGAAAATCTGAAAATTTGGGAATGCTGTTGTGAGCCCTTTATCTCATTCAGAACAGCAGAGCAGTTTAATTGATACTCACCAACAAAATGCCACTACTTAGTCCAGGTATAGGTTTATTATTGTAGATACAGTGAAATGCTTGTTATTATTATAGAGATACAGTGAAATGCTTGGTTTTAATACAATCAAGTTAAACTCAAGTACAATAGGTAGAGCAAAGGGGAAGATACAGAGTGCAGAATATAGTTCTCAACATTGTAGCGCATCGGTTCCAGAGAAAGTCCAATATACGCAATGGGTAGAGGTGAATCTGACAGTACCCTAGTTTATGGAAGGACAGTTCAGAAGCCTGATAACAGAGGAGACAAAGCTGTTCCTGAGTCTGGTTGTGTGCGCTTTCAAGCTTCTGTACCTTCAGCCTGATGGGACCATGGAGAAGGAAGGAATGACCAGAGTGGGTCTTTGATTATGTTGCCTGTTTTTCCAAGGCAGCAGAATGTCAAATCAATTTTCAGTTTTTGTTCAATTAAACATTCTGGGATGTTTCACTATGGAAAATATGTCACTTAGATATAACTCATTGCTTTTGTTTTGAGAGTCATGTGGGAGATGCAATGAGGGTTTTTAGTATCAGCAGAGTTGATGAACCAGAATAACAAAACATGATTGGAGACTGATATCAACATGAAACCCTCATAAAGCTGTAGTGGGAGGGGTGATAGATATTTCCTCATGAAAGCATGTAATTCTATGCAATAAAAACAGGCAATACTGGTTCTGATGGAGGCTTTCCGACCTCAAATATCTATATAATTAAAAGTGTCATCTTGACCACTTCCTTCCTGCGCTGTATATTGATTTTGGAAAAATACGCGACCATATATCGCCACGATCTTTCGCCATCTTACTCACAGTCCTCCTCCGCTGAGCAGTCACCGAGGATTTTTCCCATTGATGAAAAATAAACCTTGTTTAAAAAAATAAACCGTGTTTAAAAAAACCTTGAGATCCTCTTGCCCGTCAATCACCGTGATGAAGGTATCGCCCCTTCCGGGGTGGGGGGGCAGGACTATAAACCCCGCATGCCTGGATGTGATTCAGTAAGATCACGAGGGAGAGGCCACGACTCTCATTCTAAGCTGTGAATCAACTGAACTGTAATGCTTTATTAGGTCCGACTGTGCTTGGAAGAAATAAATGCTTTATTAGGCCTGACTGTGTTTGGTTCAAAAGTTCTGCTCATTTCGTGACTTCCGCTTAGTGGACAGGTCGCGTTGATTGCGTAATTTCCGGTGAGTGCAGAGGTCGCGCTGATTATGTAATTTCCGGTAAGTGCAGAGGTCACGCTGATTGTGGAGGTGCTGCTGATTGTGGGAGCCCCAAACTGTAGAGGCCGTGCTCAGCCGTGTGAGTATTCAAGAAAGTTTACTGCCATATATATGGTCTGTGAGTCAGTGGTTGTGTGTGTATGTGTTTGTGAATATATGTGTATATGAATGAGTGTGTGTGTGTATGTGTGTGAGTGTGTGTGTTTTTGACTGTGTTTGTTTTTGAGTGAGTGTGTGTGTGTGTGTGTGTGTGTGTGTGTCTGTCTGTGTCTGTGTGTGTGTGTGTGTGTCTGTCTGTGTCTGTGTGTGTGTGTGTGTGTGTGTGTGTGTGTGTGTGTGTGTGTGAGAGAGTGGTCTCAGTGACTGAGCTGCCAGCCCAAGAATCCATTCGGCCCACAATGTCCATACTAGCCCTCTGGAGACCAATCCCTTTGGTCCACAACACCTTGCTAGCGCTCCAGAAAGCTCACCCACTGGCCAGCAATATTGGAATTGGTGGAGAGGTGGAATATTGCATTGGGGGACCAGCCCTCCCATGCGAAGCTGGGACCCAATGGGTCCCACTAGTCTAGTTAACTCTATTTATTTCCACAGATGCTGCCTGATCAACACAGTGTTTCCAGCATTTTTGGTTTCATTTCAGAATTCCTGCATCTGCCGTTTTCAGCAATTTAATGTAATTAAATTGGTATTGGTTTATTATTGTCACTGAGATAACGTGAATACCTTTGATGGTGTGTGCTATCCGGTCAAATCATTTCTTTAAGTGAATGCAATCAAGCCATACACAAGTGCAACAGGTAGAAATAAGATGCTGCTTCACACAAATGTGCTGGAGTAACTCATTGTGTCAAACATTCATGTCTGGAAAACATAGATAGGTGGAGGGGTAGTTAAAGAAAGTTGGAAAAGAGGACAGGCAAAACATGGCAAATAATAGGTGGATACAGGTGAGGGTTAGGGGGTTAATAGGCAGAAAGTGGGAATAAAAGCCAGGGATTAAAGTTTGTGAGACAAACAGAGTGAAGAGTTGCAAATTGTGAAGCCAGAAGAAGGAATATACGAGGAAAGGGAGGAGGAGGAGCAAATTAGAAGTGAGTCTAGGTGGGGCACAGGGGAGGGGGGGAGAAAGGGGCAATCTGAGGGAGGATGGGGAGGGGTTGGCGGGGTGTATGAGGTTACCTAAAATTGGAGAATTCAGTGTTCATACCATTGGATTGTAAGCTACCCATGCAGAATATGAGGTGTTGTTTGTCCAGTTTGCGTGTGGCCTCAATCTGGCAATGGAGGAGGTCGAGGACAGAAATATTCCTATGGGAATGTAAATTGCTCATTTCTAAGCTTCCCTCCAGTCTAGTTTCAGTAAAAACACTGAATCAAGCACTTGAAACAACAACATTTTATTTGAACAAAAGCACGTTACAGTTCAACTACTGTACCTATCCCACCCCGGGATTGATCCTTGTGTCTGCCTGTTCAAGCCCTCTATGCCTAGCTCAGACAAAGACATTCCACGCAGTTCCAAGCGCTCTCCCAGAAGATCGACGTTGAGCCTCGTGGTAGCGGACTTTTATATGTCTCATGACCTCGAGGTCCGAACCACATGGGGGTGGTCTCTTAAGAACCCAATTACAGATATCGATTAACCCCATACATAACAGACAATTCCCTAACCCAATAATACAACAGCTCAATAAATTGTATACAAACCGGACTTTGTAAGGAAGCCAACTTAGAAACATTTACCCTGATCTACAGGAAACCCAGACAAGGCTCAATACCTCATCCAATCAACACTCGGCAAAGTCAAATTCTGCAACATTATTTACAACTATTTACAAGGTGTATGTCTGGTTTGCAACCATCCAATCCATTCTTTACATTTTGCACCTAATTGACAGGGTTTTCAGATATTCGTATTCTTTGCTTGCAAATTGTATCCAAGTTCTAGACACACTGGCCATTCTTCGCAGCTTGTCCCAGCTCCACAGAGAGAAATTCCAAATTGACCAAATCTCCCAGCAGCCCTGAAGTCTTTACCCCATTTTGAATTCCTAGCCTCTCCAATTTAGCCAGGATTAACAGGAATGTTTAGCATCTGGGTGATCCAGTAGGCTTTGGTGGACTGAATGCATATGTTTGGCGAGATGGTCGCCAAGTCTACACTTGGTCTGGCGATGTCCAGGAGGCCATATCATGAACACCGGGTGCAGTAGAGGAGGTGCATGTAAATCCCTGTTGCACCTGGAAGGACTGCTGGGGTCCCTGGATGGAGTATAAGGGCAGGTGTTACAGCTCCTTAGGTTGCAAGGAAAAGTACCTCAGGAAGGGTTATTTGGGTGAGAAGGGATCAGTGAAACAAGGAGTTGCAAAGGGAACCGTTTCTGAGGAGGACGAAAAGGAGTTGAGATGGAAAGATGTGACTAGTGGTGGGATTACGTTGATGGGGTGCAAAATTGTTGGAGGATGATGTGTTGGATGCAGAGGCTGGTGGGGTGACATGTGAGGACCAGGGGAACTCTATTCCTTCAGCAATGACCCCAGAACGCATGGCCAAATCTGTTAAGTTTGCAGGACAGTTAATGACTGAAATTGAGTTAGAAGA
The DNA here is from genome assembly GCA_963514005.1 of Raja brachyura. The sequence continues at coordinate 113,895,787 of OY740782.1, read as the reverse complement.
CAGGAATTCAATTGGGCAAATATAATTGCATCCAAAACCACAACAATGAAGCTCCAGCAGTTTACAAAAGTGAAAAGGTAAAATGTAACGGAATCCTGGACTATTATAACATATATTTCATCTCAAGCAGGCTTTCTCCAGGAAGGGGGGGGGGGAGAGCGCGAGAGCGCGAGAGAGAGCGAGCGAGAGAGAGCAAGAGAGAAAAAAGTGTGTTTTGGATCGTGACTCGAGTGAGAATGAACAAATGTGTTCTTTGTTATAGATCTTTGTAAGAGCCTCGTGTTTTAAGCAGGAGTCGTGTGTTCCTTTAAGAAACTGCAATTGTTTGGGGGTGGAGCCATACACAGCTATTTTTTATCTTTCTTTTGCTTCTTTGTTCTATGTCTATGAGAAGTAAACTGTTCATCCTTATTTTCTATTGATTCGTAAACAGAGGAGAGATGCAAAAATGCAGGTTGTTTTGTCTTATCGATGTTTTAAGTTCTTTTTTCTCTAATTCTAATCCTTTGAGCCGAGTTCAAAAAGAGACGGATGCTTTTGGCATCCTGATTAAAGTGTTAGAAAAGATTGGAAATGTCAATATCACAGAGAAAAACAAAATGTTCATTTGGGAAAATTCTGATTGGTAGCATTTATGCTAGGAATTTTAGGTTGTGAATTTGGGGAGACAGATTGGAACAATTGGGAATGATTTTTAAATTGTTCTTTTCCTGATCATGATCTTTTTTTTTTGAAGGGTTTAAGGATATTGGCAAAGTTATGGATTACTGATTTTGAGATTGGGTTCTTTTGGGAAAGCTTGTTTTGATGTAATAATAGTGTTTGTCTTTTAAAATGCAAATGAGCAGCCAGGTTCCTGTCTCCAGACAAACAAATGTGTTGAAGCATGTGCTGTGTAAGGGGCAAATGAATGTAAATGCAATATTGTATAAATTGATCACATCAGACCGTGGCTTACAAAAGGGGGTTTGAGGGAACTAAAATTGAGGGGTAAAAGGTGAGAGATAAAGTTGATTGGGGAGGAGAAACATATTTGAACATTTGAAGAAATGAATAAGTAGGTGGGGGCCCTCTTCAGATATACTCAGGTTAAAGTTTTTTTTTAATTTTTTTTTTAAAGAACAAGTTCTTAGTGGAGTCATTCTGTTCAGAGCAACCCCAGCTAGAAGGACAAGATTAACAACTTTTGAATTGAATACAGGACAAGCTACTGCACCTACCTACCTCCTGGAACGTGACTGGAGTGTGGGGGTTGCACCTACATGCCCTCCAAGATTAACTAATTATGTATGCACAGCAATTAACCCATGCCTTGCCATGTCTGCATTCCCAGGTACGTGAAGCACAGAAGTTACCACCAGTTGAGCACAGGGACGAGTCCATATAGACTACATGCTGACGGGATGCTGCCACCGGAAGAAATTGAGACTGTGTTGAAAGGAGCTGTGCTGGGTGTTGCCGGCAACATCAAACGCCGTGAAGATTGAAGATCACACCCGTTGGATACATTCAAGATTCAAAATTCAAGAGTGTTTATTGTCATGTGTCCCTGATAGGACAATGAAATTCTTGCATTGCTTCAGCACAACAGAACATAGTAGGCATGACTACAGAACAGATCAGTGTGCCCATATACCATTATATAAATATATACACACATGAATAAATAAACTGATAAAGTGTAAATAACAGATAATGGGCTATTAATGTTCAGAGCTTTGTCTGAGCCAGGTTTAATAGCCTGATGGCTGTGGGGAAGTAGCTATTCCTGATTGTGGGGAAGTAGCTACATCTGATTGATTGTGAACAGTTCGGAGCAACAAGAAAGGACAATGACCCTCCTTTTATTCTGTGGAAGATAATTTGTTTCTATGGGTTTTTGAATTTGCCCTTCGTGATAAAATAAGTGTATGCTGGGTGTGTACACACATCCCATGTAATGATGAAGGAGGAACTAATGGGTGCCTTTAGAATGGCAAACTTGAGGACTAACCCATATTTAAAGGATGATACACCCCTCCCTTTAAACAAGATTGGAAATTAAACATGACAAGCGCAGCAGATATATCCTGGTTGAGAATAATGAGCAATCCCCATATACCATTAAATACCTCATGTCATTGCAACTACCCAGAGAAAGGGGTATATTTGGGAAATAGCTCATGCAGTACAATCTCTCCTCAGGGACTACCATGATCAGTAAATGGAAAATACTTTGTGTGTGGGCCATGGGCATATCCGTGGCTGCCAGGGATGCCACTTGGGAAAGGAAGTGGGGAAAGAACGACCACTGGAACGGGTGCTGCTATATAGCCTATGTTGTTCTCTATATGAGAGTGGTCCAGGATCTTAGAGGGAGCTATATAACCATATAACAATGACATAGAAACATAGAAAAATAGGTGCAGGAGTAGGCCATTCGGCCCTTCGAGCCTGCACCGCCATTCAATGTGATCATGGCTGATCATTCAACTCACTATCCCGTACCTGCCTTCTCTCCATACCCCCTGATCCCTTTAGCCACAAGTGCCACATCTAACGCCCTCTTAAATATAGCCAATGAACTGGCTTCAACTACCTTCTGTGGCAGAGAATTCCAGAGACTCACCACTCTCTGTGTAAAGAATGTTTTCCTCATCTCGGTCCTAAAGGAATTCCCCCTTATCCTTAGACTGTGACCCCTTGTTCTGGACTCCCCCAACATCGGGAACAATCTTCCAGCATCTAGCTTGTCCAACCCCTTAAGAATTTTGTAAGTTTCTATAAGATCTCCCCTCAATCTTCTAAATTCCAGCGAGTACAAGCCGAGTCTATCCAATCTTTCCTCATATGAAAGTCCTGACATCCCAGGAACGGAAACAGGTCTTCTCGGCCCTTCCAGTCCGTGCCGACCATTTATTTTCCCCTAGTCCCATCTACCTGCACTCAGACCATACCCCTCCATATACCTATCCACTTTACTTTTAAATGTTAAAATCGATCCTGCCTCCACCACTTCTGCAGGAAGATCATTCCACACAGCCACCACTCTCTGAGTAAAGAAGCTCCCCCTCATGTTACCCCTAAACATCTGTCCCTTAATTCTCATGTCATGCCCTCTTGTTTGAATCTTTCCTACCCATGATGGGAAAAGCTTATCCACGTCAACTCTGTCTATCCCTTTCATCATTTTAAAGACCTCAATCAAGTCCCCCCTTAACCTTCTGCGCTCCAAAGAATAAAGACTTAACTTGTTCAACCTTTCTCTGTAACTTAGTTGCTGGAACCCAGGCAACATTCTTGTAAATCTCCTCTGTACTCTCTCTATTTTGTTGACATCCTTCCTAAAATTAGGCGACCAAAATTGTACACCATACTCCAGAATTGGTCTTACCAATGCCTTGTACAATTTTAACATTACTTCCCTACTCCTATATTCAATACTCTGATTTATAAAGGCCAGCACACCAAAAGCTTTCTTTACCACCCTATCTACATGTGATTCCACCTTCAGGGAACTATGCACAGTTATTCCTAATTCCTCTGTTCCACAGCATTCCTCAATTCCCTGCCATTTACGTCCTATTTTGATTTGTCCTGCCAAGATGTAGCACCTCACACTTATCAGCATTAAACTCCATCTGCCATCTTTCAGCCCACTCTTCCAAATGGCCCAAATCTCTCTGTAGACTTTGAAAATCTACTTCATTATCCACAGCACCCCCTATCTTAGTATCATCTGCATACTTACTTATCCAATTTTCCACCCCATCATCTAGATCATTGATGTACATGACAAACAACAGTGGACCCAACACAGATCCCTGAGGCACCCCACTGGTCACCGGCTTCCAACCTGACAAACAGCCATCCACCATTACTCTCTGGCATCTCCCATTCAGCCACTGTTGAATCCATCTTGCTACTCCGCCATTAACACCCAAAGATTGAACCTTCTTAACCAACCTTCCATGGGGAACCTTGTCAAAGGCCTTACTGAAATCCATATAGACAACATCCACTGCTTTACCCTCATCAATTTCCCTAGTAACCTCTTCAACCTGGAGCTTTAGCTAATTCCACTGCCCAGGCTTTTATGGATATACGGCAATAGTATGTTTGAAGGAATATGTGGAATGATAATTTACTATGGATCTAAAGTACTGCTGATTGCTGTACTAACCTATGTATTGAAATACCTGAGACTATGTACTCGGCGAGGACTGTAATTGTTATCATCGAGATGATAAACAGGAGGGAATGAAAAGGTCAAATGCTTTTAAATATATATAATGGAATCCTGGACTAGTATAACTTATATTTCATCTCAAGCAGGCTTTCTCCAGTAGATTAATAAGAGAGGGAGAGAAGCCCAGGTTGCTGTGTATTGAGACAATGACCGATGATTTTGAAATGCGTCTACCAATTGATGAGGGAGAGAAGCCCAGACTATTCCCAGTAAGGGGTATTGAGACAATGTCTGATGCCTTTGAGGTGTGTAGTGACTGATGACTTTGATTTGCAACTGCCTTGTACCAAATGACAGGATGCCTTTGATGCGACTGATGATTGACAAACAACACTCAGACGCATCCTGTGGAATGTGTATTGACTGTACCTCTGACCATGACTAACGTCTTTTGAATGTGCTTAGGTGACAAAAGTACAGTATAAAATACCATGTAATTCTTTGTTCAGGGGAGTGGAGAAAGAAGAGTCAAGCGTCTATGTTACTTACTTGGCTGATGCATCCTTGCCACTTCCATCAGCCGATAATTAGTAAAGTTTTGAATTGGTCTACCAAACCGTTTTGTGAGTTCTGTTTATTTAAAAGTGAAACATTTTCAAAAACAACAAAAATGCGACATAAGTCTTGGAATGCTGTGCCCAGCAGCATCAGAGCGGCACGGTTGAGCAGCAATAGAGTTGCTGCTTTACAGCGCCAGAGCAAGATGCGCGGAAGGTTAGAGATGGTATTAAAATGATTGGGGAAGTTGCTGGGGTGTTGATGGGTGTTTGAAAAGGGAGGAGAGAGAGAACCATCAAATATTCGCTTAGTATGTATTGTATAAAAAGGTATCCAATTCTCCCAGAGGAAATTATTTACTGATCGTCCTCTGTTTTTTCTTTGCTATACTATATGTCGTTCAGTCCCTTTTTTTTAGTATTACTCTGCAAGGGGCAAAGCTAACTGAAACTAACACCTACGGAAGTTTACAAGAAATATCCCACCAGGGGGTGTGTCACAAACCGTATCCTTATATGCTGTGATTTTTGATGTTTTTTAAAATTATTTGGCCTATCTGTCACACTCTTTATCTATTCTTTTTAAGGCACTTTTTCTTGGGAGATACCTGCAGGGCTTTGGAATGGGGCTCACCCACACAGTAACCAAAAGTTTTATTTTAAATATTGCGTTACTCCATCTGAAACAAGGGAAACCATGTAAGCTTTAATGCAAGACGATCCTTTGAGGAACACTGGAGGAATTACCTTTTGTAGTGGGAACATTAGGGGCGTTAATGAGCCAATTAAAAGGGGTAAGGTCTTAGCCCATCTAAAATCAATTAATGCTGATATAATATTTTTACAGGAGAAACATCTCAAGGATGGAGCTCATAACAGGCTGAAGGCTAACTGGATTGGCCAACTATATCATTCTACTTTTCTTTCTAAAGCTAGAGGTACTGTAATCATAATTCGTAAAGGCACACCATTCAAACCATATAACCATATAACGATTACAGCACGGAAACAGGCCATCTCGGCCCTTCAAGTCCGTGCCGAACAACTTTTTTCCCTTAGTCCCACCTACCATAACCCTCCATACCCTTCTCATCCATATGCCTATCCAATTTATTTTTAAATGATACCAACGAACCTGCCGCCACCACTTCCACTGGAAGCTCATTCCACACCGCTACCACTCTCTGAGTAAAGAAGTTCCCCCTCATGTTACCCCTAAACCTCTGTCCCTTAATTCTAAAGTCATGTCCTCTTGTTTGAATCTTCCCTATTATCAAAGGGAAAAGCTTGTCCACATTAACTCTGTCTATCCCTCTCATCATTTTAAAGACCTCTATCAAGTCACCCCTTAACCTTCTGCGCTCCAGAGAATAAAGACCTAACTTATTCAACCTATCTCTGTAACTTAGCTGTTGAAACCCAGGCAACATTCTAGTAAATCTCCTCTGTACCCTCTCTATTTTGTTGAAATCCTTCCTATAATTGGGCGACCAAAATTGTACACCATACTCCAGATTTGGTCTCACCAACGTCTTGTACAATTTTAACATTACATCCCAGCTTCTATACTCTGATGCTCTGATTTATAAAGGCTAGCATACCAAAAGCTTTCTTTACCACCCTATCTATATGAGATTCTACCTTCAAGGAACTATGCACGGTTATTCCCAGATCCCTCTGTTCAACTGTATTCTTCAATTCCCTACCGTTTACCATGTACGTCCTATTTTGATTTGTCCTGCCAAGGTGTAGCACCTCACATTTATCAGCATTAAACTCCATCTGCCATCTTTCAGCCCATTTTTCCAACTGGCCTAAATCACTCTGTAGACTTTGGAAATCCTCTTCATTATCCACAACACCCCCTATCTTGGTATCATCTGCATACTTACTAATCCAATTTACCACCCCTTCATCCAGATCATTGATGTACATGACAAACAACAAAGGACCCAACACAGATCCCTGAGGCACCCCACTAGTCACCTGCCTCCAACCCGACAAACAGCCATCCACCATTACCCTCTGGCTTCTCCCATTCAGCCACTGTTGAATCCATCTTGCTATTCCTGCATTTATACCCAACAGTTGAACCTTCTTAACCAACCTTCCATGAGGAACCTTGTCAAAGGCCTTACTGAAGTCCATATAGACAACATCCACTGCTTTACCCTCGTCAATTTCCCTAGTAACCTCTTCAAAAAATTCAAGAAGATTAGATAACACAAAGCCACTATAGCCAATAAGGAGGGTAGGAACATTATAGTATCTGGGGAGTTATATTCAACCACACTTACTATGGTGAATATCTACACCTCCAACTTTGACAACCCACAATTTTTTAATAAAATAATTAATACAATCTCAGATTTCACCCAGCAAAATCTGATAATTGGAGGAGACTTCAATTGTGTTCTGGACCAATATCTGGATAAATCCTCACAACAAAGGAGATATAATACAAAATCAAAATCTAGCGAACTCCTAAATAAGTATATTAAAAAAATATAACCGATGTATGGAGGATTGCGAATCCATCCAGAAGAGAATATTCTTTTTATTCAGCCGTGCACAAAACGTATACACGTATTGATTACTTTCTGGTGAACACAAAACTAATCCCTTTTACAACAAATCCCAAATATCATAATAATATTATTTCCGATCATTGACCTTTAACATTCTCCTTAAAATTGGAAGGAATGCACAATAAAAAAATGTTCTGGAGATTTAATCATCAAATATTAACCGACCCAGCTTGCTGGGCATATTTGAAGCAACAGATGGAATTATTTTATGAGACAAATGGCACACCAGGTATTTCGGCCTCGTTATTATGGGAATCTTTAAAAGCCTTTATTAGAGGTTCTATTATCTCATATCAAGCGTATCAAAATAAAAAGAAGATGGAACAATTGGAATTAGAAGAACAGATTAGACAGCTTGATTCAGAAAATGCTACCGATCTTTCTATTGATAAACACAATAAGATAGCAGTATTAAAATTCAAGTTAAATCAAATTCTCTCTGCAAGAGTTATCAAGTTATTTCAAAATACTAAGCAAAAAAACTTTGAATTCGGTGACAAACCGCACAAACTTCTGTTGAGAAAAATGGAAAAGATCATACCATTCAAAAAAAATCAGATCAGAAAAAGGTGAGCTGCTTACACTCCCTAAAGATATCAATGAAAGATTTTTACAATTCTATCAAAATGTATACACATCTAAAACTTCAGTAGAAACGATAAAGATTAAAAACTCCCTTGACAATTGCAATGTTCCGTCACTTAATGCGGCGGAACGTGAAGTGTTAGGAACGTAGATTACAATAAAATACATTGAAGAGACTATTAAATCACTGAATAATGGTAAAACGCCAGGCCCAGATGAGTTTAGTAACGAATTTTCTAAAAAAAATTCATGAATTAATCTCTCCTCGTTTACAAGCCCTTTATATACACACATTTAAACAGACGCTACCACAAACTTTAGCCAAATCAACTAATATACTGATACCCAAAAAAGATAAGGATCTCGATGAGCCAGGATCATATAGAGCAATAGCTCTTCCAAATAAAGACCAGAAAATATTAGCTAAAACCCTGGCAAGAACACTAAGTACATACATTAGTAAATTAATACACCCTGATCAAACTGGGTTTATACCCAAGAGACACTCGTTCAATAACCTGAGATGCCTGTTTAATATAATGTACTCACATAGAACGATAAAAGAAGACTTATCAATCATTTCATTAGACGCAGAAAAAGCATTCGACCAAGTAGAATGGGAATATCTCTTGACAGTTTGCAAAAATTTCAACTAGGAGAAAACTTTATTTCATGGATAAAGTTGTTATATAACAAGCCGACTGTCAGAATACTGACTAATCAAACATTCTCACCTAAATTTCAATTATCCAGCGACAATAGACAAGGGTGTGCATTATCACCACTGTAATTTGCCCTTGCGATTGAACCCTTAGCTGAGAGTATAAGAGTACAGCCGAACATTCATGGCTATAACACTAAATATTCTAATCATAAGAACGTTGTATGCAGATGATGTACTATTATATATTACCAATTCACAACTTAGTACTCCAAACATACTAAATCTTATAGAAGAATTCAGCTCCTTTTCAGAGTATAGAATAAATTGGAACAAAAGTGAAATTATGTCGATAAAACCTCAAGACCCGACACATCTAAAATTTCCCTTTAGAATTGTTACGGAAAAATTTAAATATCTTGGAGTTACATGACTAGAAAATACTCCTCTTTATTTCACATTTTCCACCATTAATCACCAAATTAAATGCCCTTAATCAATTTTGGAAAACACTTCCGATCTCCCTTCTAGGTAGAATAAATGCCATAAAGATGATTTTTCTTCCACAAATCCTGTACCCATTTCAATCAATACTGATCTTTCTCCCTAAAATCTTTAAAAAACTTGATTCTGTGATTCAAACTTTATCTGGGATTACAAAACTCACAGAATTCATAAACGACATTTATGCAAACCTAAAGAAATCGGCGGACTGGCTTTCCCAAATATTTTTTACTATTATTGGACAACGAACATTAAAATTTTAATTTATTGGATTGACGATACATGCCAAGAAGTAAACTGGCTAAAAATGGAGAGGGAAAATTGTTTGCCTTTCAATAAAGGCGCGATTCGTCTCTCTCCAAAGAATCTGAAGAAATCAACGTATGAGAAAATTCAGATAATCTATAACATCTTACAAATCTGGAAACAGGTGAAATCAACCCTTAAATTGAGACATTTATCTCTCCTCTTACCAATCATCAATAATCCCTTGTTTAAACCGTCTACTTTAGACAAGGTGTTTATACAATGGGAAAGTTTGGGAATTAAAAAGCTGGGAGATCTTTATGAGATGGGGACTCTCCTCTCATTTCAAGAATTACAGTCGAAATATCATCTGAAAGGTAGGCAATACTTTAGATATCTTCAAATAAGAGGCTATGTGAAATCATATACCCAAGACTATCAATATATGGTTCCAGAAATACTAGATGAAGGCACGAATAGAAAGTCGGATTCAAATGTTAATATCGTACCATTATAATACCCTTTTAAATTTACAAACTCCATCATCGGAAATAATTAGGCGAGCTTGGGAAGATGAACTGGGTCTAACAATTTTAAAAGATACTTGGGAGGAAAGCCTTCTATATATACAGACAACTGTTCTCTTAATGTTAGGCACTCGCTAATACAATTTAAAATACTGCATAGACTTTATTACTCAAAGTCTAAATTGAATAAGATCTTTCCAAATGTCTCCCCTATTTGTGATAAATGTCTCCTCCAACACTTCCTTTGCTTCCTGTACAAAATTACACAACTTCTGGAGGGGAATTTTTGATATCTTTTCTAAAATATTTAAAATAATATTGGACCCCGACATAAAATTGATCACACTAGGTATGTCAGAAGCCTGTTCTGAGCTAACACTTTTTCAAAGATGTTTCCATAACTATGGCCCAATAACGGTGAAAAAACGAATACTTACATTTTGGAAACAGACAACAGTCCCTACAGTGAAGATGTGGATTACAAACATGTCCGAGACACTACATTTGGAAAAAATTAGGCTTGTCTTGGCAGAAAAACCAGATCAATTTCTCAAGACATGGACACCCTTCACCAAATTCTTACAAGAATAGTATGGCGCAACACAAATCTAAATTTAAATCCGATCCTGTGCTGGGTGACGTGGGCGGGACGAGGGGCAGGTATATCTCCACTTTTCTTTTTTTTAAATCTTTATTTTTTTCAGCCACACTACTTTGGTAGTTTAGAGGTCTTTTCTTTGTGCTTTTTCGAGCTATCTTTTCACTTCTCACTTTTTCCCCTCTCTTGTTCTTTTCTTTTTTCATTTTCAGGTTATAAGGTTAAAAATGAAGTTGTACAATAATTGTATAATCTTGGATGCTGAATGTTTTATCTTTGTACAATTGCTTCTAATAAAAATATATATTTTTAATTTAAAAAAATTAATTAATCGCAACAATCCTTTCTTTAGTGGTACAGCATAGAAACAGGCCCTTCATCCCATTGAGACCTTGCCAACCATCGGTCACCTGTTCACACTAGTTCTACGTTATCTCACTTATGCCTTCACTCTCTATACATTAGGGTCAATTTTACAGAGGCCAATTAACCTACAAACCTGCATGCTTCTAGGATGTGGGAGGAAACCGGAGCATGGGGAGGAAACCAATGCGGTCACAGAACGAATGTGAAAACTCCACACAGATAGCGCCAGAGGTCAGGATCAAACCGGGGTCTCTGGTGCTATGAGGCAGTAGATCTCCTTGCTGTGCCACTATGACAAAGGACAAAGGACAAAGGACATTTATTGTCACATATACTGTGCCGTCTTATGTACTCCTGCGGAATTAACGTTCCTTGTAGCCCCCATAGCCTCTGTAAGGAAGTAAGACAACTTACTTTGGTAACTAGTAGCATTTCTCCGTGGTCCTTCTATGTTTTATTGACTGGTGTGAGACTATTGTCCAGGATTCTGCTGGTGGTCTTACCAAGGCAGCGTGAAGTGTAGATGGAGTGAATAGAAGCAAGGCTGGTTTACATGATGGCCTGATGCACAACTCTCTGCTATTTCTTAACAGTGGTGCAGCGGTCGAGTCGCTGCCTCACAGCGCCAGAGACCCAAGTTCGATCTTGACCATGGGTCCTGTCTGTATGAAGTTTACATGTTCTCCCTGTGACCGTGTGGGTTTTCTCTGGGTGCTGTGGTTTCCTCCCACACTCCAAATACATACATTGTAAATTGTAAATTGTTCCTAGTGTGTAGGATTGTGTTAGTGTACAGTGTGATCGTTGGTTGGCATGGACAGTGGGCCAAAGGGCCTGTTTCCACGCTGTATCGCTAAAGCCTAAAGTCTAAATCACGGGCCCAATGTTTCCAAGAATTAGCTTTCACTCTCTTTACCCTTCCAAGGTCAACTTAGGATTTAGCCTTCAATCAGTTTAGTGACATTGAAAGATGCCACAAATTGCTGAAAAAGTGATAACATTTATTGTACAGCTCAAAAGCAGGAAGACATTTCTGTTTAGATATGCTCATTCATATCCTACATACAATTAATTCATTAAGGTTGTATCTATCTCGCTGTAAAACCTGTTGAATTTTTAAGGTCACTAAACCAATTAAAGTTCAAAACCTTGGATGATCGCCTCCAATTACTGGTAGTAATTGGTAGTGTTATTTGAAACTGCTTTTGCAGTGTCCTCATGGACTCTTTCAGTGCATTCTAGGGTTCTAGGGTAGGGTTCTGACCCAAGACGTCACATATCCATGTTCTCCAGAGACGCTGAGTTACTCCAGCATTTTGTCCCCTTTTGGGCATGAAATGGATATGCATTTTCCTCTAGAACACTTAAATTCTTTAATGGATTCACGGGTGATAATCTTACTACTGTTAACGTCATGATCAATTAGATCATGTATCGCTCCAGTTTTTAAACAAGGCAAGCAAAATACCTCAGTTATACCATTCAAATGTCTCTTCGAAAAAGACGGTTCGCTTTGTACAAGTTGAGCTAAAGATCGTCGGATTCCAGATGGAACAAAGTTAATGCCTTGAACAAATTTACCACAAGGTTTGTGGAGAAAGAAACATTAAATCAAGTACCATTTATAAGCAAAAACTGGCGGGTACAATTAGCCAATTAATTAGATTAATAAGGTGATGATATTGAGCGAGGCTCACATTTAAATAATTGCACCATTTCACAGAGAATCTATAGACCAAGTAAATAGTATTCACAAAAGAGCCTCCCATTTCCACTAATCACTGCTTTGTTTTTCTCAGACAATACAGTAAATTAATCATTCTATTTCTCTTACCCTCATATACTTAACCAACACTATTAAATCCATGGATGTTTTTATGGCTCAATTAAAGATTTCCACCACTGGATAATGACCTTTTTCATTCTTTATTGGATGTATAAGTGACCAGCTTATACTGTATTTATTATTTACTTAATTAGCATGGTACATATCGAGTCCATTCAGCCCATTGCCAACTGCGTGTAGACAATCCCATCAGTCCCATTCCCCGATCAGTCTCCAGTCAGTCTGAAGGGTCCTGACCCGACCCATGGTCCCCAGAGATGTTGCCTGGCCCTTTTGAGATACTCCACCACTTTTTTTTTGTAAAACCAGCATCTGCTGTTTCCTGGTTCTCCATTCCTCTCTCTTCTTGTTTCGCTGTTGCCAGCAACTCATTTTTTATTTCCCTTATCCACTCTGAGGGAATTTAAAGCAGCCAATTAATCTTAGGATAGACACAAAATGCTGGAGTAACTCAACAGGTCAGACAGCAGCTATTGAGAGAAAGAACAGGTGACGTTTCAAGTTGGAACAATTCTTCAGGACACTTCTTCAATCTGAAGCAGGGTTTCGAACCAAAATGTCACCTATTCTTTTTCTCCAGAGATGCTGCCTGACCAAATGTGTTACTCCAGCACTTTTGTCTATCTTCAGTGTAAACCAGCATCTGCAGTTCCTTCCTACACATAACACTTTCAATTGATGATTCTTCGCATTCCTAACTTCCATAAAGGATTGGAAACCTGGGTGTCAGGGGTTACGAGGAGAAGGCAGGAGAATGGGGTTAGGAGGGAGAGATAGATCAGCATCTGCAGTTCCTTCTTAAACACTTTGTTTACTCCACTGCGAAATCTCCTCAAGGTATACCTACTTTGAAGAAGTTCTCCTCCTCCATCCAAAGACAGTTTTACTCCTTTCTTCTTCCCCCACCCCACATCAGTCTGAAGAAGGGTTTTGGCCCGAAACATTGCCTATTTCCTTCGCTCCATAGATGCTGCTGCACCCGCTGAGTTTCTCCAGCACTTTTGTCTACGATAGATTAGCCATGATTGAATGGCGGAGGAGACTTGATGGGTCGAATGGCCTAATTCTGCTCCTGTCACTTATAATCATATGAACTTGCCAGACTCCAGGTTTCTGAAGCTTTGCTGGGACCACCTCGCCTTTCTGCTGACTTCAGACTGCTCTTGCTCTGTGGGTCTTTGTCCTTCCGCCACTATCAACACACAAACCCCACCCACAAAAGCAAATATACTGTACACCTTCACCTTAATGACAGGTCGAGCCCAAGCAGTTGGTAAGGAATCCCAAGCAGCTACCAAGCCACAGAAACCTTCCACTTAGTTAAAGGCCTGTCCTACCAGCATCCGACTCCATGCGGTGAGCGCGATCAAACTAGAAGTGGGGGCCGCGCGGAGGTCGGGTGATCCCCGGTCAGGGCCGTTCCCACCAGCATGCGGCAAGCGTGACCAAACTGGCAGTGAGGGCCGCGCAGAGGTCAGGTGAGTGGCGCAACGCGGCGCAAAGTGAGGCGAACTTGGAGCGAAGTTTTAAGGTAAGTTCGCCAGGACAGAGAGGGGCACACAGAGAGGGGCACAGAGGCACACACACAAAGAGCCATGGAACCACACACATAGAGGGTCACGGAGGCACTACAGATAGGTTCACGGAGGCACGATGTCGAGGCGGTGTGTAATGCGTCGAGGCGACTGCGAGCCGACAAGCCGTTGCCGCGCAGAATTTTTGAACATAGTCAGTTTTTCAGAGCCCCACGCGATGTCGGGACGAACTCCGCACAATTCCGCACGGCTCCGGCGATCGAAGTGGGACCGGCCCCGCGACGCCGGACGGCTCAAGCGACCACGTTAGGTCACGCTCATCGCATGGAGTTACATGCTTGTAGACAGGCCCTTTAGGCCTATAATTGACCGTGATTTATTTTTACCATTTTCCCAGAGGGAATGCCCAAGTAGTACTGCAAATGGAAAGACAAGGTTAAGCCCTAGTCCATCTTAACAATTGAATGTCGCAGTGTGTTCCAGGCTTAGCCTATTTCTGAGTAATATTACAGGTGATCAGGTAGTGATCCATGATTTCATTGATGATCAAGCGCCATGTAATTCATGACTGATCTTTCTCAGTCCTACCAGAATGCATTATACATATTGTATTTTCGCAATTACTTTTGTGTGTTGTCTGTTGATATGGGAGCACAGAGTGTGACCAACAATTTTAAATTAATGTTTTACAACGACCTGCAGGAAAACATTTCCTTGCACAGAAATCAGATGCTTTTCGGCACAAATTATTCACAAGTTTGGCTAACCTTACAACACAGGGCCCAAGGACTTTATATCAAAGACTTTCTTTGAAATCTCTGCTCTAATTCAACCTCAATACAATTTGTGGCTATGTTACCTTAGTAATGACTGAAACTTGTTTGCACCAGTCAATGTCACTTACCATCAAAGTCAAAAAGGATTAGTGGACAACTGTGTAATAACAAGGAACTACAGATGCTGGTTCCTCTATTTCAAAGATAGATACAAAGTGCTGCAGTAACTCAGCGGGTCAGGCAACATGTCTGGAGAACATGGATAGGTGACTTTTCAGGTCGGGACCCTTCATCAGTATGAAGGGGTCTAGGGATCACAACTCAAAATAAGGGATCCACAATTCAGGACAGAGATTGAAAGAAATGTCTTCAGCAAGATGATACATCTTTGGAATCCTTGAGTCAAGAAGGCCATGGAGTTTCAGTTGCTGAGTGTATTCAGAGCATAGATCAACAGATATTAGGGGAATGAAGGGATGTGGGATTAGTGCAGGAAAACAGTGGTGAGATAAAACGCAACCTTCTTGAATGGTCGAACAGCCATGAGGGACCTAACAGCCTACTCCTGCTTCTAATTAAGTTGTTCTAATGTTCCAAGTGTCAGTTCACAGTGCTGCACAGCTTATAGCACCAGAATCCTAATTACGGATACTGTCTGTATGGAGTTTGTATGTTCTCCCTGTAACCGCATGGGTTTCCTCCAGGTGCTCCGGTTTCCTCCCATATTCCGAAGGGTTTGTAGGTGAAATTGACTTCTGTCAAATTGCCCCTAATGTGTAGGATGCAAAAGTGGGATAACATAGAACTTCAATACGGGGTGATGGTTGGTCAGACGATTCGGTACGCTGAGGGCCTGTTTCCATGCTGTATCTCTAAACACTACATGTACTTGATGGGCAATATGGTATCATTTGAACTTGTCTCTTGAACTTTTCTTCAAAATAACTTTATTGAGGAGATTAACAATGTGGGGGAGAGAGAGATATGGAATACCCAGGAAAAATATATGTAATCATGGAGAGAACAGGTGGATTTCACAGAGACTGTAACCAAGGTCAGGTTTGACCCAAGGAGCAGTGAGGCAGCAGAACCAACCATTACTCACCACACAGCCAACGGCTTGTCAGCTGCCTTTACTCTTAAGCACGTTCTTAAAGTGGCCACTCTTTTCAGAGCTCTGTTGTTGGAGGAAATTACTGGGCGGATATGTAAACAGGAGAGTCACACGAAATACAACTCAAGATCATCTTTAATCAATATGCAAACTATAGCAGTACAGTAGATCGTTAGTTGTCAGAGCATCCTGGCTGCTTCCAGAACTGAGCAGTATAGAAAGAGGGTGTTAATATAAATGATACAGTAAGGTGGGGTTAGTCATCCTAGCCTATTATGATTGGTTGTCATGCATAAACCAATCTATATCCTTCCCCCTAAAGAGTGAGTATAGTGAGCACC
The DNA here is from genome assembly GCA_963514005.1 of Raja brachyura. The sequence goes on along the minus strand of OY740782.1, from coordinate 113,879,375 downwards.
CATGCTATAAGAATTTAAAAAATTCGCCATATCTATCAGGCGGTCTACTAATACAACCCGAACGCGTACGGACCAAGCCCTCTCCTCCTGCACCGGAAAGATTAAAGGAAGGGGGTGAACCCGAAAGCGAGAAAGAAGCGGGGGACAGGGGGCCGACAGGGGGAGCATGCAGGAGTGGTAATACCGTGGTTAGTCACAGCCGCTGGTCATGGTGGAGTGTGGGACATGCTGGGGCCGGTGGAAGGTACAGCAGCAAACGGTTGGAACTGAAGCGGTGGAGCATAAGGACCGGCTGGTGACGGACGGGGTTCCTTCACAGCAAGCAAATGTTGGCAACTTCTGCGGTATACAGTACCATCATAGTCCACAAGGTAAGATCGGGGTTCTTCAGCCAGGCTGACAACAGTACCCAGACGGGAATGTCCCATAGAAGTGTGTAAATGAATGAACTGGCGCGGCAGTAGAGTCGTAAGTGGTTTGCTGGATTTGTCACGCGATCGTTTCTGATTGTCGTGTTTCTCCTGAATACGCTTTTGGATTGTACTTGGCCATCCCAGGCCAGTAGAACAGGTTCTGCGCGTGGGCCAGCATGGCATCAATTCCTGGGTGACTGCTGTGCATCTCATTGTCGTATTCCTCCCGTAATGATGAGGGGATCACGACTTTATGGCCCTTAACTATGACACCATCCTGTATTACCAGTTCATCGCGGACTAAGAAGAACAGCTGCACCTCTGTTGGTACGCTAGATTGTCTGTCTGTGCTCGTGGTCTGGTGAATCCAGTCAAATTGATGGATTTTGTTTCAGTTTCACGCTGATCGTTTGATTGGGCGACAAGCTCTGCCAAACGACAGGCATGCACGGCCTCATCGAGTGTTAAATTAGGATTCCGCAGCAACTCTGATCGCAGCTTTTGATCCTTCATCCCTGTCACCAAAATGTCTCTTGTCAGCAGGTCAGTCATATTTTCAAAGCGGAAATAAATGTCTCAATTGACTCATCGGGAAGTGATGATTGGCGGACATGCATAAACCAATCTACAGATTCCGATATGTTCAAAGCTTCCCTGCAACATACCCCTGGACCAGAGTGGAAAAACTTTCAGAATGGAACCTCCCTCCCGTTCATTGACACCATTTATACCTCACGCTGCCTCGGCAAGGCCACCAGCATAATCAAGGATGATTTGTTCCCTGGTCACTCCCTCTTCTCCCCTCTCCCATCAGGCAAAATGTATAGAAGTGTGAAATCGCATCCCTCAAATGTATAGAAGTGTGAAATCACACACCTCCAGATTCAGGGACAGTTTCTTCCCAGCTGTTATCAGGCATTTGAACCATCCTACAAATAGAGAACATTTCTGAACTATCTACCTCATTGAAGATTCTTGGACTATCTTTGACTTGGCTTTATCTTGCACTAAACGTATCATGTATCTGTACACTGTGAATGGCTCGATTGTAATCATGTATTGTCTTTCCACTAAATGGTTAGCACGCAACAAAAGCTTTTCACTGTACCTCGGTAAATGTGACAATAAACTAAACTGAACTGAACTGGTATTGTGAATTTCAAAGGCATTCTTCAGGAAGCATAAGGGATAGAAGGGGTAAACCACCTCACAAGCTGCCCACCCTGTCAGAAAGCTTCTGCCCCAACTGTGGATGAGCATGTAGTTCCAACATTGGGAGGAACATGCCGACTTCACACAGTCAGCAACCAAGGTCCAGTTTGAAGCTGGATCCATAGAACAGTGAGGCAACAGAACTAACTGCTATGCCACTGAATCAGTTTAGTTTAGTTTACTGATACATGGTGAAAACAGACGCTTTGGCCCACCAAGTCTGGGCCGACCAATGATCAACAGTACACTAGTTCTATCCTACACATTAGTTCTAACCTACAATTTACAGAAGGCAATTAACCTACAAACCTGCACATCTTTAGAATGTGGGAGGAAACTGGACGACCCGGAGAAAACCCACGCGGTCACAGGGAGAAAATACAAACTCCATACAGACCCGTAGTCAGAATCAGACCAGTGTCCCTGGTGCTGTAAGATAGCAGCTCTACTGCTGCGCCACCGTGTTGCCCTCAGTGTCCTCAAATCCCACAAAATTAAAATGCCAGCAAGTGATCCTCAATCTCAAGGGGTTGTCTGATAGGATCACTCTGGGCTATTAGTATATTCATCAGAATAATTAAAAACAGTACAAAAATAAATTTCTGTGGCATGTTGAGTCCTCATCATCACAGAATAAAATGATTGAGTTAGGTTAGGTTTATTATTATCAGCACGTGTACTGAGGTACCATGAAAAGCTTTGTTTTGCAAACAATTCAAACACACCAGATATACCACACACAGAATACAATCAAATCAAACTCAAGTACAATAGACAGAGCGATGGGGAAGATACAGAGTACGGAATATAGTCCTCAGCATAGTGCGCTAGACAAAGTCCAATACCCTCAATGGGGTAGAGATTAATCAGACAATGCCGTAGCTGATTGAACAGCACCCGAGTAAAAAATAAAGACAAATCTTCAAAAGTGTAATCATTCCGGACATCAATGACCAAATTTCTCACATTTCTGAAGAAGTAGCAAAGAAACTGGCAAGAATTAACACTAATACAACAGGAGACTCAGAGGTTCCCCCCCCACCCCCCTCCCCAACGGCCTTCACACTTCCCACCACTTCTAAACTTACATCCTTTCATCTCTGGCCTTTGGCCAACCAATGGCCTATTAAACCCCATCTCTCACCTGTATCCACCTCACTCGCCATGCTTCGTCCTGCTCCACCTCTCTTCTAGCTTTCTTTTCCCTCCCCCTCCCCCAACACAATCAGGCTGAAGAAAGGTCCCAATACAAAACGTCACCTATCCGTGCTCTCTAGAAATGCTGCCTAACCTGCTGAGCTACTCCAGCACTTTGTGTATTTTTTCCTTCCTTAATGATTTGGTGAACCAAGAAATTGTAGAATAGATGATAATCATCACGTGACTGAATCTGATTTAAAACCAGAAGGAAAGATTTAAAATATATATATAATTTTATGAGGTTGATGATTTCGAATGACTAAATCATTGAGAAGAACTTTAGTTAATGATCCACAATCATATTCTGGCTTGATAATTAATGAGATAATTACTCTTCGCCAATCACGGATAACATGCCAAGAGGGTAGAACAAATCAGCATAAATCACTGAGACATTCTTCCCAACTTACAGTATTTAGGAAAAAACATTTTTACGCTTGAAATCAGGTTGAAACATAATTGCATAAAGATGTTTAATTTAATTACCCAAGACATTTCTAGCCCTTGAATAATTTCTGAAAACTATTCACTGTGTTACAGATTCATTCTTAGGATGTGACATTGTCAGCAAAAGCTGATGTTTATGTAATCCTTCTTAACAGTTGTGTCAGAGGGAAAATCAGAAGAAGGATCTTGACCTGAAATGTCACCCATTCCTCCTCTCTAGAGATGCTGCCAGTCCTGCTGTCATTCCAGCGTTTTGTGTCTACCTTCTATAACAGTTTGCTGGGCCATTAGAGATTGGTTAAACATTAACCATTTTGACTGGAGAAAGGCTGAAGTTAATCAGGAGTTAAGTTGCAGGAAGTTAAACCATGGTATGAGGTACAAAGTGAATACCAGAGTTCAAAGCCCTGGGGAGTGCTGTGGGGGTACATGGTTCCTTGAAAGTGGCAACACAGGTAGACAATATAGTGAAAAAAGCGACATTTTATTACAACATTTAAAAGACATTTGGACAGGAACATAGATAGGAAAGATCCAATATTAAATATTAAAAGAAACACATACGAGGCACGTGTCCCTTTTAATTTTCAGTTTTGTTTCACTCTTGTTTTTACAAGCCGACTGCTACCCTAGGCCATGCACTTTGCACTTAAAAGCAAGATGATGAATCATGAAAGATACTGTATAAAGATAGTGAGCATCACAAATGTTCTGTTTTATGAATCAATGTTAAGGACAATGTTGAGCAAGAATCAATGTTCAGGGTACATTTACATGGATCTTAAACGGAACAGAAATTAGTTTGATCCCTGAAATCACTTTAGAGTCCTAGCATCATACAGCACAGAAACAGGCCCTTCGGCCCAACTTCCCCACACCCACCAAGATGCCCCCTCTACAATAGTCCCACCTACCTGCGTTTGGCCTATATCCTTGTTTCACGTCCATGTCCCGTCCAAACATCTTTTAAATGTTGTTAATAGTAGCTGTCACAACTACCTTATCCGACAGCTCGCTCTTATACCCACTACCATCTGTGTACAACAGTTGCCCTTCGGGTTCCTATTCCATGTTTCCCCTCTTACCTTAATCCTATGTCCTCTGATTCTTTGATATTTTTCACATGTTCTATATTTGATTGGCAACTTTTATTCAATCTAACTGCGAGAAAGCATCATCTACTGGCAAAGCTTATGACAGCATCCACTCAGTCCACTAAAACCATACTAAAATATATAATCCTGGAAATGCAAGAGGCCACCATCAGATTAAAAAAGGAAAGTTTGTTTAAAGTCTCTAATAAGATTATTCTATGTTATAGACTCACATAATATCTCATAATTTCAAGGGATGAAGGTGGCCCATCCAGTTTCAGTAACTGCTTCCAACACCTCACCCAAATGGTCACTTTCTCCAGGAAATCAACTGCTGGCCGTCTCAATGTAGAAACAAGGAACTGCAGATGCTGATTAATAGGTCTGAAGAAGGATCCCGACCCAAAACATCACTGATCCATGTTCCCCAGAGGTGCTGCCTGACCTGCCGAGTTACTCCAGGACTTTGTATCCTGTGGGCTGTCTCACAGGGATGACACGGGGTCACCAATGACTACACTGGCACATGTGGCTTGGGTGAACTCACGTGATATGCTTTATTTATAGTGAATGACAATGGCAATGAGATCTGGGTCCACATGGCGGTGCTGTCCCTCACCATCTGTGTGCTTCTGAGGAGGTGCTAGTGATCTCAGATTTGTCCCGGCTGCTCAGTCCTGGCCTTGAAAAGTAGGCGCTGGCTGTCTAGGGCTTGTCCTGGCTGCTCAATCCTCCCCCATGTGGAGGCACAGTTCCTTTTTGTCCGTGGGCAGGTAAAGACATAATGGCAGTCTCAGGTTTGCCCCAACCGCTTTGTCTTGGCCTCAAAGAAAGCGCTGGCTGCCTAAGGCTTGCTTCGGCAACTCAGTGTTGACCTCAAAAGAGGCACTGGTGATCATGGGCTTGTCCCAGCAGATTGGTATTTCTCCAAGCCTACAGAAAGGAAATACGCAGGGCAGGGCAGGGCAGGGCAGGGCAGGGCAGGGCAGGGCAGGGCAGGGCAGGGCAGGGCAGGGCAGGGCAGGGCAGGGCAGGGCAGGGCAGGGCAGGGCAGGGCAGGGCAGGGCAGGGCAGGGCAGGGCCTCTCCTCTGTTTTTTTTCACTCCCTCACTTTGGCTGAAACTGCCTTGGTTTTTAAGGAGAAGGGTGATGAGGTCCAGGTGGGTCACTCCATTAACAGCTAATTAGATGCATCTGTTGCTCCCCTGCCCGTAGCCTCAGCTCAGTCCAGACCACCACCCAGAGTGCCAGTGTTTTCCATCAGGAAGGCGCTGTTCACTGTGCTGGTCTTCCCTATATATATATGCTATATAAAAGCTATATATATATATATATATATATATATATATATATATACGCTCGCACACACACACATACATATATATATACACACACACATATATATATATGCACACGCACACATACATATATATATACACACGCATACATATATGTGAAAAAAAAACGGAGGAGAGGAGATATATATATATAGATATATATATACTTATATATATATCTATATATATAAGTATGTATGTATATGTGTGTGTGTATATGAATATAAACAGCATTGATCCTTGCCGATTACAACTGATCACAGGTCTTAATAATTTTAGATCTTAATTTAAAGATCCCTATTGTTCCAGTCTGCGCCTTATTTTGCCCTGAAGAGAAAAAGCCTTGTCCTTTTCCACCTGTCCTGATGTTTCTGTAACCTGGAGATGAGCGGGTTTGTATGCACACACATGAGACAGCATGTTGGAATGGATCACTGGGCTGAGTGCTAAGGTCAACCATTCCACTTTGGGAGACATGAATCTCGGCACAGAACAGTGATCAAATCTTGTACCTTTCAATGTGCTCCAGAGATGCTGCCTGACCCATTGAGTTACTCCAGCACTTTGTGTCCAACCTGATACCCCTCCAACTTTACGCTCAATTTTACAAATGCATCTGCAGAGGCACCTAGAAAACTGTTTTAAAGTTTCCAAACCAGAGTGATAAAATAGCCCATTATCTCTTGGCATAAAGTTATAAATTCAGCCTCAGTGCTTTGCTAACTTTGTTTGAAGCAAAACAGATTAAATGTGAAAACAACACAATCACAGTCTGCTGGGATCATTTTATTCACTGGCAACAGATAGTAATGTTGACTGCTTTTAAGTTTCTTGTTAAAAAGCAGAAATCCCTCTTCTCTCTGGAGCCAGAGTCCAGAGACCAATATTAGATGGATTTTCCCAATCACACCTGGGAAATCAAGATTCATAAATGTGAATTATAGTATGCTTAATGAACTCACTAAAAAGTTATGCAGAAGAATCAAGAATTATAAATTGCAGGAAAATAAGCCCCTTAAAATGAACATGAATTAAGTGATCTTTAGACTTCAGAGATGCAGCGTGGGAACAAGCCTTTCGGCCCATCTTGTCCATACCGACTAGCAATCACCCATGCATGAACACTATCCAACACACAGGGGACAATTTACAAATTTACCAAAGCCAATTAACCTACAAACCTGCACATCTTTAGAATGTGGGAGGAAACCAGAGAACACTGGGGAAACCCACGCAGTCACAGGGAGAACATACAAACTCCATATACACAGCACAATCAAACCTGGGTCCCTGGCGCTGTAAAGCAGCAACTCTACTGCTGCGCCACTGTGATCTCACTGATTGCATTTTACAAAACTTGGCTTGCTCCTCAACAAGCAGAATGGTATTCGGATTATTACTTTTTCCCTCCAATAGAGTCAGAATTTTACCGCATAGAAATGTGTCCATCAGCGTACTACAACCATGCCGATCATTTGGGCCATTTACAATGATTTAATTACCCACTTTAGATCTGCTATTTTCTATGCCTTACCTATTCAAGTGCCTGTCTGAATATCTCTCAAATGTAGTGATTGCATCTGAATCCACCATTTCCTCAAATAACTGAAGAGCCAGGCCAAGGAATGCAAAGTTCATAGGATCAATCATAGGAGCAGAATTAGGCCATTCGGCCCATCAAGTCTACTCTGCCATCCAATCATGGCTGTCTTTCCCTCTCAACCCTATTCTCGTGCTTTTACCCCATAACCCCTGGCACCCTTACTAATTGGATGCATCTGTTGCTCCACTGCCCATGGCCTCAGCTCAGTCCAGATCTCCAACCTCTGCAAGTATCTGTCAATTTCAGCCTTAAAAATATCCATTGACTTGGCCTCCACAGCCTTCTGTGGCAATTAATTCCACAGATTCACCACCCTCTGACTAAATTAATTCCTTCTTGTCTCTTTTCTAAAGGTACGTCCTTTTATTCTGAGCCTGTGGACACTTCCACACATGAAAACATCCTTTCCACATCTACTTCATCCAGCCATTTCACTGTCCGGTAAGTTTCAATGAGGTCCCCTCCTCATCCTTCTAAACTCCAGCGAGTACAGGCCCAGTGAGGTCAAACACTCATCATATGTTAACGTAATCATTCCAGGGATCATTCTTGTAACCAACATATTCAAAAGTATCTTGTAATTGTTAACTTCAAGATATGAGGTAGGGTGATTTAGGATGTGGAACCATACTTAATTGCAATCTCACACTACCGAGCACACTTGCATGGAAGAAATGCACCCTAATAAGATAACAGGATCATTAATGTTGCAAAATGAAATTGAATTACTGCAGTAATTCAAAGTAAGTGTCTTCCATAATAAAAGCATAGCAAATCTTCTGAGAACATTTCAGCCCATGCATTTGCAGTATGGTCAATATATGAAAAATATTTAAACACCACACCAAAAATCTAGGTCATTTAGCTCAACAAAACAAATTTTGTACAAAATTGAAGATTTTCTGAGAAGAATCAAGGGTTGAGGTCCGTACTTTCAGAAATGCATCCAGTAAGTAGCCTGGGAAACATTATCAGCTTTATACAGATTGAGTCATAGTCATGGAGTCTTATAGCATGGAAACAGGGGCTTCGGCCCAACTTGCCCACACTGGCCAACATGTCCTTTCTACACTAGTCCCACCAGCCTGTGTTTGGCTCATATCCCTCTAAACCTGTCCTATCCATGTACCTGTCAAAATGTTTCTTAAACGTTGCAATATTACCTGCCTCAACTACCTCCTTGGGCAGCTCATTCCGTAAACCCATCACCCTTTGTGTGAAAAAGTTAACCCTCAGGTTCCTTTTAAATCTCCCCCCCCCCCCCCCCCCCCCCTCACCTTAATCCTATATCCTCTGGTTCTTGTTTCCTCTACTCTGGGCAAGACCCAATCTATTCCTCTCATGATTTTGTAGATGCATACATCTATAAGGTAACCATGGCTGGGAACTGAATGATTAAGGGTATTTGACATTTTGGAAGAAGATTGGGGAGTTGTATTAATGGTGAATGAGATAAACGCAGTAGTGAGCAATGATGTCAATGCAGAAGGTCAAGATGCAGAATCATTCTGGGTGGGGATACAAAATGGTAAAGGTAAGAAGTCACTTCAGGGTGTAAAGGACAGGCCCCCTAATACTAGTCATGGAACAGAGTATAAATCAAGAATGCCACTGGAGGTTTGCAAGGGTGATATTGCAATAATGACAGGCAATTTTAATCATCACATACATTAGACAAATCAAATTGGCAATTAAGGATGAGTTCATGGGATGCATTCAAGATGATTTATTATGGCAATCTGTTGAGGAACCAACTAGGGAGCAAGCTCTTGGGTAAAATGGTAGCTTACCAGTCTCATGTGTAAGGAGATGTTTCATAAATCACAGCAAAATTATATTCCGGTGAGAAGGAAAGGTTCTTCAAGAAGAATGCACCCTCTGTGATTAACCGAGGAGGTTAAGAATATATCAAATTAAAAGAAACGGCGTACAATATTGTGAGGATTCCAGGAAAGATAGCGAATTGGGAACCAACAAAGGACAACCAGAAAATATATAAATAGTATAAAAATATATAACCATTGTTATATATTGCCTTGACGATAACCATTTGCAAGTAATTAAAAAGGGAATTAGCTAAAATATGGTGCCTGACCCGCTGATTTGCTCCAGCACTTTGTGTATATCTATCTATCTATATCTATATTACTAAAAGTCTGATCTTGACCACTTACTGTTGCTCTGTATATTGATTTATAAAAAATGCTGCCACTTACGGCTGTGATTTTTGACAACTGAGTAAGTTGTACCCCTCCGCTGCGCAGGACAAGAGGGTTTTTCCCATCGATGAAAAATAAAAGAATTATTAGTGTTTATAAAATATTGCAATTCTCTCTCCGGAAGGCCACGCTCCTTCTGGAGGGACTATAAAACCCAGAAGTGTTGAGTGTCTCAGTCAGTCTCTGCAAGATGGGGGAAGCGAGAGGGTCATGTCTCTCAGACTGAGCTATGAATAACACTGAACACATGTCTACTAAACTGTGAGTGGTTTTACTCACCTGTCAGTGCCCTTAATGTGGTTTGAAAATAGTTTGGAAATGCTAAAGCTGTGTTGCTTTTGGTTTGGAAATGCTAAAGCTGTGTTGATTTGGTTTGGAAATGCCAAAGCTGTGTTGCCTTTGGTTTGAAAATGCTAAAGCTGTGTTGTCTAATTAAAATTGCCTTGTCTAATTAAAGTTGCCTTGCCTAATTAAAGTTGCCTTTGGTTTGGAAATGCTAAAGCTGTGTTGCCTAATTAAAGTTGCCTTGCCTAATTAAAGTTGCCTTGCCTAACTAAAGTTGCCTTGCCTTATTAATGTTGCCTTGCCTTCCATATAATTAAAGTTTATTCTTGACCACTTCCTGTTTGCGCTGTATATCGATTTTAGAAAAAACACTACCATGTATGGCTGCGATATTTGGCAATCTTACTCAGAGTCCCCCTCCGCTCATCAGGTGCCGAGGATTTTCCCATTGATGAAAAATAAAATAATTATTAGTGTTTAAAATGTTGAGATTCTCTCTCCCGTCAATCACGCCATGAAGGCCACACCATTTCTGGTGGGTGGGGGGAGGGACTAAAAACCCAGAAGTGTGGGCTTGGCTCAGTCTCAGCAAGATGGCAGAGGGAGAGGTCATGACTCGCTGTCTTTAGTGGCCTTGCACCCTGCTAGAAATAGTATGAAACTGCACTTGAATTTAGTGGCCTTGCACCATGCTTGAAGTGATAAGAAACTGCACTTGAATTTGGTGGCCTTGCACCCTGCTTGAAATGGAATTTCAAGGAATAGCCGTGAGTCAACTGCCAGCCCACCAGCCGTGAGTGAGTGAGCTGCCAGCACAACAGGCTTGACAACAGACAAAATGCCAGCACACCAGAAGTGGCGTGACTGAGCCGCCAGCCCAGGCATCCATTCAGCCCACAATGTCCATACTAGCCCTCTGGAAACCAGTCCCTTCAGCTCACAACACTCATACTGCGCCTCCAGAAAGCCCCCCCCCCCCCCCCCCCGGCCGCCAATATTTGTGGAGAGGTGGAATATTGCATTGGGGGACCAGCCCACTCGTGTGATGCTGGGACCCAACGGGTGCCACATAGTCTAGTATATTCCTAAAACTCTCATCTTGACCACTTCCTGTCTGCGTTGTAATTAAATTTGCGCAAACACGATCCCCCATAGTGCTACGATTTTTTGCCACCTTACTCACCATTCTTCTCTGCTGCAAGTCAAATAAGTTTTTTTCGATCGGTGAAATAGTACAAATGTTATGAAGGTTCGAAGGTTCCCCCCTCACCACACCCCCACAAACCCCCTCCCCCACACCACCCTCCCCACCCCCCTCCCCCCTCCCCCACACCCCCTCCCCACCCCCACACCCCCTCACCCACCCAGCCCCCCCTCCCCCACACCCCCCTCCCCACACTAGCCCCCTTCCCACACCCCCCCTTCCCCACTCCCCCACACCCCCCCTCCCCCAAACCCCCTCCCCCACACCCCCTCACCCACACCCCCTCCAAACACCCCCTCCCCCACACACCCCCACACACCCCCACGCCCCCTCCCCCACTCCAACTCCCTCCCCCACACCAACCCCCACATCCCCATCCCCCACATCCACACCCCCCCCCCACACCCCCCTCCCCCACACCCCCCTCCCCCACACCCCCCTCCCCCACATCCCCCCTCCCCCAAACTCACACACCCTCTCCCCCACACACCCCCTCCACACACACACCCCCTCCCCCACACCCCCTCCCCAGAGTGGTGGAACATTGCTTTGGGGGAGCAGGTGAGTGGCGGAATATTGCGTTGGGGAATGGGTTCCGTTGGGGGGGGGGGGGGACCAGGCCTCCCATGTGACTGGGATCCAACTTAGTCTAGTCTTTGATATAAACCAGCATCTGCAGTTCTTTATTTCCACATTCAAGCTGAAATATTCAGTTTAGTTTATTGTCATGTGTACCGAGGTACAGTGAAAATCTTTTTGTTGCGTGCTAACCGGTCAGCAGAAATCAACACATTATTACAATCAATCCATTTACAGTGTATAGATACATGATATGGGAGTAACGTTTAGTGCAAGGTAAAGCCAGCAAAGTCCGGTCAAGGATAGTCCAAGGGACATCAACGAGGTAGATAGTGGTTCAGCTCAACAATGGAGTAGCCTCTAAAATTAGGACAACACAAAAGCAATAAAGAGAAATAGAGAAATAGTATAGATATTATATAATTATTTTGACTGTTTTTGTGGCATTAGGCACTGGAAACAATCCAATAATAACATGCAATCAACACAACATAGAAGGATCTTAAAACAATCTCCATCACTAAAACATATTGTCAGGCTAGGGAAATAAGTAGTCTGGGCCAGATGGCCTTCATCCTTGAGCCTTAAAGAAAGTGTCTGCAGAGATAGTGGATGCATTGGTTGTAATCTACAAAAATTGGACGTAAATGTTGGAGGTACGATCAGTAAGTTTGCAGATGACACAGAACTTGGTGGTTTTGTGGATACCGAGGATGGTTATTGAAGGCTACTTTAGGATATTCGTTAGATGGAAAGTTGGGCAAATTGCTGGCAAATTAAATGTAATCCCAAAAAGTGTTTGTGTGGTTATGCATTTTGGAAAGTTAAATAGGAATAAGACATACAGATAATGGTAGGGTACCAAGGAATGTTGATGAACAGCAAGAATCTATTCTAGTGGAACTAAGTCCATAGTTCTCTAAAATTGACAATATCGTTCAGTAGGGTGGTGAAGAAGGCCTCTAGCATGCTTGCCTTTATAGATTATAGCATGTACCTTGGGAGGTCAACTAGTGGTGGAATATGGAGTAAATGGCATGAACCTAGGATCATAGGTTTATTGTTTCCCACACTGGTGAATAAGATAGTGAAAAGGACATTGCTTGCCTTTACATGTTGAAGCATTGAGTATGAGTCGGAATATCATGTTGCAGTTGTACATAACTCTGGTTAGACTATGCATAGAGTATTATGTACAGTTCTGGTTGCCGTGCTACATGAAGGATGTGACAGCTGTACGTAGAGAAGAAGAGATTCATCAGGATGTTGCCTGAAATGTAGGGCTGTAATTATAAAGAGAGATTAGATAGGGTTAACCTGCCAGGCTTTGTCCTGCCTGTCTTCTCTCCCAGCTTCTTTCCCCACCCCCTAACAATCAATCTGAAGAACTGTTCTGACCCAAAGTGTCTTTCTTTACTTTAGACTTTAGAGATACAGTGCGGACACAGGCCATTCAGCCCACCGAGTCTGCACCGGCTCGCAATCACCCCTTACACTACGCATGTATCGACCCTGCACACGAGGGAAATGTACATTTTTACCTAAGCCAATTAACCGACAAACCTGTACATCTATGGAATGTGGGAAAAAACCGGAGCACCCGGAGAAAATCTGTGCGGTCACAGGGTGGACATACAAACTCCGTAGAGACAGCACCTGTAGTCAGGATCTAACCCGGGTCTCTGGCGTTGTAAGGCAACAACTCTACAGCTGCGCCACTGTGCTGCCCCCTATCTGCATTCTCCAGAAATGCTGCCCGGCTCGTTGAGTTATACCAGCAGGATCATATAGGCTTGGGTCGACAGTCAGAACCTTTATTCCCAGGGTGGGACTGTCAAGGACTGGAGGGTAGAGCTTTAAGGTGAGAGAGGCAAAGTTTATAGAACATGTGCAGGGCTTACACAGAGTGTGATGTGCGTGGAATGCGCTGATAGGGGTGGTGGATGAGGCAGGTATGATAGTGGCAGTTTTAGATGAGCACATGGATATGCGGGGAATGGAGGGATCATGTGCAGGCAGACGAGGTTAGTTTAACTTGGCATCATGTTCAGCACGCACACTGTTAATTAGGTTAGTTTATTGTCACGTGTGCCAAGGTGCAGTGAAAATCTTTTGTTGCGTGCTAACAAGTCAGCGCAAAGACTATACATGATTACAATCGCACCATCTACAGTGAACAGATACATGGTAAATGGAATAACATTTAGTGCAAGATAAAAGGGCCTGTATTTTATGTTCTATGTTCTACTGCAAAATTAATAATTTCACCTGCAAAAAAACAGTCATTGAAAATGCCAGGAGATCAGCCTTTGATCTTACAGTTTTGACCATTGCACTACAGTCCCTGGGAAGAAGAACCACTGAATTGCACATTAAAATTGAACATCTCTGCCTATAATCTCGAAACCTTTTATGTTAACTTCCTCCATTTTGCCCCCCCCCCCACCCCCACCGGCGAAGGCAACTTCTATCTGTCCAACGCCTAGCGTTAACTACAGGTGAAAATTTCCAAATGATAACACAGTGTTAAAATTTCCACAAACCTCATAGCAATTACTCAAAATATCATGATCAGCATAATTTTACACTAGAAAGTGGCATTGCACAAACAAAGGTAGACAAAAGTGCTGGAGAAACTCAGCGGGTGCGGCAACATCTATGGAGCGAAGGAAATAGGCAACGTTTCGGGCCGAAACCTTTCGCTCCATAGATGCTGAGTTTCTCCAGCACTTTTATCTACCTTCGATCTTCCAGCATCTCTAGTTCCTTCTTGCACAAACAACATTTCTGCAGTTGTAAGAACACAGGAGTCATCACATTCTACAGGGTACTTGATTGTTTGTGTTCCTAATTATCTTTTAGGAGCTTCACACCCATTATTAAGCAGGCATTTATCTTCCTCCTTTTAAAAAGGAGTTAACAGAACGTAATTGGTTTTGCTTCAAGCCTGTTCCAAACCTTTACACAACAGTGGGTGGAAATAAAAAATAGTCTAATCTCCAGTAACATTGCAGGCTTGTTAATTTTGTGTTCCCGTTCCTTGGGCCTGTAATCAATCCAAGTTGCACACTCAATTTGCATCGGTAGTATCCACGCCTCTCTGAATATTAAATGCTTGAATTGTGCCTCATTGCCATTATACAATTTAAAATTTATTCTCCAAAATATAATTTTTGGAAAGTATCTCTTAGGTTGCACGCCCCTGAACACATGAAGGAGCATGGTCAAGCAAATATAGATGTCAAAATATTAAATTCTTGCAACAAACTACCTTTTGCCCATCAATTTTGTGTAGAGACACTCCCCGAGTTACGCAATAGGTAACTTACGTAAACTCATACTCACGTGAACAATCCTGTACTCAGTCCCTAGTGCAATCACGGCAGTTTGTAATTTCCACAACACTGTACGATCACTCACGTTTACATCGGAAACAAGCCGGTAATGGCGGCAGTGCTTACCCATAAGGCCACGCACTACAGAAAGTGCCCCGGACACAGCAGAGCGCTGCTGAGACAGTTAATAATCACAGTGAGTTGTTCCCCGCACGAGATGCGGATGGTGATTCAGATTTATGTAAAAACTGACTTTATGCAAGTGGTTTACGGAACATAACCCTTATGCAAGTTGGGGAGTGCCTGTATTCTTACTTTAAGGACAACGGGTCTTAAAGTGAGAATGTAAGAAATTGCATGTCTCTTTGGGCCAATATCCTAGACTTGGAAGTTGCAATGTGGCACCAGAAGATGGGGACTCCAGCAATGTATTGTACTCATCGGTAGTATCACTGGATAGTATGCAGAGCAAGCTTTTCACTGCAACTTAGTGCACATGGTTTAGGTTTAGGTTTATTATTGTCACGTGTACCAAGACACAGTGGAATGCTTTGTTTTGCATTCTATCCAAACAGATCAGATATACCATACATAGATACTTCAGTTCAAACTCAAGTACAATGGATAGAGCAAAGGGGAAGATACAGAGTGAATAATATAGTTCTCAGTATTTATACTTTAGATACTTTAGACTTTAGAGATACAGCACGGGAACAGGCCATTTGGCTCACCAAATCTGCGCTGACTAGCCATCACCCTATACATGAGCACTATCCTACCACTAGGGACAATTTGCAATTTTACCAAAGCCAATTAACCTGCAAACCTGTTTCCCTGCTGTATCTTTCACTCAATCAATTCAGCCATTGAAGAAATTCTATTGTATTATAACCAACTACAGAAGATAATCGAGGGTTACACAAAAAGCTGGAGAAACTCAGCAGGTGCAGCAACATCTAAGGAGCGAAGGAGATAGGCGATGTTTTGGGTCGAGACCCGAAACGTCACCTATCTCCTTCGCTCCTTAGATGCTGCTGCACCTGCTGAGTTTCTCCAGCTTTTTGTGTAACCCTCGATTATCCAGCATCTGCAGTTACTTCTTTAACACTAATACAGAAGATAATCTCTCTGTTCTTTTCCTTTTGGGAAAACACAACTACCACTGTAAATTATTTCTTCCAATTTACCCCCATTTAAACCCTTCACACCTTTAACCATTAGTTCTCCTATTTACCCCATTATTTAATGAACTGCTCCAGTCCCTCTGGTTAATTATGCTCCTCACCTATAGGCTGTGGGCCGAGGAGCTTTTTTGTGCAGTTTCGTGACCCAACTCACGGAACTACATTAAATTTTCACATATTATGTAAAAATATTATATGAATCATCCTTGAAACTAGTCAAGAACAAAATTTGTACATTTTTATTAAATTAAAGAAAAAACAGAAAAATATCGGGTATTTTTAGTCCAATTGAGTCAAAATTTAGTCCAAATGAGTCCAATTTTAGTCCAATTTACCACTGAGTTGGATGCCAGTTGGCCAATTACACGCTTTGTTTCAGGCTAGCTAGGCAGGGAGCACATCATGGCTGTGAGTACTTCACTGATTCCTGTTTTACTGGAGATTCCAATGAAGGTTCTTTGTTGTTCTGTGGGATACATGTCGTGGAAACTTGCAGCAGGGTAATTGAATTTAGTGAGAAAAGTAATAAGAAGTCTGAAGAATGTGCAGCTAAGTGAATAGAAGAGGAAGAAAGTCTTGAAAGCAAAGTCACTGCAACACAAAGAGGACAGCCAAGTTGTGAAACCAGTGAAACTTTGTGAATCAACTGGAACTGAAAGGTAAGATCTAAAGTCTGAATTTATGAAAATTAATCTGTATGGACATTTGGAGGCTATACATTCATTCATTCATTCACTCATTCACTCCATTCATTCATTCACTCATTCACTCATTCATTCATGAAGTTGTAGGCCTAAACTATGTGTATCCATAACAAAGTAAATTAAACATTTTCACTAATGCCAGCTTGTTGTAGTCTAATAAGTCTTTAACATCTAATCTTGGAGCTGCCTGCGATCACTTACCGAGCAAAAGTGCTCTGACCGCGGGACCTCGGTACTTAACATAGTGAAGCCGCGGTCTCAATTACGAAGCGGCCGATTCGCGAACACAGAGCATGTTTGGATCAACTCCGCGGGGGGGAGGCTTACATAGTGCCGTCCATAGCGGCCGTTTACAGCCCCTGACCACGGAGGAAAAACAAAGGAATATTGACTGCACTTTATAGGCTTCCATCGGAGTGAGAAATGGTCAGAAATGGCTGATGTTTATGTAGAAATGAATTGGTGTATGTGAACTTGAACTTGAACTAATTTATCTATAGTAGTAACAATGTTATTTTACTTCGGAGTCACGTGAGTGATTCCGTGAAGAAGGCCCGCCAGTGCGCATGCGCGTCATTACGTCAGACACATGGTGCAGCGACGGGCTGGAGAGCGCAGCTCCACCAGCGGTAAGTGAAAACTCGCAGGTAAGTTTTAACTACGCTGCGAACGTTCCCAAGGTCCTGTAGGCTGGTTTCAGGAGCCAGCGGCGACATGGACAAATCCGGTAAAGGGAGGTCGAGTCGTGCCGCCGGTAAGTCAAAAAAATTGACTGCGTGACCGCAGTCAGCGGGCGGGCGCTTATGCCAGCTCCAGATGCCGACAGTTCAATTAGCAGCAGTGACACCGGTGCCATAGAGCACCGTGGCCACTCCAGTCAGGAGAAAGGCCAAAAGGAAAATCACTAAGGCCTGTGAACTCTGATGAGTCAGGCCACGAGAACTCACCTCCCACCATGGAGGATGTCTAGACAAAATGGAGCATGGGAAAGATACTCCATCATGAGGTGTTCCAACCAGAGTTTCTATACTCCTGGGTTACCCCAGCAGCCCGCAGCAACAGCCCCCGGCACAGGTCTATACAGGGAAGACCTGTACCAACAGGAGGAACCATACGTTCGCGGGTCTGCATGGGGGCCCATACCAGCAGCGCCATGTCAAGGGCTGCATGATACCTCACTTATGCATGAGCAGGGAGAGCCAGGGCAGTATGATACTGACCCTGAAGTTGGTGGTATAGCAGAGGAGCATACCCCAAAGCACACGAGCTTAGCTCCAGGTGTGCCGGACGTGGCATGCAAATTCGCCATACCGGCAGGAACTGGTGAGGCAAAAATCTGGCCAGAAATATTAATTACATGACCTCTCACCAGCTCCAAGAATTAACAATGGATGAAACATCCAAACGATATGAAACACCTGTAAATTGTGCATCACTCAGAGTGCCCACTGTGAACCAGTCCATCCGGGAGCAAATGGGTGCAACCATGCGATTGCATGAACCAAGGCCGCAGAAAGCCTTAAAACTAATTGGATCAGGCATAACGGAATTTGGGCGGTCAGTCAAAGGGGCACCACTACCAGACACACAGCGGACATGTTAGCCCTGCTGTGTAACGCCCACTTTGAGATCAACTGCCTGACGAAAAATGCCATCAAGCCAACTTTGAATTCAAAATTTGCAGCACTGTGCAGATCATCCAACATACAGCCAACAAACCTGTTGTTTAGTGAAGGTCTGGCAAAGCAAGTCAAGGACTTAGATGACGAGGCGAAGACTGTCGGCCTTATCAAATCACATTCGATGCCGCCTTGTCAACCATACCCCTTCAGATGGGTCACAGATGCTGGTACGGGGCAAGGACCAAGCCAGGCTCTCCCATCACTACGCCATTGGCATGCACCAGTGCGATCCCCAGCAAAATTAGGAGGCGAAAGAATCCAGCAACCATGGAGGTACGAGCAGCTGGACTTGTCTAGGACATATCCTCTAGAGACCAGTCACCAGTAGGGGGTAGATTGCAATTGTTCTATAATGAATGGTACTGCATAACATCTGAGGCGTTTATACTGGACAGTATTCAGGGGTTTCGAATTGAGTTTAATTTTGAATTACATCCACTCACAACATACACCAAGTCGACAATCGGTGATTTCAACACCAGAAACTTTACAGGTAAATTAAATTGAAACATTTTTCAAAAAAGGGGTAAATGAAAGGACGGCTCATCAGCCTCAGCACTAATATATTCCCCAAGCAAAAGAAGGATGTTGGATGTCGAGTCATTTTAGACCTAACCCAAATGAACTCCAGTATAAACAATTTAAAATGGAAACTTTCAGTACTGCTAAGTAACTGGTTTCCAAAGGATGTTATATGGCAAGTATAGATCTGAAAGATGCATATTATTCAGTACCAATTCATTACAATTACCGTATATATTGAAAATTAGTTGGATGAGACAGCTGTGGCAGTTAAAACTTTGCCAAAACTTAGCTTGTTTACAAAATTGTTGAAACCAGTATTGGGACTACTCCGGGCTCAGAATCACTTGTGAGCATACTTGGATGATGTTCTGATTATAGGCAACACTCAGGAGGCAGCTGAATTTTCTGTTTCAGTTACCAAACATATGTTTGAGAGGTTGAGATTCCTCATTCATCCAACTAAATCCAAATTGAAGTCATCTAAAAATCATTGACTATTGGGGTTCACCATTGATTCAACCAACATGAGGAAATATTATAAAATTAAATTGCTCAAATTATAATTTCTGTTTTAGGAACTTATGTTGACTTACAGGACAAGGACTGGGAGCAGAGGTTTTCAAAATACATCGGCCATAACGGAATAAAGAACACACACACATAGGAGGACAGATGGCTTGTTATAACATGGAGATGTTGATGTAAATGGGAATAGCTTTGCTTGCTTTTGAGCAGCTATAACTGTCAGAAATTGTATTTGGTTTAGGATAGTGTTCAGAGTAATGGCATCTCCTCCAAGGACATGGGCACCATTTATTCGTCATTTGAGCTCGGCTGTGTCATGAAGGGGATTTATGGTTGTCTATGTTGGGTTGCAGGCACCAAGGCTAGATAATAGAGTCTGTGATTTGGTTTGTGCAGTTTCAAAGTATTTTTGTTGGGATAAGAGATAAGGCATAGGTGATGGTTGTGTGACCTTTGTATAAGGGAGATTTCTTATGTTTATAGAAGATGGAGAAAGTAATTGTGTTTTGATCTAAGCCTGAACGATTGGGGTCTGCATATAGTAATCTTCAAATTGCTGTGTGGAATGCTATCAGTAAGAAGTTGTAAAGAGGCCTACATTCCTTTCCTCCAGAGATGACCAAGGGGGAGGCTAATTCAGAATGAAACTTGACCTGAGCTTGGTAAAAGGCCACTATAATGTATCACATGCGACAAGTATATGGTCTTTGTGTGCTTAGAGTTGGGAATGGTGTGATTAGAAATTACTTGAGTTTTTACCACTTTGTAAGAATGGGGCAAAACTCATATTTAATCTTTGTAATCCATAAGTAACTGTAGTTTAACTATGTAGTTGAAAGGAAATTATTTGTGCTTAATTAGGGTTGTAAGTATGGTTAAATATGACGTTTTACAAATAACTTTATTTTCCAAAAGTGAAAATATATGTATTGTGTGTATGTATTGTGTGATTGCTTTATGATATGTTTATTCTGAGAGATGTTCTGAGAATTAGTTTTATATTTGTGGTTTTACTTAATTGAAATAAAATGATTTTGAGCAAAGAGGTTGTAAGAAAACCACAGACGGGAAAAAGTTGTAAAGGGGTTGGAAAAGGGAAAACCATGTGACTATACATGCTGTCAATCAATTGAAAGGATTTAGTTGATTGGTTAATGCAAATAAGTTAAATGTATGGTAAACCATAATGATTGGTTAATAGTTTGCCACTCCTTTTGTATTATAATTGTCTATTACCTATATAATGTGTTACGTTTATACCAAAGTCAGTAGTTCTTTCAACCTGCTCCAGAGTTTTTAAACTCTGTGTTGGAAGGTTTAAAGAATTATCCAGCGCTGTTAGAATAAAGAATTGATTTCAACAACAAGAGTTTGAATCAAGTTTTCTTGAATTGGACTGACAAAAATAACTCAGTTTAACAAACATATCAGTGACTCAGCCTATGGCCAAAAGTTTAGAAATTAAGCCTGCAGCAGTCTGGTAGAAGAACAGCAACCCTCCATCCAACGAGTGGCTAATGTTATTGGCAAATTAATAGCAGCCTTCCCTCAAGTGCAATTTGGGCCTCTACACTATCAGAATGTGCAACGAGCTAAGGAACAGGCACTCAAAAAACATGCAGGTCATTTCGATAGACCGATGCAGTTGACAGTCCAAGCTATCACCGCGTTGCAAAGGTGGATGACAAATGTCTCACGTTGTTCTAGCAACATTCTGAGTAAACAACCTTCAGCTGCTTTACAAACTGATCTGAGTGTTTCGGGATGGGGAGCCACTGATAACAATTCCAGCCGCAGCGGCAGATGGAGTATATTAATCCTACAAATTAGAGGTATTAATCCTACAAATGCATGGGATAAACTATTTGGAATCGTTGGGGGCATTCTATGGCCGAAAAAAGCGTACTGTTCAACAAATGCATGATTTACATGTTCAGTTCCAGATGGACAATACCACAGCAACTGCATATATTAATCACATGGGTGGAATTAAATCATTATCATGTGATAATCTGGCTAAACCTCATCTGGCACTGGTGTATTACTCAGAACATCTGGGTCTCAGCAATCTACCTACTAGGTAGAGATAACGTGGTAGCAGACATCAGGTCACGTAAATTTAAAGACAACACAGAATGGATGTTGAATCCAAAACTTTTTTTAACAGATTGTCACCCAGTATGGATTACCAGACATGGATCTGTTGCATCCAGGCTAAATCACCGGTTACCTAAATACATCTCATAGGAACCGGATCCAGGGGCAGTAGCGGTGGATGCATCCCGCTAAATTGGGGAGGTATGCTCTTTTACGCTTTCCCCCATTCTGCCTTATCAGCCAATGTCTCACCAAAATTGAGCAGGGCTCTGCCTCAGGCATTTTGGTAGTCCCCGACTGGCCCACACAGCCATGGTTACCATTGGTTCTGAGACTGATGACACAGCCATTCATGGTTATCCCCAAATGCAGCAACTTGTTGGTTCATGCTGTGACGGGAGTCACCCTTTGCATGATCGTATTAATCTGTTGATTTGCAGATTCTGACGATTCCAGGGGCTCGGACTATTGAGGCGGACCATGGATGTGTTAACTACGGCCTGGAGGGATAGTACTAAAAAAAAAATACGTATCTCATATAAAAAATGGGAGATGCTCTGCTTACATTCAAATATATCTTATCACACTGCAGGCATACCTGATGTATTGGAGTTCCTTGTTACATTACACATTGATGAGCAATTGAGTTATAATGCCATTAATAGTGCTAGGAGTGCATTGTCCTCCTATTCATGGCAGGGGTCGGGACAACATTCTGTCAGATCTCATCCATTGGTGTCCTCATTCATGAAAGGTATTTTAATAAAAACCCTCCAGTGAAGGGACTTTCAACGGTGACCGATTACGTGCCCTCCGCTCCCAGTCCTCATAATCGCAAAGATCATCTGGTAGTTCTAGTCTTCTGAGTCTTACTATATTACTTTGACTGTGGTTACTGTGATTTCACGCCGCTGCTTTGAAGATTGATGCGCATGCGCACTGGCAGGCCTTCTTCACATAATCGCTCACGGTAACTCCTCATAAAATAAAGATCAAACTTCAAACTGGTAAGTTCTCATTTAATCTTACTATTTTCATTAACATTAAGAGGTTGAAATGTTATGAATTGAAGTCCATGCAGACTTAATGACTATAAGATGTTTTTTTTTGTAGCCTCTGCCTAACCCTCCACTTGAACTTGAACTAACTTGTCAATGGACTTATCAAAACTTATCAAAAGACTTGCAATCTGATGAAGAATATTCAGATGAAGATCAGATGTAATGTAAACAAATAAATTGGGGAAATAAATGATTATATAAAGTTTTATTTTAGTGTCGATCATTTCACTGTTTATTTGGTCAAATTATTTAAATAATGACTGAATTACTTATGATAATGGCGTGCTGGTGAATGACAGTGTGACAGTCCACCCACCGATCCACACATACATACACACATTCACACACACATCCATCCATACGCACACTTCCATGCATACACACACACATACATGCACACATACATCCACACACACACACATCCATCCACACGCAGACATACATGTACACATCCATGCACACACATACATCCACACACACATCCATCCATTCACTCATACATCCATCCACACATACTTACATCCACAGATACACGTGTGACAGGTATACACAAGCACACACACAAACTACAGATACTCAAACAATGCAACACTTTTAGGGTTATTTTAGGTCAAAGGTAATAGCCCTCATTTGCAAATGCACCATCGGGGGATCTCTAACATAAATATAGGCTCATTGTCGCTTAAAATGAATACTCATCGAGTAAACATCAGAGCATTCGATTCTTGGTCAGGATGTGACATTTAGATCAGAAATAAGACAGGTCTCTTGCAGGTCTGTCACCCAGCCTGGCACTGCCCCAGTCCCACTATGGCCATTACCCCCACTCTCCCCACTATGGCAGACAGTGGGGTTCAGTCAATGGGGGAACCCAGAGGATCTGTCCTGACCCTTTAATTAGGCAGTTTCATGAGCCCTTAAAACCTCGGACCTCTGCTGCAGTCTCATTAAATTTCCTATTAAAGCGACTGGAAGACGCCTTTCAGGGCTGTCCCCCAACATGGCACTGCCCCAGTCCCACTATGGCCGTGACCCCCACTCTGCACACTGGCAGTCAGTGGGGTTCAGTAAAGGGAGGAACCAACAAGAACTGCCCTCAACCATTAATTAGGTTGGTTCAGGAGCAAGACCTCTGCGACAGTGTCATTAAAAAAACACTCACAATTATATTCATCATATTATTTTTATATAATATAATTATACTTAATTATATATGATTACAGTCATAGTTACAATATATATATATATATGTATAATATATAGTTTAAATGGACTGCAACACGGAAATAGGTTGCCCATTGTGTAATATGGGCATTGGCCACTGGATGGCGCTTACTTTCCCAATCTCATTTTTTAATTAGTTTAATTAATTAATATGCTACTTTTGGCACTGACGAGTTATGACATCCTTCTCAATTATATTTCATTTAAATCTGTGGAAAATTTCATGTAGTTCCGTGATGTGGGTCACGAAAATGGATTTCAAGGCACATTTTTGATGTTCGGCCCACAGCCTACTATGATACATGCTTTGTTTGTGTCTCCTACAACTTATTTTTGACAACCTTCTTAACACAAGGTGCCTTGCAGCTCACGGCATTCTAATTGCAGTTGAATCAAATGACATGCATCGGAGTAGTTGTTTAAGAAAGAACTACAGATGCTGGAAAAATCGAAGGTAGACAAAAATGCTGGAGGAACTCAGTGGGTGAGGCAGCATCTATAGAGAGAAGGAATAGGCGATGTTTTGGGTTGAGACCCTTCTTCAGACTCAGACTTCATTCATGGCTGATCTCTGCCTCCTAATCCCATTTTCCTGCCTTCTCCTCATAACCCTTGACACCCATTCCAATCAAGAATTTGTCTATCAATGCCGTAAATATATACACTGGCTTGCCCTCCACAGCACTCTGTGGTAATGAGTTCCACAGATTAACTACCCTCTGACTAAAGAAGTTCCTCCTCAACTCCTTTCTAAAAGAACACCCTTTACTTCTGAGGCTATGACCTCTGTTAAATGTCATTATTTTGTTTTCCAGACACGTGACATGTATGTTTATACAGTCTGAAGAAGGGTCTCGACCACAAACGTCGCCTCACTCAGGCAATGGAGGAGGCCTGGGCATGGTTCAGTGTGGGAATGGGAAGGGACATTAAAATAGAAACATCGAAACATAGAAACATAGAAATTAGGTGCAGGAGTAGGCCATTCGGCCCTTCGAGCCTGCACCGCCATTCAATATGATCATGGCTGATCATCCAACTCAGTATCCCGTACCTGCCTTCTCTCCATACCCTCTGATCCCCTTAGCCACAAGGGCCATATCTAACTCCCTCTTAAATATAGCCAATGAACTGGCCTCAACTACCATCTGTGGCAGAGATTTCCAGAGACCCACCACTCTCTGTGTGAAAAAAGTCCTTCTCATCTCGGTCCTGAAGGATTTCCCCCTTATCCTTAAGCTGTGACCCCTTGTCCCGGACCTCCCCAACATCGGGAACAATCTTCCTGCATCTAGCCTGTCCAACCCCTTAAGAATTTTGTAAGTTTCTATAAGATCCCCTCTCAATCTCCTAAATTCTAGAGAGTACAAACCGAGTCTATGCAGTCTTTGTTCATAAGACAGTCCTGACATCCCAGGAATCAGGAAAATGATTTGCAGTCAGGAGATCTTGTAGGCCTTGAAGGACTGAGTGTTTAAGTGTTCGGTAAAACAGTTGCCAAGTCTCCACTTGGCCTTGTCGATGTAAAGGAGGCCACATTGGGATCATGTCCAGTTCTCAAAGATGTGGTATGTATCTCTATCTGGCAGTAGTCTTTTTGGCAATTAATATTACATATTGAAATCTACATTTTGGGTTGGATTCCAATTTGCATTATAAGGAGAGATTGGATAAGCTGAAACGGTTTTCTTTGGACCAAAGGGCAGTATGAGCTGACTGTATAGAGGTTTATAAAATTATGAGGGCAATGCATAGAGTACATTGTTACATCTTTTCCCAGGGTTGGGAAGTCCAAGACTAGAGAGCATAGGTTTAAGGTGAGAGGGGATTTAAATGGAATCTGAGGGGTAACTTTTCCAAACAGAGGGTGTTTGGTATAAGATGAGATGCCAGAGGCGATAAAGGCATTATATAGTTAAAAAACATTTGGATAGGAAAGGTTTAGAAAGATAATGACTGAACACAAACAAATGGGATTAGCATAATTTTAGAAATATAGCATGGCAACAGGCCCTACGGCCATTGAATCCACATCGACTATTGATCACCCGTTCACACTACCCTTATGTTATCCCACATCCTACACCTTCCTACACCCATTAACCTATAAACCCGCTAGTCCTTGGAATGTGGGAGGAAACTGAGGCACTCGGAGGAAACCCAAGCGATCACAGGGAGAATGTGCAAACTCCACACAGACAGCATCCAAGGTCAGGATCAACCCCAGGTTTCTGGCTCTGAGAGGCAGCATCTCTACCAGTTGTGCTACTGTGCCACCCACAATAAGCATAATCATTGTGGTTTGTATGGATGAGTTGGGACCCAGGGCCCGTCTCGGTGCCCATATAACTCTATGGAAATAAAAGTTGTCCTACAGGGTGTAAACAAGGGAAATATCTGCCATGATGATTAAGTCATGCTGTGAGTGGGCATATGTGGGTCTAACATCCGGAAAAAACTTTTGTTTAAAGATATTGCAGGCCAGTATGGTGGCTATTGGTGTTGCTTCCTTGTAGTTCCATAATGGACCGAGATCTTGACTGCTGAATGTAGGTGTTTGCACGTTCTCCCTTTGACTGAATGGGATTCCTTTAGGTACTCCAGTTTCCTCATAAAGTCCAAGGAGGATGTTAAGTTAATAATTACAGTAAATAACAAAAGGATCAAAGGGTAAATGATGGACCAGTGAGGGAGAGCAGGTTGCAGGGCTACAGGGAAATGAGCGAGAAATGGAACACAGGGGATTACTAGCAAGGACCCAACTGTTTGCCTCTGACAAAACAATCGATAATTGAAATTCTGCATTCCTTACTCCTTACCACCAATTTGTATAATTTGGGAAAAACTGCACAGGCAGGTGGGATTTAGTGCAGATGGGACATGTTAGTCAGCATGGTCAAGTTGGGCCAAAAACCCTGTTTCCACATTGTATGACTCTATAACTTTACAACCACAGCCACAAAATTACATGTAATGCAAGGCTGTGCATCATGCCAACACAGTGACATGTGTGTTAGTGCACCAGGGCATTATTAAAATTAATCTTAATAATGGCTTTATAAGTATTTATCCCTATGTCATGTTAGATATATGTATAGACCTATCGACTCGGTATCTTTTAGTTAGAAATATCTCAATACATTACTGATTATTTTATTGGATGAACAATTAACAATAACAAGTTGCAAGGTTCATTAAAATATTGGGTTCACAAGCTGAGTTTCTGCAATATTCAGGAGTGTTGCAATGTTCTGCAGTGTTCAGGAGAGTTTCCTGAGCAATATGTTGAGGGTCCCACACGTGAGAGGGCAACGCTTGATCTAGTCTTGGGAAATTGGGCGGGGCAAGTGGGTGAAGTGTTTATGGATGAGTCTTTTGGGACAAGTGACCACTGTTCTTTTAGGTTTTAGATAGTTATGGATAGAGACAGAGTTGGCCCACGAGTTAAAATTCTAAACTGGGGCAAGGTCAACTTTGAGGGTATAACAGGAACTCGCTCAAGCTGATTGGAGTAGGTTAGCTGAAGGTAAAGGAACATCAGGAAAGTGGGATTTTTTTTTAAGTGTGCTGATAAGAGTCCAAGACATACACATTCCTGTTTGGGTGAAGGATAAGGCAGGTGAGCGTAAGTAAGCGTAGTTGACTAGACAAATTGAGGCTCGGGTCAACAGTAAGATGGAGGCATGAGACAGATATAAGCAGCTGGGATCTGGGTCCCTGGAAGAGGTTTGGGAACTAAGGGGAAGTTAAAAAGGGAAATCAGGAGGGCAGAAAGGGAACAATGCTATCTGGTAGATGGCATTAAGGATAATCACAAGTGATTTTATAAGTGAAAAGGGGGAACCCTGGAGAGAATGGGACCCCAAAGTGGTCAACTCTGTGTCGAGCCACGGGAGATGGGCAAGGTCCTTAACGAGTATTTCTCCTCTGTTTCTCCTCTTCTTCCCTTCTCTTAGTTGAGGCAGGTGCCATCACAACATTTAATGAACATTTAGACAGGTACATGGATAGGATAGGCTTAGAGGGATGTGGGCCAAATTCAGGCATGTGGGACTAGTGCAGACAGGATGTGCTGGTCAGTATTGGCATACTGGGCCGCAGGGCTTGTTTCCACGCTGTATGACTCTATGACTCTAATATTCTGTGTGTTGAAGCAAAGTTATCATAAGTTCAGATTCCAAATTCCCAACATTTCTTTCCTTCACTCTTTACAGGGTTTATTGGGCCGGCTCTGTTCTTCTTCTTACTCCAACAATGAGGCATTAAGCACAGTCAGTTGAATAAATTAAAATAATTGCACTGTCCTCTCCATTGAATACACAAACCCGTCCTTCTCCCATCACAAGTCATATGGCAATAAATTCGCAATTTACAAATGTGCATTTACATCTGTCAAATATTGTTAAGAAAACTTGTTTTTTCTATTTGTTTCAAGCAGATTCTGGCTGAAATTAAATGTGTTTAGCCATTCAAAACTGTTCTGGATAAAGGATATGGCAAGAATCTAAAATAAACGTAGTTCTAATTTGATTATTATTGTTGTTAATGTAATGGCAGTTTCTAGACTTTCTCAAAGTCCAACCGATAGCCATTACTTCTCAGGAATGTGATGGAGCTATAGTTCACGCACTCACCAAACTCTTATGATAGCAAAAACGAATCCTCCAGACGTTGCTTCTTGATTAATTGGTCTTTATTGAAGTAATACATAACAAATAAATAACTCATAACTTTCCGTTCTTAATAGCTGTTCCATTCGTGGCATATAAATCATATGAGAGTGCCTTCCTATAAGAGTGTGACGTCTCGTGTGATCGTGAGATCGTGGTGAAAACTGTTAGCTTCACATCCCTCGAAACAAACTAAAACTCAAATCTATGAGTCTGCGCTAGTCTTCTCCAAGGAAGAGACACCCCTCTATGTATAAAATCCGTCTACAAAAGTACAGACAGATAAAAACTAAAAATATTAGACATGGCTATAATATACTGACAAGCTTAATGCTCCTACAGTTAATATGTTTTGAACTTTTTGCACCAAAAATATAGGTTTGAATATAGGTTGCTATATTTAAGAGGGCGTTAGATGTGGCACTTGTGGCTAAAGGGATCAGGGGGTATGGAGAGAAGACAGGTACGGGATACTGAGTTGGATGATCAGCCATGATCACATTGAATGACGGTGCAGGCTCGAAGGGCCGAATGGCCTACTCCTGCACCTATTTTCTATGTTTCTATGTTTCTATGAAGGAATTCACTGAGGTATTTAAAAATAGATTGAAATCATAAGTCAGTCAAGGGAACATGATCTAATTAGATCAAAATTCAATTTCACTTTGGAGTCACGTGAGTGAGTACGTGAAGAAGCCCCGCCAGGCGCATGCGCGTCATTACGTCAACACATGTCGCATTGAACGGGCTGGAGAGCGCAGCTCCACCAGCGGTAAGTAGAAAACCTCGCAGGTAAGTGTTTTAAAAAACTTTCCAGGAGCCTGTGGTACAGTGGGAGGAGCAAGCGTGGGTCACGCAGCATTGTGGTCCCATTGCAGCGATCGGGAAAATAGATAAGTGCGGTGCCGGTTCCGATACCGGTGGCTGTTATTTCCATAGTTAATAACCCTCCAGCTGCTCTAGTGTCGCAGGGCACTGAGGCCACAACGATAGGAATGCACATACAAGGTCTGCTCTGAGTATGTGTTACCAGATGCAGTTTTCTTAGTTTTATGCACACAAATACACAAGAAAATGTAAAAGAAAGTACCTCTCCTCCAATGCAGGACAAGAATGTGGGGGAGACTGGAAATGGAAAAAATGCTCCACACTTTACTCGGTCAAGGGTCCAAAGACCAAGAGCTTCCTAGGCAGCCTCCAAAGGAGTTCCATACACTGAGTAAGGCGCCTGTTAAAAATGGGAATCTGACTCTCCAGTGCCTTGTTTAGGTCTGGATGAGGTCTCCCTAGAGCAAGATGCGGGACTACCAGGGCAGGAGGAGACTGACCCTGAAGCTGGTGTCCCTACTTATGTGTATACACCAGAGCACAAGACCCACGCTCCGGGTGTTCCAGATGTAGCATCAAGTTTTGTTATATCGGAAGGGACTGGTGAGGCTATGGATGAGAACCTGGCTGCCAACATTTATTATTTGGTTTCTCACCAGCTCCAAGAAACTGTTACGACTGAAACAGCTAAAAAATATATATAAAACACCCGTCTATTGTGCCTCGCTCAGGGTGCCAACTGTAAACTCAGCAATTTGGGCACCCATGAGTGTAGCGATGCGAGGGCAGGAAATGTGTTTCCAACATGTCCTCTAGCTGATATCAGTTGGCACCACTGCATTTGGGAAAGACATACAAGGGTCGATAATGTCCAAAACTCATAAGGACATGCTTGCATTATTCTGCAATGCCTAATTCGAACCTTATTGAATGAGGAAAATTGCCATTTGGCCAACATTATACCCAAAAAATGCAGGACTATGTAGGGCAAACAATATCCAGGCACCAGATTAATTATTGGTGAAAATCTGCCAAAACAATTTAAGGATATTTGCCTTATAAAACATCTCATCCCTGCTCTGAGAAAACAAGCAGCTTGAATACGAAGGGGGTTTGATTCTCGGACAGCGACCAGCAGAGGCAGGGAGATGGGTACAAAGTATTATACCCGTCTCACACCGAGGCATTTACCACCATTGCTGGGGACTTCAATAAGGCAAACCTAAAGAAATCACTCCCCAACTTCCACCAACATGTCTGCTGCTGCACCAGAGGACCAAACACCCTCAACCACAGCTACACCACCATCAAGAATGCCTACCGCTCTATCCCTCGCCCTCACTTCGGTAAATCCGACCATACCGTGGTGCTGCTTCTTCCTGCCTACAGGCAGCAATTAAAGAGCGCACCCCCAGAGGTGAGGACAGTACAGAGCTGGTTGGGGGGAACAACTACAGGACTGTTTGGAGTCTGTAGACCGGGCAATATTCAAGGACTCGGCAACAGACTTGAACAAATACGCCACAGTCGTTACAGACTTCATAAAGAAATGTGTGGAGGACTGCATCCCTACAAAAACCTTCCGAGTGTTTCCCAATCAGAAACCTTGGATGAACTGTGAGATCCGCACTCTTCTGAAGACCAGACACCGGGCATTCATGTCTGATGACACAGTGGCCTACAATAAGTCCAGATATGACCTTGGTAAGGCCATCAAAAAGGCCAAAAGGGAGTTCTGCTCCAAGCTGGAGGATGAGACAGATGTTCGGCAGCTGTGGCGGGGACTGAATGCAATCACCTCTTACAAGGCGAAACCAGGAGGCAGCTCGAATGTCGGCAATACATCACTCCCTGATGAGCTCAATGCATTTTACGCACGCTTTGATAGGGAGAACACTGATATGCCTTCCCGAGCCCCTATTCGCTGTGATGGTATTTCAATCTCGGTCACAGTGGCCGACGTCAGGAAATCCTTCAGAGGGGTGAACCCTCGAAAAGCATCTGGACCTGATGGCATACCTGGTCGTGTCCTAAAAAAGCTGTGCAGACCAACTGGCTGGAGTTTTTACGGACATTTTCAACCTCTCACTTCTGAGGTCTGAGGTTCCCATCTGCTTCAAAAGGGCATCAATAATACCGGTGCCCAAGAAGAGCAAGGTGACGTGCCTCAATGACTATCGACCTGTGGCATTAATGCCTGTGGTGATGAAGTGCTTCGAGAGGTTGATCATGCCGCAAATCAACTCCTACCTCGACAAAAACCTGGACCCACTGCAGTTCGCTTACCGCTAC
Source organism: Raja brachyura (assembly GCA_963514005.1). The sequence continues at coordinate 113,847,655 of OY740782.1, read as the reverse complement.
AACAGATCAACGGTGGATGCGATCTCGCTGGCCCTCCACTCTGGACCACTTGGACAACAAAAACTCGTATGTCAGGTTGTTATTCATTGACTACAGCTCGGCATTCAACACAATCATCCCCTCCAAGCTGGTTACCAAACTCGCAGAACTGGGTCTCTGCGCATCCCTCTGCAATTGGATCCTTGACTTCCTCATCCACAGACCACAGTCTGTTCATATTGATGGAAATATGTCAGACTCGATAACAATCAGCACGGGAGCACTTCAAGGCTGCGTCCTCAGCCCCCTGCTGTACTCACTCTATACTCATGACTGCGTAGCTGGTCATAGTGCGAACTCCATCATCAAGTTCGCTGACGACACCACTGTTGTAGGACTTATCACTAATGGGGATGAGTCAGAGTATAGAAGAGAGATCGAGCAACTGTCCATATGGTGCCAGCACAACAACCTGGCCCTCAACACCAGCCAAAACCTAAGAACTGATTGTTGACTTTGGAAGGAGTAGGATGGGGACCCACAGTCCTGTTTATATCAACGGGTCGATGGTTGAAAGGGTCAAGAGCTTCAAATTCCTGGGCGTACACATCTGTGAAGATCTTTCCTGGTCCAAGAACACAGATGCAATTATTAAGAACGCTCATTAGCGCCTCTACTTCCTGAGAAGATTACGGAGAGTTGGTCTGTCAAGGAGGACTCTCTCTAACTTCTACAGGTGCACAGTAGAGAGCTTGCTGATTGGTTGCACCGTGGCTTGGTTCGGTAATTTGAGTGCCCTGGAGAGGAAAAGACTACAAAAAGTAGTAAACACTGCTCAGTCCATCATCGGCTCTGACCTTCCTTCCATCGAGGGGATTTATCGCAGTCGCTGCCTCAAAAAGGCTGGCAGCATCATCAAGGACCCACAACACCCTGGCCACACACTCATCTCCCTGCTACATTCGGGTAGAAGGTACAGGAGCCTGAAGACTGCAACAACCCAGTTTAGGAATACCTACTTCCCCACAGCCATCAGGCTATTAAACTTGGCTCGGAACTCTGAACATTAATATCCCTCCATCTGTTATTTGCACTTTATTAATTTATTAAGTCATGGGTGTATTTATGTATATAATTGTAGTCAATGCCTACCATGTTCTGTTGTGCTATGCAAAGAAAGATTTTCATTGTCCTCTCAGGGACACATGACAATAAACTCTTTTGACTCTTTTGACTCTTTGATACCCAATAGAGCCCACATCAACCCTTATATTGGGATAAGGAGATCTTCTAGTTCATTTACGGAGGTACAGAAACTTCATTCCATCACAGATAGAACTTCTGGGGAACAACCTCCGGTTGGGGGTAAATTACAATTGTTTTATAATGAATGATGCTGCATAATATCTGATCGGTTTATACTAGATACTGTGTCAGGCTCTACAATAGAATTTATGGCAGGAGTTGATCCACCTGTACAGAATAGGCCTCATAGAGTCTTGGTGTTTGCTGCACCAGAAACTCATCAGGAAGAAAAATAAATTAAAGATTTATCCAGAGAAGGATAATTTAAAGAACGGTGAATTATCCTCAACAATTTGTGTCCAATATATTCCCAGACCGAAGAAAGATGGGTGTTGCAGAGTCATTCTGGACCTCACAAACTTAAATTCATATGTTCAGTATAGGCATTTAAAACGGACACCTTCAACACTGTAAAGCAGTTGTTATCACAAGGCTGCTATATGGCTAATATAGACCTAAAAAAGATGCCTTATAATTCAGTACCAATTCATCATTATCACAGGTACTTTAAATTAATTAGATGGGTCAGCTGACGCAATTAAAAAAATTACCTAATGGGTTAACTTCAGCTCTCAGGCTGTTCACAAAATTATTGCAACTAGCACTGGTGTTACTGAGGGCTCAGAATCACATCGTAATGGCTTATCTGGAGGATATGTTAATTGTAAATGCCACTCAGGGGACAACTGAAGAACTGGTTTCAGCAACCTTAAGCCTATTTGAAAGGCTAGGGTTTCTGTCCATCCAACAAAATCTAAGTTACAGCCATCCCAAACAATTGATTATTTGGGGTTTGTCATTAATTCAGTTGATATGTCAGTAACCTTGCCAACAGATAAGGTTAGAAACATAGAAATTAGGTGCAGGAGTAGGCCATTCGGCCCTTCGAGCCTGCACCGCCATTCAATATGATCATGGCTGATCATCCAACTCAGTATCCTATACCTGCCTTCTCTCCATACCCTCTGATCCCCTTAGCCACAAGGGCCACATCTAACTCCCTCTTAAATATAGCCAATGAACTGGCCTCAACTACCCTCTGTGGCAGAGAGTTCCAGAGACCCACCACTCTGTGTGAAAAAAAGTCCTTCTCATCTCGGTCCTAAAGGATTTCCCCCTTATCCTTAAGCTGTGACCCCTTGTCCTGGACCTCCCCAACATCGGGAACAATCTTCCTGCATCTAGCCTGTCCATTCCCTTAAGAATTTTGTAAGTTTCTATAAGATCGCCTCTCAATCTCCTAAATTCTAGAGAGTATAAACCGAGTCTATGCAGTCATAAGACCGTCCTGACATCCCAGGAATCAGTCTGGTGAACCTTCTCTGCACTCCCTCTATGGCAATAATGTCCTTCCTCAGATTTGGAGACCAGAACAGTACGCAATACTCCAGGTGTGGTCTCACCAAGATCCTATACAACTGAAGTAGAACCTCCTGCTCCTATACTCAAATCCTTGTGGTTGGGGATATTACAAATGTCTGTACTTGCCTTGCTGAGAAACCTTATCCCTCCATCCGAGAAGTAGCTACGGTTATTGGTAAAATGGTAGCAGCATTCCTGCTGTCGAGTTTGGACCTCTGCACTCTCAAAGTCTGCAAAGAGCCAGAGAACAAGCACTGAAAAAGCATGCGGGTCATTTTGATAGGGCCATGCAGTTACCAACTAAAGCTTTAGCTGCATTGCAATGGTGGATTCTCAATGTTGCACAAGCTACTAGAAAATATTTTGGTTCAGCAACCTTCAGTGGTATTACAAACTGATGTGAGCGCTCTCAGATGGGGAGCTACGGCCAGCGCCACCAGTTGTGGTGGTCGATGGACTGTCTAAGACGATTTAATTCTCCAAACATATGGTATCAATTATTTGGAGTTATTGGGGGTGTTTTATGGATTGATAGCTTATTGTTCTACAATGAAGACTTACATGTTCAATTACAGGTAGACAATACCACAGCTGTGGCATATATCAATCACATGGGGGGAGAAAGATCAGTCTCATGTGATAATCTGGTCAACCTCATATGGCACTGGTGTATATCTATCTACCAGGGAGAGACAATATTGTGGCAGACAACAGATCACGAAAGTTCAATGACAATGCAGAATGGATGTTAAATCGAGAAGTTTTCAAAAAGATTGTCAGTCGGTATGGGTTACCAAATATTGATCTGTTTGCATCCAGATTAAATATCCAGTTGCCTAAATATGCCTCATGGGAGCCAGACCCAGGAGCAGTAGCAGTGGATGCATTCTTGCTACATTGGGGAAGTATAGTCTTCTATGCTTTTCCCCCATTTTGTCTGATTAGGCAATGTCTCACCAAAATAGAGCAAGACTCCGCCACAGGCGCTTTGGTGGTTCCAAACTGGCCTACACAGCCATGGTTCCCATTTGTGCTCAGTATGATGACTCAGCCATTCATGACAATCCCCAGCTGCAGTAATTTGTTGGTACATCCAGTAACAGGATAAAGTCATCCATTACATGCTTGTATTAATTGTTAATCTGCAGGTTCTGACCAGACCATTACAAGGGCTTGGACTGTCAGATAGGACCATGGATGTCATAACTGCAGCTTGGAGAGATAGCACTAAGAAACAATATATGTCTCTTATAAAGAAATGGGAAATCTTTTGTATACAGTCAGATATATCTTATCATACTGCAAACATATCGGATGTTTTGGAGTTCCTTGCTATGTTGCATTTTGAGCAGCACCTGAGTTATAGTGCCATTAATAGTGCTCGGAGTGCTTTGTCCTATTTAGGACAATTTTCAGAATGACAATCTATCGGGTCTCATCCGTTAATATCCCGATTTATGAGAGGAATTTTTAATAAAAATCCTACCAAACACAGCTATACAGAAATCTGGGATGTTAGTATAGTTCTCACATTGCTTTGGCAGTGGGCTCCAATTACGTCACTGTCTTTTCAGAAGGTAACATTTAAAGTGGTTATGCTCATGGCATTAGTATCAGCACAACGAGTACAAACATTACAAATGTTGCGGTTAGATTGTATGCAGTTGTCTGTAGATTAAATTACTTTTTATGTCTATGATCTCAGCAGGCAAAGCAGGCCTGGAAAGGCTGGAACCAAGGTAATCTTTAAAGCATACCCTGTGAACCAAACATTGTGTGTGGTTAAGCATCTGACTCAATATATTGAAGTAACTAAGAGTCTCCAAGATTGTGAGACAGCAATGCTCATTACCCACAAAAAACATATAAAAAAGTGACAGTACAAACTATTTCTAGATGGTTAAAACAGGTTCTGTATTTAGCGGGAGTGGATACTCATGTGTTTAAATCTCACTCCACGAGGGCGGCATCAATGTCTGCGGCGAAGGCGCAGGATGTGCCGCATGACCAAATTCTAGAGGTCGCAGGATGGTCTAAAGAAGTAACTTTTTCTAGATTTTATGATAAACCTGTTGTCACAGTGCCAGGGTTTGCACATGCTGTGTTGGGTTCTGTTCAATTTGTTTGCTTTGTTTCATATCATTTGTTTCATATCATTTGTTGTAATTTCCCCCTGGGATAGAGGGGTTATTACTTTCCTTTGTTATTATTATTATTATTATTATTATTAAAATAGGTATTGAATAATTTGAAGCACTGGTCAATATACTATTTATTCACGTGACTCCAACGTAAAATAGTAAGATTAAATGAGAACTTACATGTTCGAAGTTTGATCTTCATTTTAATAGGAGTTACGATGAGGGATTATGTGCCCTCCGCTCCCGGCCCTCATAATCTAAAGGATCATAGGGTAGTTCTAGTCTTCTGTAAGCCTTACTATCTTACTTCGGCTTTCGGTTTCTGTGTTTTTCACGCCGCTGCTTTGAAGTATGACGTGCATGCGCCTGGCGGGGCTTCTTCATGTAAAATCCCTCATCATAACTCCTCATAAAATAAAGATCAAACTTCGAACAAGTAAGTTCTCATTTAATCTTACTATTAAACATCTAAATGTATTCTATCTTCCTACCAATGCTACTATTGAAAGGTATTTGGTTATCTGTGAATTCTAATCAAACCACATCCAACTGCAGTAGATTTAAACCATACGGGAATACAATATGTTTATCTTCCACAATTGCATTCCCTTAATCTAAATCTTTCAGTCTCTGCAGCATTTTGAGATGCGACTCATGCTTTCTGATAAACCTTTCTCTGCAGTGGATGTGCATGGGGAGATAGCTGCACATTTCTCTTTGTGCAATGATTTATGTACCACACACTTGCAGTGCTCTGTTTGTATTGTTCATCCACTGCTAAAATGCAATCAAGACACCATAAACTTATACTGATATCAAACGTACTGAATCCCTCTTCAACTCCTGCGATAAATATTTATTCTGGACCTGTTCTATTGTGGATGTGTACATTACAATTACATTTTACCCCTGACCATGTCACTTACTTTCAATCTTCTACAATAAAAGAGCATTGAATGTATGTAATTTAGGTTTAGGTTTATTATTGTCCAATGCACTAGTTTTCAGTTTAGTTTAGTTTAGAGAAACAGGCCCTTCAGCCCAGCAATCCCTGCATATTAACACTATCCTACACACACTAGGGACAATTCTTACATTTACCAAGCCAATTTACATCCAAACCTGTACGTCTTTGTAGTGTGGGAGGAATCCGAAGATTTTGGCGTAAACCCACGTGGCCTTGGAGAGAATGTACAAACTCTGTACAGACAGCACCCATAGTCGGGATCGAACCTGGATTCCAGCGCTGCAAGAGCTATAAGGCAGCAACTCTACCGCTGCGCCACCATGCCGCCCTTACAGTAAAGTGCTGAGTTACAGAAAAAAGTTTTGTTTTGCCTGTTAACCAAGCAGATCAGATATACTATCGCAACATTTAAGAAACATTTAGACACGTACATGGATAGGATAGGTTTATGGACCAAACGTAGGCAGTTGGACGTGTAGCTGGGATATGTTGGTCAGTACAGGCAAGTTGGGCTGAAGGGCCCGTTTCCTAACTGTATGAATCTATGGCTCTGTACCATGTTAAACAAATAAATTGCAGATGCTAGTTTACACAAAAGGACACAAAGTACTGGAGTAACTCAGTGGGTTAGGCAGTATCTCTGGAGAACATGGATAAGTGACATTTCGGGTCGGAAAGAAGTCAAGGAAGAAGGGTCCTTACCAGACCAGATATACCATATTTTACATCTCTAACACTAGGTATCCATTAGGTATTTGTCAATAAATGCCAATAAATTCAAAATGGCAATTTGAATACAGATAATAAATTCCTATAATGGTTAGTTTTGGTATGGAATTTTAAAACCCAACATGATGCACATATGCTCCTTGTCACTGCAGTGCCCCTTATTGTTTTAAGGTCAAAAGGTCATAAGTGATAGGAGTAGAATTAAGCCATTCGGCCCATCGTCTACTCCGCCATTCAATCATGGCTGATCTATCTCTCCCTTCAAACCCCATTCTCCTGCCTTCTCCTCATAACCTCTGATACCTGTACTACTCAAAAATCTATCTCTGCCTTAAAAAATATCCACTGACGTGGCCTCCTCAGCCTTCTGTGTCAAAGCATTCCACAGATAGAACCATAGAACCATCTTTGCATAGAACCATTCAACTTTAAGGTCCTAGAGGTTTGCCCAGTCAATTTGGCTGCCCAGATGATTACGTGGTGACAGTGAAATTTTATTAAAAACTGGCTTTAGTCAAAGGAGGCCAAGCCTACGAATGGCACTGTGGAGTAAGAAGAATGCTAGACTGTGAAAAGAGTAAATTTCCCTCAAACAGTGGGAAAACAAAGCAAGGTATAAAAGAGCGTAGAAACCTAAAGTAATGAAAAGGTTAGGTTACAATTAAAAAGTATAAAATCAGGCAATTCTTCATGAAAATTAAGTGTTAAAATAAATTACAAACAGAAGCCTCTTACACAAGCATGATCAATATTCCCAATAAAAATGTAATTATCACACTGTGGCGTTAGCCTAAACACGGGCCACTTAAGCTCGAACCCTCGTCAGGAGATACGAGGGCGGGCACTTGACGTCATGGGCAGAGGGAGTGTCCTGGTACATAAGCTCTCTCACCACGAGACCCACCAGGAGTTTAACCGGTAGCTGAGCCCGAGGGAACAACCTCGCTCAGCTACAATAACCATTAATATAGTTAGCGCACCCACTTAATGTGTGACTACAGAATAAAGAACCGCTTGCACCAACCCGATGTCTCTTCTTTATTCGCCACGTATGGTGCCGCTACAACACGGTCTATTGCACCTAATGAATAACATGTTGCTACAGAAAGTTGGCCGGTTAATATCCCCCTCTAATCAAAATCTATATGTCTACAACAGATTTAAACCTCATGGGGATGCAATGTGTGTTTTCCACAGGATCATCGAGGAACACAGCTGATAGAGTTGCTGACTCACAGTACCAGAGACCCAGGTTCGATCCTGATCTCGGGTGCTGTCTGTGCAGAATTTGCACGTTCTCCCAGTGACCTCCTGATGCTCCGGTTTCCTCCCACATCCCAAAGACATGTGGGCTTGTACGTTATTCTGCCTTTGGAGATTGCTCCTAGTGTGCAGGGAGTGAATTCAAAAGTGTGAAAAAAAAGAACAAGTGGGAATGGGTGATCAATGGTGTGTGTGGACCCGGTAGGGCCTGTTTCTATGCTGTACCTTTCAATAAATCAATCAATCAATCTAAATCTGCAAACTGCAGTGTTTTCAGTTGTGGGTTTTTTTAGAAGCAGAGAACGTCTGCAGGTATTAGAAAAAGAAAAAAAGTTAAGACCAAAGTTGGACCCTTGAAGACAGCAACAGGTGAATTTATTATGGGGAACAAGGAAATGGCAGACGAGTTGAACAGATACTTTGGATCCGTCTTCACGAACGAAGACACAAACAATCTCCCTGATGTACCAGTGGCCAGAGGATCCAGGGTGACGGAGGAACTGAAGGAAATTCATATTAGGCAGGAAATGGTGTTGGATAGACTGATGAGACTGAAGGCTGATAAATCCCCAGGGCCTGATGGTCTGCATCCCAGGGTACTTAAGGAGTGGCTCTAGAAATTGTGGACACATTGGTGATCATTTTCCAATGTTCTATAGATTCATGATCAGTTCCTGTGGATTGGAAGGTAGCTAATGTTATCCCACTTTTTAAGAAGAGAGAAAGAGAGAAAACGGAATTATAGGCCAGTTAGCCTGAAATCGGTGGTGGGAAAGATGCTGGAGTCAATTGTAAAAAGATGAAATAGCGGCACATTTGGATAGCAGTAACAGGATCGGTCCGAGTCAGCATGGATTTACCAAGGTGAAATCATGTTTGACTTATCTTCTGGAATTTTATGATATAACTAGGAAAATGGACAAGGGAGGGCCAGTGGATATAGTGTACCTGGACTTTCAGAAAGCATTTGATAAGGTCCCACATAGGAGATTCGTGGGCAAAATTAGAGCACATGGTATTGAGGGTAAGGTACTGACATGGATAGAAAATTGGTTGGCAGACAGGAAACAAGGAGTAGGGATTAACGGGTCCCTTACAGAATGGCAGGCAGTGACTAGTGGCAGTGTGAACTGTGTGAATGGCAGGCAGATGACACAAAGCTGGGTTGCAGTGTGAACTGTGAGGAGGATGGTATGAGGATGCAGGGTGACTTGGACAGGCTGGGTGAGTGGGCAGATGCATGGCAGATGCAGTTGAATGTGCATAAATGTGAGGTTATCCACTTTGGTGGCAAAAACAGGAAGGCCGATTATTATCTGAATGGTGTCAAGTTGGGAAAAGGGGAAGTACAAGAAGATCTGGGGGTCCTTGTTCATCAGTCAATGAAAGTAAGCATGCAGGTACAGCAGGCAGTGAAGAAAGCTAATGGCATGTTGGCCTTCATGACATGAGCAGTTGAGTATAGGAGCAAATAAATCCTTCTGCAGTTGTACAGGGCCCTAGTGAGACCACACCTGTATTGTGTGCAGTTTTGGTCTCCAAATTTGAGGAAGGACATTCTTGCTATTGATGGAGTGCAGCGTAGGTTCACAAGGTTAATTCCCGGGATGGCGAGACTGTCATATGTTGATAGAATGGAGTATCTTGTATACCCTGGAATTTAGAATGATGAGAGGGGATCTTATTGAAACATATAAGATTATTAAGGGATTGGACATGCTAGAGGAGGAAACATGTTTCCAATGTTAGGGGAATCCAGAACCAGGGACCACAGTTTACGAATAAGGGGTAGGCCATTTAGAACCGAGATGATGAAAAACGTTTTCACCCAGAGAGTTGTGAATCTGTGGAATTCTCTGCCTCAGAAGGCAGTGGAGGCCAATTATCTGGATGTTTTCAAGAGAGTTAGATAGAGCTCTTAAAGATAGTGGAGTCAGGGGATATGGCGAGAAAGCAGGAATGGGGAACTGATTGTGGATGATCAGCCATGATTATATTGAATGGCGATGCTGGCTGAAAGGACTGAATGGCCTACTGCACCTATTGTCTATTGCCTAACTGCAGATGGTAGTCAATACACAACAGGACACAAAATGCTGGAGCAACTCAACAGGTCAGGCAGCATCTCTGGAGAACATGGATAGGTGACTTTTCAGGTCGAGACCCTTCTTCAGATATCTGTCAGAAACATCACCTATCCATGTTCTCCAGAGATGCTGCCTGACCTGCTGAGTTACATTTTTTTTTACACTTGCCACTGCACTGGGCAAATGTTTTAGTATACAGAAGGACAGTGGAGCAGGCCAGTGGGACAAGGCAGTGGACAACATGTGACAGTACTCCAGCCAGTGAAAAGTAAATAGGTGGTGAAAGGAACAAATCTCAGCCAAATGGTGGAGCTAGGCCCAGGAGGGCATAAGTGGCCACAGTGGACAGAAGGATCGGTTTTTCAAAAAAAAGGAAGAGAAGGTATAGATTTTAAAAGGAGCAAAAAAAAGTTTAAAGAAATAAATAGTTAAAAATGTAAAAACCTATCTGCAGATAAAGAAGAAATGGCAACCTGACTGTAGAAAACTTGCAGTGAGGTATGAATAGTAGCCATAACGGCACTACCTCTAGAAGAAATAGAGGCACTTGGAGGAAAGGAAGAAATAGCCTGAAATAGCACACAAGGTGAGTAACAAGTAAATCGAGCTGCCTTTTTTTGTGGGTATAGAGAAAGATACAAAATAAATGAGGGGACGAACATGCTGTGCATCATTGTGCTGCTTACGCAGTTTTGGTTTAGTCTTAGTTTTAGAGTTACAGCGTGGAAACTGGCCCTTCGGCCCACCGAGCCGCGCCGACCCAATGATTACCCACATACTAGTTCTATCTTACACACTAGGGCCAATTAACAATTTACAGAATCAAATTAACCTCCAAACCTGCACGTCTTTGGAATGTGGGAGAAAACTGGAGCACCCGGAGAAAATCTGCGCGGTCATGGGGAGAACGTACAAACTCCATACAGACAGCATCCAGATCAAACCCGGGTCTCTGGTGCTGTAGGGCAGCAACTCTACCGCTGCACCACCCTGCTGCGAGGTGGGGGAAATGGCTACCAGATTATTCATTCATGCATCCTCTAAAATCTTCATAAAGAACATGTTCCCAGCAAAGCTGATTTAATAGAGCCCAGCGCAAAGATGATTAGATGGCTGTATGCAGCCTTAAAATGAGCCAAGAAACCAAGTTCCATTTGAGTTTTCAGTGCTAGAGGTGTTAAAATTGATGCATGGAAATTAAAGCCATGTTCAAACTGTACAGAACCGCACATAAACACTTCTGGAATTAATATGATTTTTACTTGATGTGTACAACAAGGGTTAACAAGGGTGAATAAATAAATTTAACAAGATGAATATTAAAGATGTTATGAATTGTTGGACAGTGATCTTCATTAATAGTTTTATGAAGCGATTGGTTATCAATCTTGGAAGCCTTTTGGGTTCCAGTTCATTAAAATCTCCTGCGAATCGTTTGCCAAAATTCACTGCTGCTGCAACACATTCTTAAAGAAGTTGGCACAAACAGCAGAAGATCCAACTCCTCAATTGTATGTTTGATGGGGTGAAATCAATCATCTGAATATTGCAAAGGTTTCATATAAAATTAGAACTGAAAGTGAGGGGGATGAGGAGGGAAACCTAAATTATTCATCAGCAGCAGTGACAAGCTTTCCATACTTAATACGAGGGAAGATAACTTGTCAGTGGTCCCTAAGGAATAACGCAAACCAAAAGTGGTCCATCTGCATGGCAAGATAATCCAACAACGTCAAAAGGAGAACAGTTCAGTAAAGGAAAGTGGCGTGGAAGAAGAAAAAAAAACTGCAAAGCAATTTGCAATTTTATTCCCTGGATGATTCTGATAGTTGTCATTCTGTAACAATATTTTTCCAAGATACATTCTCAGTGCCCATCTATGAAGCTTTGAAGCCTAATTGATAAATGCACTCGGAGTCAACCCACTTGAGGATGCATTTTCACTAAATTGCATTACAATCTCTGTATTGGAAAATAAATTTGAAATCCGAAAACTAATCCGATTTTTTTTGCGTTCCAATAATTTTGTTTCTTAGAGTTGTTTTTCTTTGTAAATTGCTCGCTTGTACTATCTATTTATTTCGCAGCTCCTTTTTCTCTCACTGGGATCTGAGCCCTTCCACTAGTTGTTGTAGTGTTTTAGAGGAGAAAGCCAACAATAGGCAGATTAGCCAAAACATTAAGGGTCCGGACACAAAACATCACCGATCCATGTTCTCCAGGGATACTGCCTGACACCCTGAGTTAGTCCACCACTGTGTGTCTTATTTTCATTAAATTATATTGTTGGATACACAAGAATAAATAAAAGAATCTGAATATTGGATGTAAACTTGCGTTACGGTCTAATTCGAGATTAAGGAAAGTTGCATGTTCTCAATGAGGATTTTTTAGTTTAGTTTGGAGATACAGCGCAGAAACAGTCACCAAGTCCACGCCGACCAGTGATCCCTGCACACTAACACAACCCTACACACACTAAGTACAATTTACATGTGTGCAGGCCAATTAGCTTACAATCATGTACGTCTTTGGAGTGTGGGAGGTCACAGGGAGAATGTAAGTCACAGGGAAAACACACAAACTCTGTACAGACAGTACCTGTAGTCAGAATCGAATCCGGGTCTCTGACAGTGTAAGGCAGCAACTCTTGCGCTGCGCCACCATGCCACGCTGGGTGCTCCATTTTCCTTCCACATCTCAAAGACATACGGGCTTGTTGGTTATTTAGCCTCTGTAAATTCCCCTTAGTGTGCAGGGAGTGGGTGATTGATGGTCAGCATGGACTTGGTGAGTCTGTTTCCATGCTGTATTTTTCAACTCAGTTTAATTCAAAAAGTTAGGTTATGTAGGTTAGGCTCATACCGAAGATAGACACAAAATGCTGGATCTCAGCGGGTCAGGCAGCATTTCTGGAGAAAAATAATGGGTGACGTTTTGGGTCAGGACCCTTTTTCGGACCTAGCCAGTAAGGCATGCATTGATTATCAAAGCATGAACCAGTTTGAAGAACTTCCTTATATTTGTAAAATACATACGTCTGACAGTGATCACAAAGATTAGGAGTCAAACTAGCAAAAAGGTACAACCAAGACATTTCAGAGGTCGAAATGTCACCTATTGCCCTTTGAGAGGAGAACAGCCCGATAGTTTAAATTTGCAGGAAGATCAAAACTAATATAAGGTGAAGAACATTATTTTAAGTATAAAGAAGTCTGGTATTGAAATAGTTTACATCTTATACCATCAATTCAAATTACTGAATTAATTAAGGTATTGAGGATTAACATGTTGATCTATAGTGCAGATGAATCTATATAACTAAAAGTCTCATCTTGACCACTTCCTGTCTGCGCTGTATAATAGAAACATAGAAAATAGGTGCAGGAGTAGGCCATTCGGCCCTTCGAGCCTGCACCGCCATTCAATATGATCATGGCTTATCATCCAACTCAGTATCCTGTACCTGCCTTCTCTCCATACCCCCTGATCCCTTTAGCCACAAGGGCCACATCTAACTCCCTCTTAAATATAGCCAATGAACTGGCCTCAACTACCTTCTGTGGCAAATAATTCCAGAGACTCACCACTCTCTGTGTGAAAAATGTTTTCCTCATCTCCGTCCTAAAGGAATTCCCCCTTATCCTTAGACTGTGACCCCTTGTTCTGGACCTCCCCAACATCGGGAACAATCTTCCTGCATCTAGCCTATCCAACCCCTTAAGAATTTTGTAAGTTTCTATAAGATCCCCCCTCAGTCTTCTAAATTCTAGCGAGTACAAGCCAAGTCTATCCAGTCTTTCCTCATATGAAAGTCCTGACATCCCAGGAATCAGTCTGGTGAACCTTCTCTGTACCCCCTCTATGGCAAGAATGTCTTTTCTCAGATTTGGAGACCAAAACTGTACGCAATACTCCAGGGTTGTGTACCCTCGATTCTCCAGCATCTGCAGTTCCTTCTTTAACACGTGGTCCCACCAAAACCCTGTACAACTGCAGTAGAACCTCCCTGCTCCTATACTCAAATCCTTTCACTATGAATGGTAACAATATTGATTTTAGAAAAACGCTACCATATAATCGCTATAAATTGTGGCCATCTTACTCAGTCCTCCTCCGCTGAGGCAGCCCTGAGGATTTTTCTGATTGATGAAAAATAAAAAAGTCATGAGTGTATAAAAAATCTTGAGATCAGCTGACTGGTCCTCTCGCCTGTCCATCATCACGATGAAGGTAACGCCCCTTCCAGGGGAGCAGGACTATAAAACCTCGGATGCCTGGTCGTTAGTCGGTCACTCAGGAAGATCGCGAGAGAAAGTCCACAACTGTGATTCTAAGCTGTGAATCAACTGATCTGTAAGTCTGCAATGTACTTGCCATAAATGATTTGTTAGCTCTTAATGACAATGCAATGAATTGTTTGGCAATTTGGTGCCCTGCACTCTGCTTGAAATGCTATGAAACTGAATTTGGTGGCCTGCACTCAGCATGAAATGGAATTTCAAGGAATAGCCGTGAGTGAACTGCCAGTCCACCAGCCCTGAGTAGACTGAGCTGCCAGCGCACCAGCCCCGAGTGACTGAGCTGCCAGCGCACCAGTCCTGAGTGACTGAGCTACCAGTCCACCAGCCCTGAGTGACTGAGCTGCCAGCCCACCAACCCCGAGAGACTGAGCTGCCAGCCCACCAGGCCTGAGTGACCGAGCTGCCAGCCTACCAGGCTTGAGTGACTGAGCTGCCAGCCCACCAGGGCTGAGTGACTGAATTGCCAGCCCAAGAATCCATTCGGCCCACACTAGCCCTCTGGACACCAGTCCCTTTGGCCCACAACATCCATGCTAGCACTCCAGAAAGCCCCCACTGGCCACCAATATTTGAATTGGTGGAGAGGTGGAACATTGCGTTGGGGGACCAGCCCTCCCGTGTAAAGACGTGAAACATAAAAGACAAAATAGATACTCATGGAGAATTTGGGTATGAAGCATCTTTATTAGACTGGTGCAAGGTAGCTTTTCATCCAACTATCCAAATCTCAAATTAATTAACACGTATTGCAATATTCTCACTTGAAATAAACAACCCTGAAACACTGGTTATAAATTACTGTACAGGTACCATCAATGTTTAAGACATGATATAACTAACACTCCCAACTGAAAACTGATCAATTTAAAGGTAATTATATTCCAACATCAAAAACAAGTCCCAAGTGGGAACTTTATTTAATTTAAACAAACCATCCATGCCCACCCACATTGCCCAAGGAACCCCACATCCCCAAGTTAAAAATACTCAATTTGTATATATTAATATACTCATCAGAATTGTGCTAGGAAACAGTTTGACTTTGAATACAAAAATTATGAAATATAAACACAGCTCTGTCACATGATTTGCAATATATCTTTCTATATTTATAAAAGGAAACAAATCCCTTCAAACGAACCATCTTATTTTAATCGGAGGAAAGGGAGGATAAATGCTGACTGCATTGCTTTACAACAAACAGTATACAGTGCCCTCCATAATGTTTGGGACAAAGGCCCATCATTTATTTATTTGCCTCTGTACTTCACAATTTGAGATTTGTAACAGAAAAAAAATCATATGTGGTTAAAGTGCACATTGTCAGATTTTATTAAAGGTTATTTTTATACATTTTGATTTCACCATGCAGAAATTACAGCTGTGTTTATACATAGTCCCCCCATTTCAGGGTACCATAATGTTTGGGACACATGGCTATACAGACGTTTGTAATTGCTAAGGTGTGTTTAATTGCCTCTTCAATTTAGGTATAAGAGAGCTCTCAGCACCTTGTCTTTCCTCCAGTCTCTCCATCACCTTTGGAAACTTTTATTGCTGTTTATCAATGTGAGGACCAAAGTTGTGCCAATGAAAGTCAAAGAAGCAATTATGAGACTGAGAAACAAGAATAAAACTGTTAGAGACATCAGTCAAACCTTAGACTTACCAAAATCAACTGTTTGGAACATCATTAAGAAGAGAGCACTAGTGAGCTTACTAATCGCAAAGGGACTGGCAGGCCAAGGAAGACCTCCACAGCTGATGACAGAAGAATTCTCTTTCTAATAAAGAAAAATCCCCAAACACCTGTCCGACAGATCAGAAACACTCTTCAGGAGTCAGGTGCGGATTTGTCAATGACCACTGTCCGCAGAAGACTTCATGAACAGAAGTACAGAGGCTACACTGCAAGATGCAAACCTCTGGTTAGCCGCAAAAATAGGATGGCCAAGAAGAACTTAAAAGAGCAACCACAGTTCTCGAAAAAGGTCTTGTGATCAGATGAGATGAAGGTTAACTTATATCAGAGTGATGGCATGAGCAAAGTATAAAGGAGAGAAGGAACTGCCCAAGATCCAAAGCATACCACTTCATCTGTGAAACATGGTGGTGGGGGTGTTATGGCCTGGGCATGTATGGCTGCTGAAGGTTCTGGCTCACTTATCTTCATTAATGATACACCTGCTGATGGTAGTAGCATATTGAATTCTGAAGTATATAGACACATCCTATCTGCTCAAGTTCAAACAAGTGCCTCAAAACCCATTGGCCGGAAATTCATTCTACAAAAAGACAATGATCCCAAACATACTGCAAAAGCAACAAAGGGGTTTTTCAAAGCTACAAAATGGTCAATTCTTGAGTGGCCAAGTCAATCACACGATCTGAACCCAATTGAGCATGCCTTTTATATGCTGAAGAGAAAACGGAAGGGTACTAGCTCCCAAAATAAGCATAAGCTAAAGATGGCTACAATACAGGCCTGGCAGAGCATCACCAGAGAAGATACCGAGCAACTGGTGATGTCCATAAATCACAGATTTCAAGCAGTCATTACATGCAGAGAATATGCAACAAAATACTAAACATGACTACTTTCATTTACGTGACATTGCAGAATCCCAAACATTATGGTGCCATGAAATGGAAGGAGTATGTATAAACACTGCTGTAATTTCTACATGGTGAAACCAAAATGTTTAAAAATGGCCTTTATTAAAATCTGACAATTTGCACTTTAACCACATGTGATTTTTTTCTATTACAAATCTCAAATTGTGGAGTACCAAGGCAAATAAATAAATGATGGGTCTTTGTCCCAAACATTATGGAGGGCACTGTATGTACTATACCTTGGATCCAAAACACTTTGCCTCTTAAGCTTAAATATAGGAAACAGAACATAAATAGCTGGCGCACAGTGAGCTAAATGGAAATGAGTCTACACAGTGCCCACAATTTATAGTATAAAGCATGCCAGGTACAAATGGCCAGATTTCGATTCAGCAGGGTATAAATGTGTCAGTTGGTACACCCATCCCGTTTTGTAGCAGGCCCTTTAATTCCTATGCTGAAATCATGTGCTATTATGACATAACACCAAAAACTGGGTTGTGCCGACAGATACTAGGACCAAATTCTTCGTAATCTTTTTTTGTATGGCACACTTGGTAAAACTCAGGCTGTTGAGAGGAAAAGAAGAAAAAAAACACGCAAGCATGATATTGTGATGTATCATGATATTTTAAAGTAATACGAGTTTTTATAGTTCATTGGTTATTCCAAATCCTGGAAGCTTCAGTCAAAACAACATTGTCACTTACCGTTGACGCGAGCATGGAGCCACCAAACCAAACCGCATATCGCTGCATTTGATGCGTTATTGCCTGAACCTCAATTGGCTTTGGCTTATTGAATAAAATAATAATTGATCATCAGTAAGTATATTCAGAATCAGATGCAAGGATTTACTGCCATTATTGTACGTGAACACAGAAAAATATTTGGTTGCACTTTAGCTTTATGCAATTTATCAGTTTAATTAGGATGATTAAATGTCGAAGATTTTTTAAATTGAGCTTTTCAATTCAGAAAACTGCAATTCACAGTCACAGTTTTCATAAGGCATGTTTCTGAACAACACTATAAAGTATTTAAATGATGATCACTTAAGATTCAGAGACCGTATCCAGCGGTTGAAGCCAGTTCTGAAGAATTTAGGGTAGAGGGAAGCTAAATTTCTCTACATGTTTAGGAGATTGCATATTTTTCCTGCAGAACTATTGCAGCAGAATCCATCTTGACATCTTAGATTAGATTATTCCCTTTCCCATCAACCATTTATCCCATTAATTATGAAAACAGGATGGACTAATAGAGTCATAGAGCACAGAAACAGCCCAACTTGCCCATGCCGACCAAAATACCCCCTCTACACTAGTTTCACCTGCCCGCGTTTGGCCTATATCCCTCCAAACCTATCCATGAACCTGTCCAAATGTCTTTTAAATGGTATTATAGTACCTGCCTCAACTACCGCTCTCTGGCAGCTCATTCGATATAGCCGCCATCCTTTGTGAAAATTGCCCCTGGAGTTCTTATTACATTTTCTGCCTCTCACCTTAAATCTAGGTCCTCAAGTTCCAGATTCCCCTACTCCGAGTAAAATATTCTGTGCATTCATATAGTGGGTAAATGCTAACTGATTGAGTTGTAACTTCTCTAAATTGTGATTTTCTATTTGTAGTGGAGGTCAGAGAAAATACTGGCAGTATGATATGAATTGGTCACATTTTTACCTGAATGACATTTATTAAAATAAATAGGTACACAATAGGCATTTTCTTAAATGAAATATGCACACACAAAACTATACAATTACATTGAGCAGCACACTCATAGAGAAAACTGATCTTTTTAAGCCATTAAATATTTCATGAACTTTTATCCAACTAAATTACACCTTCACTAACATTGAGATTTCAAAATAATCAGACTAAAAGGCAAACTTATTGCTTTCAGTGCAAATTCAACACAAATTGTTTACAACTTTTGCTGTGATTCATAACATACAGCCCCCTCCTTAAACTAAAGGGTAAAAATACAACCAGGGGGAGAATTAAATTTAATTTTCCAAATTAACTAAAAGTAGAGAATGAGAACAGAATTCGAAAATACCTCACCTTTATCCGACCAGCACTAAGCTCTTCACTAATTTTTAATCTTGCATCCACTACTCTTTTTAGATCTCTTTGCAGGCGACGTCCAAAATCCCGAAACATTGTCGAACCTCCAGAAAGAACTATATTCTGCAAGAAATATTTCATTCAAAATTATATTTTCATATTGCATGTGGCTATGTTGAGCACCAGCTGTATGAAATGACCATTCATATAAAGAATATGCATTCCAGTGTACACCTGTTATGATATCAAATAAACAAAGAAACATTTAATGTTTCAGTAAGCTTATTCACATCTCACACCCATCTATCAGCATTAACAGTAGAAACAAGGAACTGCAGATTCAAAAAGAAACAAAGTGCTGGAGCAACGCAGCAAGTCAGGCAGCATCTCTGGAGAACATGGATAGGTGGCATTTCTGGTCAGGACCCTTCGTCAGCATAACCACTTTCATCTCCATCCTGTACATTCAATTTACCATACGTCCATACAATTCACTTCAATCGTCTTAGGATAACAAGATCCATATTCTCACGAATTTCTGGAGAAAGAATTCCCCATTTTATTTTTACTTATCTTATATTTTTAAGCCAGTTATACAAACACTTAAGAGTTTAAGATGTACAGAATCCCTATTTGAACCATCATACGGCTCATTGGATATTTTGTTGGAATTAAATAATGTTCGTCAGACCATGACTTGATTACTGGATACAGTTGTGGCCACCACATAAAAGTGATAGGATTGGAGCGAGCACTGATATGAGGATAGTCGAGAAAAAGTAGGGTTGTTTACTTTGCAACTTATATCCGTGCAGATTGGCAAAGAGCATCACAACCTTATTCTATCTTTCAGCACTAGATCTATGGCCCTGCACAGCGTGACTCTTCAAGTGCAAATTCATGTACTTTCTTTTATTGAGGAATTCTGCCTCTTAGCCCTTTCAGGAAACAAGTTCCTGTACTTTTTTAAGTGCAAAGAATTTTCCATCTAATCTTAGTATTTATTCCACCGGATGGCGCCAGCGATGGCCACCTCGCCAACAGTCTGTCACGTCCCTTTCTTCTTTGTTGTTTTTTTAGTATGTGTTAAATGTATGTTTTAGTGTTCTTTAGCTTTTTCTATGTGTGGAGGAAGGGTGGTGGGGGAAACTTTTTTTAATATCTCACCTCAACAGAATTGCAATGTTTTTTGTATCGTATCTCCGTCCATACTGCGGCCTAACATCGAGGAGCTGGCGGCCTCTGCTGAAGTCCGACTTCGGGAGCTACAACCACGGGAGCCTGCAGGCATTAACATTGCAGAGCTGGCGATCCCTGACAGGGATCAACCTCGGAAGCTCCAACCGCGGAAGCCTGCGGACTTTAACATCGTGGAGCTGGCGGTCTCTTGTTAGAGACCGACTTCGGGAGCTCCAAGTCGCAGGAGCTTCGACCGCGTTGACACGGGAGCTTCGATTGCCGGCTGCGAGAGCTTCAATCACCCCGACTGCGGATCATTCAACTGTCCCGACCGCGGGAGAATAAAGAGGAAGAAGGTTAGACTTTATTGCCTTCCATCACAGTGCGGAATGTGGGGAATCCGCTGTGGTGGATGTTTATGTTAACTTATGTAGTTGTGTGTCTTTTTGCTTTATTTTAGTATGGCTGTATGTTAATTTGGGTAATTCGAGTTTCACTGTACCTTAATTGGTACAGTTAAGGCACGTCTGCCACAGAAAATAAACTCTGCCTTTTACCCTATGTAGCCTTCTTTTAGAATTGGATTTGTCTCAATGAAGTTTCACTTGACCTCCTTGGTTTCAAAGAAAACAACCCTATCTATTCCTGGCAATTCCAAAAAATATCTACGTTTCTAATCTTGGCAACATCTTTATAAATCTCCTCAGCTCTGTCCCCAGTCCAATCATTTCTTTTCTGTAGACAAAAAGAACTGTAAATGGTGTAATTTTGAGCAATCATTGAATCTTCTTCTCTGCAATGTGGTGACCAAGAGCGCACTGATGTAATCAAGCCAAGGTGTGACTAACATTACATAATTCTAACAGAATATCCATGTTCTCATATTCTATGCCAATAAGAGAACGAGCATTATTGATCACCATTTAGGCACGCCTTCACATAGATCTGTTGATGTATAGACCTGTTGATGTAGAGCCCTGCAAGATCCCTTTGTTCTTCCGAATGACTATTTGTTGTACATTCCTTAGCCAAAGTGCAACCCTCATAACAACCCTCACCCCCACCCCACCAAATGTATGCCTCATAACTCGCAGAAATAAGTTCCATTTCTGAACAACTAACAAGATCATTAACATCTTCCAGCAACTTAATGATCTTCTCCTCACAGTCAACCACACATTCCATCTTTGTATCAATTGCCTCCTGAAACATCTGAAACATGTTGTCTATAAGTGTCGCTAATGGGCTAGGTGTTACTGCTCATACACTAAAACCTATTGCTTGAGATCCTGCAACTGATGGCATTAACTGTATATGAGAGTGTGATGGAAAGAACGCATATAATGCATTCCGAAAGTACTCAGCCCCCTTCACTTTTTCCACATTTTGGCCTTATTCTAAAATCAAAATACCCCATAATAAAAAAGCAAAAACAGGTGTTTAGAAATGTTTGCAAAGTAATTAAAAATAAATAATTGAAATATCACATTTACATAAGGATTCAGACCCTTTACTCAGTACTTGTTGAAGCACCTTTGGCAGCGATTACAGCTTCAAGTCGTCTTGGGTATGACGCTACAAGCTTGGCACACCTGTATTTGGGTAATTTCTCCCATTCTTCTCTGCACATCCTCTCAAGCTCTGTCAGGTTGGATGGGGAGCGTCGATGCACTGCTGTTTTCAGGTCCCTCCAGAGATATTCGATCGGGTTCAAGTCCGGGCTCTGGCTGGGCCACTCAAGGGAATTCACAGACTTGTCACTAAGCCACTCATGCATTGTCATGACTGTGTGCTTAGAGTGATCGTCCTATTTGAAGGTGAACCTCTGCCCCAGTCCGAAGTCCTGAACGCTCTGGAGCAGGTTTTCATCAAGGATCTCTCTGTACTCTGCTCCATTCATCTTTCCCTCAATTCTGACTAGTCTCCCAGCTCCTGCCGCTGAAAAATATTCCCACAGCATGATGCTGCCACCACCATGCTTCACCGTAGGTATGGTATTGGCCAGGTGATGAGCGGTGCCCGGTTTCCTCCAGACGTGACATTTGGCATTCAGGCCAAAGAGTTCAACCTTGGTTTCATCAGACAAGAGAATCTTGTTTAGGTGCCTTTTGGCAAACTCTAAGCGGGCTGTCGTGTGCCTTTTACTGAGGAGTGGCTTCCTTCTGGCCACTCTACCATAAAGGCCTGATTGGTGGAGTGTTGCAGATATAGTTGTCCTTCTGGAAGGTTCTCCCATCTCCACAGAGGAACTCTGGAGCTCTGTCAGAGTGACCATCAGGTTCTTGGTCACCTCCCTGACCAAGGCCCTTCTCCCCCGATTGCTCAGTTTGGCCGGGCGGCCAGCTCTATGAAGACTCCTGGTGGTTTCAAAGTTCTTCCATTTAAGAATGATGGAGGCCACTGTGCTCATCGGGACCTGCAATGCTGCAGAAATTATTTTATACCCTTCCCCAGATCTGGGTCTTGACATAATCCTGTCTCGGAGGTCTATGGACAATTCCTTCATCTTCATGGCTTTGTTTTTGCTCTGACATACACTGTCAACTGCAGGACCTTATATAGACAGGTATGTGCCTTTCCAAATCATGTACAACCAATTTAATTTGCCACCTGTGGACTCCAATCGGGTTGTAGAAACATCTCAAAGATAATCAATGGAAACAGGATGAACCTAAGCTCAATTTTGAGTGTCACATAGCAAAGGGTCTGAATACTTATGTAAATGTGATATTTTAGTTATTTCCTTTTAATTACTTTGCAAAAATTTTTAAACACCGGTTTTTGCTTTTTTATTATGTGGTATTGTGTGTAGATTGATGATTAAAAAAAAAGAATTTAATCCATTTTAGAATAAGGCTGTAACGTAATAAAATGTGAAAAAAGTGAAGGGGTCTGAATATTTTCTGAATGCACTGAATACTTGGATTTTCACTTGCAGAGTCTTGACGCAGGGCAACGGACCCAGTGCTACAAGGTCTTATTAGGATGCAAGGTTCTTCTTCAATTGGCATAGATATAATGGATGTCATTTTGTTCACATTGTCATTATGTTATCTCTAACAAGTACGCCTACTCTGCATGCCCCCATACACTTTTTGTTAATATATATTGTCCAGTGCACTGCTTGTGGTATTATGAGAATAATAGTGTAAGGAATGCAGTGGCCGGAGGTGACGTGGGAACCCGGGGGTGTGGCAGTTAGGGAGTTGCCGGGCAAGCACACAAGCAGGCGGCTGCTGTACAGAGTTGCTAATTAAAGATATACTCCGTTTACGTCGTGGTACGAGCTTTATAATACAAATAACCGCGACACTGCTGATGTATCAATAGCCATGTGCTTGTAATTCTCATTTAATCAGTTTTTTGCAATTTAAACAGCATTACTGAAAAAGCAAACAAACTGTCAATGATAAAAACATTTGCAATATTTATTTGTAGAGATGATCAAAAGTGCAACAGTGCCACCTAGCTCCTACACCAGAAGCCTGAAAGAGTAAATAGGGGGGGGTAAAAAACTATCCTGAAAAGCATGATATTAAGGGAATCGGAAAATTAGGATTAGGTTAAATAACAACACAGCCAAATCTGGATTCATAAATACAAGTTGGATAATAATCATTCCAGAATAGAATCAGAAGAAAAAGATACAAAATCCTAGCGCACTCAGCAGGTCAGGCAACATTTCTGGAGAACACGGGTAGTTGATGATTTGGGTCGGGCCTCTTCTTCAGACGGATTATGATGAAAAATGGAAGAGAGGAGGAGCAGGACAAAGCCTGGCAAATTATATATGAATACAGGTGAGCATGTTTTTGTCCAGCAGACAATGGCCAGAGATAAAAAGACAAAAAGTGTGAGATAAGAATAACAATGTTGCGAATTGTAAAGCCAGAGGAAGAAATGTTGGTTGAAAGAGTGGAAGAGGGATGAAATGGGTGGTCCAGGTGGGGTACAAGGAGAGAGGGGGGAGGGATGGAATGAAGTTGGGGGCGGGGGGAGGGAGGTTTAGTGACCTAAAATCCAAAAATCCCATGTTCATACTGTTGGGTTGTGAGCTGCCCAAGCAGAATACTGTTCCTCCAGCTTGCGTGCAGACTCACTCTGGCAACGGAGGAGTCTTAGGACAGAAAAGTCAATATGGGAATAGGAAGAGGAGTTAAAATGGTTAGCAATCGGGAGATGTAGTAGGCTTTGGCGGACCAAGCACAGGTGTTTAGCCAATTGATTGCCGATTCTGCACTTGGTCTTGCCAATGTAAAGGCCACATCACAAACACCTGATGCAGTAGATAAGGTTAGAAGATGTGCACGTAAACCAGCATCTGCAGTTCCTTGTTTCCACAGAATCAGAAGACAACGGTTTTACCTTAGAATTATTAGCTTATGCAACTTCTTACCACAAGGAGTGGTTAAGCAAATAAGGGATGGCTAGATAAATGCATAAAAGGTTTTAAGATTAGAACCAAATTTGGGGTGGTTGCCTGCAAGGAACATCAATGTGAATTAAGGCCAGTTGGAGTAAAACAATTGCATCTAGCAGTGCCAATCCCTTTAACTGTATGTGGCAGAAGCTCAGTATGTCATAGAGCAGTGAGACAGCTTCTTTGAGCCCAGTATTCACATGAAAACTCCAGAATCCACCTACATCAATCCAATTTTCCATTCAAATGCCATCAACTCCACTCCATCCTCAGCCACCCTGCATCTCCTACATGAGGGATTATGTATAACTGGATGAACTTAATGGGAGCTACACAGCTGAACAGACTTTGGTTGCTTGAAGCTATTTTGTATTGTATTATGGACTTGTTAAGCACAAAGATGCAAACTTTTCATTTGATCTGCAGCATTAGTAATTGTATTACCTTATACAATGATCGCCTTACATCAATGGGGCAATTTTGTATGACTTCATCAACTACACCTGAAATTGGTTGCATAAAATCCGGATTTGCAAACTGCAAAAGTAAAACATCATTTGAATTTTCAGTTTATTCAATTACACAAATACAAGAAATGTCACCTACATTCAGAATCAAATAATAGCATCTCTCATTAATACAAGGCAAGTCTTAATTGGAAGATATTGTCAGTAAATAGAGCATCGAGTATGTGGGCTCTCATACTGTAGCAATCCATGCCTTCACATATACCTTACAATCTCTTTCCTCCCACCTGCGTGAGTGGTGATTTACACTGGACAATTAAGCTAACATCCAGCACATCTTTGGGATGTGGGAGGGATGAGTCCATGGGTAAGTATATTTACACCGCAGAGACGTTACATGAATACCTTCTTTGCAATGTCATTTCAGACTGCAGTAAGCTGTGTATGCAAGCAAAGAATCTCACTGTGCCTAGTCACATGTGACAATAAAGTATTCCTATTCCTCCTCCTCTTGCACCATTGTCACTTCTCCTTTTGAACCCATTGCATGAACTTGTCTGTTCCAATGGCAAATGCAAAATGGGGGGGCAAAAAGAATGGCTTATATCTTATTGCCGAGATTGCAAACTACAAAAATAATAATTGTTCAATAATTTTCATTTGCAGATAAAGCAAACATAGCCTGGAATTTGATTTTCATTTGTTTTGACAAAGCTGCAGTAGAATTTAAATTAAAATGCTGAACACAAAAGAAAGTTCAGGGCATGGTAAATACTTTCACCTCAGGGTGGAAGAAAATTTCAGGGCCCAGAAACCTTTCGTAGCCCACGTCCACAGCAAACTGGCGCTTGCTAATAGCGTTGATGCCACTATATGGCTTAATCCATTTGCCAGGATCTGTATCGTATTTGGTAAATTCCTTCACTATATCTGGGCAGATATAACAATATCTCTCCTAAAAAAAGAAATTGATCAAAACTGACATCAGAAAATGCAAGCAAATAACACAAAAAACACCGATCAATATATTTTGACTATGTCCTCTAAATGATGCAGAACAGGCGAGATGGCATATGAAGAGCAATGTCAATCATGGGTAGCCACAAAGTGCTAGTGGGTAAAGCAGTATCTCTGGAGAAAAAGGATGGGAGATGTTTCGGGTCGGGATCCTTCTTCTGACTGAAAGTAGGTGGTGGGTGTGAAGTGCTGGAGGCGAGAAAAAACTAGGACCAGTCAGTGCCGATCACAAATGACCTCAGGCAGGGTGGTGCCCTGATCTTAGTCTTAGTAACCAATTAAACGTTTTAAGGTTTCAACAAATGACCTGCATGCACACTGGTGCATTATAGAAACAATAAAATCTGGAATTACTGAAAAATCAAATTACTCCCAAAAGAAATGTTGTGAGTTCTTTCTACTAAGAATGTTGGCAGATATTGGAAGGATACATGGGAATTTTTATTCACCAATCTAGTGACTGCCCAGTGGTTGGTTTTAATAGACAGAAAATCACCAGTTTGGGATTCATTACAAAAAAATGTTGAAAATTAAAATCTTCCTGCACAATGCAGGTTCACTGAACTGTTTCATCTGTGATAATGAAAGTTAACTTATCATTACAAATGAACATGCAATATTTTAAATCTGGACATTAAATCAGTTTGCCATCTTCTACTATTATACTAGCAATGTTTCAGATTGAGTACTGGGGTAGAAGCAGGTAATGATGTAGTCTCAGGAACAACTCACATTTGACCCTGTGATTTAACCCTGTCCATGTGAAATCTGCACAGAGCTATTCCGTTGCTCTATTACCCAGTTGATCTAGATCCTGTTTCTACCTTAAACAACCTTCTTCACTATCCACCGCACTACCAATTTTGGTGTCATCCACAAACTTACTAATTGTGTCACGTACATTCTCATCCAAATTTTATATAATTACCTAGTGCCAATCCCAGAAGCAAACACCAGGTTACAGGACTCCAATCTGAGTAATCCTCTGACTCCTTCCACCAAACTAATTTTGATTTCAATTGGCTAGCTCATCCTGGAACCCATGTGATCCAACCCTCCGGCACAGTCAACAATGCAGAACCTTGGCAAAGGCCTTGCTAAATTACATGTGAACAGCATCTATCACCTTGCTCTCATCAATCCTTTTCTCACATCTTAAAAAACTCAAAAAAATTCATGCCAAATTCCTATTACCCATGCATAAAGCCATGCTGACTATCCTTAATCAGTCTTCGCCTTTCCAAATGCAGATAGATTCTGTCTCTTATAAGAAGACACAAATTGCTGGAGTAGCTCAGTCAGGCAGCATCTCAGGAGGCCATGGATTGGCGACGGTTCAGGTCGAGACCCTTCAGATTATCTCCCAGAATCCCCTTCTGTCAATTTCCTAGGCTTGTCCTTGCATCCCTTCTTAAATAAATACACTATGCTAGCCACCCTCCAGTCTTCTGGTACCTCACCCATGGCTAAAGAAAATATAAAAATCTCCACTAGGGCACCAGCAATTTCTTCCTTTACTTCCCAAAACATCCCAGGAATTTATGCGTCTTTACTTACCTCAAGGCCATCAAGACCTCCTCTTTCATAATATTAATATGTTTCAAGACATCGGTTAACTTCCCTGAATTCTCTAGCTTCTCTGACCTTATCTATGGTAGATATGGGTGAGAAGTATTCATTGAAGACATGAATCATCTCCGTATATTACCCCTTTGGAACCCAAGGAGACCCATTCACTGGCTACCTTTTGCTTCTTTGCATGTTCTCCATGTGATTACATGGGTTTCCCCAAGATGTTGTGGCTTCCGCCCATATCCCAAATATGCATCGAGACATTAATTGTCTACAATATTGATTGATTGAATTTATTAAAAGATACAGCATGGAAACAGGACCTTCAGCCCACTGAGTCCACGCTGACCATCGATCATCTGTTCACACTAGTTCTATGTATCCCACTTTTGCATCCACTCCATACCAACTCGGGGCAATTTACAGAAGTCAATTGACCTACAAACCCACACGTCTTTGGGATGCAAGAGGAAACCAAAGCCCCTGGAGGAAACCCACAGGGGTCACAGGGAGAACATGCAAACTCCACTTGGACAGGATCAGGATCAGGATTGGACCTGGATCTCTGGCACTGTGAGGCAACAGCTCTATCAGCAGCTGTAAAATAGCCTTAGTGCAATTAAGTCGCAATGGAGGAGTTAACAGGCATGTGTGAGAGTAAACTGTAGGTTAAAGGCGAATTTGAGGTCAAATGGGGTCTCTGCTTTGAGCTGGCATTCCCTCAATGGGTTGAATGGCTTCTTGCTGAGTCAACATAAGTAATTAAATAAGGAGGTGTCTGCAAGTTAGAAAATAAAATAATGTACTAATATCAGAAAGTTTCTGTGGCACACAACAGTCTGATCACATCTGAGAAAAGAAAAATAGATGTTTCAGGTAAATACATCCACAACTGGCGCAAAACACAAAATGTTGGGATAACTCAACTTGTCAGGCAACATCTGCAGAAAAAATGGATAGATGACATTTCAGATCCAGATCCTTCACCAGTCTGAAACGTCGTCTGTCCATGCTGTTACTCCAGACTTTGTGTTTTGCTCAAGATTCCAATATCTGCAGTCCCTTGCATCTTGCCCACAAGTGGAAGTACCTAGAAATGTAACATCAATAAATGTAACCCAAAGATAAAAGGGTTGCAGAGAATGAGCAAAGAAATAACTGCAAAAACCAAAAGGAATGTAATAGGGTACAGGGATGATCATACAAATAAAGAGACAAGACATGAGTATGGCAGTAGAGAAAATGCAAAGAGTGGATCAGACGTTATGGGAACAGAGGCTATTATCTAAAGTTGAGATTAGAAAGCTGCAATATGATGTGCTCCTCCTTCCAGCTGGTGTTGTAGGAGGTTAAAAAGGTCAGAGTGTGAATATACCAGCAAATGTACATGGCAAACAACTGTCAGTTAAGGATCATGTTTCAGTTGATTGAATAGAGATAATTGGCAGAGCAATCAGTCAATCTGTTGCCGTCCCTCTAATTTAAAGACCAAATCTCGAGCAGCAAATAGTATATTAGGTTGAACATAGTTTAGTTTAAAGTCTAGTACTAACAAGTCTGAAATTGAAAGATCCCTTCAATCAGATCTTATTTCTGTTCAGAAATGGCTATTATTTAACAAATTAATTTTAAATAAAAATAAATCATGCAGTATGTTATTTGGTACTAGACAGGCCTTGGTAATTCTGTAGATCTGACTATATCATTTAATGAAGGATCACCATTAGAACAAGTATTGAACTTCAAAATCTTGGTGTTTGGCTCGACCCAACGCTTTCATTTACGCAGCATATTGAGACAATTACTAAAAAACTCAGCTGTAATCTAGCTATTCTTTACCGCCATATAAATTGTTTCACCTTTCAAATGAGAAAAAGAATTGTCTCTCAACTACTACTCTCAACACTGGATTATGCTGATATTGTCTATCAGAATACATTTGATACACATCTTCAACCCCTCAATGTAGTTTATAACAGTCTCTGCAGATTTATTTTAAGGTGTCCATATCTAACTCACCACTGTTCTATGAATGAAACTCTAAACTGGTTATCCCCCCTTGCTCGAAGATGCTACCACCAGTTCCAGTTCATCTTTAAATGCATCCATCTCAAGTACCCTTCTTATTTAAAACAAGACCTATTACCATACATACCCTCATATTCACTAAGACATATTCAGCAACCCTTCTTTTTCATTCCAAGAACTAACAAAGAAATTGGGAGACGTGCATTTAAATTTAAAGCTCCTTCTGACTGGAACACTCTGCCTAGTACCATAAGAACTATTAGCTCATTTCGTCTATTTAAAAATACACTTTTACCCTTACTTATAAAACCATGTACCTGTTTCTAGTATTAGAGTCTTCGAGCTCCTTTATCGAGCTTGCTGTGAGTGAACATTTGGCATAACTATTGTATATGCATGGCCATTACAATTATGTATTATTGTATTGCATAGTGTAACAAGGTCGTATATTGTAGTATGTCACAATACTATGAAATAATATATCATGTAATAATGTTGACAGTATGTATTAACGTACGATGTATGATAGGTTATATATGGTATTATGCATCAACATTATGCTGTAACACAAAACTTATAATTATTGCATATGTAAAGTCAATTAACAATTGTTATAAACTATAACAAGTGGGGATGGAGAGGTTTTGGGATTGGTTTGTGGGTAGGTGGTCAATGAGAGCCTCTATGTATGTTATGTCTTGTGCTGTATGTTCTATGTTGGACCCCCTCGAAAACGAGATGACTGTCCATCTCAAGGGGTTATCCATGAATAAACTTGTAAACTTGTAAAGATACAGCATGGAAACAAGCCCTTCGACCCACCGAGTCCACAGCGACTATTGATCTCCAATTCATACTAATTCTATGTTATACCACTTCCTACACATTAGGGGCAATATCCCACTTCCGCAGACAGTGTCTAGTGTTTGGAAGTGGGGTACAGGTGATGTTGCCATTAACAACAACATTAAAATAATTCATGTGGTAAAATAATACCTTGATGGCTTTGGCAGTCTCCAGGGATTGTTCAGGTGGTATTCCTATTTCCCTTTCCCTCAAGAGCTGTTGAATGAAGAAGGTAATATCTCGACCTGCAACAGGGATGTGTTTAATACAACTTCCAATGACATAACCTTCAGCCTTTGGTGATTTGAGGGGAGAGGGGAGAAAGGGAAGAAAAATATAAAGAACATCAGAGAAATTTCTTTCAAATGAAAAAAAAGTAATGTTAGAACTACATTTCATATGCCTTCACCACCCTGGCTAAGAAAAGCAAAATTTCATATGCCTTCACCACCCTTTCTACTTGTGCCAGCACCTTTTGGGATCTTTATATTGTCACACCAAGGTCCCCTTTGTTCCTCGATAACATCCGTTCTACCATTTATTGTATATATCCTATCTTTAAATCTACAAAATTTAAGGAAAAAAAAAAATCAGGATCTTGTTTGATCAAGAAATTATTACTAAATAATTATGGAAACAACATTTTAAAATTGTTAAAGACAATATATTTTTAAAATAAACTTTCGGTCAGGTACGTTGATAGGACAGGTGTAGGGGGATTTGGGCAAACCGCAGGTTGGTGGGACTAGTGTAGATGGGACATGTTGGTCGGTGTGGGCAAGTTGGGCCAAAGGGCCTGTTTCCACGCTATATGTCCCTATGACTCAGTGTCTTGGGAATGACTGATGTAAAGAACCAATCAATGCAACAACCAACAGTTCAGAGTTCCATGCTGGAGAGTTTTGATCCATTGAATGCACTGATTGGTACCAGAAGGCTTCAACAACGTCACTTTGGTATATCTGGCTCTACTCTACCAGAGATTGTCCCATTGTCATATTTACCCCTCACCCACCCTCTGAAGCTTGAAGTTACCTAGTCTTTTCTTTTGTTCCCTCCGATCCAGAAGGATCTGAAACATTAAATCTGCCTCTCCCCGCAGGTTTTGCTTGGTTTGATGAGCATATCCAAAATGTTCTATTTTTATTCTATATATTTACAATATTTCCTTAAGACACTAATTCCTTCTGTTTCTCTAGAATCTCTTGGGCTCTATGTTCCAAACATTTGCAGTCCTTTTCAATTAACAATACATTTTCCATTATTGAAATAAGAAAAGCATACGAATGCAATTTGTTCTCCAACTTCATTTTTTAAAAACATGGTGAGCAGGAATATGGAAAACAAAGTGCTGGAGGAACTCAGCTTGTCAGGCTGCATCTATGGAGGGAATGGGCAGTTTGAATATGGGATGTCATCTATTTATTCTCTCTGCAGATGTTGCCAGACCCACTGGGTTCCTCCAGCACTTTGCTTCTTAAGAAGCCAGCATCTGCAGCATTTTATGTCTCCATGAACAGGAACTGTTTATAAAACATGGGGAACAGAAAATAGTGTTGTCCATCTCAGTAAAATGTGGTGCATTTGTAGTAAAGTAAAAAAAGGAGGGTGGAAGAGAGAAAGAGAAAGAAAGAAGGCCAAAGCAAAAAAGGTTACGATGGGTGGTGCTGCTCACGAGTTGGCAACTGTGCAGAGAACTGCCGTGAAAGTCAGTCACGCTGAGCCAAGGGCCTGGTTGCACTTCACATCTGGCTACTCAGCCTTAGGTCAACCATGACATGAATAGAGGCAAGGTTCCATTCATCGGAATCAGGTTATTGACCTTGAATGAAACACAAGTGTTTTTTTTGTGTTAGCTTAGTTTAGTTTAGAGATACAGCATAGGAACAGCCCCTTTGGTCTGCGCCAACCAACGCTCCCTGTACACCAGTGCTATCCTACACACTATGGAAAAGCCAATTAAATTATAAACCTGCATGTCTTTGTCATGTGGGAGGAAATCGGAGCACCCACAGAAAATCACGAGGTCACAAGAAGAACGTACAATCTCCATACTGACAGCACCCGTAGTCAGAATCGAACCCGGGTCACGGGCGCTGTAAGACAGCAACTCTACTGCTGCATCACAGTGCCTCCCAAAGTTACTTAAATGTGTTCAAATTAATTTCTTACATATTTATTTACTCATTTTGTTTTAAATATTTAAATCTTGAACATTTCTAAATGACTCTCACTGTGGGAAATATTTAAAATGAGTTCAAGTGGCTGGGCTGGGCTGGGTGCAGGTCCTGAGGATCCACAGCACAAACCTAAAACACCAGGCACAGAGCCAAGGTCTGGACAGCAATGATACCTGTCAGTTTACGAAATAAAGTCATAGAGTCATAATGCGTGGAAACAGTCCCTTTGGCTCAACTTGCCCACAACAACCAACATGTCAATGGACAATAGACAATAGGTAATAGGTGCAGGAGTAGGACATTTCGCCCATCGAGCCAGCACTGCCATTCACTGTGATCATGGATGATCATCCACAATCAGTACCCCCATATGTCCCATAGGTTGACTATGTCCCATAGTACCTGCATCAACTACCTCCTCCGGCAGCTCATTCCATACACCAACCACCCTTTGTTTGAAACATTTACCCCCCCCAGGTTCCTATTAAATCTTTCCGCCCTCAACTTAAACCTAGGTCCTCGAGTTCTTCATTCCCCTGCTCTGTGCGTCTACCCGATCTATTCCTCTCATGATGTGTACACCTCTAGAAGAACATCCCTCATCCTGCTGCACTCCAAGGAATAGAGTCCTAACCTGCTTAACCTCTCCCTGTAGCTCAGGCCCCCGAGTCCTGGCAACATCCTCATAAATTTACTCTGCACCCCTTCCAGCGGTCATCTTTCCTATAACATGGTTCCCAGAACTGAACAAAATACTCTAAATGTGGCCTCACCAACATTTTATATAACTGCAACATAACCTCCCAACCTCTATACTCAATACTCTGACTGATGAAGGCCAATGTGCCACAACCTTTTATGACCTATCTATCTATGATGCCACTTTTAATTAACTATGTATCTGCACTCCTAGATCCCCAAAGGCCCTCCCCAAAAGCCCTACTATTCACTATGTATGCCCATGTTAGTCTTCCCAAAATGCAACACCACACATTTCTCTGTATTAAATTCCATCAACCATTCCTCCGCCTAACCAATCAAGATCCTGCTGCAAATTCTGACAACCATCTTCACTACCTAAAATATCGCCCACTTTTGTGTCATCTACAAAATTGCTAATCATGCCATGTATGTCCTCATCCAAATCATTGATAAAGATGACAAACAGCAATGAGCCCTGCACCAAACTCTGAGACACACAGGTCTCCAGTCTGAAAAGCAACCTTCCACCATCACCCTCTGTTTCCTTCCATGAAGCCAATGTTCTATCCATTCAGCTCTCTCTCCTTGCAGCCTACCTTGCGGAACCTTGTCGACAACTGATCAACTGTGGCAATAGCTCAGGTGGGAAAGCAGGCCAGTTTAAGCATGATCTGGACTATTAAATATTGGTGAGATTGAGAATCAATTGGAGGTTAGAGTTGAGAGGGATCCCCTTCTCTCCTACATTAGCAGAACTTCAATTCAAGTCCAATTAGCAGATACAAAACAAGAATACAAGAAAATAATAGAGCAGTCTGTTTCAAGTAGCCCTACCATTCAATATGCTCCAGAATTCATCTCCTCTTCTGTGCCAATTCACCATAGCCCTCAATTTCAAGAATTTTTCTACTTCCTCTTTAAATATCCCAATGATCTAGTCAACACAACCAGTAGGGTTGAGAATTACAAAGATCCATCACTCTCAGCAAGAAATTCCTATGCACCTTAGTTTTAAACGACCAACCCCGTAATCTTGTGTAGGAAGGAACAGCAGATGCTGGTTTATAACGAAGATAGACACAAAGTGCTGGAGGGCCAGACAGCATCTCTGGAGAAAAAGGATGGGTGCCATTTCTGGTCAGAACCCTTGTTCAGACTGGATGTAGGGAGGGGGGTGGGGGGACGGGACTAGAGGTAGGAAAAGGCCAGAACAAATCAGAGCTGGCTTCAGATGACCAGGGAAGGGTGGAGCCAATAATGGCCCGTTGTTGCCTGGGGAAGAGGTTAAAACAAGAGGGATACAGGAACCCCTCATTTGTAACTGTGTTTGAGATTTTACCACCAGTGGAAACATATCAACATCTATCCGAAAACCATCTTCATATTATTAGCCAACTTTGAATGACGATGGGGGAAATAAAACATGCTTGCAGCAGAATTTAAATAACCTAAACATTTCTGAAGACACAAAAAACATTGTTAATTGTGTTTAAAATACAAGGTTTATTGTATTACAACGTAAAGTGCACATCTCTGTTGAATAGGTTTCATTAGAATTCCAGGTTGCTAATGAATCAAAGGGCAAAACGTTTTACACTATGATCAATGAAAAATGGTTTAAAACAAAGCAATCATTGTGACTCAATCTTTCTAAGAAATAACGGCAATAAAGGAAGAACAGCGCCCCCTGGTGCAATCCCATGCAATGTGAGATTTGAGGTACTTATAACAAGTTAAACATGCACTATCATTTTGCAATTTGGTTCAAGGCTGATTAGCATTTAAGAATAAGAACTTAGGAAATAGGAGCAGCTATCGGTGTCAAACTTGCCCTTCAACATGCTTCATGAATTGTACAGTGCAATTTGTCCATTATTCACGTCACAATACTGAAGGTATTTATAACCTGACGGCCAAAACTTGAAAGAAACATGGAAGCAGTCGATCCATCCCCTTGAGCTTGCACAAACATTTAATTAGATCATTGTTGAGCAGCAACATAATTAAAGGTGCACGCTTTAGTGTGCTACTATCAAAAACCTTTGAACTGCTTTACAAATAGCCCAAAAGGATTAAAACCTGTGCAGATTGCATGTTCTCTCTGTGACGGCTTGGGATTCTCCAGGTGCCCCTGATTACTCCCACATCTCAAAGACATGCTGGTGAGTTAATGAGCTGTTCTATGTTTGGTTTAGTTTAGTTTAGAGATATAGCGTGGAAATGGGCCCTTCAGCCCTCTGAGTCCACACCGACACAAGCTTTATCCTACACAGAGGCCTGTAAATTTACCTGCAAACCTGCACGTCTTTGGAATGTGAGAGAAAACCAGAGCACCTGGACAAACCCCACGTGGTCACAGGAAGAACATAAAACTCCGTACAGACAGCACCCATAGTCAGGATCAAACCTGGGTCTCTGTCATTGTAAAGTGGAAACTCTACCCATGTGCCACAACTTACATCCCAATTTAGGTTAATGACAAAAAGAACCAAAGGGTAGTTAATGGGCACATATGAGGGATGTGTCACCAGCGATACTGACCGGCTTCACTTTGAGGCCGTTATAATATGCGAGCCTTGCCACAAACGACAGGTGTGGTTGCCCTTGGACTCTAGCTAAAAAAACATTAACTAAAATAAAGGGTGGTGGGTGTATGGAACAAGCTGCCAGAGGAGGTAGTTGAGGCTGGGATTATCCCATCGTTTAAGAAACAGTTAAGACAGGTACATGGATAGGACAGGTTTGGAGGGATATGGACCAAGCGCAGGCAAGTGGTACTAGTGTAGCTGGGACATTGTTGGCCAGTGTGGGCGAGTTGGGTCGAAGTGCCTGTTTCCACACTATATCACTCTATGACTCAAAAGAAAATTAAACCACTGACCTTGTCAGTCAAGATCAGTGACTTTACTCAGTGGAGTGGGGCAATACTTCTTAAGTCATCCATCCTTTGACACAGAGTTGAGTGGCTAAACAGAAAGCAATCTTCTTCTCATCACAAGCGGCCTCTGCTGCGGACTCAGCCCAGAGTACAGAGGCCAAGTAAGTAGGTCAGATACACTGACATCTGACCTCAAGCTCATTCCCAACATAACTGCAATGTTCAAGCGTAGAGATCATGAACCGCCAAAAAGTGAGCAACAGAATTTGTGCCATTATTTTTAATGTTTCAAAATAAAGTGGTCTGCATTGAATTTTGAATGCTCCCTAAAAACATGTTTGGTTTTACTAACCTCTAATGATAGTTTAAAATTCTCAACATTCATGTCCTCTACTCTTACACGAGTTATGGAGTTTGATGATATAGGGTGGAGATTTGGTGGTATCATACAACTGTACAGCACAGAAAAAGGCCCTTCGGTCCACTAGTCCATGCTGGCCATGATGTCTATCGACATTGATCCCAATTTCGTGTATTAGACCAGTATATCTCTACTCCTTTCCTATCCAAATATCGGTCCAAATGTTTTTACCAACATTGTAATGGTATAGGCCTCTCCCAACTGCCCTGGCAGCTCACTTGAGATAGCCACCAAGTTCTGTGCGAAAAACATATTCTTCAGATCATCTTTAAGCTATTCCCTCCAAGCTTTAAACATGTACCCACTAATTTTAGATTCCTCCACCTATGGAAAAGTAATCTGTTTGCCTAATCTATGCTTACCAATCTTACAAACCTCTGTAAAGTCACCCCTCATCATCCTGTGCTCCGTTGAAAATAAACTCAGCCTATCCAATCTCTCCTTAGCCCTCCTAAAGCCCTCCGTTCCACACAATATCCTGGTGAATCTCTTCTGCACTCGTCTAATCCTACCACATCCTTCCTGTACTATAGCGACCAGAACTGTACTGCAACAATACTTCAAGTGCAGCCTAACCAATGTTTTGTGTAGGAAGGAACTGCAGATGCTGGTTTAAACTAAAGATAAGACACAAAAAGCTGGAGTAACTCAGCGGGATAGGCAGCATCTCTGGAGAGAAGGAAAAACTGACATCTTATTCAACGGTAACTCAAACATAGAAACATAGAAAATAGGAGCAGGAGTAGGCCATTCAGCCCTTCGAGCCTGCACCACCATTCAATATGATCATGGCTGATCATCCAACTCAGTATCCTGTACCTGCCTTCTCTCCATACCCCCTGATCCCTTTAGCCACAAGGGCCACATCTAACTCCCTCTTAAATATAACAAAGATGTGAAGGTCAATCTCTGCCAGTTGCGGTTATCCTCCTCCCTAGAATTATGTCAGGTTTAGACATAATTTTTGTCTGCATAGTTTTATATACAGTATATTTATTGAAAACCAGTTTATTGGAAATGCACTTGTTTCTTGTACAGTCTGCCATTGTATTTTCTGCGTGAACATGGCAAATTCCAAACTGTTTTGATGCATTTTAGATGCAACAATCTAAAGGCAAATGTCACTGGAGAAGGGTCTCGACCCGAAACGTCGCCTATCTCCTTCACTCCTTAGATGCTGCTGCACCCGCTGAGTTTCTCCAGCTTTTTGTGTAACCCTCATGTCACTGGATCTACTTGTCCAAAGGAAGGAAAGAAAGTCAGAGATTTCCTTCATTGACCTTCCTCCAAAGATAAAGGTTGACAGCAGTGGATTTCACCAAGAGTCACTTTCCTGCTCACTATAGTCAAGTCAAGTCACTTTTATTCCTATAGCACATTTAAAAAACAACTCTTGTGGACCAAAGTGCTTTACATTAGTGGAGGTACTAACGTTATACAACATTGGTTCATAGATCTCGTGCACTAGAGCAACATATTTTATTTACATTACTTGTGCATTTGTATCTTTCATCATAGATCAGCTTCATTTTCATCCCATGTCTTGTTAAAAGATAAGTGGGGCTTAGTACAGAACTTGCAGACCCTACATTTTTCTTTTGGGCCACATGCCACTTTCTTTCCACCATGTTAAAAGTGTACCTGTGACATTTGTTTCCAGTTTTGTTTTTTTTCCAGGTAAAGCTTTGGAAAGGTTGGAAGATATTGTATCATTATGCTCCATCTTGGCGGTTGCAGAAGTCCCTGCCCCCTCCCAATTGACCCAGTGATTTGATTTGCAGTGATTTGTTCGCCCTACATGTAGTAATGTTACAAAACGTACCTTCAGTGATGCTGCAGTTCTGCCACTGGCCGTGTGCACTAAGACGCGTAACGCCTTTTGTAGGGGGGGGGGCGGGATTAAAATGCCATTTTCTCCTGCCTGTCGGGCTGCTAGCTGCTGATGAAAAATTGACCGGACTTCCGTTCTCGATATGTTTTTTTTAAATAAATAAATCGCTGGACAATTTAATCACTGGATTAAAATAAAAAGCTGCTTCTAACGCCCTCAACATAGAAACATAGAAATTAGGTGCAGGAGTAGGCCATTTGGCCCTTCGAGCCTGCACCGCCATTCAATATGATCATGGCTGATCATCCAACTCAGTATCCCATACCTGCCTTCTCTCCATACCTCTGATCCCCTTAGCCACAAGGGCCACATCTAACTCCCTGTTAAATATAGCCAATGAACTGGCCTCAACTACCCTCTGTGGCAGAGAGTTCCAGAGACCCACCACTCTGTGTGAAAAAAGTCCTTCTCATCTCGGTCCTAAAGGATTCCCCCCTTATCCTTAAGTTGTGACCCCTTGTCCTGGACCTCCCCAACATTGGGAACAATCTTCCTGCATCTAGCCTGTCCAACCCCTTAAGAATTTTGTAAGCTTCTATAAGATCCCCTCTCAATTTCCTAAATTCTAGAGAGTATAAACCGAGTCTATCCAGTCTTTCTTCATGACAGTCCTGACATCCCAGGAATCAGTCTGGTGAACCTTCTCTGCACTCCCTCTATGGCAGTAATGTCCTTCCTCAGATTTGGAGACCAGAACTGTATGCAATACTCCAGGTGTGGCCTCACCAAGACCCTATACAACTGAAGTAGAACCTCCCTGCTCCTATACTCAACGCCTACAACGTGACAGATCTCAAGAACGGAACTAAACACGTGATAAGTCATGTGTTTTACATATAAACTTGCTTCTTGGGATGGCTTTAATGAAATTTTACGTTGCGAAATGTGATTTGGGCCTCATACGAACTGGCAGTGTTTTTCCTGCCAATATGGGGTTCAAATTCACCGCAATGCAACGTTCCAATCGATCGCAGACTTGATTTTTAAAATCTCAAAATGTTGTCACATTTTGTATCATGCTGCATTAGATTCAATCTGGTCCGGTGCTCAACCTACCTAACAATTAACTTACCTAACCACTTAAAGGGACATTTTATTCCTTTTGCCATCTTATTTCCTGTAATTAAACTAAGTGCTTTCTGAAGCGAGGATAAACGTACGTGTGCAGAAGTGTTCCACTCACCAGTAAATACTTTAAAATAGCTTTCCAGCACACTCTGGCCTGTGAATGAATGCTTTATCTTTGCTGACCTTTTACATTTTGTTTCCATTTATGCATCATTAGTTCTCATCTAACACCACTTCCCATCACCCATAATTACTTACCAATCATGCAACAGTTCTATAAACTTGGCAGTTTTATCACATTTAGCACTCATTCTGCAACATTTTACATTTTCCTCTATTCCTTTTACCTTTTACAAAAAAGGTATCCATGGAGACCAGATAATTGAGCACAGAGATGGTCACTAACATCATTGAACACTGCGTCGACCATTTCCAAAGACTTCTCCAATAGCACTCCTACAACCAGATAACTGTGGATGAGGATAGCAGACACTAAAAATGCAAAAATGAAATTTCCCTGCAAGGAATACACAGTATCTTGAAGATAGACACAAAATGCTATAGTAACTCAAAGGTAGACACAAAATGCTGGAGAGGAATGGGTGACGTTTCAGGTCAAGACCCTTCTTCAGACTGAGTCAGGGGAGAGAAAAACTAGAGATAAGTTGAAAACAACAGATCAAAGCAGAAGGTGGTCAAGGAAAGGTAGAATGGTTCATTGTTGGCTGAGATGGAGGTCACAACGAGGCATACAAACAGTAAAATCAATCAGGACGGTGAAACTAGTCAGAGAACTAGGGCAGGGGAGGGACAGGGAGAGAGGGGAAGTAAAGGGCCTTTCCTACCAGCATCCGATTCCATGCGATGAGCGCGATCAAACTAGAAGCGGGGGCCGCGCGGAGGTCGGGTGATCCCCTGTACAGGGCTGTTCCCACCAGCATGCGCCTGCATGTGGCAAGCGCGACCAAACCGGCAGCGAGGGCCGCGCGGAGGTCGGGTGAGTGACGCAACACGGCGCAAAGTGAGGCGAACTTGGAGCGAAGTCTTAAGGTAAGTTCGCCAGGACAGAAAGGGGCACAGAGGCACACGGAGCCACACACATAGAGGGTCATGGAGGCACCTACAGAGGCACGATGTTGAGGCGGTGTGTAATGCGTCGAGGCGACTGCGAGCC
Organism: Raja brachyura; assembly: GCA_963514005.1. The sequence goes on along the minus strand of OY740782.1, from coordinate 113,806,987 downwards.
GACAAGCCGTTGCCGCACGGAATTTTTGAAGAGTCAGTTTTTCGGAGCCCCGCGCGATGTCGGGACAAACTCCGCACAATTCCGCACAGCTCCAGCGATCGAAGTGGGACCGGTCCCGCGACGCCGGATGGCTCAAGCGACCACGTTAGGTCGCGCTCAGCGCATGGAGTTGCATGCTTGTAGGACAGGCCCTTTAGGGTTACTTGAAGTTAGAGAAATCAATATACATACCGCTGGGTTATAAACTGCCCAAGCAAAACATGACATCCTTCCTACACACAGTATCTTGACTTGGAAATATGCTGTTGATCCTTTATTGTCACTGGGATTAAAAAAAACCCTAGAATCTATTTAGCAGGGCATTTCACCTCAAGAAATGCTGCAGTTCAACACACTTTTCCAACAGTTTTCAAGGCAATTGGGGCATTGAATTAAAGCTGGCTTTGGTGGTGACACATATACCCTATAATTTAATGAATAAATGATTTTTTTTAATTCCAAGATGTTCATCTTCAGCATCCTGCTGGAAAAGAAGTTCAAATTATTCATTACTCTCTCATAAATCATCCCAATCGGAGTCCTGAAATTCATTCTCTATTATCTTACAAGCCCCAAAGAAACAACCATCAGAAAATAGGGTACAACAGAAGGGCCTCGCTTCAAAAGCAAGATTGCAACACATCTTCAAGTTGATTTCCCAAGCTGCAAACCTTCATTAAAGAAATGCATGTCTCAAGCTGCATCATCATTTTGCATTGCAATGGTATGAATTAATATTTTAATTTGCACTCTGGAGGGAAAATCCACTTCCGTTTGCTGCAAGCAGGAAGAATATTAATAATCCTTGGTGCAAGTATGAATATAGATGATAAGATCCCATTTTATTGACTCATTTTTCAGATTGTGAACTTCACTAACAAAGCTAAGATTTATTGCTTGTCTCCAATGGTCCTTGAGATGCTACTGATGAAATGCTACCTTGCACAATCATAGTCCTTGTGAGATTATTCACTCGATGCTAGAGGGTAGGGAGTTCCAGAACTATACCTGGTGCTACTGAAGAAATTGTGATATTTGTTGCACTGCGCACATATACAGTAGAAATGCTGTCTCAGGGCTCCAGTGGCCCAGGTTCAATGCTGACATCTGGTGCCATCTCCATGGCATTTGCATGATTTCACCATAACCGCACAATTTTACTCAGGTTCTGATTTCCTCCCACATCCCACAAACGTGTAGATCAGTAAGTTAAATAACTTCTATAAATTGCCTGTAGTCTGCGGTTAAGAGGTAGATCCTGGAGGGAGTCGATGGCAATATGAGGAGAATAAAATGGGTTAGGGTTGGATGAGTGTAAAAATGGATGCTTGATGGTAAGCATGGGCTCAGTGGGCCAAAGGGGCTGGATCTGCACTGTTTCTCTATATGTTTCAGAAAGAACTGCAGATGCTGGTTTAAATCGAAGGTAGACACAAGATGCTGGAGTAACTCAGCGGGTGAGGCAGCATCTCTGGAGAGAAGGAATGGGCAATGTTTTTGGGTCTCAAAAACTCTTGAACAGACCTCTTCTAAGCTATCATATATTCTGAGAACCTGATCTACCTCATTGTGGCCCTGACATTCTTTATACCCACACTTCCTCTGCACAAGTAACAGTATATTCTTCATTGTGTAGGAAGGAACTGCGGATGCTGGTTTAAACCAAAGATAGACACAAAAAGCTGGTGTCACTCAGCAGGACAGGCAGCATCTCTGGAGAGAAGGAATGGGTGACGTTTCAGGTTGAGATCCTTCTTCGGCCCATTCTTCATTGTTTAATTGTACCATGCATGGATGTTTTACCTGAATAGCACGCAAAACAAACTTTCTCACTGTATCTCAGTACACGTGACAATAATAAACCAATACCAAAATTGTTAAAACACGAAAGCTAAATGATTTAAAACAAAATTGCTTATCTGCAGGACTACAACCCACAATGAAATCAAAGGAGTGCTGGGTTTTATCCTGTGTCAACTGAAAAGCTTTGGGGCAAGTACCACCAGATTCAAGACAGCTTCTTCCCCACTGGTAGCAGACTACAGATGGGTCCTCTCGTAAGCTAATGGCCCTGTCCCACTTAAGAAACCAGAACGGAAGCCTCTGGAGACTTTGCGCCCCACCCAAGGTTTCCATGCGGTTCCCGGAGTTTTTGTCAGTCTCCCTAATGGTCAAAAGTGATTTTTTAGTCAAAGCCGGTTGCGATGCTAGTTGAAGGTGGTTGCCGGAGGACAAAAACCTCTGGGAAACTCCAGGAACCATACGGAAACCTTGGGTGGGGCACAAAGTCTCCAGAGGTTTCCGTTCAGGTTTCCTAAGTGGGACAGGGGCATAAGGGTGTAGTCTCAATCTCCCAACCTACCTAATTGAACCCCTCATACTTTTTTTCTATCAGCAATTTGTCTACAACTGTAATGCTATATGACTATATTCTGCACTCTGGCATTTTTATTTTTGCACTACCTGTTGTACTTGCGTATCGCTTGTTTGTACTCATGTTTTGGATAATTTGACTGGATAGCGTGCAAACAAAGCTTTTCACTGCATCTCAGTACACCTGACAACAATAATCAAAGCTAATAACAATGCTTCAGCAAGACTAGGCCTTGCTGAAGCATTGGCACAAACCTAGGATTAACGGACAGATATTTGGGGTGGGGTGGGTGATGAATCCATCACTATGCTTTGGCCAAAGCCTGATGATGGATTCATCACCCACCCGACCCCAAATATCTATCCGTTAATCCTAGGTTCATGTGCAAGGAAGCGTAGAATTAATTTCAGTTTAAATGCCTGAATACCAATAGTTCCATATAGAACTACAAGATATGCCCAGAATGATTTGGCTAAATAGTTAATAAATTACATGGTACAAGTATTACCGAAATCAGTTTTGATTAACCGAACCAAATCTTTATCCTTTCAGAGAAGGTGTGATAAATATTTGGGTGCGTCCAACTAATATACTCACCACTGGAATACAATGAGTCACTCCATCACCACTGTCTATCACTGTGCCCGTTAGTGTGCGTTCTCCCACCTGCCTTGAGGTCCAGGATGCGGCTAACGCTAGCACAGCCTGCAATTAAAATTGAATCCTAAAAGGTTACATGTTGTTGTATATCCAATGGAATTTATGCTATTTTAATACACACAATATCCCCCTTTTTTTATAGGTTAGCAAAACTATACTTTCTAAATTCTAAATGTGCTGCACATTTACAATAAGGTAAAAGAGAAAAATAAAAGCCTAACAACAAAGGAAATAAAGTAGCTGGGGAGAACAAGGGGGGGAGGGGGGGGAATAAAAATAGCTGGATATCCATAAATAATTTAAAAATCAACTTTAAAGGCATTATATCTTGATCCATAATGCATCTGCTCTCTACTCCACCAGTCCAAAGAAGAATCTTGACCCTGTTCCACAGATGCTGCCCGACTCAATGAGTTTTTCCAGATGTGTGTTTTTTGCCCATAGAGCATTTGCAATAAATTCAATGAAAATATATTATAATTATTACAGATACATGGCTGCAGGGTGACCAAGGATGCAAACTAATCATTTAGACATATTCAAGACTGAGGAAGGACATCCAAAAAGAAAAAAAAGCTAACGATGTTAGTAAAGATAAAAATCATTGTAATCGTGAGGATGGGCATTAGTTAAGTCATCGCGTGGAACTCAGTAAGAGGAGCACACCATACGGTATTATTAGTCATCTGTTGTTAAGTAGGAAATTGAATTGAACACAAAATTGGAGATGTCTGCAATAAGGTTACAACTGATAACCTTATTGCAAGCGACACTGATTACCTTACAATAAGGTGATCAACATTGAATTTAATCTACATATAGAATGGTCAAAGCAAATTCGTAATAATAATGCAGGCACAAAATTCCTGAAATGTGTACATGATAGTTTTTTTAAAATCAGCAGATGAGTTAAAAGGACACTTTGGATGCATTATGCATTGAGAAATAAATAATTAGCATTCTTGTTGTACTTTGTCATGAAAATAAGAGTGATCACAATGTGATAGAATTCATCTTTAGATCGAGTGAAGATATATAAGCAGAATGGCATGTTGGCCTTCATAACAAGAGAGGTTGGGTACAGGAGCAAAGAAGTCCTTCTGCAGTTGTACAGGGCCATAGTGAGACCACACCTGGAGTATTGTGTGCAGTTTTGGTCTCCGAATTTGAGGAACGACATTCTTGCTATTGAGGGAGTGTAGCGTAGGTACACGAGGTTAATTCCCGGGATGGCGGGACTGCCATATGTTGATAGAATGGAGCGGCTGGGCTTGTATACGCTGGAATTTAGGATGAGAGGGGATCTTATTGAAACATATAAGATTATTAAGGGTTTGGACACGCTAGAGGCAGGAAACATGGTCCTGATGTTGGGGGAGTCCAGAACCTGGAGCCACAGTTTAAGAATAAGGGGTAAGCCATTTAGAACGGAGATGAGGAAAAACTTCTTCACACAGAGGGTTGTGAATCTGTGGAATTCTCTGCCTCAGAAGGCAGTGGAGGCCAATTCTCTGGATGCTTTCAAGAGAGAGTTAGGTAGAGCTCTTAAAGATAACGGAGTCGGGGATATGGGGAGAAGGCAGGAACGGGGTACTGATTGTGGATGATCAGCCATGATCACAGTGAATGACAGTGCTGGCTCAAAGGGCTGAATGGCCTACTCCTGGCACCTATTGTCTATTGAAACCACGGTCCATGCATCTGAAAAAAAAATAAATATGAGGCATAAGTTGGCCAAGATAGCTTAGGTACAAGCAATGGTCAATATTTAAAGAATGATAACAAAGTAAGTCAGGGAATAGGTTCAAGAAGACTTGATGAAAGAAATTAGAAATTGTATTGAATTCAAGAGTCAAGAGTTTTTAATTGTCATATGTACCAAAATCTGAACAATGAAATTCTCACTTGCAGCAGCATGTACGATCAGTTCAAAGAGAAAGCATGTGAAATTACCACAGAAAACAGCAGGGTTGAGGTTTGAGACCAGATAAGAATTGAGCAGAGAATAAAATGAATGATTAAGTTGGAAACGATAGATTGTGTGGTGAAAGATAGATTATAGTTTAAAAGCGAGCTTAAAACTATTTTTAAAAACCTCCATAATTGGGAAGAAAAAAAGTTTAGTGTAGAGAAACATAGGCAACCTACGATCAGCAATGAGGGAGAGCGGAGTAAGAATTATAACGGGGAACAAATAAATAGCAGAACTAACCAACATATTGTCCTCACAAAGGTGGTCCCAAGTAACCCCGTAAACCTCACAAAGCAAACCTTCAGATGCAGCAAGCACTTAGGAAATAAGTGGTCTTTTTTCAAGGTTCAAGGTTTAAGGTCAGTTTTTGTCACATGTCCAGGTACATTTGAGTGGACGGGAACTTGCGAGACCCATCTGGAGGTGCGTGTGTAGTTTTTGTCACCTTGTCCTGGGAAAAATATCTTTACTGTGGGGAAAGTTCGACAAAAGGTTAACTACATTGATTCCTGAAATGGCACCCAGGATGTGTGAGGGATTTGGTCAGCTGGACCAACAGTGCCCTCCAGAATGTTTGGGACAAAGACCCATCATTTATTTATTTGCCTCTGTACTCCACAATTCGAGAAATGTAATAGAAAAAAATCACATGTGGTTAAAGTGCACATTGTCAGATTTTATTAAAGGGTATTTTTACCCATTTTGGTTTCACCATGTAGAAATTACATTTGTGTTTATACATAGTCCCCCCCATTTCAGGGCACCATAATGTTTGGACACATGGCTTCACGGGTGTTTGTAATTGCTCATATGTGTTTAATTGCCTCCTTAATGCAGGTATAAGAGTGTTCTCAGCACCTCGTCTTTCCTCCAGACTTTCCATCACCTTTGGAAACTTTTATTGCTGTTTATCAACATGAGGACTAAAGTTGCGTCAATGAAAGTCAAAGAAGCCATTATAAGACTGAGAAACAAGAATAAAACTGTTAGAGACATCAGTCAAACCTTAGCCTTACCAAAATCAACTGTTTGGAACATCATTAAGCTTACTAATCGCAAAGGAACTGGCAGGCCAAGGAAGACCTCCACAACAGATGACAGAAGAATTCTCTCTATAATAAAGAGAATTCCCCAAACACCTGTCCGACAGATCAGAAACACTCTTCAGGAGTCAGGTGTGGATTTGTCAATGACCACTGCCCGCAGAAGACATCATGAACAGAAATAGAGGCTACACTGCAAGATGCAAACCACAGGTTTGCCGCAAAAAGAGGATTGCCACGTTACAGTTTGCGAAGAAGTACTTAAAAGAGCAACCACAGTTCTGGAAAAAGGTCTTGTGGACAGATGAGACAAAGATCAACTTATATCAGAGTGATGGCAAGAGCAAAGTATTGAGGAGAGGAACAGCCCAAGATCCAAAGCATACCACCTTATCTGTGAAACACAGTGGTGGGGATGTTATGGCCTGGGCATGTATGGCTGCTGAAGGTACTGGCTCACTTATCTTCATTGATGATACAACTGCTGATGATAGTAACATAATGAATTCTGAAGTGTATAGACACATCCTATCTGCTCAAGTTGAAACAAATGCCTCAAAACTCATTGGCCGGCGGTTCATTCTACAGTAAGACAATGATCCCAAACATACTGCTAAAGCAACAAAGGAGTTTTTCAAAGCAAAAAAATGGTCAATTCTTGAGTGCCCAAGTCAATCACCCGAATTGAGCATACCTTTTATGTGCTGAAGACAAAACTGAAGGGGACTAGCCCCCAGAACAAGCATAAGCTAAAGATGGCTGCAATACAGGCCTGGCAGAGCATCACCAGAGAAGACACCCAGCAACTGGTGATGTCCATGATTCGCAGACTTCAAGCAGTCAATGCATGCAAAGGATATGCAACAAAATACAAAACATGACTACTTTCATTTACTTGACATTGCTGCGTCCCAAACATTTTGGTGCCCTGAAATGGGGAGACTATGTATAAACATTTTGGTTTATACATGGCGAAAACAAAATGTATAAAAATGGCCTTTATTAAAATCTGACAATGTTCACTTTAACCACATGTGATTTTTTTTCTATTACAAATCTCAAATTGTGGAGTACAGAAGCAAATAAATAAATGATAGGTCTTTGTCCTAAACATTATGGAGAGCACTGTATATTCACTTGAAAATAGAAGAGTGAAACCTACAAAATTATAATGGGATTTGACAGACTAGATACAGGTAGGATGTTCAAAAACAAGTGGAGAGTCCAGAGCCAAGGATCCCAGGATACAGGCATATTATTTAGAACTTAAATCGGGCAAAAAAACATTCACACAAAATGTGGTGAACTTGTGGAATTCCCTAACACAGAAAGCAGTGGTAGCCAAGCCATGACATGCTTTTGGGTTGTGGCAGGGGATGAGGCAGGTTCGGCAGTGACCACACCAACACTCGCAGTAGGGTGAAATCACGTCTATCATTTATTTACAGTGGTAAGAAAGTCCAGGACCACATGGGGGCGCTGTCCCTCTCCAACAGGGCACATTTGCAGTGGGTCTGCCAATCTCAGGTTTGTCTGGCAGTTCAGTCTTGATTGTGAAAGAGGAGACATAGCGATCTCAGGTTTTTCCCTGCCGTTCACCCTTGCCTCGAAAGGAGGCACTGGCATTCTCAGCTTTATCCTGTCGGCTCAGCTTTGGGCTTGAAGAGGTAGTCCTGGCGGTCTCTGGATTATGCTGATGGTTCATTCTTTGCCTCTGTGTGTGGACGCAGTCCCTCGTTGTCCATGGGCAGGAAGAGCGACTGGCATCTCAAGCTTGGCCCGGCCACTCAGTCTTAGCCTCAGTAGGGACTCTGGCTGTCTAGGGTTTCTTCCTGGCAACCAGTCTTGATCACGTGGTGGCGCTGGTGGTCTCTGGTTTGTTCCAGTGGCTCAGTCTTCCTCAAACCTGTGACCGGGGAGCACAGCTAGCAGGGAGGCCCCCACCTTTTCCCACTTTCTCTCCCATCCTCTTCTTTCTCCTTCTTTCTTTTCTGCTTCTTCTGTCACCCTTTCCCCTCTGGCTGGAATGCCTAGGTTTAATAGGGAGTAGGCTGACAAGGTTCACAACCCAATATCAGCGAATTATACCCGGCTGTTAACAATGATGCTGGGGATTGGCCTCTCCTGGCCTGTCAGATAGTGATAGGGATCAGAGCAGCATCTAAGGGAGAGGGTGCTATTTATGAATGGAAAGGGGAGCAAAAGGTAAGGCAGGCAGCAGAAACAAGTTGGTGAGGTAGTGGAGTATGGCCAAAGAGTCATATGTCCTGCTCCCGTTCCTTTATTCCATGTTTCTGTGAGTGTTGGGGGTAATCAGCAGAAAAGATGAATTCAGACAAATGAATGGGAAGCAGGCACATTGGGGCATACAGCTTTGTTCCATGCCATTTCATTTTACAGGAGCAAGGCCAAATCATACACAAAAGAAAAAATGTGGTTCTTTTATATATTCCATGTAGCTGTTTCAATTGTATTCTCACAAGATGAAGAATTGTATGAAAGCTGTTCCTTCTGTTCACTATGTTTAAGAAGGAACTGCAGATGCTGGAAAATCGAAGGTAGACAAAAATGCTGGAGAAACTCAGCGGTGAGGCAGCATCAATAGAGCGAAGGAAATAGGCGACGTTTCAGGTCGACCCGAAACGTCGCCTATTTCCTTCGCTCCATAGATGCTGCCTCACCCACTGAGTTTCTCCAGCATTTTTGTCTACCTTCTGTCCACTAGGTCTGATTCATAATAAAACAAAAAAAATCTAATTAATACATAGGAATATTTTATTGGACCATCTCATTCAATGGATTTCATAAATTTAGTTCACTGCCGTTGATAAATGAGGCCAACACTTTAAATTTCGGGACAGGTTGAGGTTGTGAGGTTGAGGTGCGCTCCAAAAATCAAATTTGGCCTGTCGAGATTTTTATCAACCTTAACTACTGACCCATAATAATTAGCAGAGAAAGAAGCCTGTTACCCCATCTGTATAAGCCAGATTTGACAAAAAAGTGCAAGGGCAAATTCGAATGAAAATATCCCTCTTCATTTATGACCGTTCTATTTGTATGTTCTCCCTCCACCCCAACCCACCCAACTGATGGCTTAAATTTCTCAACGTTCACAGAGGACATTGCGTCAAGATGAGGAAAAAAAACACTTTTAATGTTAACTATATTGGTTTCTTGCTAGAACTTATTTTTCTTTGTTGGCTCCCCATCAATCAGCATACAAATGCAAACACAACATCCAGCCAAGAAACCTGGCAAGCAAGCTGCTCCCAAGCTACTGCCAATGCCACAGTTTTCAACCATTGAAATGTGAGAAATTGCAATATGGACCGCAATCAATTCCCTGCTCCCCCGATGAGATTGACGTCAAGAATCTGGCCCCAGACTGCGACTGCCGCTGCCCATGCAACCTTTGCTATTTGCAAGCTTTTTTTTACCTGGACTGCAATGTAAAGTCCTGGGACATTAAAGGATTCAAACATAATTTCAGCGAGGTACTCTCGGTTCTCTGGTGTGTTGAGAGGCGGTTCTGTCTGCAAAACAAAAAAGTAATAAGTTTACATGCAAAGCTAATGCCTTCAATTGAAGAAATGTGTGCTTTCACCTCTGAAAAGACTTCAATAGTACTGCTTTTGATGACTCGGCATAGTCCTTCATGCTTATTATTTTTAATCTCATTATCTCCTTTAATTACAAATGTCCTGCATTTTGTTCTTCATGCTGAATAGCTGTTTCCATTTCTACAACCAACTTCTAAAAATCTCAAGTTCCTTCTATATTGATTCTCATGTTCCGAAGGAGGCTTCGAGCATCCATCTTATTCAAGAACAAAACTGCAGCTCCAAAACATACCCAAATTGCTTTTGCCCTTGGAAAAACACAAAGTGCCAGAGTAACTCAGCAGGCCAGGCAGCGTCCCTGCAGAACATTGATAGGACATTTCGGGTAGGAATCCTTTTTCAGACTGATTGCGAGGGAAGGGAGGGGAGTGAAAGCAAGAAGAGTGAAGGGGAAGAACAATGCATGGCAGGTCATCGGTAAACACAGGCAAAGAGGGATTGATAGGCAGATGGTTGGATAAAGGCCAGAGATGAAACACACAAGATGTGAGACAAAAAGATTAGAGTTCCAAATTTTGAAACTTGAGGATTAACGATGAGCGAATTGTTTAGGAATGTAGGGGGAGGGGAGGGGAGAGATAGGTGCAAGGTCAGCCAGGACTCACAGGAGGGCAAGAAAGAGGAGGTGGTTTAAGAGTGAGAAAGTTTATGGGGAGAAAGGGGAGGAGGAGTGTTTTGTAGAGGAAATCTAAAATTGGAGAATTCAATGTTCATAGCGTTGGGTTGTAAGCCCCAACAGTGTTTATACATAGTCCCCCCCCATTTCAAGGCACCGTAATGTTTTGGACACACTGCCATGTAAATGAAAGTAGTCATGTTTCGTATTTTGTTGCATGTCCTTTGCATGCAATACCTGCTTAAAGTCTGCAATTCAAGGACATCACCAGTTGCTGGGTGTCTTCTCTGGTTAGGACAAAGAGCCATCATTTATTTATTTGCCTCTGTACTCCACAATTTGAGATTTGTAATAGAAATAAAGCACATAATGTTTGGGTCTTTGTCCCAAACATTATGGAGGGTACTGTAGCTCAGTGTCTTAGGGTTGTGGGTTAGGCTTCGCCCTTTGTCACAAACTTAAAACTAAAAGCTACACTCTAGTGAAAAAATGTCCTCATCTAACCAGCCTCCCTTTATAACTCAATCCATTAAGTCACAATAACATGCTTGTAAACTTTTCCCTGCACCCTTTCCAATTGAAAGTCCCTCGCTAAAGCAGGGCAGCTATACACAGCACTCCAAATGTAGCTATACCAAGGTCTTGTACAGCTGTAACATGGCATCCCAAATCCTGTGCTCAACATACTAACTGATGAAGCATAACAAATGCTTTCTTCACTATCCTGCCATCGTGTAAAATAACTTTCAAAGAAGTATGTATCTGCACCCTAGATCTCTCACTATGTACCTGCATCTCTAAAGTCTCTCTTGCCACTCTTCCACTTTTTTTGTTTAATTGTCAATACACCAGAATTATTTAAAATATATAAATTATTGAAAAATAAAATGAATATATCAACACTTAGATAAGCTAATGTTGAGAGAGTTCAATGCTCAGTATTTCTAGTAGTGCATGTTGATAATATGTTATGGCCATAATCTAAAGATATCCAGAAGCAGTCTTCCAGGATAGGGAAATCCAGAACTAGAGGGCACAGATTTGGAAAAGGGAGAAACTGAAAGGAGATCCGAGGATGGTGAATATTTGGAAAGAGCTGCCAAAGGAGAAAGTAGAGGCAGATACAATAACAACTTCTGAAAGGCATTTGGACAGGAAAGGAACAGAGGGATACTGGTGCATTTTGCTGGTGCATTTGGAATAAATAAGGCGGAATACACATTAGACTCATTGTCAATGAATCCAAAGTGAAAAGGTGGCCAATTGTGTAAGCTTTAATGTCACTGAGCGACAGATAAAAACAGGAGATTTCATAAAAACTTTCTGCAATACAGGTAGAGAAAAGTTATAACAAAACAAAAATCAGCTCGTGATAATATCTGGAACAAAGATGAGGACACCATGCAAGTACAAACTGTGTGTTTTTTGTAAAAACAAGTTTTGACAGTTTCCTTGTTTCGACCCAGTATCTCTCCCTCCTGCATCTGGCTTCACTTCAAATATATAGCTCCTGCAACTAAGCCTCATAACTCGATGAGAAGCAATCTCCATCCTCCTCTATCCCTGATCTGACCTATCATAGACGCGCACCATCGTTCCTCCGCAAATGCTCATCCCTTCCATCAGAATCCCATCCCTTCCACTTCTTTCCCTCTTCTGATTACTTTCAATCTGCAGAAGGGTCCCAACCCGAAATGTCACCAATCTTTTGTCTGCAGAGATGCTGCCTGACCCACTGTTACTCTAGCATTTTGTGTCTATTAATGGAATACTACAGATCACAACTTGTACTACCATTAATTCTTTCTAGTTGTATCAAGTGTTTTTTTTATCATCTCTTATTTTACAGTCTTGCAGAATTTTAGGTGTAAGTTATGTATAAATTATGTTTATGTGTTTGAGTCGATGTGCCTGTGATGTTGCTGCAAGCTAGATTTTGATTATACCTGAACCTCACCGTACTTATGCATTTGACAACAAATGCAATAGGAGTTTGAAAACCGGAGCAATATAGACTACAAGAACTAATGAATCTACTTCATGGCTTATTGATATTGAGCAACAAAACTCAAATAACAGAAGCCTGGCTCCACTTGTACCATCAAAGAGCAAAAGGTTATTTGAAATTAAAATCAAAGATTCCTAGAAATACTTTTTAATGGTGTTTTTCATGGAAATGTTTCTATATTTTCACCAGTTTTCATGAAAAGTCAACCACCTGATATATAAACGTTTTTCTCTCCACAGATGCTACCTGACCTAAGTATTTCCAGCACAAATACAAAGACTTTGTTCCTGTCATACAATTCTCCATATGAAAAATTGTGTTAAGTTTCAATTGCCAGATATTAAAATGGGTCCAATAGACAGGAGATGATGTGTAGAATCAATAGAATAATGAGATAAATTGGTTAGATTTTAAAAGTGAGAAAAGAATTATGGTGGGGAATCTAGAACATGAAGGCATGTCAATATTCTAGTCAGATCATTTGGAAAATGTAGTTTTTAGCACAAGCAGACTTGCATAGTCTATTCATAAAAGCAGTGGTTGCAGTTAAATTGTGGCTTCCAAGACAGGGGAGTCTTTTTATTCTTTAAGGCATTATGGATAAAAAGTAGATCAAATAGGGTTAAGCTGCAGATGAATTAAGATCTAAATGAACAGTGGGACTGGCACACGGAGCAGAATGACCTACATCTGTTTTTATCTTTTCATATGGATGCCTTTGGAGCTCAGTTTATCCTCATCACAGCTTGACAAGCTGGAACATGCATAATTCAGGAGCTGCTTTACCACATCAAGATGGGGGTGTAATTGCCACTTGATAAATTTATCCTGGAGCGCAAGAGGCTGAGGGATGATCTTTTGAGAAGTATATAAAATCATGAAAGAAATAGATATGGTGAATACACAGTCTTTTAACCAGGGTAGGAGAATCAAGGACCAGAGGATATAAGTTCAAGATGAGAAGGAAAAGATTAAATAGGCACCCAAGGGTCAATTTGGTGGGTACAGAATGATCTGCCAGGGCTCTCGACACGAGTCGTCACCTATCCATGTTCTACAGGGATGCTGCCGGACCTGCTGAGTTATTCCAGCACTTTGGGCCCTTTTGTGCATTGACAAAATTTATGCAGTTCTCAGTTTCTACAGGGGGAAATGCGACTACTTTAGATAGGGCACCTTGGTCAGCATGGCTGAATTGGACCAAAGGGTCTGTTTCCTTGCTGTATGGCTCTATGGCTCCATGACTGACAGTTGCAACAAAATCAGAAAAAATACACCAGATTGTGGCAAAACATAAGAGTATAGACATTTGGTGGTTAAATTACTGCACTAATATTCAATATGAACCATTAATCCGGAGATATTTAAATAGACCGGTGCAACTAAGCAATTTAAATTCAAATAAATCTGGAATTAAAAAAGAGAGACACAAGAGACTGGGTATGCTGGAATCTTAAACACCAAACAAAGTGCTGTATGATGAAGGGTCCCAACCCAAAATGTTATCTGTCCATTTCCCTCCACAGATGCTGCCTGGCCTGCTGAGTTCTTGCAGCACTTTGTTTTTTTGTGTGCAGGAATTATAGAAGCCACCTGGATCACTAATGCCCCACAGGAAGATAAATCTGCCAATCTTACACAGTCTAGATAACACTTGTTTTCGGATCCATCCAAGTAGGTGACTCTGAAATGGGCAAGTAAACATTCAGTTCATTGAACAAATGCAAATGAGCAATAATGCTAGTATTGGCATCTACATCCCATGAACAAATAAATGTCAACCAAATTAATGTCAAAAATATTAATATAATTAGGTCATTTTCTATGGCTAGCTTGCCTCAACCTCTCCATAGCTTTGATCCAATATTGAATTGACCACTTGGCTACTTCCTTGAACACTCGATGGTTAGAAATTATGCAGATTATACACATAACATCTGCAATCATAAAGGAACAGTGAAATATGATAATTGGATACTAGTATTCCAGCTGTATTACTACCATTAAAAAGTGATGATCTTCAGGTTCTGCCCGAAGATATTTGAATATCACATGTTCCATAAACCTTTCCATTAGATCCCAATCTTCAACTATACCATGTCGAATGGGCCACTAGAAATTTGAAAAGAAATCCATTGTCAGTTGAGCCGTTTTCACCCCTTGTCCACCTGCATTTAATATTAAACATAGTTTTTGTTCAACAATTTTTCAATGTCAATTTCAGAAATCTTCACAACTTCACAACACATGAACAGAAATAAAATCAATTCTCTTTGACACATTATGCAGCAGGCATACTAATCAAATAAGAATTGTAATACACCTCCGCAATGTTTTGTACATTTCTTGCAAGTAGACAACATTATTACAGTTAATTACTTATTTGAATAAGAATTTTTGTCATAAAATTAAAAAAAATAACATTATTAAGAACACAACCGCACATAGAAGCAGGTAGATTATACAACTGTGTACATATAATAGTCTTTCTCATTGATGAATGATGTTCTTCACATGCCTTGGGGATAACATAAAGAAAAACAATGGCTCATATTGTATGATCACATGGGTTGGCCAAAAGGACCATTCCTTCTTATTCCTATTTGTACATATAATAAGTGTACAATCCATGTTGCTTCCAAAGGGATAAATAAGTCTTAAAAAATTCCTGAGGCAATGTCCATGTAAATATACACTGAGGGAATTGTGTCAATACAGCTATAGAACCAAAACAATATTTATTTGTCTGAAGAAGGGTCTCGACCCGAAACGTCACCTATCTCCTTCGCTCCTTAGATGCTGCTGCACCCGCTGAGTTTCTCCAGCTTTTTGTGTAACCCAATATTTATTTATATATGTTGACAGATTATGCATTTGAAATGGCAACATGCAGTGAGTTTGGAGAGCTTCTTGGTTTCCCATGCCAATGAAGTAAGGTGAGATTTCTCAAATCACATGAGATAGGAGCTGCTGTGGTGGATGTTTATGTCTATTTTTTATGTAGTTGTGTGTTTTGTCTCTTATTTGGTATGACTGCATGGCAAACCAAATTCCTCGTATATTGCAAAACATACTTGGCTAATAAATTACGGTTTTGATAATCAGAAGTAGACTTGTTTAATCAATGTTCCAATCCTTCATAAGTTCATAAGTGATAGAAGCAGAATTAGGCCATTCAGCCCATCATGTCTACTACACCATTCAAACATGGCTGATCTATCTTTCCGTCTTTACCCCATTCTCCTCCCTTCTCCCAATAACCACTGACACCCATAGTAATCCTTGCACCAAACAATTACATGGACTTAAAAGTATTAAAATAACAGGTTTTGGAATTACTAGAATTGTTCGTCTTTAATATGTTTATGGATTTCATGATAGCAAAGATGAAATTCAGAGGTAACAGAAGGAAATTTAGACTATGTCAGCAATGTTCAGAAAGGGATTAAGAAGTGAGATCTGCACAAAATTGGATTTAAGGTTTGGAAAATGGATTTCAAAACTGTATAAATCAACATTTCAGGACAAAGAAAGAACATACCCTGTATAGCTAATTTGTGGGGGAGGAGGAATGTAGCAAAATATAAGGATATCATACTAAATGTGCAGAATACATTTGTAAATGACAAATAAACCTCTCTAAAATCAAGTGGAAGGCCTAGTTTTTATCTCAAACTAGAGAGTGATCGGAGTAAATGTTGTGCAGATTTTGCAGTCCAATAAACTTGTTATTTACTGAATAAAATGAATTTATCAGAGAGAAGTATCAAGGTAAGCACTTGAATTACTAAGGCATAGCAGCTATGAACCAAGTACTGGTAAATGGAATAATTATAGATGGATGTTTGATGGTTGGCATAGATATGGTGGGCCGAAGTGCCTGTTTCTAGTGCCATTAAGTCGCTATGGCTCTTTATAAGATAATGCACAGGCTTACAGAGCAGTTTTGAATAGAGCACATGTATGCACTGAATATTCCAAGAAATTTGGAATTGTCTGAGAGCCACCACCAACTGCCATCATAACGACCAATGTCCTTGGTCAATTCTCCTTAATAAAGATGAGGCTTTGAGTCCTTCTCTCATTCAAGAGAGAAACAAACATTAGAAACTGCAGCCAGAGAAAACGAGAAAGAGTACTTTTTAAACAAGCATAAAACCACCTATGCTTGTTTATGTGGTGAACATGGATAAGTGATGTTTCGGGTCAAACCGTCACCTCTCCGTGTTCTCCAGAGATGCTGCTTGACCTGCTGAGTGAATCTAGCACTTGTTTCCTTTTGTGTGAACCAGCATCCACAGTTCCTTGCTTCTAGATTTGTTTCTGCCACTTCCTCAAAACCATCCACCAGTTCTTCAAAAGACCTGCTTCACACATCGGTTGAACCGATGGGAACCACCTACATGCACATTGGTTAACGTTTATTGGGCCAGATTATATTTGCTTTCGGCCATTAATGATTAGTTATTTTAATGATATAAGTTTATTGAACAACTTTTAAATATCTCCATGAGAAGCATTTACAAATGGTTTAAAGGCTTTTGACAGAGGCAAGGAATAAAAAGGACACTTGGGTTTTTCAAAAGCAGAGCCTCACAATAGAGCCAACCAGACGCCATCCTGAAAAGCTTGTGCACATTTTTCATACTTGTTATCTGGTTATCCTATGCCCAGGCATTGTATTCATCTATGAGTTATATTTTTGAGTCATACTGTTGTGAGAATAATAAGGTGGCAAAGGGCAAACATTAAGAGATTCAGTGGGCTTGTAGAGAAGAACCTACTGAGGCAAAAGAGCACCTTTGTTTACTTAGAACCTTCCCGTTCATCAAATTCCTGTATCAGGATTTGTTTGCAACCTGGAGACACAAGAGACTACAGATCCTGGAATCTGGAGCAGAAAACAAACTGCTGGAGCAACTCAGCGAGTCAGGAAGCATCAGGGGAGGTAAATGGACAGTCAATATTTTAGGTCACAAATCTTTCTTCAAAATATTTTTCAGTAGTAGATCTTGAAATACAAGTGGCAGGAGGCATCAATGAGCCCTTTATTTTCCTATCGGAATTAAACAGACCACCGTTTGTCATATTTCCTTCCCAACACTGAGAGATTCATTTAAACCATTAAAATTTGCACACAAAGGATTTTTTGCCTCTGATTTGTGTCGGACATTGGTAAAAAAAAAAAGTTGGTCCCTTGCAGTCAGAAACAGGTGAATTGATCATGGGGAACAAGGACATGGCAGACCAATTGAATAACTACTTTGGTTCTGTCTTCACTAAGGAAGACATAAATAATCCGCCGGAAATAGCAGTGGAACGGGGGTCAAATAAGATGGAGTGAAATCCAGGTTAGCCGGGAGGTGGTGTTGGGTAAATTGAACGGATTGAAGGCCGATAAATCCCCAGGGCCAGATAGTCTGCATCCCAGAGTACTCAAGGAGGTAGCAACAGAAATAGTGGATGATAATTTTTCAAAATTCCTTAGATTCTGGAGTAGTTCCTGAGGATTGGAGGGTAGCTAATGTAACCCCACTTTTTAAAAAAGGAGGGAGAGAGAAAGCGGGGAATTACAGACCAGTTAGTCTAACATCGGTAGTGGGGAAACTGCTAGAGTCAGTTATTAAAGATGGGATAGCAGCGCATTTGGAAAGTGGTGAAATCATTGGGCAAAGTCAGCATGGATTTACGAAAGGTAAATCATGTCTGACAAATCTGATAGAATTTTTCGAGGATGTAACTAGTAGAGTAGATAAGGGAGAACCAGTGGATGTGTTATATCTAGACTTTCAGAAGGCTTTCGACAAGGTCCCGCATAAGAGATTAGCATACAAACTTAAAGCACACGGTATTGGGGGTTCAGTATTGATGTGGATAGAGAACTGGCTAGCAGACAGGAAACAAAGGGTAGGAGTAAACGGGTCCTTTTCAGAATGGCAGGCAGTGACTAGTGGGGTACCGCAAGGCTCAGTGCTGGGACCCCAGCTATTTACAATATATATTAATGATTTGGACGAGGGAATTCAATGCAACATCTCCAAGTTTGCAGATGACACCAAGCTGGGGGGTATAGTTAGGCGTGAGGAGGATGCTTGGAGGCTGCAGGGTGATTTGGATAGGCTGAGTGAATGGGCAGATGCATGGCAGATGCAGTATAATGTGGATAAATGTGAGGTTATCCACTTTGGTGGCAAAAACATGAGGGTAGACTATTATCTGAATGGTGGCAGATTAGGAAAAGGGGAGATGCAACGAGACCTGGGTGTCATGGTACACCAGTCATTGAAAGTAGGCATGCAGGTGCAGCAGGCAGTGAAGAAAGCAAATGGTATGTTAGCATTCATAGCGAAAGGATTTGAGTATAGGAGCAGGGAGGTTCTACTGCAGTTGTACAGGGTTTTGGTGAGGCCACACCTGGAGTATTGCGTACAGTTTTGGTCTCCAAATCTGAGGAAAGACATCCTTGCCATAGAGGGGGTACAGAGAAGATTCACCAGACTGATTCCTGGGATGTCAGGACTTTTATATGAGGAAAGATTGGATAGACTCGGCTTGTACTCGCTGGAATTTAGAAGATTGAGGGGGGATCTTATAGAAACTTACAAAATTCTTAAGGGGTTGGACAAGCTAGATGCTGGAAGATTGTTCCCGATGTTGGGGGAGTCCAGAACAAGGGGTCACAGTCTAAGGATAAGGGGGAATTCCTTTAGGACCGAAATGAGGAAAACATTCTTTACACAGAGAGTGGTGAGTCTCTGGAATTCTCTGCCACAGAAGGTAGTTGAGGCCAGTTCATTGGCTATATTTAAGAGGGCGTTAGATGTGGCACTTGTGGCTAAAGGGATCAGGGGGTATTGAGAGAAGGCAGGTACGGGATACTGAGTTGGATGATCAGCCATGATCATATTGAATGGTGGTGCAGGCTCGAAGGGCCGAATAGCCTACTCCTGCACCTATTTTTCTATGTTTCTATCTTTTGGCTTACAACTTTTAAAAACAAAAGCAAGATATTTAATTTGTATCCTGCAATGTAACGGCAGCAAGGTAAACAAAATATTTGAATTACCTTTGTGGCATACGTAGGTTTATCTACAGCATCGTCTCCTATATAAAAGTCTAGGTCATCCACTCCCCGCACCAGTCTTCGTTGCGCATAGTCACCTACCTTGGCTGATTCTTTGATAGCTATGCCTGGTGAGATACAACATGCAGAGGGTCAATATGAACCTGCATGCAATCAATTATATCCATTTAAATAGTGTTACTGTATCACTGTTATTGCAAATTGACATCCTCTTAAAAATCTAACGGTTCAAGGTAGCTATGGCAACTAATGTACATGAGTGCTGGATACATTTTATCTTGTTTGTTCAGTTCAGGGGAATAAAATGCAAATCCACTGAAGGAAGAGTTTTCACTAATGGGCACTGGGGGCGTAAAAGCCACTTAACTAGACCCCATCAATGACAATACATCCCATGTCAAAATTACGTCTTGGAGCTTTGTGTGTTAAAGTAAAATTTGCCAAATTAGTTTTTCAAGAAATAGACGAAGAAAAATTCCAAGGGTAAAATCTGTGTAATAAATTAAAAATGTAGCTAAACACCCACATAAAGTGAAAAAAAAATCAAGGAGGACTAGCGTGTGGGAGGGGGGAATTTTTACAGCAATAAATCCACTTCCATGATCGATTAGACACAGCGTTCTAGATCATGGCTGTGTGATCTGTAAAATAAAATCTTAAGTTGTCTCTAAACCTTTCGCCTATTGCCTCAAATGTGCAACCCTCTGCCACTTCAAATAGTTCCTCAATGTTTGCTCTGCCAAAATTACTCAAGATTACATCATTTTCCATGAAGAGCAACCACAATTTCTCAAGTCACTGCACACAACTGCAATCACACATTCCCAATATGAGTTTAGCAAATATTTGCAGCTTATCTAATGTCCTAACATTTTGATAAGTGTGGAGACCAAAGCTGAACACATTGCCCCAAATAAAGATTCAACACACTTACTTGTTTTTGTACTCATCGCCTCTCTAAAAATCCATGGGTCCCTTATGCTTTATAAACATATTAATTTTAAAAAGCATATTAATAAATGTGCCCTGCCACCCTCAAAGATTTTTGCGCATATATTGCCATGAGTTTCGCAACCACAATGTGTAAGCATTTTGACTAGTAAAAGAGAGATTGAAGATGAGGCACATTTTTTGCAAGGATAATGGTCTAAAAAATGTTCCTCAAAAATCTAGTGATGGCAGATTTTAAATCAAAGCTGATCAAAAAGCTGAAGAATGTAACACACCATGACATTTTGCTCTTAAATGGAAACTAGTCAGTCAAAATTGCAATCAGAAAGGAATCAAAGGATTAATAATACAAGGCAGAAGCCACAGAACTCTCAGATTTCAGCTCCAGGTTGGTGGGGAACATTAGGGTGGCACAGTGGCGCAGCTGGTAGAGCTGTTACCTCACACAGCGCCGGACACCTAGGTTCGATCCTGGCCTCGGGTACTGTCTGTGTGGAGTTTGCACATTCTCCCTGTGACTGTGTGGATTTTCTCTGGTTGCTCCAGATTCCTCCCACATTTCAGAGACATGTGGATTTATAGATTAATTGTTCTCTGTAAACAGTCCCTAGTGTGTAGAGAGTGGATGACAAATTGGGATAACATAGAATTTAAATTATCAATGGTCGGCATGGACTCAGTGTGCCGAAGGGCCTGTTTCCATGCTGTACAGCTAAACTAAACTAAACAAATTATTGGATCTAAAGACGCATAGTGCTGGAGTAATTCAGCAGGTCAGGCAGCATTCTTGGCAAATCTGGATAGGTGACGTTTCGGGTCAGGGAATTATGAGAAATTTGATGGAATGGGAAAGGTGTGGATAGCCATAATATTTGTGACAAATGAAATCTCACGGGTTTCTCGCATTTGTGATCATGATGAAGATGGAGTAGTTAACGAGGGCAGTACACAAATATTATTTGTGCAGAGAAGCTGGTTATCAGCTTATATTCGTCATTTCTGGATAATTGAAAATAATTCTAGTGACAAAGCATAACCACAAGATGCTGAATGTGATGAAGACAAATATATTGATGGTTCTGTTAAATTTATGCTGAAGATAACAGCTTGTATATGTGAAAGTACCTTGAATGCAGCTAAATCTCTCAAACCATTTCACGGGTGCTAGTCAAAATTTGCGACCATGCCGCACAGAGAAATATTAGAGCAGCATTAGAAAATGAAAAGCTTGCTGAACAGAAAAGGATTTCAAAGATTTATCTTAAAAGAGAAACGAGAGGGAGGGGCACAAAGGAATTTACAGGTAGAGTTCCAGATCTTAGGGCCCAAACAGCTGAAAGATAGACAACGAAGGGTGGAGCATTGAAGGAAAAGACAAAGATATGGTGCAACTCAGCTGGTCAGGCAGCATCCCTGGAGCACATGACATTTCGAGTTGGGGCTCTTCTTCAGGAGCAATGAAGAGACTGGAAATGGAGGGTCCAAATATCTAAGTGTGTTGTAGGACCGAAGAATTTAAAAAATAACTAGACCAAGTGCAGACCCGTTGGGTCTGTTCCCTCAACGCGCAGTTGCGAGGTGAGGGGGCGGCCTGAGACGTCACACACACACACACTAACCAATCTCTCCCACACACACACTAACCACCCCTCACACACACACACACACTAACCACCCCCATTGATATTATATTAATATTATTAATTCACTCCTTTTACCCCATGCCCTGCCCTATCCACTCACACATAGCCCCCAATTCGCAGGCACAGAGAGGGAGACACGGAGGCACAGAGAGGGAGACACGGAGGCACAGAGAGAGAGACACGGAGGCACAGAGAGAAACACGGAGGCACAGAGAGAGACACGGAGGCACACAGAGAGGGTCACGGAGGCACACAGAGAGGGTCACGGAGGCACACAGAGAGGGTCACGGAGGCACACAGAGAGGGTCACGGAGGCACACAGAGAGGGTCACGGAGGCACACAGAGAGGGTCACAGAGGCACACAGAGAGGGTCACAGAGGCACACAGAGAGGGTCACAGAGGCACACAGAGAGGGTCACAGAGGCACACAGAGAGGGTCACAGAGGCACACAGAGAGGGTCACAGAGGCACACAGAGAGGGTCACGGAGGCACACAGAGAGGGTCACGGAGGCACACAGAGAGGGGCACAGAGAGGGGCACGGAGGCACACAGAGAGGGGCACGGAGGCACACAGAGAGGGGCACGGAGGCACAATGAGAGGGGCACAGAGGCACAAAGAGAGGGGCACGGAGGCACAAAGAGAGGGGCACGGAGGCACACAGAGAGGGTCACGGAGGCACACAGAGAGGGTCACGGAGGCACACAGAGAGGGTCACGGAGGCACACAGAGAGGGTCACGGAGGCACACAGAGAGGGTCACGGAGGCACACAGAGAGGGTCACGGAGGCACACAGAGAGGGTCACGGAGGCACACAGAGAGGGTCACGGAGGCACACAGAGAGGGTCACGGAGGCACAAAGAGAGGGGCACGGAGGCACAAAGAGAGGGTCACGGAGGCACACAGAGAGGGTCACGGAGGCACAGAGAGGGGCACAGAGAGGGGCACGGAGGCACACAGAGAGGGGCACGGAGGCACACAGAGAGGGGCACGGAGGCACAAAGAGAGGGGCACGGAGGCACAAAGAGAGGGGCACGGAGGCACAAAGAGAGGGGCACGGAGGCACACAGAGAGGGGCACGGAGG